>OX346728.1:10010000-11210000 GCA_947063395.1 Hemistola chrysoprasaria | reverse complement strand
TGATCATACCTCACATTAATTATTGTCATAACCTGTGACCCGCGGTTTAACCGCTAATAAATTCACTATCTGAGATCTAATCTGGGTCTATCCCAATCGGTATGTTATCTCAATACCAGTAATTTTGACGAAATTTGAAAAGACATCAAACATACACAATACACACACACAAACTTTCGCATCTATAATATTAGTGGAATAATATTCTTTTACAACTTCCACACACGGTCATCTGGTCCCAAACTAGGTTAGAAGCCTGTACTATGGTAACCAGATGACTGATATACATACTTATATACGCTTATAACACCCAGACGCAGATCAAACTGACATGTTAATGCACTCAAATGTTTGTCCTGACCGGGGATCGAACCTGGGGCCTGCGCCACAGAATGCAGAGTTACTACCGTCTGAGCCAACGAGGCTGTCAAATTGTGATTAATAAACAGATCCATCCCAAGGAAGCAATCAGAGTAGGTATATTGTATTAGTATACCGTGATCTCTCCGAATCTCCACGTGATCTTGGGCGGTGGGTTCCCGTGGAAGATGCAGCGCAGTGTGGCCTTCCCTCCTTCAGATACTGACACCTCTGGTTCAGTCTCCGTGCTGGGCTCCGGAGCTCTCGGAGGATCTACAACATGACGTATTTGAAGTTATATCATCCGTCCCACAAATTGTTTCTGGAAAGCATCTATCATGCATGCAAATGGAAACGGACTTTTTAGAGTGAATGTTCTTTGGGTAGGTAATGACAAAAAGAACTTAGCGTCCTTTCAGACGAACGTCGGCGTAACTGCAACGTGGTGTAAACGAGAACGCGACCGCATCGCGACGAGAACGCTAACGTCACATCGACGTCGCGTCGACGCGTCGCTCGTCTGAAAGCACGCTTAGATATTTGTCATTATTCTCTTCGGTGCGAAAGAAAAAAAAGTGATAGAAATATTGCCCCCAGGATGAAAGTTGCTTTTTCCGGTATGAAAGGAAACCAGTGATATAAAATAATACCACACTTTCTTGCTCCGTACAGGAAAGACAAACGCATTTATGGCTATACGTGAACGCAATTTGTACTAAGCAAAGAGATTTACTTTGGTATGCCAAGACTGATAAAAGAGATCCAATCAAGGAGTATTTAATAAACTCCAGCACGCCGTTTCATACAGCATTGCTGGAGCGTTGTTCCAAATTCAAAAAACGCTCCAGCAACGGATTTGATTTTCTTTGTCCGTTAATTCGTTACTTGGCGTGTTCTTTTTTCGAAAATAATGACAATATTTCCATGCATGTTTGAGAAAAATGGTTTACCAGGTCCATGTGTAGTGGAAGGAGCGAGCGTGGTGGTCGGCCGCAGTGGGTAGAGACAGTGTCGCGAGCACGCGTTGTCGTTGACGCAACACTTGCCGACGCCGCGACAGTCCGCGTCGTCTCTACACGTGACCACGCACTCCTGCCGCGACGTCAGCTCCGGCGGGGGACATGAGCCTGGCTTGTTCACTGGACGAGAATGGGTCAATGGTCACGATTACTATGTACCTACTGACGTCACGTCAAGGTGACTTTGTGACGTCACGTCTAGGTGACGTCACGACAAGGTGACATTGTGACGTCATGTCAAGGTGCGAAATGAAAATCAGCGTTGCTGACTTGTCTGTCTGCAACATATGTCTGTAACATTGGCGACACTGCAAGACGCGACTATGAACTTCACACATTTATGATTTAATCCTCTTATTATTAATATTGTTATAATATTATCTGTTCGTTTTTTTTATATGTGAGTGTTTTGGTTTTGTGTCTTTTGTGCAGTGTTGTCCAAATCAACGTACTTCATTAATTCATTCATACTTTTATTTCTTCAGAAATAGAAAGAAAAAAATTGGTTTTGTATTGCAAGGCCTGGAACACTCCTCTGAAGCTACATATAGCCGCGGCGTCCGTCTTGACGGGAAAATTTATATGGGCGAGACAGAGAGAACAGATAGAGAGATACGCAATAGAAAGAGAGGCAGCTTGTGTGTTAAAATAACGATAATCTGAGCGACCTGAATCGCACTTTATTGCGTCGGAGCTAAGGTCGGTATTTATTTAAATGATTTTATGGAGTGTCCCTTCTGTCTCTTTAGTATTCTGTGGTATTGCATAAAGTTACTATCTAACCCGTGGCAGCTTCGTTGCGTTAAGTATTTCACTTATTATTTAATTTATTTTTATAAATAATGTAATTATTAACTAATGTTGTAATGTAAATGTGTAATCCTTATGTTGAATGAATGGTTGATCGTTTAATCCAACATCAGACGTGGGATTACACAAACTTATCCTTGTGATACGCCATACAATACGTCTACCCCTACGGGAAAAGGCGTGCTTGTATGTTTATGTTATGATACGCCAAAGCTTCACTTTCTTCAGACTTTGTGTGTAGCGTATTATGCGGTTTGTACCCGTTCTTCCGCATGAAACTTAGGTAACCGCCTACTTTACCCTCTCTTACTCTCAAGTATATGTACTGTAACAGTGACAAAAAGGAATAAGCCAATGATACCAATAAACCAAAGACTTATTATCGTGGCTTTTACATTGCACATTCCTATTTCTGATGTTGGATAATAAACGTCAAAGGCAATTTCAGTAGTCATCCTTTTACCAAAGGTACGGGGAAAATCTTTATAATTTTTTTTTTATGATAGTGAGTGACAAGACGAGCTAATCAGGTGCCTGATGGTAAGCATCATGACTGCCCATATCAGACACAGTGCCACACAGCGTTTTAAAATTCAAAATTCTGCGCGGCACTGCACTGCGCCTGTCACCCTGAGATATGAGTTGTTGAATCTCATCATGCCCAGTAATTTCGCTGGTAACATTGCCCTTCAGACCGGAACACAGAAATGTTGCATGCACATTACTGCTTGGCGGATGAATAACTGGCAAAGGTGTGGTACTTCCCCAGGCGGGCCCCTGCAAAAGAGGCCTCCCACTACAATATACAAAAGGCAGATAATCTTACCAGGCACGCATTTACTGCTGTTCTGCAACCCTCGAGAAATGGGATCGTACAAGGAGTAAGCCACACAACGCTCCTTCTCCTGACAAACTACACCCAAGCAGACGTCTACTTCTATACATTCACATCTGAAACAATATACAGGTACATTTTTATAACCGTGGAAAAAACAGCCCTTTAAGTTCATTATTCTCATCTTAGCGGAATAGAGTATTTGATTTTTTTGGCATAAATGGATAGAAATTTCGTAACAAAACTATTTTTTCATTTACTATAATTACAGAGTTATATAAAATTAAAAAATAATTTTTAATCCAGTACCGAAAACACGCCGATAGTACCCGAACGAGCTCGTGACCTGTAGTGACGTCACAATGTTATAAAGTCATATACATAACTATATCATAATGACGTCGCAAGCATGGCGACCACTCGTAGCGCGTTCTCGTGACTCTTATTGGAATTTTATCAGTTTTGAATTGCTTATAATATTAATTAAATAATATATTTTTAACGTGATTATTTTTATCATAATTTCCCTTCGAGGCACAACTAGTGACAACATAATATTGTAATTACCTCTCGCATCCTCTGTCACCGCTGCGTCTGATTCCTCCCGGACACGACATCGTTGCACACTTTTGGGCGTTCACTTCACACTCTGGTAGTACTTCGTTAGTTTCTGGCCCTGGTGGATACACATCGTTTTTTTTAATAAGGCTGCTTTTAAATTTCTCAGGACAGACTGAATCTTGAATATTTCTTTGACAATCCAGCCGAAATCATTATTACGAAGGGACCTCAAGTAAAATGGGCAAGAGATACAAAAAGAAGAAAAGTTACAAAGAAAGTTAAAAAGAACATTTTTACACAGTGCTTATTGCTTATATTATATGAAAGTTTTTTTGTAGTACTGACTTTGTGTAGGACATTTTGTCATTTGTTTAGAGGTTGGTTTAGAGGGTATATTATAGGTGCTGGGCAGTTAAATTCGTCTAGGCGAGACAAGTAGTCCATGAAGAAGTAATTCTTGAACCATGAGCGCAAATGCCATAGCGTCCGTTAACGCTAACATCACTGAACCGTTTGGGTTGAAAATTGGTTTGTAGTTTAGACCATGGGGCACATTTAACACATGGGGTACATTTTTAATTCGATATTCCAACGGGAACGAAGACTACCCAGGTGAAACCGCGGAGTACAGCTGGTCTTACATAAATGTAAAAGGCTAATGATGAGGTACTAACTTGGTTCACATCGTGCAGTGTACCGAGTCTCCTGAGTGTAAGGGTCAGTGTATGGAGCTGGGACGCACGACTCATTCTCAGTACAACTGCTTCTCTTGCATGGATCGTCGGCGCATTCACACCTGTTGGTCGTTAGGACAATAACTGATTAGATGTTACGGCAGCATTGGAACGGTATGAATTTGAAACTGGATGGATGAAAACATGGGTTAACGACACGACTTTCGAGACGTTGATTGTAGGCCTTAAAATAAACATGGTTTTATTCTTGATGATTACTACGGTTATAACAAGAATATGAGATCAGGTTTCTACTTGGCTAGTTGACCAGCTTCATGGCCATGCTTTGAGACATAAAGCATAAATGACTCTGCGTGTCCTTTAAAAATGGTAGAGCTTAGATCCAGTCGGCTTTTAGACGATTCGACCATTCTGACATCAGAGTTGGAGCCAGAAAACTTCTATATCTGAGTGAACCAGCAAGCAACGAAGTTATATACCAACTCAAGTTTTCATTTAGCTAGTGAGGTCTGCTAATGGAAACAGTAAAATCATAAAGATTGGAATCACATAAAGAAGTTAAACCAAAAATTCTCACTAACTTTTCACAGCCTTCTTGGTCAACATCCCTCTGTATCCCGTAGGAGCACTTCAAGGCGGTGCACTCGAGCGCGCGTTGGTCACACAGACCCGAGGGTTCTAGACACGAGCAGCGCTGGCAACCCTCCGCAGCTACGGTCACATTGACCCCGTGCAAGCATGCAGTCTCCAAGGTTGAACACTCGTCGCTGTACTGGTCGCAGATGCGTGACGACTCCGAATCTGTATTGGATGATGTTACTGGAGTTTTGTAAATTGGATACCCTATGAGAGGTTACAGACAGTGCCATCCATGATGTTATAATTCAATCTTTCAACTGTAAGGTACTTAAGGACAATAAACACAGTTGGGATAAGGCACTATCTGTATCCTAAGTAATTTTAAGATGTTTGCTCCTAGCAATATTTTTACGACATTGCAAAATATCGTTGAACGACATAAAATACAAATATTGGCATGCAGCAGAACAGAACAGATCAGTATTAATAAGAAGGAGGGATAATCAAACATTGTTGTAGCAACAAAGTATATTAATATAAGGAAGTGTGCTCAAGAGATAGCGTGTGTAAGCACAAGCAAAGCGGATGCATGAGTAGGAACGCCTGAACAAGCATGCATGGAGAAACGACATCGAGTTGTTACAAATTATATGGAAGACAGTTTCAACAACGTCGACAACATAAGGCAATGAGCGACCACGATCTTTAAGGTATCCTGCAGCCGACTCCAATAAAATTAGCAACTGCAAGTGGCATACGTAGCAGCAGTGCTGTCGCCGCTTGCAGTCGGCTGCGACAGAATACCTTCATGAACTTTGCCAAAAATGTAGCAACACATTTTCGATATCGAGTCGCAAAAATGTTCTAACACATAACGCCCTGTACACATTAATTAAGATCGTAGTCTGAGCGTAAGCGACGATGGCTGGCAACGGCGAGCTAAGTTTGAATCCAGTACCAGGTGGTTGATTCCGTGAGACCCGACAGAGCGTCGCGCACTCCTCATAGGATCGGAAGTTGTTTTCATTCCCTTCGCAGCCGAGGAAGGCGAACACGATGCAGTCAGCGTGCTCAGGGCTGTATCTCCAGCGACGCTGCGGCACCGCCTCGTCTCCGCACTCCGAACCCGTCGCTACACTCTCCAAGCAACGAGCCGCTGCACCCATCCCTCAACACTTTACTAACACTCTAAGACCTAGCCATACTATTCTATTCCTGCTGACAACGCAGTTTCAGTAAAAAAGTTGAAGTGCTTGCATGGAGGCAACCGTTAGTATGTACGCGTGGCGTCTACTAGATTAGACAGCACCAGATATTTGCCATAATCTCTGAAAACAGAGTACGAACTCTTTCTTGACGATTTGTGTGTGGCTTCATAGAAATGTGCACGACTGTGTTCAAAGATTTGTAGCGAGTATGGCGCCTTTAATTAGAAGATTTATGAGGTCTGTAAGCTTAGCCATGCCTCTAATAGAACCCAGAGAAAAAGGTAAAAAGGTTAATAGATAGTAAAAAACTTAAACCCCAGTTCAACCCAAAATACCAGTCCGTGATAGCAAAATTACCAGAACCCAAACTAGTTTGTGATTATTTCGTTACCTGGTCCTTCAGAGCCGCAGACATGTAGACACTCCTCCTCAGAAGAGAACCTGTTGGGTCCTCCACCGCAGCCTCCGTAACCGTAAGACTTGCAAATGCCTGTCACAGAGTCGAAGTAGAACTTGGGGAAGTAAGCCCGACATGGACCAGGATCTAGAGGAGCGTGGCATATGTCTGGAATAAAAGACAGGAATCTTTAGGTGTTGAGTTGCTACTAATCAAAATCGGTTGAAAAATGCGACTTTTGGGCGAGAGCAGTAAGACGGACAACATTACTTTTTACAAATCTCGAAAATGAAGCGGTTCGCTCGCTTGGTCAGTTAGTTTAGATTGTTATGACTAGAAGCCAAAGGGTATCTGTACACTATTCCAACATACCGAGTCCTCTAAATTCGCCGCAGCGTCTCATACATTCCTCCTCAGATGAATACCGGTTGTAATACGCGCAGCCTCCAATAGGCGCGGCTCTGC
This sequence comes from Hemistola chrysoprasaria, assembly GCA_947063395.1. Classification (NCBI taxonomy): domain Eukaryota; kingdom Metazoa; phylum Arthropoda; class Insecta; order Lepidoptera; family Geometridae; genus Hemistola; species Hemistola chrysoprasaria. The sequence goes on along the minus strand of OX346728.1, from coordinate 11,203,071 downwards.
ACAGTCGAGTCGCGTCGTCGTAGTAAAACGCTGTGATGTTACTGCCACAAGGTTCCAATGATTCCGGTGCTATGCATTCTTCGCTTGGCTGCAGAAGATCAAGGAAACGTTACCATGGAGCCTAAGTTTTTGAGGTGATTATTATACTTAGAAAAGACGTTAAAGTTTATCAAAAACTGTAGCAGACTTTCCCCAAAAAAAAAAAAAAATACCTGTCTTGGAGTTTGGACAGGACTTGGAGGTGCCAAAGTGCTTGTGACCACACCCTCCTTCTTGCAACGTCCCTCGCATTGCTCGCGACTTTCGAATCTGTAAAATAAATATAAGTAAAAAGTACCAGGAGCGCAGAAGATTACAAGAGATTGAACTCTATCTCAGAAAGTCTCTCACTTGTTCTCGTTGCCTCCACATCCTCCATACACGAATCGATCGCAATGGTCTCGGGACTGGTCGTAGTACCACAGGACCTGGTTCCCAAGACAGTTGCCTTGCTCGGGCGGTTGAGAACATGGATCTGAAATGAATAACATGAGAGCTACATTATAATAACAAATATAAATGCTGTTACATTACAAAATCAGGAGCATAACGAAGAATCACGACTGAAGTGTCCAAATTAAAAGATATTGGTTCCTCATGCTTTGCCGTAAGCAGCATATTATATTCTGGCTAATAATGTAAATAGTAACTATTTTTAGTCAAATTCTCTAGGAGCCCGTCGGTGTATTTTTTTTTATGATAGTGAGTGACTGCCCATATCAGACACAGTGACACCCAGTGTTTTAATATTCAAAATTCTGCGCGGCACTGCACTGCGCCTGTCACCCTGAGATATGAGTTGTTGAATCTCATCATGCCCAGTAATTTTGCTGGTAACATTGCCCTTCATACCGGAACACAGTAATGGTTGCAGATTACTGCTTGGTGGATGAATAACTGGCAAAGGTGTGGTACTTCCCCAGGCGGCCCCCTGCAAAAGAGGCCTACCACTAGAAAGATATAGATGTGAATAGCAGGAATGATATGAAGGAAGAATATGAAGATAACCCAAATAAACTGGCGAAATCAAAGTGTACTCTATCTACTGTGGGATAGGCTTAAAGTAATATTTTAAACCAAAGTAAGCTTCCACGTACCGATATCAGCCATGCAGACCTGGTGGCACTCCTGTTCAGTAGAGAATCTATTAGGTCCACCGACACAGCCTCCGAAGACGAACTCCTCACAGCGGCCTGAGGTCCTGTTAAAGTGGTACTTCGGAACCACGTACTGGCATGGACCAGGGTCCACGTCGTAACGGCATACGTCTGGAAAATCGGATGGATGAGGCAAAATCTAATGATGACACATGGATGAAAAATGTTTTGGAACACTTATTTATAGTTCTAAGGTAGAAGCAATAAATTGTATGAAAACTTATTCTGGATCAACATTCTTGACTCAGTTACTTGATTAGTTTAACTGCGAATGAAATTCGTTAAGCGAACCAGTTGGTGAAACCTTCTTGAATGCTCCATAATGGTTTCTAAAGCAATGCTGTGTTAGGTATAATCCTCACCAAGTTTCCTAAACGCCCCGCAGCTCCTCAAGCAAGCCTCCTCCGAGTAGAAGGTCCCTGTCGTGCGACATTGCACCCCCTCAGCGACATTGTCGTGAGACACGCAGGTGCTTCTAGCTGGATCGTAGTACCAAAACAGACCGAATGTTTGAGGACTGCACGGTTCCAGGTCTACGGGGACTACGCACTCTGATGGTACCGTTGGAACAGCCTGGAAAGGTGGAAAACTGTTTAGAAGCCGTTGGAAAACATCAACAAAATGGTTTTCTTTAAATAAACAACATAAACTTTTAACCCAATTTCTGTTTCCTGGCAAATACCAATTGAATTGAATGGTCAATTCCTTGTCACTAAACTGACATTCTACCTATATAAAAACGAACAGATATCTTACTATACTACTAATATTATAAATGCGAAATTTGTAAGGATAAGGATGAGGAAGGATGGATGGATGGATGGATGGATGTTTATTACTCTTTCACGCCAAAACTACTGAACCGATTGGGCTGAAATTCGGTATATATATAGTTTAGCCCCTGGAATAACATAAAACGTACTTTTCATTACGATATTCCCACGGCAACGAAGACTACGCGGGTGAAACCGCGGGGCACAGCTAGTAATATAAATGCGAAATTTTGTGAGGATGGATGGATGTTTGTTACTCTTTCACGCCAAAACTACTGAACCGACTACTATGGAACTGAATCCTGGGTACACCTTCGCCTACCCCTTTGGGAAAAGGTGTGGTAGAATGTAATGTTATGTTTATAAGATAAACAAATTAAAGTTTACAGTTACCTGTGTTGTAGTGGTGGCTGGACCCGTTTGACATCTCTCCTCACACGACCCACGGCTCTCGAAGCTAAAAGATAATAACCCAGTTAGGCTCCGACGTAAACGAAATATAAGGAACGAAATGGGCACAATTGGTAATTTGGTAGTTTTAATGGGAAGAAGTGGTAGTTTTGCCAAAAGATTCCTCTTTTCACTCTGTTCCAAGTAAATATTCGTTTACCGTATCGAGCTGTTCATTATTGACCATTTCGTCTTCGTCCATCATTGTTCGTACACATTTTCATAATAATTTAAATTAATGCTATATTACAGGTCAAACTCAAACTCAAAAAGATTTATTCAAATAGGTCATAATCTGACACTTTTGCACGACAATGAATATAAACAGTACTGAGTCTACCGTGCGTTCGGAAAGATACCTCTAAGAGAAGAACGCACAAGACACTTGTAAGGCTTAATTTTTTCAACTGGTAGTTTTACAATATTTGGTTTGGTTACTTTCGTTTTCTTTGAAGGTGCCGCGAGGCGGATATGCAGAAGTGTCCAATTACAATACCTCGACTGAATTAAATCATAAATCGTTTATTTTTCTACAAAACTTTTTAACAATTAGTACCTAAGTGGACGCCCTGACTCCTGGAAGAGCGGAAGCTGTGGACCAGAAGGCAGTTCTTCCCAGAATTCTTGAAATACCTTAGTGTTTTGTAGTTACATAGTAAAATATAGTATAAAATATATATAAACATGCATGAACTAATTTTTGTTTTTTTTTTTTAAATTAAATATAAGATGCAAAATGTATAAGAAGCAGTTTATGAAAATTAATATTAATATTATTTTTAATTTTTTTTAAATTCCTATAGGTAATGTGGACAACCCATATTGTCATAGTTCCAAGTCGTCAAGATTCCTACGCAGCCTCCGCCATGACTTAACGACTGCCCCCTCAATCATAATATTATTATTATTAAATAGAAAGTACCCGGGACCTGCAGGTTAACGTGCCATCCGACACATGGAAGCGCCCAGAAAAGCTTACATGTGAGACTCGAAACTCCGGATTTGTAGCCGGCCATAATTCCGCCGGGCCAAGGAAGCAAAATTATAAACTTGATGATGATTTTTAACCACAGTAATTTAACCGACATTTTATTCAAAGACTTGTTTACCGGTTTTCGTTGCCCTCGCATCCTCCATAAGTGAACTGGCTGCAGGAATCAGTGATGGCGTCGTAGAACCAGCTCATTATTGAGTCATTGCACGGACCAGACAGCATCGGCTGCTGGCAGATGTCTGTTAACAAGGTTATACCTCTAGAGTCAGCAAATAGTACTAACTTTTACTAGGTAAAGAAGCTACACTCCCAGCGCTTCCCCCACCATCAGCCCCCCGCCTACGACCAGCAGCAGGCAGTCAACGAAACAGTAACCACCCGTACCTACGCACACATTTGACGCGTGTACGCTCGTTATGTTTTCTATGTAGTAATAGTCCCGGGTTCGATCACCGGCCAGGTCAAACATTTGTATGTATTTTTATTTGTATGAGTATGTCTGTTTGATCTGTGTCTGGGTGTTTTAAGAGTACATATATAAGTATGTATATCAGTCATCAGGTTACCATAGTACAGGCTTCTAGCCTAGTTTGGGACCAGATGACCGTGTGTGGAAGTTGTCCCATATTATTTATTATTATCGCATTATTTATTATTTATCAGTTATTATTATTGGATTTTCAAGATTTCTGGAACCTGAAGTCTAAATTATTATCCGGTAGATGGAAATAGGTTCACCTAAAAAAAGGCGGACGGAGTCGTCTAGAATAAAACTGAAGCACCAAAGCCAGCTCCCTAAATGCTTGTACACGCACACTTTCACACCATTTTTTTCTAGGCTCATGGGTGAGAATGTTTGTATTAGAGTTGGCTTACTATGGCGCTTCACTTTTTGTTTTAGAAGATTCCGTCTGCCTTTTTTTCTAGGTTCATACTTCATACCTCTACCTAAGCCTACGGGAAATAAGGCTTGATGTTATGTTATATTATGTAAAGAAGAGAAGTTTTTAATAATAGTTTACCTTGTGTTCGCTCACAATACTGCTGGCACTCTGTTTCCGAGCGGAAGTTGTTTTGGTTTCCGGCACAGCCTCCGTACCGGAAACTGACGCACTTGCCCTTAGTGTAGTCGTACGCCCACGACTGTTGGTAGTTGTCACACTCGCCCGCGTCGATTGGCATGAAGCACACGTCTGGGGAAGAGATAATGGTTATTATGATAAAATAAATAATTCTAATATATTCGCGTGCTCAGGGTCAGTTACTGCCCGGTCTATGAAATGAGTAAGTTATGATAGCCTCTTTGATTGGCTGGTCGCATGAGACGGGGGGCTGATGGCGGGGGGGGGGGGGGGGGGCCCTAGCGGAGCCCAAGCGTATCTCTTAACTGACCGTTTCGGTTAATTAAGGTACGCTTTAGAATCGAATTGTATGCGATTTCGCCGTGGGGTTACAATAGTCGGCTTAAGAGCAGTACCCAATTTCCTCTATTCCCGTGGTTCTCGTAAGAGCCGGCTAAGGGTTATCATATTCAGAGGACGGGCAGCACAGCGTCCTCTGCGTAAAACCATCAAAATATGCTCGCCAACCCACCTGCCAAGCGTGGCAAGTATTGACAAAACTCCCTATGGAGGCCCTAGAGAGCCCTGTGTACAGCAGTTGACTTCCTACGCCTATGAGGTAATGATGATGAGGCAAACCTACTCTAAAACGTGGAGACCATGGTGACACAATTTTCTCTGCAACCATGGTCGGCCACTCACTAACAAGAAGATGATCAGACCTACCTTGTTGGTCAGGTTGTGGTTGTGGTTGTGGTGGGGATGGTTGTGGGGCGGGCGCGGGCGTGGTTGTGGGCGGCGCAGAACAAGAGCTCTCACACGCTTGTTGTGTGTCGAACCTATTGTCGTTGCCTTTGCAGCCGCCGTAGTAGAACTGCATGCATCTGGAAGGAACGAAGACTTTATATCCAGGTCAATTACTGGGTATGAAACTACTTATGTCTCAGGGAGATAAGCGCAGTAATGTTGCGGTGCGACGTCGCATCGAGATCTTAGCAGGCTCCATCAGAGTTCTATTCAAATTCTATGTTCGAAGACAAAGAGAGAAAAATAACGCCTTGTTTCACTGAAGGGTCAGACTATGTATACCTAGTCCATTACACACCCACATTTAGCCAGTTGTTTTAATTCCCATCTAATATCCCATAGGAGGTCTATAGGAGGCGAGCCTATCAACCGGGCACAAATACCCAGACGCCAAGGTGCATTGAGAAATCCCTTATGAAAAATGCAATAACACTTTGTCTGACATAGAAATCGAACCCATACTCAGCTGTAACGTTTCAACCACTAGCCCAAAGAGGCAGTCCAAAAGAAGAAGACCAAAGAAAGAAGTAGAGAATATTTTTAATACCTAATATATTCTTTTTTTTTAAGCCATAGTTGGGGGCATAAACAGATGGTGTGCGACGATGGTGGGATGTTACCGACGCCTATGGATACGTGCTTCACCAGCGGCCAGTATGTTGCCGACCCGGCCAATACTCTATTTCACTCTCCTTTTGTAGAGCCCCATAGTGTAGCTCAAAGCCTCTATAATATTAGGATTTGTTTAAGGGTGACGTTGATACAGTTGATAAAATACTTGGTAAATTTTACCTTTGCTCCTTAGTGTCGTAGTACCATTGCTCTCTATAGTTGTAGCAGGTGCCTGGATCAGCTGGCAGAGCGCAGAGCTCGGGTACTGGAAAACGTCACTTTTGCCATAAAGCCTAATTTTATGTGAAGCATATTTTGCTGGTCACAATAATAATTTGAAAAGTGGTTCATAGCAGAAGACTGAAGAAGGATATCATGCCAACACCGTGTCAAACCATAACCATAGACCATAGACTATGCATGCACCATGGAGCATGCTAAAGACTAAAACTACATCATGCCAATAATTGGAACCCTACATCTTCCTTATTTCTGATACCCTGGTACCTATTTAAACATAATATTAGAAGAATGTACTGTGTTTAAACTTAGCTCTTGATGGTCAAAATTTAATCGAAATTTAGCCACCGAGAATGTTTAATAAGGACTCTTCTCGGTGGTCGCATACGAGTAAATTGACTTGAAAGAAGTTTACCTGTCTTGTTCATTTTGCCTTTGCTTCCATGGACACAACACATATGCAAGCAAATCATGATCACATCTACATACATCATTATCATTTCCACTGCAGGGCAGAAGTCTCCTTAATAGATTTCCATCTCGTCAGGTTGTAAGTGGCTTGCAGCCATAGCTTGTTCCTGCGGCCTTTACCAGGCATTCTATCCACCTTGTGGGTGAAGGTCCGTGGTTTCTATTGGAGAACCTTACCATACATAAAGGTTGCATGTTATACTGACCGAAAGCGCTAGGGCAGGTTTGCTGGCAATCCTCCAAGGAGTAGAACTTATTGTCATTTCCAGCACATCCAGTGTAATAGAAAGGCACACATCTGTTCTCTGTCTGACTGAACGCCCAGAGCGCGTCTTTATCTGAGCAGTTGCCGGCTTGTTGCGGCTCCAAGCATTGTGCTGTTAGGTAACCCAGGGTTAGTTAACCTTCACTCAATTACCATGCATTTATTATTACTAATACATAAGGATGAGCACGAATGATGAAGACAGTTTGTTGGACAAGATTACTATTAGTAATTTTTAAAATTTCGCAATTGGATATTGTCTTCTCGTGTCCACGGTTAATGTATCTTATCCGAAACGTCGAGGTATAAAAATAATTAATGTTTTAGCGTGTAAAGTCCCCTTTTTACTGTAAAATATTGGGTTACTTTTACACCAAAGATCTTTCACGAGTACTACTACTTCTTCCTAGAAGAAGCGATGTCAATTTGCGTTCATCTTTCGTGGCCCATAAGTCTTCAGGTATTATTAGTGATGATTTGTGTCTGGTCAAATGAAAAAGAGTATTAGATCTAACTACTTTATACTACTCAAGCAAGATGTAAAGAAAACCTTCGTGCAAATAAAAATAAACTGATAAATTCAACTATAGATTGGAATCAAAGGAAGGAAAATTCAAAAACACCAATACAAGTTCGTGAAAGTTATACCTGTAAATAGTTTATGTTAAAAAACCAAAGCAATTAAAATGAATTATGATAAGAATAGATGGGCATAATTCTAGATTAGGTCTAAGCCATCCACCATATTATCCGACATCAAAGTCTTCGTCAACAGAACATGTATTTCGGATGGCACATTAAACTGTAACAGTAGGTCCCGGCTGTTTCCATAAGATATGTAAGAGGCAGTCGTTAGGTCATGTCGAAGGCCTTGGAAGAATCTTAGCGACCTGAAACTCTGACAATATGGGTTGTCCAGATAACCCACATGAATTGACTCGAGCAGTGTAATTGGAGTAAGCCTTTCTGTTAGAGTAAACATTCAAATTATAGCTTATCCCAGAACCAGCGTTGGTAGAGTATATAATGTATCTCAGTGGGAAAAGATAAGACAAAATTAATCATGAAATAATATACCATGTAGATTACCCATCCTGTATATTACTCACGTTGAGGTTCCCCTGGAGGGTTACAGCGATGCAAGCAAGCAGCTTCAGTCCGGAACCTGTTGGAGTTGCCCTCACATCCTCCCCAGATGAACTCCTCGCAGCTGCGCGTGTTCTTGTTGAAGCCCCACCGAGGGTAGTTGCCGGCGCATGAACCGAGCTCGATCTCCAACTCACATTGTTCTGATACCAGATTTATTCATATAGGTAATCCAAGTGTTTAAAATGGTGTAGTAGGTACCTAGTACATAAGGAGGTAGACCTCACGGTAGTGAATCATCGCAAAGTCAAACTCAAACTCAAAACAGCTTTATTCAAATAGGTCATAATCTGACACTTTTGTACGTCAATGCACTTCCTTTAAAATCCACACGTTTGTTAGTCCTTATACTTTTTACTTATTACTATTGAAAAATATATAATTAGTAGCAACTGGTTGGTGTGACCAATAAATTATATAGGTATGCTGCAGAACCGATAAATTCCGAGGAAGGCGAGATCTAAAGAAGTAATCGCGTCTTCGAAAAAATAGTGTAAGGCACCTTTGGGCGATATAGAAGGACGAAATAGGCAAGGTCACTGCAAGTGGTTGGAGAAGAATCGAGGATCGAGCTAAGTACATCAAGATTGTTGTATGATCTTACCGAGAGCTCTCTCAGGTTCGCATTGCTTCTGACAAGCCTCTCTGGTCTCAAAGTTGTTGTTGTTTCCAAGACAACCGCCGTAGATGAAGTTGGCGCACATCTCCCTCTCATTATCGTAGTACCATCGCACGTTGTAGCCCAAACAACCGCCCTTGTTTTCCGGCAGTTTACATGCATCTAGGTAAAAATATGAAAACGTGTTTGTATTTGCATTTTACATCCTGATTGATTGTTAGTCTAGTAAAATTTAGTAATATACACTAACTAAGAGATTATTCTTATTGTAATGGAATTTTTGAGCTAAGCAAAGACTTATTGTTCATAATAAGCTGAAACAAGAATATAAGTTGAAATAAGATGATAAATTTTGACAACCTTTTCTATAATGTTAACTACATTATTATAATGAAAGTATTAGTTGAAGAGTAGAAAAAAGTTATTTTTAAAATTGGGTAGTTTTTCGGATTCTCTACATAAAAATGTGTATCCTAAAACAATTATTTTTAAAAACTATATTATAATGTCATCATGCCAATTAAGAAGCATACTTTTAAATTATCGTATGTAAGTCAGATTATACGATAATTTAAGTACATAAAAGCCTGGGTTGATATAGGTTTATCGATCACCAAAATCTTAGGCAAAGATCATCTTCATATCTAATTACCTTTAGCCGGTGGACTAACGCAGACATCCTCGCATTCTTCCTTGCTCTGGAAGCGGTTATCATTCCCTTCGCACCCTCCGTACCAGAACCGAGAACATCCTCCGTATACCTTGTCGAAGTACCAGTTCACTGTGTAGTTATTGCACGGACCACGCTCAAAGGCCAGATTACAAGCAGCTGGAAATTAAAGTAGCTTAAGATATTTGCAGTAAATTAAATTGAAATCATTGTTACCTTTCCATTACTTTCGACATGGATTCAAACGATGGAAGGGATTTTTTTATTACGATACATCCATCTGAATAAAGTTGCCTAATATTCTGATAAGATTCGTTCAAGTTTGTTGAGCGAATTGGACGAGTATTTACTGAGCAATGAGTGGCACTAGCTGTGCCCCGCGGTTACACCCTCGTATTCTTCGTTCGCGGGAGAATATAGGGGAAAAATCCTATTACTTATTCCAGGGTCTTAGCTACCTACATTCCAAATTTCAACCCAATCGGTTCAGTAGTTTTGACGTGAAAGAGTAACAAACATACATCCATCCATCCTCACAAACTTTCGTATCTATGATATTACGAGTAGTAAGAAGTAGGATAGGATAGTAGGATGTAGAGCTTCGCATCAGAGCCCTAAGTAACATTTCGATAGTAAACTAGCGAGGCTGGTGAGTCTTTTAACATATTACTCAAGCTCTTTTTGTTCACTTATCTGAAGATTTGAAGGTCCACGTCTAAACGCATTATGGTACTGTATATAAGTAATAGAAGAACAAGTCATACAATTTAAAAAAGGTCAGTTACCTTGCTTATTCACCGGCTTATCAGTGCATCCCTGGAACTTAGGTCCAGTAGCCTCAGTAGTCCCATCAGGACAGCAGCCATACTTGCTAGAGGAACAGTCGCAGCCTTCCTGGTTGAGTCCCTTAGCGTGGGTTTGCTCGTCTCCACAGCAGCCGAATGGAGACTGCTGGCAGTAGCAACCCTGGCCGTTGTATCCTCGAGCGATGGTGACACCGTCGGGACAGCAACCGAACTGGTATGTGTGGCATAAACAACCTTCGAAGTTGGGGCCGGAGGCTTCGTCGTGTCTAAAATAATAAGAACAGTGAGAAGAACATAATACCTATAACATTATTAAAAAGTTAAGATTTTCAGTAGAGGCATCATCATTATCATTATCATCATCATCGTCAGCTCATATTATCATGCTACTGATGGAGGCACATATACCTAGGTATAATGTCGCTCGAAAATACGCTATACCAGGTCTTTTGAAAGGTGTACACGAAGACCATTATAATTCCAATGTGCAGATGCCCCTTTGAGCTTTTAATCTAGAGGTAATGGATATCACCTATCGGGGTCCATCTCTGAATCCATCTACAGAAGATGAGCTCAAAGACAGCCCCGCTAGGTGCAAGGACTATTTGAAATGGATGGAAACTACTTGATTGGGCTATAGGTGTGATTTAATTTCTTGGATGGTGACTAGGCTATTGCTCGAGACTCCGGCACCTGCCACTTCCGTCTCATGGGGAATTATATGAATTTTTATTACAGGTATATAAATCAAAGTAGGTAGCATACCTATTAGGACAGCATCCATGTTGTGTGTACTGGCAGCCACAGCCGAGGTTGTCAGGTCCAGCTGCGACGGTGCTGTTGTCAGGGCAGCAACCGAAACGTGAGTTTTGGCATTCACAACCTATCATTGAATGAACATCATCATCAAAAAGAACATCTTGGTTATTTATCTTGGTTATTTATGGATAATTTGGAGCAGGTCCACCAGCAGTCTTATATTGTAATGTCAATATACATTATGGCAAATCAATAACAACCGAATTAAGGAAGAAAATATTGCAAAGAGAAGGAAATATTGTCACAGCATAGATTGTTGTTGTCTGTTAGAACAGATACCAACAGAAGACCAGCTCAGGTGGTCCCGCAACCTGCATATGCTGATTAGGTTGGTACCGTTTCGCGGTACACGGAATGTTAGAAAGTTATGTTTTTTTTTCTTTCTTTTTCTTAACTTGTGGGATAAGATGGTATGTGTTACGTGCAACCAGAATATACATATACTATGTGGTCAAAACTTAGGGCTGTTCTACTAAGAATTAGCTTTTCATTGGCATCTGTGGCTTCCCTAATTACGCATAGAAATGTCTACTTTAATGACAGTAACAATAGACGCAGTAAGTTTCTCTACTTACCCTCGCGATGCGGTCCATTAGCAGGAGTGTAGTTGTCAGAACAGCATCCAAAGGCGTACAGCAGACAGCATCCTTCCCCGTCAGGTCCGTGAGCTGGAGTTTTGCCGTCGACACAACACCCGTATGTTGAGGTGTTGCACGACTTCACGCATCCTTCTAGTTCTGGACCTTGTGCTGGGAAATTTTAATAAATAGGTACAATCTGATATTCTAAAAAGCCTAAAAGAAGTTATTAACAGGAAATACTTTCGGGAATTGACACAATCGTATGAAAACTATACCAAATTGTTGTTTCTCCTGTTTACTCCAAAAATAATAAACCCATTTGATAAAATTAAGGCCTGATATTTAGAAATCCAATTAAGTATGTCCTTGTTCCATTTTTATTATAAATTGTTAATCTTTTTCTATAAGTGATCGTGTAAAAATCCCAATTTTACTCCAATGTTTTCTACATCATGATAATAATAGAAAACATTCCCAGGATTCCAGTTTGTTATTGGTCCAATGTAATAGGGAGCGAGCCTATTACCATCTACCGGGCACAGTTCCAGACTCCAGACTGTCATTGAGATGTATCCTAAATATGGAAAAATCCAATAACAATTTTCTGACCCAGAGATCGAACCCGGCATGATCAGCAGTCGAGCATGAGACCACTACGCCACCGAGGCAGTCTGATGAAAATACCAAGAAACATAAATTGGTAATTTTATCAGAGATAGACTTTATATACCTGTAGAAACACCATCAGGACAGCAACCAAATTGACTGTTGCTGCACAAACATCCTTGTTGTTGAGGTCCAGAGGCCGCCGTCGCATTGTCGGCGCAGCAGCCGAACTCTGACTCCACACAACTGACACCCTCCGTCGAGGAGACCGTTGATGTTGGTGGCTCTTCTGTGTCTTCGGTCTCTGGTGGTTCCGTTGTTGTCTCTTCAGCTTGTGGAGCTGTTACATAATATACAAGACAAAACTTTGAAATAATTTGAACATAAGAATATTACGATACAATTGTTGATACAAGTTGATACAAATGAAAAGATAGACTCCTAGATACGAGCTGGAGAGAGAAATTCTCGTATATCATACGAGTAAGCTAATAATTTCTCTTTGATTCGACTGTTAGCTTCTTCGTTTTTATGATAATAATGCTTTACGAAGTGTACACTTAAATTAATATGTTTTAATTAGTTGAATAACCATAGTATCCTTTGCAGTCTCTATACTTTTTCAAGGTTGTCATATAAATATTTTACTTACTGGTGGTTTCTGGACATCCTTCCTTTTCTGGGCCAGTGGCTTCAGTTTCGCCGTCCTTGCAGCATCCATATCTAAACAGAAATAGTTTGGTTTCAATCCAGGGGTTGATAATTTATTGAGGTTAAACGTCACCCATACAAAATAAAATAGGGAATAATTTTCCACTCAAATGGGTCGTTTGGAGTTGACTCTGGGCTTTATTTGCGCGAAAACATATTTTGTTGAAGGTAACTCTATGTTTTTTGCTATTTAAAAAAAAACATTAACATAACCGAAAAACTACTTTTTTACACTTTTTTACAGGCCGCTTAGTTTATAAAAATATAAAATAAAAGTCTTACTAGTCTATAGAGACGATGAATATTGATTTCATGTTAATTATATTTATTGTGTTATTATTTAAATTCTTACTTGGAGGAGACACAAGGTGGTGGCGGCGGTGGGCATCCTTCCTGATCGTTTCCTTCAGCAGCAGTCTTGTTGTCAGACTGACAACACCCGAACAACGTGTCTCCGCAGGGCTCCACAGGACAGCCGTAGTTGTTGGGCCCCTTCGCTGGTGAGACCCCGTCGGGGCAGCACCCGTTCAAGGCATCCTTGCAAGTCTCTGGCTTGAGGCATCCTGGATGCACGATCCAAGTGTAAGACAAGTAGAAAATGGACTATGCTTTTTCAGTGACTTTGTAAAATGAGTCGTGTGTAATTTTTTCTATCAAAGACCGAAGTTTCTAGTCTAAAGCGCGAGGGTAACTGGTGAAGCCGTTTCGTGGTACTTCAATGTGAGTTACAGGTATAGGTTAATATTCAAAATTATTTATGTTTTGTTAATCGCAAACCAAAAATAAATTTTTGGGATGGTCTGATCAAGAGTTTCCATTTTTATCTATTTTATAATTTTTTCTAAGTTGATTTCTCTTGCAACACTTTCCTATACAGTCACACCTTTTTTCTGTTGAGGTAGACAGAGACTATTTCTCTCCACTTCCTACGATCCTTACATACGACTTCTTCCACTTTCATCACATTCCTCATACATATTTATGCGTCCGCCGTTGGTTTTTTAATGTGCGGTGTTTTGTGGGCACTCCTACTCTTAGTAATTATATGACATGTGATCTTTCCTGCATACCTTCATCAAACGGTCCGAGAGCTGCAGTCTTCTTGTCTGGACAGCATCCGAACTCAGAGAAGGTGCAGTGCCTGGGTCGGCACACTCGCGCCTTCTTCGTCGTGTACATTTCCACCGTGGTTGCCAGATCCCATGCAGCTGTTAATGATGGAAATTATTAGGATTTTTTTTATTATACCTAGTGAGTAACAAAACGAGCAAATCAGGCATCATCAGCCTAATGATAAGCATAATGATTGCCCATATCAGACACAGTGCCATAGTGTTTTAAAATTCAAAATTCTGCGCGGCACAGCACTGCGCCTGTCACCCTGAGATATCAGTTGTTGATTCTCGTCATGCCTAGTAATTTCGCCGGTACCATTACCCTTCAGACCGGAACACAGTAGTGTTTGCACATTACCGTTTGGCGGATGAATAACTGGCAAAGGTGTGGTACTTTCCCAGGCGGCCCCTTGCAAAAGAGGCCTACCACTACAAAAAAATGATGACATTATTGAACTTTTGATGAATTTTATAAGTCAGCCAGAAATGATTGGTAAACATGTCAATACGAAAAAGTTACGTTTAAAAATATAGAAAAAATACTCTTTATTACGACCATAAAATAAATAATATTTAGGTACAAGTTGAAATTAAAATAATCATACTAAATTCTCATTGGTCGACAATTGAAAATTGACTCATTGGGCGGCCTTATCGCTTTAAGCGATCTCTTCCAGATTATTCATGTTAAGGTTTTTTAAAGTAAGAAAGATTTTACGTGTATGATGAGGTAGATACTCAAAAGTTAAAAATAATCTTTTTAAGATAAAAACTATGGCGTCCCACATACAGGGCCACTATGAGAAACTGCTTACAATATAACATAGAGAAACTGCGCAGACATAACATCTTCAGTTGCCAGTGTTTCGGTGATCGACAACAGTATTAAATTTTTGGAACCGACGACTGAATCAATTTCAAATTGCCGCAACGTACAACTGTCGAATTTTGTGCTATTGTTATGTCGAGTTGCTAGTTTCTCCTGTCGGCAATCGCAACGAGTTAAAAGATTTCACTCCCCGTCCCCGTAGCACTCGTCTTACTCAAGATAAAAAATTAACTAATTATTTATAAAAGTATCGAGAATCGCGGCAATCGTAAACTGGGATTTCATTTATTGAAAGAAAACTTTTAAAAAGTTAATAATTTCTCTAAAGTTAAGTTGATAGTTTCTTTAACTGTAGTTGCCTTGTATGCGGAGGGCCTGTAATAAATAAATAAAAAAAAATAACATCATACTTGTTCCTTCAGATGAGGATGATTCAGTCGTGCCTTCAGTTCCTGAAATCACAAACTTAGTCAAAACAAGATCGAAAAATACGATTTTTTTTAAATATTGTATATATTTAAGTTTCGTACCTTCAGAAGACAATGTGCTAGAGAATTCTGTGGATGCCGTACTACCTTCAGTTGTGCTTTCAGTAGATCCAGTTTCATCTGTACTGCTACTTTCAGTTGTACTACTTTCACTTGTACTACCTTCACTAGTACTACTTTCAGATGTACTAATTTCAGTTGAACTACCTTCAGATGTACTACTTTCAGTTGTACTACTTTCAGTAGTAATTTCAGTTTCAGTTGAACCAGTTTCAGCTGTTGAACTAATATCAGTAGACCCACTTTCAGTTGTACTACTTTCAGTAGTAATTTCAGTAGTTTCGGTTGTGCTTATTTCTGTAGAGCCTTCAGGAGTGCCAGTTTCAGTTGTACTTTCAGAAGTACCAATTTCTGTGGTACTACCCTCAGCTGTACTACTTTCAGATGTTTCAGTTGATATTTCAGAAGTACCTCCTTCAGTCGTACTGCTTTCAGAAGTGCTTCCACTTTCAGATGTACTTTCTGATGTACCACTTTCAGTTGTACTTTCTGAAGTGCCACTTTCAGTTGTACTGCTTTCAGAAGTTTCCGTTTCTGTTGTACCACTCTCAGTTGTACTGCTCTCAGAAGTTTCTGAAGTTCCAGTTTCCGTAGTGCTTTCAGAAGAAGCACTTTCTGTTGTACTACTTTCAGAACTAGTTTCCGTAATATCACTTACGGATGTGCTTTCTGAAGAAACGGTTTCAGAAGTACCCGTTTCAGTGGTACTTTCAGTAGAAATTTCAGTTGTACTTCCAGTAATATCTGTTTCAGTCGATCCACTAATAGTACTACTTTCAGAAGTGCCTGTTTCACTTGTACTACTCGTTTCTTCAGTTATTGTTGATTCCGTACTTTCGCTTTCTGTTGGTTTCGTGCTCACAGTGTCTGTAAATGAGTTAAATAGGTCATTACGAGTTTATAATGGACCTATAACTAAGAATGAACCAAACCTCACATAACATAATATACAATCACGACTTTTTCTCGAAGGGGTAGGCAGAGGTGTACCCAGGACTCAGCCCATAGGGGGATCGAACTCGGGACCTCCTGATCGGTAGTCGAGCTTGCGATTAATGTAAATAACAATAAAGCTAAATAAATAAAAATTATTTTAAATGAAGACATACTCGTAGAAAAGAGGCTAATAATGTATATAAGCGAAAACCTTAAAGGCACTATGTGTCCTTTCACAAAGACAGCGAATACAGGCGTGATATCCTTTCAAATTCGACGTATGACTTTCGAATTTCACTTAGTTGTGCCTCACAGACAAACACATGAAAGTGGTACCGCCACTTTCATGTGTTAACATGAAACACATTATTTAAATAAATAGCCTTTTACAAGTCAATGTTTTTGTTACTGTCCCACTACAGAAAAGAGATACGTAGAAGGAAGGATCAAGTATTTTCTTTTCTGCGCCACCTCAGCCAAGTCGCTCTGTTCTACGTCCTGGTCATCTCGCCACTTTCGCACATCACGGCGGCAATGATTATGTACAAGAATTTTCAGAGTTGTTTGGCATCCTTACCTGAACTGCTTGAACCTTCGGATGTTGCTTCAGTGGAAGATAAGATGGTAGACTCAGTTCCATCAGTTGGAGATGTTTCACTCGTTTCAGTCGATTCTGTACTCTCTGACGTTGATTCTTCGGTTATATCTGATAAAGTCGTGTCTATATTACTATTGTTTGCTACCAGAATAACTAAAACTCCAAAAATAAAGGTTATTTTATGTACTTTTCATATTTGCGTTCCACTTAATTTCTGTTACATTCTCTCCAGTTTTTAGGATAACTGGTAGAAAATGCTAATCTATAATCTAAATGCTATCATTAAGTTAATCCTAGCGTTGTGCTTTAACTTCTTCTTATCGTATCAATCGTTCATTTGTTCATTTAGACTGCGCTAAGCCCAGAAAGTGTGCGGTAAGCGTTGTGCTGAATTATAAATAAATAGGTATATATGTTTCTAGTAGTTTATATTGTATGAAGTAGGTGATATAGTCGCGTGTGATGAAATGTAAACACCAACAGATGTTGTAATTCATGTCAACACAATGCACAGCAAATGATATAAGATTCAGTCGAATGGTTAGATAATATTGAAGTATGACTTGTATAACACGAATATGGAAAGAAAAATTTCACCCACGGGCGGGATTATTTCAAGCGAGTAGATCGCTCAGTCTATAAAAATATAAAACATAAGTTGTATAGTTTCTTTTGTTGTGCATTGTGGTGACATGAATTCCAAAATCTGTTGGTGTTTACATTTCATCACTCGTGACTGTATAACCTACCGCCTTATTACAGCACTTATTATGATACTTCTCTGACGAACCATTGACTAACCGCAGCACTTAAATGATCAAATGTCAATTGATTTAATATATCCATGATCATTATGGTGCGGGGGACATGTGTTATAAATATAATTTCAGGGCTAGCATGAGCATTAACCAGTGGAGAATGAAAAGCGTCAGAAAGTCGGCAGATATATACTGTGCTGGTGCAAAAGAGAAAGAAACGGTAAAGTAAGTATATGGTTTTTTTGTATGGGGAGAGTATTTTATGTTTCCTACCAGATTCGGTGGAGCTGGAATCTGTGTACTCGGAACTCTCCGTCACAGATGTTTCGTCGCTTGCTAATGTTTCTGAAAAACAACATACGAGTAATATTATGAAAGAAGGAATATTTATTTTTAAAAATAATTTACTTTATCGTCCATAAGTATCGAAGTAGGTAATTAGTTTATTATTTTAAAAGAATACTTAAAATTACCTATGAACTTATTGAAAGAAGATCTAAAAGTAATGTTTACTTACCGAGTGACGTTGATGAGGAATCGTAGATTTCAGTTGATCCTGTCTCCATTCCTGAACCCTCCTCTCCTAAAGATAAAGCAAATTAAATAGACGACCCATTTATTATTAGCAAACTTTACAGTACAGAATTCTTTAATATATGTAAGTATATAAATGTATATTTATAGGGTTACTGGTAACTACAGTCCAGCAAATGTTATAAGTACCTTTAGACACTTGTTATTTTTTCTTGTGATGTCCATGAAATGTAAACACCAACAGATTTAGGAATTCATGTCAACACAATGTACAGCAAAAGAAACTTCAAGAAACCCATGCTTCAAAATTATATAACCATTCGACTGGATCGCAGATGATTTTAAAGCATGTGTTGTATAGTTTCTTTTGATGTGCACTGTGTTGACATGAATTCCTAAATCTGTTAGTGTTTACATTTCATCACACGTAACTGTACCTTACCAAACTGTAATTTACACCGTTCTCTATATATTACAGTGTCTCTATATCCCTTATAGAGTATAATGAGCAAAGTAGGTTAATGTGTGTTTCCACTCTTACCCAAGTCGAGTGTCGTTGATGAGGGCTCGTCGCTTGTTGATAACCATGATGCAGTGGATCCTTCTTCTGTAACAATGGAAACGGTTGATTATTACCTAATATTTGAATTAGAGATTTGATAACAATTAATTACAATAGATTTTACCTGTTTCATAAGTCGATTCAGAGATCGTGCTCCAATCTTCTCCAGACCCTTCTGAAAATTGAAATTCAACATAAAATTTTATATATTTTTATTTCAAAAATAGTTTTACCTTTACAAGACTTAGAGCTAATGCGATTATAGTAATTTCTCTCAGATTTTATCAGATTTTGATACGGCTGAAACATTATCGAGTATTTCCAGCGCTAAGTGAATCAGTACACATATCAAATCTGTCGGTAATATTATTGCTCAATCTTCAACTCAAATAGCAAAAATACTAGACGCCGTCTAGCTATGACAAACTTACCAGTGCTAGGAGAGTCGCTAAGCATAAGTTCGTCCATCTATAAAAATAAAAGCAATGTTGAAATAGTGCTGTTCAATACACACAAGAAATGAATTCTCAGTAGTCGTAAAGAAAAACGATGGAATGACCTTGATATAGAAATCTAACGTATGGTCCCAAATAAGAAAAGATCGAGAAAAATGGCAAATAGGCAAATAAATGCATTGCACTATTAATTACTTATTTCATTTGGTGTTGTATTAATTTCAAATAATAGTAGATTTTAACACAAGGGGCTAAAGAGACTCATTATAAACGAGGTAGTATTACTCCCGAGCTTTAGCGAGGCAGTAAATAGAAGCCGAGTTATAATGAGTCGTAGCGCCGTGTGCCTATTTTTCACTACGTTTCTGAGAAAATAATAGTAGATTAGTAGCCAAGGGCTGTAAGGCATCAATTGCAGCCCGAGATATTTAGGCGCACGAGCGCAGCGAGGGCGCTTATACTTTGAGGGTGCAATTGATGCTTACACCCGAGCTAACTACTCTGCTTTACATCTCGATTGTGAGGTAAGTAGAAAAACACCGGCATTACAAGAATAAAACATTTTAAAGTAAAAGTTTTCTATTCCCGCCTTTTTTCATCTCTTTTTTAAATTATTTTTTTCAAGAACGAAATTGAGCTTCGTAGTTCGATATTTAAAATTGATGACTATTATACTCATACGAAGACAAGGAATAGCGAAGCGACCTCTTTTGTCATTGGCCTGAATGCATGATGTCTATTGCCAGTATGATGGTTAGATGTACGCAAACTTTTTGAAAGAGTGAAGTTTTTTTTAATTACTTACCGCCCTAGGGCTTTTCTAGCTACATTATTACCCTAGAGCGCTAATTGGTCACTTACAAGCCCCATTTAGGGGTAATAAGGACCTACTTACCGAATATGAGAGATGTAAATTATATTAATTACAGCAAAACAATTTGGCTTATAACCTAGCTTATAACCTTCCTATACGTGCGCCACAAAACAATCTCGTCGGTAACAGACAAAAATTTCAAAGAAATTTTCTTTATCTTCTAGAGGTTGATATGACCCAACAATGACGGACTTTTTGAGCAAGACGAGTGAAATTTATTTTTTCTCTTACAGAGTCAACAGTTAGATTGATACATATTCTATCATCATCAGTGTGGCTTACCGGAGTAGTTTTGGTTTTAGGTTGAGTTTCCTCATCCAAGCCAACTTCGCTGTAATCTTCCTCTTCCTCACAATCCTCGTAGTCGTCGTCCATCACCGGAGTTGACTTCTCGTTCATCGGTAGCAGTTCATCTGTGGATGAAATAACATTTAATATATTGGGAACTAGTGTATGAACAGCTGTGCCCGCTAGCAATTATGAAATATGGGAGTTTTATACCAAAACTTTGACGCCCTTTTTGGACCCCTTAGAATGTGAATTTTCAACAATCTTTTCTTAGCACTCGTCCAGACAACGAAAACAACCTACATTCCAAGTTTCAAGTCTCTAAGGATCAGTGGTTTGGGCTCTGCGTTGCTTGTCAGTCAGTGAGTCATTTAGGATTTTATAATATACCTATATAGTGATATAAGCAATATATAAGGCACTATTAGGAGAGTGGGCAGCAGCGCTCTCCGGCACTAGTATTACAACTGCTGCGATCACCAAGCTGCACAACAAGTGTGCTGATTACGGCATATGATTAGTTTATGGCGTTCTATGGGGGAGGCCTATATTCAGCAGTGGACGTCTTCCGGATGATGATGATGATGATGAAGGAACTATTTTTAATGCCTCAAAGACCCGATGTAAATTATTCTTCGTGTAACTTTTGAAATGATTTTAATGGTCTTCTGAGTTAAGCTTGTTTATGATTTATATTGTCTTCTTTGCGCTGTTCTGTGTTTTTGTGTCTGTCTGTTATTTGTTGTGTGTTATTTGTTGTGTGTTATTTGTCTATTGTGTATGTTATACACGAAAGTAGATGAAAATTAATTTGGTTAAAAATATTTGGTTTCTCTAAATATTATTTGTATATTTTTTCAGCAGGAACCGTTTATTGAGGATGTCCCCATATATTTGAAGCTTTCCTGGTCATTCCCTTTCCTGAGTCTTTACAGCATAATTTTCACATAACATAACATACAATCACGCCTTTTCCCGAAGGGGTAGGCAGAGGTGTACCCAAAACTTAGTCCCATAGTAGGCCCCACATTTCGCCAGTATATTATTAGTCCTATTTAATATTTAATAGAGGGCGAACCTATTGCCATCTACCGGGCACAGTTCCAGACACCATCGAACCCGGGACCTCATGATCGGCAGTCAAGCTTGCGCCCACTACGCCACCGAAGCTGTCAAACAAGTCTAAATATCAGATATCTAATTTTTTTTTAATAATACTTTGTAGGATCAGTAGTAAGGGGATGATCGGTGGGGATTTTTAGACTATACCATACCTTTGTTACAAGGCATATTGTTACAAGACCGCAGATCATCGAGCATGGTGTTCTCCAGACAGTCTGTGGCTGGTTTTCCTCCTCGAAGGCACATCACACGTCTGAACTGCTCTCCGTTGCCACACTTCTTGGTGCACTGGATAAGGAATATCATTTACAATGCAGTTGACTTAGATCATACCACGAACACTTGACTCAATTACCATACAAAAGTCGCGATCTACATATAAATAATAAGCTGTGGGGTGCCGGCAATAAAATAATCACCCTCTCTACCCGTGGTTGCCGTAAGAGCCGGCTAAGGGTTTACAGATCCAGAGGAAGGGCAGCAGCGTCCTCTGCGAATAACCATCGAACTGCGCTCGACAACCCGCACAACAAGCGTTGCTAGTATAGGCGAACCCCCCCGTATGGGGAGGCCTATGTCCAGCAGTGGACTTCTACGGCTGAGTGGTTGAAGATGATGATAACATAACATACAATCATGCCTTTCACCCAAACATTTCCTTTTTTCCGGTCCTCACGACACAGACTCGCGTCTAGTGTGAGGATCACAAGGAATCAATTTTAACGATTGTGCAAATGTTCAATAAACATATTTTCATTTTCATTCTGCACACAACAGTCGTCTCAATTACAACACCACCGAAATAAAAGTCTGTATTGTATCTTTAATCGGTAAGTAATTTTTATGTTTATACTCACAGCAGACCAAGGTCCAGCGAACCACTGCGAAGGGCACTTCTCCTGCGGGATCTCACAGGGTTTCGTATCGTTGTACTTGGGTAGACCGGCGCAACGGCTGTCGTTCACCGCCAGGACTCTGGATCCGTCGAATATGCCGCAGAAGACCTTGCGTGATTGGATGCCTTTACCGCATTCTACTGAGCACTGGTGGAAAGAACGTGATGGTTACTCAAATATTTTATTAGGTAACTAGATATCCTATACGTGTGACACCAAAAATATATAATCTTCTTGTTAACGGACAAAAATTAAAAATAAATTTACTTTATAAATCCTCTAGGCCCCGCTTTAGTAAGCAAAAATGACGGACTTTTTGAGCAAGATGAGTGAAAATAAACTTACATTGCTCCATTGCGTAGCGTACCACTGCTCCTTACAAGTGGGCAGCTCGGTCTCTTTGCAGGGCTCCTCAAGGATCGGGGCCGGATGGTAGGCGCAGAGGGAATCGTTCACCGCCTTCTTGTTTTTGGTTACACAGATCGCTGTCCGAGAACGCACTTTTGAGGTGCACGAATCACACTGGAAAGGAGAATTTATTGATCAGAAGTCAGAAGAAGGGTTAAAAGTGAGAGTTGAGAAGTGGGTCATAAAATAGTCTAATGAGATGTAGTAAACTACTCTTAGAGATAGAATCAGAAGATACATGAAGATTTTCATAACCATGAAAACCTGTGAAATGTAAACATTCATAATTTGTATATGTTTGAAAACGCCCATAGAACGTCATAAACTATTAATATGGGGGGAATTTGCCGTAATCACCACGCTTGTTGTGCGGCTTGGTGATCGCAGTAGTTGGAATACTTGGTGCCGGAGAGCGCTGCTGCTCACTCTCCGAATATGTCCCTCTGTCGGGTCTCACGGCTCCCACGGGATGAGAAAGGGGTGGGCTTATTATATCACCTTTAATATTATAGCCGGGAACCACACGGTATAATAAGTTCGCTTATATCCTTAGGCAACTATCGTAAAGCGGTAGAATCTGACCTAAATCTGATCTAAATGTCAGCACCTCTCTCTCTCTCTCTCTCTCTCTCTTCATGGCTATTAATCCCACATGGTGGTGGGCTCAGCCTTCCTTACTTTTCTTCTCCACTTCGCTCTATTGTTGTCATCGCTTTCGGAGATCTTGCACACACTCATGCCCCTTAAAGTCAGTACCTAAAAACCTTAATTCTAATTTTTTTATTTGACAAGCATACTTACACCAGTCCAATCAGAAAGCACCCAATCAACGCCGTCGCAAGGTTGCAGCATGCAACTTTGTTCCACGTCTGGTTTCTCCTCTTCACACTCCTCATCTTTGAGCACTTCGACACGTTTCCCATTCTTCTGATGGCAGACTACTTGCCGCGTCTGCTTGCCTTCATCACATAATTTGTTACACTGTAAATGAAAGGATTAATGTTGATTTGTAAACTACCCGCCATTAGTTCTGTGGATGGAGGATGGTTTATAGGTAATATAAAACACATCGGTGCCTCGGTGGTTTTGTGGTCGCAAGCTCGACTGCCGATCATGAGGTCCCGGGTTTGATCCCCGGGTCAGGCCGTCTTATTGGATTTTTTCATTAGGAAAATTATCTCAATGACAGCCTGGAGTCTGGAACTGGTAGATGGCAATAAGGTCGCCCCCTATTACATGGGACCAATACCATACTGCCGAAATGTGGGTGTACCTAGTACCTACTACTATTATGGGATTAAGTACTGGGATGAAAAGGCTGTTTATATTCACGAATAAACTTGGTTTTAACGAGTTAAATAAAAACGGAGCGACTTCAGGATATAAGTCCAAACGTTCTAATTATAATCAGAGAGATCAGGTTTAGTTCTGGCAAAGATGTAGTGAATACAATACGAAACTGTTAAACATTATTTTTTATAGTTTAGTAGTACTTCTATTTTGTAGTCATTTCTGTGGAACCATTTCGGTGGCATATATAAACTTGAAGGTAGTTTTCATTGTATTGCACCAAAGTATGTTGAGTCTATATAGGTACTTACTGGTTTCCAATGTCCAACAAACCAAGTGGGACAAGTGGCATTCTCGTTGCACTCTTGGAATAGTTCAGGTTTCGGACCGAGGAGATCGAAGCAGCTCTTATCTGCTATTATTGATGGATACCTGCAATATCACAGTTTTTCATACAGAAAATCCAAAGAACATCTTACAGGTCACTCTGGATAACGAATATAGTGTGTTTTTGATTATTTCTTTAATCCGAAAATTTCTGAATGATTTCTAGCCTAGCATGATACGGAGATTTCATATTACTTTGCCCGTTTTTTTTTTTGCACTGGAATATAATGCATCTGCTATAATATGGGACATCTCATATAAATACCTCTTTCTCACTTATTATTATACTTCTCCTAAATGTACTGTCAATGATACCCTATATAGAATAGAATAGAATAGAATACTCTTTATTATCACCAAAATAACATAATAAATATTAAACTAAAATAATATAAAACTAATTCTTGATTGACAATGGGCGGCCTTATCGCTTTAAGCGATCTCTTCCAGGCAACCAGTCTGGACGGATAGGGGAAAGATAGAATGAGTAGGGGATGGGAAAGGGTACACATTAATGACTGATAATAATACTGATCCTATTTTAACGACATTTGGCATAAAGATAGCTTATATATGATTTGAAACTATCATGGTTGTAAACATTAGGATGTCTTTTTACGGGATAATAATTATCATGGAAAGAGGGTAGATTGATTTATCTGCCAATAAAAATCAACTCGCCGATGCCTGTCAGTTCTTCCGTGATCATGGCGCATGCAACTGCGTCGAAATATCGGAAAACTCGAAAAACGTTAAATAACTGTAATCACCACTGACCAATTATGATTTGCGGTACCCTGCACGGTTGTCTGGAAGAGATCGCTTTTAGCGATAAGACCGCCAATTGTTACACTATTTGATAAAATGTATGTTTAATTTTAAGGATTATTATTGTGGTGTACCAATACTTAAATCTTTACCCATATCTATCTATCTTTCTTTACCCATTTTTGATGATCTGCGTGCAGTGAACATCCCGAGACTTGGTGCCTCCTTTCCCGCATCGTTTGGAGCAAGTCCCCCACGGTCCAGGGGTCCACTCCGGGGGACATGGCTCCGGGTTGCAGGACACATTGGTCGGAGGCTTGAGACCTTCGTCGCAGAGAACGTCGTCTACCAACTCGAGCTCTTCGCGAGAACGGCACGTTACGTTGCTAGTTTGATAACCTTTGAATAGTTTTAACTTTTAAAACAACTTCATAAAAATTATTAAATGGTTAGTGGTCTTCTAGTTGAGCTACAACATGAGGCTTTTCAAAAGGAGAGTGAATAGTGTTAGCCGGGTCAGCAACATACTGGCAATGCCCCAATTCTAAATTCTGCGCGGCACTGCACTGCGTCTGTCACCCTGTAGATAACGTCTCGTCATGCCCAGTAATATTCTGGTAACATTACCCTTCAGACCGGAACACAGTAATGTTTGCACAATACTGCTTGGCGAATGAATAAATTGCAAAGGTGTGGTACTTCCGCAGGCTGCCCCCTGCAAAGGAGACCTACCACTACAATTGGATTTATCGGCTAAGCGTTCGGGCCATCATAGTATTGTTCTTGAATACGGCTGTAAGAGACCTTGCTTTTTATGCTTTTCATGATTCTAGGGAAGTACCTAATGTTTACCCTGCGCCAGTATATAACTTTCAATCTATTGATAAACCATCGTAATGTTGGTTCCTTACCTTCACCACAAGCAGCACTGCAAGGCGTGAACTCATCGTTCACCCAGTTGTATTGCTTGTTCTTCGGTGGAACAGCTTCATTAGGAATACTGTATTCGTACTCTATACCCACGTTCACGTCTTGGAGAAGAAGCTGGAAGAAGAAAACTCTTTATATCTTTTTAAGGTGCTTTTATAGGATCACTTTGTTGTCCGTCTGTCTGTCCGTCCGTCTGTCTGTCTGTCTGTGCGTCCGTCTGTCTACACTTGACTGTCTGTCTACACTTGTCTGTCTACAAGGGAACGCGTGGAGGTATCAAGTTGAAATTGATATAAACTACTCAGACCTGCGGTCCCTTGTGGCTGTAAAAAATCATACTTCTAAGTTAACGCAATCAAAAGTTATGGCTATTTTAATGCATATTTCCATACTTTGCGCAAAGAACTAATAGGTGGCGCTGTATGTTCTTGGTATCTAGGTATGGAACCCTACACTATACATACGTATACCTTAACCTAAGTTCATATAACAGACATAAGGTACATACTTTATAGCAAGTGAAACTGCAGGGCGTAGCTAGCGTACTCTACTTACAGAAAGGATGAGTGGTTCAGTGGTAGGTCCCAGGCATCTAAGTTTGTCAGGGGCAGGGAAGCCTTGTTGACTCCTCTCGTAGTTCCAGAGAGCTCCGCCGATCATCAAACTCCGAGGGAAGTCGATGTGGTAGTCACCGTTCAGGTAGTATGTACCGTTCTTTGATTTTAGAGCTGGAAATGGACATATATTGAGGTAAATGAAAAATGTGTTGTGCGAGAGCCACAAGGCCTTTGTACTAATAGAACACGATTTCACGATCATCGAGCGAACTGAGACGATACTCGTCACTATTTCTACTTAAATTTAATTTCGTAATGACCAATTTAAATAAAATAATATTTATAAACTAAGTCGGAGTTGTCAGGAAGTCTACGAGAGTCAACAAGATGACTGCTTTTTAAGATCTATAAGGATATTAAAGGGGAAACTCTTAGAGGAAAGCCAAAGTTTAGCATGCGTTACATTAAATTTATAATCCGTTGAAGAAATTATCTTATGATAAAGATATCATAAATGGTATGATAAAAAGAGCTTACCCAAATAATTGCTGGATGGTGCTATCTCCGCAATAACGATGGAAGTAGCACCTTCCGGAATGAGCAGCATTTCGGTATATCCTGGAACAGAAAAAAAATTAAAATAACATGCTTTTTTGCCTAACCTGGGAATCGAACCCACCTCATGATCGGCAGTTGAGCTTGTGACCACTACAACATCGAGACAGCTAAAGTCATGAGAAATGAAGAATATACCTTTCCTAATCTCCTGTGTATCGAGGAATCCCCTGGTCGTGTGGCAGTTGGCACCGTTCCCCCTGCATTCTCTGCACTTGTCCTCGCGAGCGCTCGAGCCCAGCATCATATCACAACCTACAGACTGCAGGGAAATCAAGATTAACGTTT
The DNA here is from genome assembly GCA_947063395.1 of Hemistola chrysoprasaria. Classification (NCBI taxonomy): domain Eukaryota; kingdom Metazoa; phylum Arthropoda; class Insecta; order Lepidoptera; family Geometridae; genus Hemistola; species Hemistola chrysoprasaria. The sequence goes on along the minus strand of OX346728.1, from coordinate 11,175,486 downwards.
ATGAACCTTCTGTAGAAGCAGAGTAGCATCCTTGGCCAGGTGGGAATGTGTCCAACTTCCCCTGGGTTGGAATCTCATACTAATATGTGGTACATCTTAATAATGCATCATATATCTTAATAATATAATATGTTATATCATAATTTAACTTAATAAAATTATACATCTAGATGCTGCCGTTCTTCGCAAAGCACGTAAAGCCGTTGGTGCCGGCTGTCGTTATAAACGATGAGGCCTTCGAACTAAAGCTCCAACAGTACAGTGGCCACAAACCAACTCGACAAGATAGAGATATATTTTCTTTGTTTGATAAAGTGCTGTTCTTTCATCATAAATTATTTGTTTATTTTGTAGATTAACAAATGATTAGCTGACGACCAGCTTGCTGGGCCGTAGTTTCTAATTAACTTAATGAAAACCAACCAACTTGGAATAGCAGAAATGCTAGCTTTTAATTCTACCTATAATTTGAAAGAGTTGAGATTAATGTCTAGTGATATTGTTATTTTTTGTTAGCTATTAATGATCACTAACTGCGAGACTAAATTTCGATAAAGTACCGTTTTAAAGTTACCTCGCAAATCCCATTGACGCAAACGTCGAACGACTCGTCGTTGCACAAGGTTCCGTCGACCACCTTCGATTTGTGTCTGTAGTAGAACCGCTCGCCGTGAGGCATACAGTTCAGCTCGCAAGGGTTCTGAGCTTTCGTGTATGGCACCCAACTGTTATGGAACAATCGTGTTACTTCTGTATAATGTTATTCATTCAGCTTTAATTACAGAAGTGATTCTAATCTTTTTCGAGATTTAACTAATAGAAAGTTGTTAAGAGTAAAGAGTGTAAATTGTGAACCCAGGTTGAGCTCCAAGATATTTTTGACAGCTCTTTGATTCATTAGGGTAAATATCACTGTACTATCACCTTAATACTTAACTTAATACTTACTTAGTACCCATTAAGAAATAGTGGAAAGTAGGAAAATAAAGGTTTGCTATTGGTTTTCTATAGGAAACCCTACCAAAAGATCAAGAATAAAACTAGGAAATAATAAAATTGGCATTAACATCCGCTAATGCAAGCGTAGGAAATTAAATGTTTTAATTATCCTGTTAGTCTTATTTAGAAACGAATAATACAGACTAGACGTGTACATACATAAGGAACGAGTACGTATTCAGGATTCCACATTGAGTTACATTTTATAGCAAATAATGAGTGAGTTATATTTTATTTTTATATTTTGGCATCATGGAAATCGGGATCAGCGTACACATTTTTCATCTTAATTCTTTATTGGAAACGGATCACGGTATCAGCGGATAAAATACGTAATGACACGTTTCCAATTAAATATGATCATAGACCCGTAGATACAAAAATCTTATCCACAGGTCTGCAATAAAAACAATTCAATCCACTAGATCATAAAACACTGACTTGTATCTGATGCCCCTGAACTCTTGGTCGTCGAACTCGGAGCACTGCTCCGACCTGAAGTCCCTGGAGCCGGCGGGACAGTCTTGCGTTTGACACGAGAAGTACTTCGTGTCTCCGCCTGTGCATTGTGGCCGACCGTCTGGCCTAAAAATTGAAAAAACATTACAAAAGATAGTTCATTTTCTCCTTACGTAGGTAATAATAACAAAAAATAGTATATAGGATTTATATCTTGGCACTACTGCCAAGATATAAATCCTATACATATGATGAATCCATATTCATGGGCTAGGCCCAGGCCTAGGCCGGGAAGCTGATCGCAGATTCTGCTTCGAAGAATGCGAGCCACTCATGTTCAAAAGAAGTATCCACTTGGGACTACACATAATACGCCCTGAGGATCTCCTCGGGGCGTTGTATCTACAACACAACACTCCCCGGAAAAGCTGGAAGTTTCTAGATTCAACGGCCTTGGGCAGTGATCCATATACGGGCTGCCACAATAGATCAACAAATGCACGCGCGGTCAACGTATAATGGGACGCTATATACTGCAGTTGCTACCTAACTAACCTAACATTTTTATTAGCAGCATCACGTTCATGTCTTGATGATTTCCAAGGATAAAGAATCTTCTGAATTTTACCTCTAAAAGTTGAACAGTTCAAATATGGACTCAGAAATCTCAAAATCAAAAACGGATCAAAGAACGTCTGCCTGTTACATTTACATTCAATGAAAGGGAGTGTACTGGTCATCAAGCGAACGTCGTGCACGTCTCGTTTACTTATTAACTTAAAACTATAAATATTGGTAATATCATAAAAACCAGCAAAACAGAAATTAGGATTCATCAGAACTGAGTTAAAGGAGAAGAAATACAGAACTTAACGTAAATAGGAATCGCATATTCTAATAGTTACTACGTATTTACCCCAATTGCAGGCATATCCTCTTCTGACTAGCGACACCTCCCCCGCAGGTCCGCGAGCACGGGGTCACTTCCCCCCAGTCTCCCCACCCTGTCCCCTCCCCTCCTGGGAGGACATACTTCGCTGATAGGAACAACCCCGCGCCCTGCCGTCTGTGCCGACTTCTGTGTCCGGAGACCTGGAGATGAAAAGCAATTTATTATTATCATCAGTAAGACATATACAACATAACATAACATACATTCACGCCTTTTTCCCGAAGGGGTAGGCAGAGGTGTACCCAGGACTCAGTCCCATAGTAGATACACCCACATTTCGCCAGTACGTTATTGGTCCCATGTAATAGGGGGCGAGCCTATTGCCATATACCGGGCACAGTTCCAGACTCCAGGCAGTTATTGAGATAATTCCTAATGGAAATATCCAATATTTAGCACTATGCCTGACCTGGGGATCGAACCCGGGACCTCTTGATTGGCAGTCGAGCATACGCGCACTACGCCACCGAGGCAGTCACACATACACACACAACACATACACTATCGTACAATACAAGACAATACAATAATACAAGACATAATATACACTATACACATATTATATATAGATCATAAGTCATATATTATATTTATATATTATTATGAACTGTGCTGTGCCCCGCGGTTTCACCCGCGTAGACATTGTTCCCGTGGGAATATTGGGAAACAAATGATGGAAAACTACTGAACCGATTGGGCTGAAATTTGGATGCAGGTAGCTTAGACCCTGGAATAACACATGGGGTACCTTTTCCCCGATATTCCCACGGGAACAAAATCTACGCGGGTGGAACCGTGGGGCACAGCTAGTGTATACATATAACAGAAACTATATATTTATATAGTTTATGTAGGAATATATAAAGTGTTGTAGTTATTAAGATCTAATATTTAAGACTAATATTTTGTGCACATTATCACCCCTACTCATCCTATCATGCCTCTATCCGTCCAAAGGCTGGTTGCCTGGAAAGATCGCTTAAAGCAATAAGGCCGCCCATTATCGATCAATAAGAATTACTTTAATTATTTTACGTAGTACCTTTGTATTCTTTTTAACTTGGTCTCAATAAAGATTGTTGTATTGTATTTTAAGGAAAGAGAATAAATATAATATAATTTATTTAACATAGCAACATCTTCCCACTGAGCCGTAGATTATAATCATAACTGGTAACATCAAAATGTTATGACTACAAACAAGAATGCACAACTTCCTGATGTTGCAACACTCAAATGTACTTGAAACTCTCACAAACTTGCATCGAATAGCCCAGAGACGGATTTAAGCATTCAATAAATAATTCCAAGGCTGGGTTGCACCAACAAACTAACTTCAACAATAAACAATGCTAAACGTACCAGAGATTTATCGGCCCGCATCATCACGATGATGATGATGATACGGATCTCTAAATACGGTTAATACGGTCACAATATTACGCGCTGTACGTTACGCCTATCCGTCCAAAGACTGGTTGCCTGAAAGAGATCGCTTAAAGCGATAAGGCCGCCCATTGTCAACCAAGAATTATGTTTATATTATTTTAGTTTAATATTTATTTTGTTATTTTGGTGATAATAAAGAGTATTCTATTCTATTCTATTCTACGTTAATTATAAAGTTATTTTTGACGCCATTTTCAGGTCACCAAAGGGTGCCTAAGGAACCCTATTACTAAGCCTCTCGTCCGTCCGTCCGTCCGTTCATCCGTCTGTCAAAGGGCTCTATCTCGTAAACAGTAATAGCTAGAAGCTTATAATTTTCGCAAAATATGTATTTCTAATGCCGCTATAGTTCAAGTAAAGAAGTAAAGTAAAAATTGTGTTATGTAATACTTGAACAACAACCCCCAATAACAACAAATAATAAGAATTGTATAAAGTTAATAACTAAATGTGTTCTCCATACAACCAACGTGTTTAATAAATTCTAATATAAGACTTTTACTGCAATTAGAATAAATTCTTATACTACCTAATATAGAACAATAGGAATTTTATTTGATAGATGAGGAAAGGTGTAACCAATAAATAGATAGTGTAGGGTTGATGTTATTTTGTGACGCGCATGCTACGGATTCTGTGAAAGTTTTGGTAGTTTTATGGAAATTATTAAAGGCAAAATGAGATTTAAGGGAGATCTATGGTACCTATGTGCGAGGGCGCGATGGCAACACAGGGAAGTGGATGCGAGCGCGACAGATGATTGTAGAGCGAGATGAAAGATGGTGGGCTTGAAATAAAATATATATTTTAAATATTGCTGAAGTGTTCGAGTATTATTTAACGGAATAGGAACGGCTACAATAGGTACATCTTGGTTAGGAAGGCTCTTACGTCCGTCAACCTAGGCCGTCTCAAAGTCATCCCGCGGATCGGCTAACGTAAGAAGAGCCGTTAGGAACCCTTCACATATGCGAGTCCCATTCGCATTTAATGATCAGTTTATTAAAACTTATTATAATGGTGCCTCGGTGGCGTAGTGGGTGCAAGCTCGACTGTGCAAGCCGATCATGAGGTCCCGGGTTCAAACCCCAGATCTGGCACTGTTAAATATTGGATTTATCCATTAGGAATTATCTCCATAACTGCCTGGAACTAACTGTCTGGAACTGTGCCCGATATAATAGGGGGCGAACCCATTAGATGTCAATGGTCCCATGTAATTCAATTACATGGGACCAATAACATACTGGCGAAATGTGGGTGTATCTACTATGGGACTGAGTCCTGGGTACACCTCTGCCCCTTCGGGAAAAAGGCGTGATTGTATTTTATGTTATTATAATGGTGCAATGCGTAATATTGTCTCAACAGAGATATAGCGTTCGGTTAAGCATTAGTTAATGATAAAGTTAATCAGTGAAACTCAGCCTAACGTATTAAGTTCGTAGTAAATACTGTGACAATCAATGGAAGAGAAATTCGCCATATTAAAAGAAATATTATGTTACCTCTAAATAAACTTAATACAGCCCTGTTGACCGTTGCACACAAATAACTTCGTTAAGTGAAGGTTTAACGTGACTGATAATATTATTATGTATTTTGAATACGCACCTGTACCGGAGAAAATAAAAATATTTCATGAGCAATATTTAGAAAGTAAGTACAAAGAAGTTTGTCTATGAAAGTTGGAAACTCATCAAAAGACTTCAAAAGAGGTTGAAAGTTAAAGAGGATTGGTTCTGGGATGAGTGACGTCTCATGAAATCATTTCGCTAAATGACCACAATGGTTCTTGCGTTGTCGTAATAAACGTACGTAATTAATACAAATGCTGTCCACTTACTATAGGGAGCCTTCGGCCACGAATGAACATGCAGTCTTGTGACGTAGGTATAGGTTTATATATTAATATTTGAATAAAAAACGCTTCTTAGACTATAATATAGGTATTATTACAAAAGTAGTAACCGAATAAATCTTAAAAAATAAAATGTAAAACGATTCGAACGAGTAACAACTATAGAGTCACTTATCGAAATTTCCGTTCAGTAGTTATATTATATTATAGTTACATTATAATATAGTTATATTAGTATATACTCACGCATATAGATATGTGCACATAATTTGGCACCATTTAACTATAATACTAAAAAAGCTTATAAAACCTCTCACACCTTTACATTACGTGTGCGAAGCTTCGCAAAAAGTTATTATAAACAAATGAAAATCGCCAAAACAACGAGGATTTTTAATGTAGAGCCAGCGTCCAGTTCGAAAAGTTAATGCTCTCATCATTAAACTCTGGCGCCAACCCTGATTAGATTTATAGCAGTTCCACAACGCTCTATTAGTTTTTACTAGGGATGTCCCACATTTGATTTATGAATAGCGGCTTTTTATGGCGGATTCATTCAGCAAATTATATGGAGCAGTGAACCTTTTTCGAGTGTAACTATACTGACTTTAATCAAGGTCACATTTTTTACGTTGCAGGAGAATTATGACTACCGCACGGTTTGTAAATTTTTCTGTGTTATCACGATTGATTTTATTTTTATCTTTAAAATATAATAATATGTATACCTACATTTTTAGTAGAAAAATAATTGTTATCTACCTAGACAACTTCGAGAGTTTGTCGTTGTAGGTTTCTTTTCAACTCTTTTTCTGACCCTTCTTTCCCTTCACGAGATCTTTTGGTATCCTGAGGTTATACCTATCCTAAAATACTAACATTTTGTAATTATCTTTGAAACAGTAGAGCTTAATATTATTAAACAGTCTTTTTATTCGCTACTTTTTTACATTCAAGTTGATTTTTTTTATTAAGTGTATTTTGTGTTATTAAGTCCTTATTATAATTGATATCGATTATCAACCCTAAAATGTTGAATATGTTGGTCGTTCACACGGTCTCACGCTGCGCGCCCGATGTTCCTGTCCAAACGCATTGCAACGCAACCATAGAGTTGAAATGGAAAGTTATTATAACTATGATTAACTTACACGTCTTACCTACTTAATATAACTGAATGATATGATAAAACTATGTTATATTATACTATATATTATTTAAAAATATCTTCATAATATAATATCATAAGAGTACAACGTAACACTACAGACTTTTTTTTTTACCGTAGTGAGTGACAAGACGAGCAAATCAGGTGCCTGATGGTAAGCATCATGATTGTCCATATCAGACACAGTGACACCCAGTGTTTTAAAATTCAAAATTCTGCGCGGCACTGCACTGCGCCTGTCACCCTGAGATATGAGTTGTTGAATCTCATCATGCCCAGTAATTTCGCTGGTAACATTGCCCTTCATACCGGAACACAGTAATGTTTGCACATTACTGCTTGGCGGATGAATAACTGGCAAAGGTGTGGTACTTCCCCAGGCGGCCCCCTGCAAAAGAGGCCTACCACTACAAAAATAAAAATAAGAAATAAATAATAAATTATTAATAAATAAATAATAAGATATTTATAAATCAATTAAATAAAGTTAATCATTAAAGTAATTATCATTTGTACAAACGAACAGTCAAGTTTAATGAACATTTATCTACTAAATACAGCTTTCTTTATGTCCGAGATCGTAAAACAAATTATAAAATGACTGTATGTACTCCCATTTGTTAATTACTACCTATAAAAGTTAATTGTATTAGTTTTTTAAGTGATGGCACCAAAGCATAAGAAAAATGAAGTGTATTTTACTGTACGTAGCTGGTAATTAAGTTTCCTTGTATTGGTTTAAATGACTTTTAACAAATCAGTTGGTTTTAGGGTTACTTTACATTATACGACAAAGCAATATAAGTATAGTGTTACTTTGTCGTATAATGTAAAGTAGCCTATGCGAACATTATAATTCTATAATTTTAAAATAACATTTTAATTTTGATTAAAATTTAATAAGCATTTAATAAGGTTTTCAAATGAACATAAATAATATTTTTTAGTATTGCCATTAGTTCTAATGAAATAAGCAAATGTTTTATTGAAATTAGATCGCGCGTCGCCATTAAAAAATACAAGATAATATGTTTTTCAATTCTTTCTTTTTACAGTTGTTCGGTTTGATGGGTTGATTACCCTGTTAAGTATTACTACAAATTTTTGTAACACATTGTATGTACTCAACAAAACCCGTCTAATTTATTAACAAGATCACCGAATCAAAGTTATGAGACCGACCACCTGTGCGTGTCGAATCTAATAGCTACAATTGCAAATAATTTCTCTCTCATTAACTCATCGATAAGTAATGCTTATTTAACTAGAGACAAATGCAATTTATGTATAACATTTGTGCTGATTTTATAGACGAAATAAAGGCGCTGATATACGCTGGTAAGGCAGAGGCCAGCCTATTTTCTAAATCAATTTTAGTGTAGAGAACGATTTAAAGATTCCAGAAAAAAAGGGTATTAAATGAAGATGTAAAGGGTATTCTAGAGATACAAAATACGCCTAATAGTGTTGCAACGTATGGGGAAAACTTCAACCGTTTTTCCCGTAAGAGACAGAAGTTGGAATATTTTAACGCGTAGCTCGAAATTTAACCTGTTATACATACCATTATAAATGGAAGGAAAAATACTGGAAAGAGGAATCCAAGAAGATGAAAAACAATTTGCATCTAAGAGCACGCGTTCTTTATTTAGAACTACTGTGTCATAGTCATGTCCATGTCGCCATAATGATCGTCAACCTTCGTTAGAAGATGGCAACCAAAAAGGAAGAAGCAGATACCGTGGCCACCGGTTCACATAATATTTGTATCATCGCCTTAATATTTGGTCTGGCGGTCGACGCCCTCGCAATGTCAAGGCTGATCCGACGGTCGTTCACTGACGGTATTGAGTGCGTGGCATTTACAGGGTGTGCATTTTTACAAGTGCGTATTTTTTTCATTTGTGTATCATAACTGAAATAATGTGTAATTTAGCACACCCTCATTTATTTTTAATTCCATGATGTGCTTACTGCGATGCCAATGGTTATGTTATACGAACCTAATGCGTAAAAGGCGATAGGAAAAGTGCGTGATTGTATGTTTTTTTTATCTAAATAAAGATTGAAAAAAAAATGTCCATTTTATTTAACATTTTTTTTTATGAACATGAGTGACAAGACGAGCAAATCAGGTGCCTGATGGTAAGCATCAAGATTGCCCATATCAGACGCAGTGCCACCCAGTGTTTTAAAATTCAAAATTCTGCGCGGCATTGCACTGCGCCTGTCACCCTGATATATGAGTTGTTGAATCTCGTCATGCCCAGTAATTTCGCTGGTAACATTGCCCTTTAGACCGGAACACAGTAATGTTTGCACATTACTGCTTGGCGGATGAATCAATGGTAAAGGTGTGGTACTTCCCCAGGCGGCGCCCTGCAAGAGAGGCCTACCACTACAAATTGAGTTTATTCTATGGTTGACCCTGTGACACCCTGTACTTGTATTATATGGTATGTCTTCTTCTTAGTCGTGACCTCATGACTGAGGGACGTGATTATGGTTCGTCAACACCCTTGTCACCATCTCCTTCCAGACATTCCTATCCTGCGCCATCTGTATAGATGCTTGCAGGGTGGCCCCCGTAGCGTCCTGCGTCGTGTGCGTCCATCTTGTAGGAGAGCGCCCTCTGCCTCTCTTACCCTCAACACAGCCAGTGATGATCAGCCTTTCCAGGCTATCTGGGTCTCTCCTGACTGTGTGTCCAAAGAATTTTAGGACCCTCTGCCTACAGATTGTTGAGAGCCGTGCTTTTATCTGTAATTGTCTGAGGATTGACTCGTTTGTGCGACGTTCCGTCCAGGATATTCTCATCATTCTGCGCCAGCACCACATTTCGAACGCGTCAATCCTCTCGCACACGCGGGCTTTTAATGTCCAGGTTTCCGACGCATACATAAAAATGGAGAAAATAAGGGTTTGCATTAGCTTCTTTTTGGTGTTGCGGCTAATGCCCCTGTTTCGCCATATTCTTTCCAATCTTTTTACCGCTGACTTCGACATTTGGGCTCTTCTTACTACCTCCTGCTCGCAGTCACCATCGTCACTAATCTGCGATCCTAAGTACACTAGTTTGTGCACCACCTCTAGATCGCGCAACTCGTAGGTTCGCTGTAGTGTACCCGCTCTATCTACGAACATTAGTTTGGTTTTGGACCTGTTAATGAGAAGTCCATATTCAATACTGATGGTGCTGATTCTGGACAGGAGTTCAGCCAGTTCCGCTTCCGAGGCGCCTATTATTGTAGTATCATCGGCAAAGCGTAGATTACTCAGCAAGTGACCCCCTACGCGAATACCTCCTTCCCAGTTGTCCAAGACCCTTCGCATGATGTGTTCACCGATAAGATTGAACAGTTGAGGTGATAAAATACATCCCTGACGGACTCCTCTTTCTGGATGAAAAGGGTGTGATAAGTCGCCTTCTACTCTGACCCTAGACTTGCTGGTGAGGTACAAGTTCTGCACAAGAAAGGTAAGGTGGTCCGGTATACCCATTTCACTCATCACGCTGAACATCTTTTCCCAGTTGATGCAATCGAATGCTTTGGCGTAGTCAATGAAACATAAAGAAGCGCTGATGTTATGTTCCCTACACTTCTCGATCAGTAGTCTAATGTTCAGGATTTGTTCTCTTGTGCCTCTACCTCTGACAAATCCTGCCTGTTCCTTGGGAATTTGCTGCGTAATATATGCTTCCAGCCTTTTGTTTAGGATTCTCAGAAACACTTTGCTGGCGTGGGAAATGAGCGAAATGGTGCGATAGTTTTCGCATTTGCGCGTTGACCCCTTCTTGTGCAAAGGAACCACAATTGACTCAATCCAGTCTGCAGGCCACTGGCCAGATCGCCACACTTTCTGGCATATCGTATGCATGATTGTGATTCCCACTTGGCCCATGTTCTTCAGCATTTGGGCTGTTATTCCGTCGATACCACAAGCTTTGGGTTTAAGTTTGCTGATGGCCTCCTCTACCTCCTGGAGCAGGATGTCTGGTTCCTTATCGATGTAGTCCAACGTGGTTTCTTTATAGTTGTTCTCACTAAACAGTTGTTGACAATATGCTCTCCATCTGTCTAGAACCGCAGTCTTTTCAGACAGCAATATGCCAGCTTCATTTTCAATTGACCAGTGTTTAGGCTTGAATTCCTTTGCTAGACACTTGACGTGTTGGAACATGTCTCTAGTATGAGCGGTTTCTGAGCATTTCTCTACCTCCTTGCAGATGTCGTCAATGAAGGTATCCCTATCTTTCCTACATAGCCTCTGGGCTGTCCTATGTGCTTCTGTATATAAGGCTCGGTCTTCTTCCGATCTAAGGCCAGCTTCCTTTAGCGCCTTTCTCTCTTTGACCTTACCCCATGCTTCCATACTCATCCACTCGGCCCTAGGAGCAATAGTCCTATGATTGCCTTCAGCTATTTTATGGTATGTACAATATGTTTAATTGGTTACATAACATACCTTATGTGTGTAATGGTGTCGTGAAGCGGTCCAAGTGATACAATTACATATAACTACTGCCGCCAGCAGCAGTGATCTGAAAATAAGACATAACACATTGAAACCAGACATTAGGCTTAAAATTAAAACATAAGAGTAAGAAGTGGAGGTAGAAGCACAGAACAGATTATAATACTACGTATAGAATGGACACTGTCATCCGCCCACCAATCGGGCCTTCCTCACCCCGCGAGTGAGATTGAACTCTCCACGAGCCCCGCTTCGCTGGGAAATCACCTCACACACACTCTTGCGTGTGTACAAAACTCCATGTGTGCAGTGTCTGTGTAGTAGGTAGTTTTATCGTGACTTTTGTATGGGCATTGAGTCGAGTGTCCAGGGTGTGGTAGAAGTGAAGCCTTTGTCATATATACAACACTTCATAGTAAACTTAATAACGTATCGCTTTATTCATCAAAATTGTAGCTAACAGCAGTTTTGGCGCCACGTAGTTCGAGTAAAATTCTAGTAATTTCCTCATAAGATACCAGGTACGGTCTACGAATTCTTAGTTTGGTACCAAAAAGGGCCATTCACATTTACCCCTCTTCGGTTTTACCTTGACAAATTTAAGACACATAACCCATAGGTATTAATTGACTCAAATAGTGTATAGGCTAATAAAAGTAGATTTTGAAATAGAAATAATTCTGAACCGTTTGAAATAAATACTGATATGTTCAGAAAAATATATTGATCATTGGGTAAACTTTTGCTTTCCAAAAAAATACCCCTTAACAATTGAAATTAAATAAATACAAGAAAATATTCCGATGTTACATAAACCTCACCGTTTTGATTTAAAGTTGAGTTGAAGAAACTTTTAAGTTGAAAAAAAATACTCTCCAACTTTCACAACGATTATTATGTGCAAATTGTTTTCGTTTCCGCATTATAAAAATCTAAAGCTAAAGAAATAATTTTAGTAAAATTTTAGAAATAAACACAAGAAGGACAAGAACCACAGAATACTATAACTGAACGGAACTCTTCCACAGAACACAAAGAATGTTGCTTTATTTTTTATTCACGAAGGAAAAATATGGACCATACGTTTGTATATTTGCCAGTGTCAAGTATTTTGTATTAAATAATAATAAATATTCGTAGTGAGTTTTTTGCTAATAACTAGAATAAAAATTAACTATGCAAATTAAACAGCAAATATTATTAATTATTATTGATATACCTACCATTAATATTATAAACCATATAATATTATAATACCATATAATCAATATTACAAATTTGACACTGGCAGGTACTGGTAGACAATTTATTATATAAGAATAGTTACTTGGTCAAAGAGACATGGTTATAAAATATTTTTTGCTTTTTTATAATAAGTTAAATACATAGTAGTATTAATACTATCAGTTCTACGTGCTATGTGCCCTGCCCATTGTCACTTCAACTTGCTAATCCTGTTGGCTATGTCGGTAACTTTCGTTCGTCTACGGATCTCTTCATTTCTGCTTCGATCTCGCAGAAAAATACCAAACTTAGCCCTCTACATAGCTCGTTGCGCTATTTTGAGCTTACTGATAAGGCCCGCAGTAAAAGACTACGTTTCAGAGCCATAATTCATCACTGGTAACTCACTGGTCGAAGACCTTCGACTTGAGGCACTGAGGTATTTTGGACAAGAAGACATTGCGTAGGTTTCCGAACGCTACCCAGCCTAGTTGGATTCGACGACTTACCTCTTTCTAGAAGTTGGATCTACCGAGTTGGACTGCTTGTCCTAAGAACCTTGGATAGGAACTGATGATGTAGAACTATACAGCCCCATCGGGCTGTAAAGTTCTCGAATGTTAACCCGCAACGTAGGACGTCCACCCACAAGGTGGACAGACGATCTGATAAAGACAGCACGACCACGCTGGATGCAGGCCGCTTACAACCGGTCTAGATGGAAATCTATGAAGGAGGCCTATGTTCAGTAGTGGACGTCCTATGGTTGAGATGATGATGATTATTAATATTATCGTCATAATTTAATCATGGAAGTTATATATTAGCTAATAAGAAAAATTCAAAAGCGTTTTTATTGCTCAATTTCCGTCATTAGATGATCATATTGAATGTTGATTGAGTATTCCTTAGTACTTTGACAAGCCAAAATGTATAAATTAAATATTTTCTTGTTTTTAATTAATATCAATTGTTAAGGGGTATTTTCCAGGAAAGCAAAATTTGACCCAATGATCAGTATATTTTTCTGAACGTATCAGTATTTATTTCAAACGGTTCAGAATTACTTCTATTTGAGACCGATTTTTCCCGCAATCTGATGCCACTATAATTGGGGTAACCCGTTCTGTTAGAGTATAAATTCAAATAAAAAAAAGACTACCTTTCCCAATATTATGTTGCCATTTTGTCCCAGATTGTACTTAATCCAAGGTGGACATAAAAAATCAGATAACTTGCTTAAAATCGTGTCCAAACGCTACGGACCCGTAATAGTGACAGCTGGTTGGCATAAATGGTAGTAACTCTGCTTTCTGTGCCGCAGGCCCCGGGTTCGATCCCCGGCCAGATCAAACATTTGTGTGCATGAACTTGTCTGTTTGATCTGTGTCTGGGTGTAATAAGCTTATATAAGTATGTATATCAGTCATCTGGTTACCATAGTACAGGCTTCTAGCCTAGTTTGGAACCAGATGATCGTGTGTGGAAGTTGTCCCATATTATTATTATTATTATTATTATAAAGTCAGCATGTGTGATAATTATTTTGTTAACTTTACATAAGTATACTTACATAAAATTATAATATAGATAGTAGGTATTAATTTTCACCTAACTCCATAATGATTTCAAATAAATCTTAACAAATCTCCCATCTATCTACACATTAGACTCTCATTATAAAACAAAATATCACATAAATAAAGGTGTAATAGAGAGTTAAATCGATATTATCTCGATCCTCGTCATTCGGACACCGAATCGATAAGGTATCGATAAAGGACCCGAGAGTAACGGAGAAACTTTGATGATAATATCTTATTTAGAGTCGGAACTGTGAGAAATAAGGGTCGAAGGAATTCTTTAATACTTAATCTGATTTGGTCAGAAACTACGATCTTCTCCATCCAAAGATAAGTACTATTTAACTACTAAACAACACGGGCACAAATAAGTATGTAACGGAAAGTCAAAGTTGCACCAGTGACTTAGAAAGAGTGGAAGTCTAGCCTGGTATAGACTATGGGCATGTTAAGTGGAGGGATGAAAATGATGTGGCCAAAAGGATCTCCTTTTGTAAAAGAATGTAAGTGGTTGGTTATGTAAGTAGGGGCAGTACTAAAAATACCTGAATGAACTGTGTGAATGAGGATTATGATAAGCGTGAAAAGGAAGTGAGTATAGAGATGACGGATAATAGACTGGAATGGCGAAAGATGACGTGCTGTGCCGACCACATTTGAGTACGATAAGGGCAGGAAGATGAAGCACAGGTACAAAAGATATACATGAAAGATTTTCCAAATAGGTAATTCCTATTTAATAACTAATAAACGCAACAAAATCGCCTGAATCTGTTTGGGTCGTAAATACTACACTTCTTTGGTTATCTCGTATCACTGAGCTCGGAATCCCTTGGGTCATCACCAGTTCAAACATTAATAGATATACAAAGCCAGCGTTTGATGTATGCTGAGTTTAATTACTCCGTAACTCTATTCAAGTGCTTTGCTTGAACAGTGCTGGATACAGGACCATACACAAAATTATCGGATATGTTTTTAAAAAAGACCCATGGTGATTTCATTTTGCAATGGTTTTAATCATAACGGACATCCACATTCCTGACGAATTGGGCACCATAATAATTGCAAACTCTTTTGCAAATGATGTTATCGAAGGTGTTGGCTATATGGTTGCGGATGAGTGCTTCGGCGTACCCGCAGCCCCGACACATGGCGTCCCGCAGGATATCCCCCAGGGTTTTAGTCAGTCGGGAAGATCCCCTTCAGGGACTTCCCATCCTGACCTAACGCGGCCCTGCCCCCCGGCATGGCCGGGTATCTGTATGCAGATTTCCCTTGGTCACAAAAAAAAAAAAGGTGTTGGCTATATACGGAACCGTTTTGTGTTAAACCTTGGTACTAACAATAACGTATTTGAACTTTTCCACTTTTTCAGAAGAAAAATAAATAAATAAATGATTCCCCCCTTAATTGATGACTTAGTCCAGCCCAACACGATCCCGATAACTCCTTTACATCTCGTTCACAACATGAAAGCTTTCTAATGAAGGGCTTGGAAGTAATTAAGTGGTCCAGTTAAATGAAGATGGTCGGACATGTTCTTGTCTTAATTATTGTAACATTTCTGATTGGTCTCAGTATGATGCTGTTTTATTATTAGAATAGTTCATGGGTGGTAACGAAGATGATATAGCTATTTCGGTAGAAAGTAAAAACAGGATAATAAGTATTGAAGCAATATTAAATATTATAAGGTGGGTGTGTAATTATAAGATAAACAGTATTGAGTCTTTCGTGCGTTTGGAAATATACATCTACAAGAAAAACGCACAAGAAACTTGTAGGGCTTAATTTTTTCAACTGATCTGAACTGTTTGGAAGATGCTGGGTAGTTGCTTTGCAGAAGTGTCCTGGCATCTGTGTTCTCTATGTATTTTGTGACATAGTCGTAATATACATGGTAAATGCTATTTTACTTTGTTACCTATAATCATGGGCCAAATAATCTGAATGATTAGCTGAAAACTCCTAGAACAAGAATATTTAATTTTTAGTTCCGATTTTTAGTGTCAAAAACAACATGCACAGTGCACCGCCCTCCCGCCCGCAAAATTGCATGCAAAGATTATATAGATAAGCTGCTATTAGGTATTTTTTTTTTAGTGACACCATTCATATATCAACACGTGTTTCGCGTCTACACGACGCATCATCAGAAATTAGACTCAGACCCTGCTGTAAGGGCGACAAATACGACGCCGCTTCTCGAGATGTTACCTCGCTGAACGCTGGAACAAGAGATTCTAGTTCCGTAATAACATTTGTCGTGTGTATATAAATATAGAATATTACGAAGAATTTATTTCATTTGATTCCATCATAATAAGCGTTTTAAAATATGAAAATGGAAACATAAATTTCATCCACAAGCGGGACTTGAAACCTCACCTTCCACACCATTTCTCCTGGTGGGCACTCTACCATTTGAGCTACCGTGGAGGTACTAGTCATCGACGGTTTTCTATCCCACCTACTACCGCCTATAGGGGCGTGTGTAGGGGTATCTATAGATGATGCATTTCGCATTCTATCCATTGACAAGTCTAATGACAACAAAAATGTATAACGCAACCTTTCATTTTTATATTGTATTTTAAGCGAATAGACCGCTTAATCTATAAAAATAGCTTTTTAATACACGCTTCACGTACAAAAATACTACAGAGCTATCGACAGATTTTGATCGCCATCAAGGTCTAATCAAAACCTAATTGCATCCGCATATAATTTTAGGACCTAAATACGCCCAGATCACAAGTTAGGCTATCAAGTTTGCAGATTACACATCGATAATGTCATTTTGCATGACAAGAATGTATAATATAAATCATAATAATATGAATTGCAAGTTGACATTCATTCTTACATCCGGCGCTACCAGTTTGGTTTCAATGCGTTATTAAATCGCTATGCAATAATTATGACATATAAATTACGTCCGTAATGATCACTAATGAGTGTAGTTAATGAATAATATTATTATAAGAATACAAAGAGGTCCAAGAGATCATCATTATTTTGTTCAAGAATATTTTCTCAGATATGGACTACCTACGAATAAGCCGTCTGCCCATTAGAACAGACCCCAATATTAATGTGTTTGACACTGAGATGGATACGAAACGGTCTGCTCTGCCCACTAGACCGTTTTAGCGCCATTCTCATGGAAAATTAACGAAACGTTAACGCTCTGAGCACGTCAAGTCATTTATTAAGGCGCGTCTCCGTGCAAAACGCAGCGCTAACTGTTTGGTGCAGTTTTTTGGAGCTACTCTTACACATTTTTACATAATTTTGACTCCAAAATGGTAGATTTTTTTTTAGCAGTATACCTATTTTTTAGCAGTTCCTTTTTAGCAGTATACATTATGTTTAATCAATCTCCTCCCAACGAAAGCACAGAAACGAGAAATAATTATTAATAACATGCATCTCCCCGTAAAGTAAATATTATTTTTATTTCTTACTCACACTAATGGATAAGCAATTTTACAATGAACATTACGCTAGAATTTTTTTTTGAAAGACCACCTTTTGATTTTATAAAGATTTTATTCTAAAATCGGAGCCTAAAAGCGCGCGGCGAAAAGGAAACGAATGCTCAAGGTTATTTGATCAGGGTACGGCCTTAATATTATAAAGAATTTTTTTTTTTTTTGACATATTACTTTTTTATTTCCTTCCGTTTCTGTGAAGTTCTAATTCAATAGAGTTACATTAACCACTTGTTCATCGCTGCATTTGTCCCGGAAAACCCTGGAACATATTATTATAGGAAGTGGTAACAAAACCCGTGAACTTGTCAGCCAACGGATGGAAGCAGGATGGTAACGCAACGCTTTCCTAAACGTCACTCTACCGACTAATTAGTCGAGTCGGAACTATTGGGATGTCACTATTTTTGTTGGAGAAGGAATCAGATGTAATGGGCTTGGGTTATTCTTTTTATGGACTATATTAAAGTCAGAGTTAAACTAATTCCTAATAGAAATAGGCATCGACTTTAACGAAAGACATAGAGTATGTAAGATTTGGAATGGTATATGTTGTAGTAGTAACTGAATGATATATCATGGTCATACAAGCCTATAATAAAAATAAGTTAGTAATATATGAAAATTGCCATCACTTAAGGGGGGCTCTCGTCCATACAAAATGGAATTATAATAATAATGTGGGACAACTTCCACACACGGTCATCTGGTCCCAAACTAGGCTAGAAGCCTGTACTGTATTAACCAGATGACTGATATACGTAATTATATATATGCTTATAACACCCAGACACAGATCAAACAGACATGTTCATGCACACAAATGTTTGACCTGGCCGGGGATCGAACCCGGGGCCTGCGGCACAGAAAGCAGAGTTACTACCGTCTAAGGTACGAGGCTGTCAATTTCCCAAATATGGAGAAGTAGAGACTAATTTTTCACTCAATTGTTTATGGTTGGCTCTGATCTGGCCATTATTTGCTTAAAAATATGTTTGGTTGATGAATACAATATGGTTTTTCACATTTATTAAAAAATCCACTTTTATTGTTTACGTAACATTAAATAATACACCTACATAATATTATGTCATTAGGTAAGTAGGTACCGGGTAAGAACACTATAAATTCATGGATTTAAACTCTATGATATCACATTTCGAAATGGTTTGAATTGTTATCCTATCAGTTTCATCGGTCTAGTACCAGCTTAGAATTCTAATGAAACAATGATAAGCACCACCCATTGTTTGACGTTCACTCGACAATAATATAATATTACTTATTATGACTCAAAATTTGACTATCATATATTATTATTTATTAGTGTGAGTATCAAATCAAAATAATAGTTACTTTATGGGGAGATGGATGTTATTAATCTCGTTTCTGTGCTTTTTTTGTGAGGACATTGATTAAACATGATACTGCTGAAAACAACAGAAATTACCATTTTTATAATTAGACTAGCTGACCCGGCGAACTTCGTACCGCCATATTTTATTTCTCTAATCGCAACTGAGGAAATAAAACCCTTCCGGTAAAATCGAATTACCTAAATTTAAAATAAAACTGGAGTACTCAATTGAAAAATTCATATTCTTGTTCAAAATGCGTGGAGATTTTACTGAGACTATCACTTTCCGGGAGGAAACCTAGTATTAATTCACTCGTTTAAAAAGGAACTGAACTGCGGTGACACTCGGCGCCAGTATTTATACCTGAACCTTGAATTTCCCGAACGTTAATGTTCGCATGCTTCGAGAAGAATCAATTGATCGATTGTTCGAAATAGTGGGTCTCGATGGTTCGAGAGGGAGCTTTGTTTACGCTCAGAGGAGGTCTCGAGAACGAATGAGATACAAAAGCTTTGGACATTCAAACCAGAGATGGCGACTCGATAGAATTTGATGGCCAGATCTTGAAACTTTTATTAAAATTTGGCGCCAAGACTTTAATAATTCTCTAACAAAGATAGTACATTTTTTTTTGTTGTTAATGGTAATAATATTGTAACTTACGCAGTATAATTATAAAAATATCAGTCACAAACCATTAAAATAATACGGTTATATCTTGAGCATAAATAAATATAACGTGAAATAAAGTAATAGAATTTATATTCTAAGAAACAGAACACAGCGCCATCTATTGGGTGTATTTGCAACCTAGATGTCAAACAATATTGAAGAATTTTATCGATGAATCAACGTACACCGCCATCTATGAGAACTTCATAAAACTAAACAGTAAATAAACACTTGCTTAAGAAACAATTCATTGATACATTTTATTCGTTTACATTCACGAAATAAGAGAATAATTGAGATGATAACTATCCTATCCAGTAAGTTAGACCAATATACGGGTACATGTGAAATTTGATTGAAATCGGTTCAGTAGTTTTGGAGTTTATTCGGGACAAACATCGTGACACAAGATTTTTATATATATAAGATAAAGTATGATATTTTGGGGAAAAGTGCATAGATTTTTATCTAAATATAAATAATTAAATATCAAAACTATGAGCTTAGAGTCTGGTACTGTGCCCCTAGATGGCAATAGACTCGCCACCCCCATTACATGGGAACCTATTACAAAATTAATCTAAGAACGACTCGGTTACTCGACTCGGACTAGGTTAGGTTTATATTTAGTTTATTATGACAAAAATATTGAGTTTTTTTTTGTAAATTTTAGCACTATAATTAGGACATGTGAAAATTATAGTGTAAAATAATATTATGTCTACTATAATAGTTAGGGCCTTTAAATTTTATAGGACTTTATATTTTATGTGTCTTGTAATATAAAAAATCTAAACTTTCTATTTTTATACAATATGGTCAAGTGATTATTTATTGGTTTCTGCATCCTACACTTCCAACGAATTAGGTAATGGAACATTTTTCAACATTTTAGCAAAAGTTATATTCATATAAATAAAAGCCTAAAAAATTTAATTATTGGAAATGTAGAATCAACGAGCAGGACAATCAAATAAGATTACTTGTCATTTTTTCTGAACATACACGAGAATCTTGAGAAACCCTGAGATATTAGTTGTTGAAACTCGTCATGCCCAGTAATTTCGCTGGTAACATTGCCCTTCAGACCGGAACACAGACCGGAATAACTGGCAAAGGTGTGGTACTTCCCCAGGCGGTTCCCTGCAAAAGAGGCCTACCACAACAAAAAAAAATGTAGATGTGTGCGTTCATCTTTTATATATGCTGCTAAAATCAACACGTACCTACGTATAAAATAATTGATATAGAGAGTCTTCTTCTCAGAAGTAAACCTCTAGGTACACGTTATCTTTGCGAATTATGCTCCTATTTACCTTGCTCTATGTTAGCTCTGGCTCTGAAGAAATATTTACTACTTATAAAACAAAATGCAAAAAGTGTTTGCTAATCACACGGCTTCGTGGAAATACTGCTTTGCGAAAATAGTGTTATTCTAGTCTAGGTATTATAGCTAGCTAGGTATTGTCTGGGATTCGTGAATCGTCTCAATATTATCTTTTTGCTGGCTTCAAAAAGACCGAGTTTGTGAAATAGGTATGGATTACTAAAGATATGAAGATAATAATAGATAGATGAGAATAGATATAATATTATATCATCATCATCTCAGCCGTTGGTAATTCACTACTGAACATAGGCCTCATAGGAGTCCTGGAAGAAGAAGAAGAATGTCTTGATAACAAGAGCACGCATTCTTTATTTAGAGCTGCTGTGTCGAGGGTCATAGTCGCCATGATGGTTGTTAACCTTCGTTAGAAGAGAACATTTTTTACTTATCTATGTATAATAAGAGGCCGGCGACCGACGAATTCCCATACAAACGTTATACCTAAATTATTTACAATCAGAGCATGTTTACAATGATGTTATTTATAGGATGAGACACTATCTAGTGACTAGATAGTGTCAGATTGGACACTAGATTCTAGTCCATCAAATCTTGGAAGTATCGTTTGACAGTTCTTATTTTGTTTTATCTGAGAGATTTGTGTTTGAATTTGATGATTAAGAAATGATTATGACTTCATCTTGTGATGAAATTCATTATTTCATGGTTTCAAGGTGTGAGTTACGAATTTGTGTGAGTTACGCCTACCTATGCAAAGTTATTTTCGCTCGAAAATTGCTTGCAAAAAACAAACGTTACGTATTTGCTTTGATAGGCTGTACTTATCTAAGTTTCTATATTTATATTTTAACCCAAAATATAATTACTTTGGACTAAAGTATAATAAAAATCCAAAATATAAGTATTTTCAAATATAACTCCAAAATATAAATAAGTAAGTATTTTGGAATAAAATATATTATTGTATGTTGGAAATACATATATGCTCTAATTGTAAATTAATTAGATATTGAGTTTCGGATGGAGAATCTATCGGTCGCCGGTCTCTTAATTAATTATTATAAAAAACCGACTTATATATTTTTCTTTACTAAAAAAATAATATACCTAATTATGCTTTATTAAACAGATTTTTCGTAGAAATAAAGTGATGTAATATAATAAATAATCATTGTATCATACATTGGGTGCTTAATATCAAAATGTATGTCATGAATGTAAATGTAAGGACGTCGCTATCAAATGCAATGCGCGCGCGCAGCTTCCGATGTCGGTCGTGCAAAACTAGCCGGTAGGGCTGACAAACAATCTTAGGTAACTATTATTGTATTTTATTAAATGAAAGTACCTGGATGACCGAGCTTTGCTCGGTATTTTGTTGTTTTTTTTAAAAATAAAATGACATTTTCTAAAAATGATTCCTAGCTAGATCGATTTATCGCCCCCGAAACCCCCTATATACTAAATTTTATGAAAATCGTTGGAGCCGATTCCGAGATTCCAATTATATATATTTATATATATATATAATTGGAATTGCTCATTTAAAGATATAAGATATATATTATCTACTGTTTATTCACAAAGAGTACCTATCTACTACATTTTAAACTCCATTAATCTTTAAGGTAGGTTAATAAAGATTTATAAAATACTAGCGACCCGCCCCGGCTTCGCACGGGTAGCAGAAGTAGGTATAGTGGACGTTTATCAGGAGTAAATTCGTGATACATTGTATTTTAATAGATATAACCCTAATGGTTTACGCAGCGCACGCAAATTAATGACTATTTCTGTTACAATGACCAAACCTTAACACATGTTATAATTTATCGTGGGCTATTTTGAAGATATTGATGAGTACTACAAACCCCTAGTACATTACTTTATTCTACCACCAATACTTTTCACACCACATGAAAAATAATCACTGCTTCGATTATTGTAACTAAACCAAAAAAGATGGATATAATCTATGTATACTGTTTTGTAGGTATTGATAAGTACTACAAACCCTAGTAGGTACATTACTTTACTCTACCACCAATAGTTTTCACACCGCATGAAAAATAATCACTTTTTCGATTATTGTGACTAAACCAAAAAAGATGGATAGAATCTATGTATACTGTTTTGTAGGTATTGATAAGTACTACAAACCCCAAGTACATTACTTTACTCTACCACCAATAGTTTTCACACCGCATGAAAAATAATCACTTTTTCGATTATTGTGACTAAACCAAAAAAGATGGATATAATCTATGTATACTGTTTTGTAGGTATTGATAAGTACTACAAACCCCTAGTACATTACTTTACTCTACCACCAATAGTTTTCACACCGCATGAAAAATAATCACTTTTTCGATTATTGTGACTAAACCAAAAAAGATGGATATAATCTATGTATACTGTTTTGTAGGTATTGATAATTAATACAATCCCCTAGTACATTACTTTAATCTACCACCGATAGTTTTCACACCGCATGAAAAATAATCACTGCTTCGATTATTGTGACTAAACCAAAAAAGATGGATATAATCTATGTATACTGTTTTTTAGGTATTAATAAGTACTACAAACCCCTAGTACATTACTTTACTCTACCACCGATAGTTTTCACACCGCATGAAAAATAATCACTGCTTCGATTATTGTGACTAAACCAAAAAAGATGGATATAATCTATGTATACTGTTTTTTAGGTATTAATAAGTACTACAAACCCCTAGTACATTACTTTACTCTACCACCAATAGTTTTCACACCGCATGAAAAATAATCACTTTTTCGATTATTGTGACTAAACCAAAAAAGATGGATATAATCTATGTATACTGTTTTGTAGGTATTGATAATTAATACAATCCCCTAGTACATTACTTTAATCTACCACCGATAGTTTTCACACCGCATGAAAAATAATCACTGCTTCGATTATTGTGACTAAACCAAAAAAGATGGATAATCTATGTATACTGTTTTTTAGGTATTAATAAGTACTACAAACCCCTAGTACATTACTTTACTCTACCACCAATAGTTTTCACACCGCATGAAAAATAATCACTTTTTCGATTATTGTGACTAAACCAAAAAAGATGGATAGAATCTATGTATACTGTTTTGTAGGTATTGATAAGTACTACAAACCCCAAGTACATTACTTTACTCTACCACCAATAGTTTTCACACCGCATGAAAAATAATCACTTTTTCGATTATTGTGACTAAACCAAAAAAGATGGATATAATCTATGTATACTGTTTTGTAGGTATTGATAAGTACTACAAACCCCTAGTACATTACTTTACTCTACCACCAATAGTTTTCACACCGCATGAAAAATAATCACTTTTTCGATTATTGTGACTAAACCAAAAAAGATGGATATAATCTATGTATACTGTTTTGTAGGTATTGATAAGTACTACAAACCCCTAGTACATTACTTTACTCTACCACCAATAGTTTTCACACCGCATGAAAATAATCACTTTTTCGATTATTGTGACTAAACCAAAAAAGATGGATATAATCTATGTATACTGTTTTGTAGGTATTGATAAGTACTACAAACCCCTAGTACATTATATTATTCTACCATCAATGCATTTCACAGCGCACGCAAATTTATGAATATGGTAATTATATTATGTAACACCTTGGTTCACAATATTGCAGTTTTCTTACGGATCCCCATTTTTTTTCAAAATCTCCTATAGCCTATGGCACTCACACTGAATTAAGCTATCCATAAGTGAAAGAATTTTTAAAATCGGTCCAGTAGTTTCGGAGCCTATTCGTTACAAACAAAAAAACAAAAAAACAAAAAAACAAAAAAACAAAGTTTCTCTCTTTATAATATTAGTATAGATGATTTAAAAAAAACGAATTTAATGGATAAAATTATAACATATTTTCCTCATTCATAATTTTCTACTTTGCAAGCAAAATAAATTTCATCATTCTAATATATTATTTCTATCTATAATTTCTTCGTCTATGATTTTTGAGCAAATCATGATGTCAGAATTTTGGATGTCCCACGGCTTCTGACATGACCAACACTACTCTAACAATAATCTGTAATGACGACAACCACAACCACTGAGAAAAACACTTGGTCTATGGCCAGACCCCACGATGTCTGACGTCACATACCATTCGTAGCGCCTAGATAATAAATGACAAATGTTCACCAATCTGAGTAGGAACTAATTGCTAAGCGAGAACAACTTTACTAGCGCTACTCAGAAACGATTGAACTTACGTGCGCTAGGTACGAAAGTTAATATTACTTATAAAAAGCCAGTGACAACCCTAATATGACCGCCCGCACGGTAGACGCCGACGCGTCTGCGCCTATCGATTAGCATGCGCACTATGTAACCACTAAAAATAACTGTTTATGACTACTCCATGGCTTATTCAGCTATTGTACTTATGACTTAAGCTTTTTCGCACGATCAAATCGCGTCACCACTGTATAAAACTAAATCTTTTACGCCAATATAAAAATGGCCATAATTGTCTATAATATTATCCAATCCAATTAATATTATCTCAATAACTGTCTGGAGTCTGGAACTGTGCCCGGTAGATGGCAATAGGCTCGCCCCCTATTACATGGGACCAATAACATACTGGCGAAATGTGGGTGTATCTACCTACTATGGGACTGAGTCCTGGGTACACCTCTGCCTACCCCTTCGGGAAAAAGGCGTGAATGTATGTTTTATTATCCAAAGTTATGAATAAAATACATTCAATAGGTAGTTAATAGTTTGTATTTTCTTTAATCGTACTCATTTTGTTTCTTTTATTACATACATTCATACATACAGTCACGCCTTGTACCCGGTGGGGTAGGATACATGCTCGTCGGTTCTAGGTACTTTTGACTTGGCCATTCCTAAGAACAACATCAATTTCTTCATGAAAAGTATATATTTTTTTTAATAATAATAGTAAAAATCGTTTATTTTTCTCACAAAAGGCAACTTATGTGTTAGATTTAATAAGTATTAAGAAGTCTAAGTGTTGCACCAGTGACTGAGATAATAAAAATAATGGAAGATGTTATGCGAAGGAATTGAAGTCATGTTCTCTTCTGTAGTCATGTCGTGGCTCAAAGATGAATGGATGTAAATTGTTATGTGAAGGGAGTGGGAGAGGGGGGTATCGGACAAGGGCAGGAGGATGATTTTCTTATTAGTACTTCTGTACATTCAATCTAGATAGATAGATATAATAGCTAGAGAGATATGATAGGTAGGTCTAATCTATTTAACTGCTCAGCCTAAAAATCTACCAACATCTGATTTGCATAGAACAGTACTCGTAAAACCCAGCTCCATAAATAAGGATCGGATCAATAAATACGTTTTCGGTTCATCTTTCAATAGTGCGTGTGAGTGGCTTATGAATGTTTCTGAGAGATATATCGCACAGACTTTTAGGATTTTAGTGTTTTTACTCGCCCACAGCCTACGGGTTAACGACATTATAGAACATATAAACAAATGGGCAAGACTATACTGACTAGACACCATATTAGTTTTAGGTAGGTAAGTACCCGAAGTAAATTCTATTTTTTTTATTGATAGCCGTTGGTTCGAGGCCACAAAACTGCGTAGCGACGTCGCAGGTAGAAAAATAAGTACGTTAAGTTTGAAATGATAATATCTAATACTTGTAAAATAATATAAGTTCTAAAAGTCTAACTAGTAGTAGATATCGGCTACTCATTAGGCATAATTTTACAAATAAATAAATGTACCATAGCACGCAATGTTGGATAATTTTTATAAATTTGCTACAATTTGACGTGTAATTTGTTTTTATCAATAAATGAGTTTGAGTTTGTTGAGACCGCTAAACTGAATTTAAATATTTAATTCAGTTTAGCGGCTGACATGTCGGCCTGTGGATTTTCGGTGTTCTATGGCATAGTGTATTAAGTAGGCTATAAATTACATAAAGGTCAACACTAATAAATAATCCTCATTCTTAAAGTCAATTTTTGTATATAATAAATTCATTACCATCAATTTTTCTATTTAATAAATTAATCCATGCCGATAGAATCTATGATTCTATGGAGTAGAAACACCCTTCCAGCAAAAATGGTTCAATGCCCAGTGCATGGTCGCCGTATTAGTGAGATGTGTCATCTCCCAATAAAAATCTATGCTTAATATTGACACAGGCCTTTTTAGGTCTAATTTATATATATCTATAATTTACACGTACGCGTCCTGTCACCTCCCCTGCACTCAGTGAGTCGCAGGAGGGGGAGCAGAGTCAGCAGCAGGAGGCAAGCACAGCAAATATGCCGCCTTGGAGTCGGCGTACGAGTTTGTCCCGTTTGCCGTCGAGACGGCTGGTCCATGGTGTCTGGAGGCCAAGAGGTTTGTGTCGGACCTGGGAAGGCGTATGCAGGAGAGGGGCAAAGATTGCCGGTCCCGACAGTACCTAGTCCAGCAGATCTCTTTGGCCATACAGCGGGGGAACTCTGCCAGCCTGATGGGTAACTTCGGACGTGGGGGTGCACGGGGCTACGACCGGGAATAGCCAACCACTTGGTGTGGAATTGATGACGATGTTACTGATAGTAATTTAAAAAAGTGATGTACATTTAAAACAATATTATATTGTAGGTATTTTGTGTATAATTCTATTATAATTTATAGCCGTTATATCTATGTTATTAGCCAAAGATGAAAGAGTTTAGATGTGTCACTTCAAAATATATGAAAATATCGCCTAAAATTTCACAAGCCACAAAATAAGAATTGAATTGAATTGATCACCTCGTTGACAGGAATGTGTCAAGAATTCAACGTGTCGAAACAAATTAGTATGGTCATATTTTAATAATAAATCGTATGTTTTAAAATTCATGAAGGTACGTTTTTAAAGCGTTGAATTTGATTTTGAATCATAGCCTTGTAGCGTTAGTAAAAAATGTTTAAAAGTAATGATTATGTAAACTTCTTCTGTTTGATGTATAAATACTAAAAATACTGGGGATTTTTAGGGTTACCGAGAAAATTACGTGAAACTTTTGTCATACGAGATTTTCGCTCTTACTTTTATCCAAGAATAGTCTATAAGACATATCTTAATGCGAGAAGACCGTCGGTTGTTTACCACATTATTATGTATGATGTTCCTTTTGTCTCATTATTTTGGTATGCAATAAAGTATTTCTATTCTGTTCTAATAATAAAGAATACCTAATAGATACATTTTCAGCAAAATCAATATGACCGAATAATGGGATAGAGCAATGAACTGTCATTCACTGCGGTTCGTTGGCTGTAGGCAATTTTAAATACATTATAATCATTGATCTGTGACAGCATTTTAATGATTGTCATTCGTTATGTTTCTATGTGGGATGATAATGTTTTGCAAAAATATTCATTGCAATTAAGTTATTGAAATTAAACTAATTAGGCGTGATGACGTATGTAATTATTACAATAAATATACACACACGCCTGGGGGAGTACCACACCTTTGCCAGTTATTCATCAGCCAAGCAGGAATGTGCAAACATTACTGTGTTCCGGACTGAAGAACCAGCGAAATTACTCGGCAATGACAAGTTTCAACAACTGATATTTCAGGGTGACAGGCGCAGTGCAGTGCCGCATAGAATTTGGAATTTTAAACCACTGGGTGGCACTGTGTCTGATATGGGCAATCATGATGCTTACCATCAGGCACCTGATTTGCTCGTCTTGTCACTCACTATCATAAAAAAAAAACACTTACTATAACTAATACATAATAATGAATTTCTTTCAAAACTAAATAGGTATTACTTTATACTTCTAATAATGTTTAAAACAGAACCCGTGTAAAGTCGAAATTAATGCAAAAAGGAACAACCTCAAGGCATAATATCTACATAAAAAATATATCTTAAAATTCACTGGCCTTTAAAATATCCGTAAACAAATATTTTATTCATATTTCAGTAACGTGGAATAGGAAATTAGATAAATAAAAATGTTGAAAATTACGTTTAAACAAGTAGATTCTTCAGCGTATTTTTCAACGAAAAATATTCAACGTATTTTAAAGTATTTAATTAAATGCAAATACAAAATTTCCAAAACTTAGTTTTTTCCTGAGTTTGAGTTTTTAGGAGATATAATTATTATGCTTATAAAAAATATGCTTGAATATCATTATGCGTAGTAAGCAAAATTTAGGCTTTAGAATAGTATGCTTAACAATTATTATGCTTATAGTAGTGTGTTGTTGTGCCTTAAAGTTATGCCAAATAAATATTGTGCGTAACTATTATTAGGATAAGTAAAAGTATACCATGTTAAATTATACCAGTGTTACTCGTTGCAACATTTTTTTGTTCTATCGTGTCACACTGTTATCCATTGCAACATTTTTTTAAGAAGGATCCCAACGAGTTACAGTGTGACCGGTTGGGATTTCAATTGTGAGTCTATAAGGAAAAAAAATAAGTGGTGGTGGTAAATTCTACCAGTCTACCGGATTTAGAGAACAAGCTCACTTGAAAGGATTTATGAGTCGCTCCTTGAAATTACACTGTCATGATTGGATAACCTTCGGTAGATCGTAAATGTCTTGGAAGAAATAAACTGGATGGGTGGACCGGTGTAAGAGGAATAGTAAACTGGTCAAATGCTAATGGGACTTGCATATGAAGGGTTCCTACCCACCATGTACCTATTATCTACCTATATAGGTGTCACCGTACTACACCTGCCAAATAAAATTCATATGACTATTATTCTAATTGGTATAAGAATTTATTCTTAGTGCAGTAAAAGTCTTATATGACATTTAATTAAATACGTTGGTTGTATGCAGAGCACCATTAATTACGAACTTTATATTATTTTTATTATTTTTTGTTATAGCGGCAATAGAATTAAATACATAAATACATATAGTGTGAAAATTACAAGTGTCTAGCTATTACGGTTTATGAGATAGAATGCTGTGACAGACGGACGGACGGATGAACGGCGGAGGCTTAGTAATAGGGTTCCTTTGACACCCTCTGGGTACAGTACCCAAAAATTTACTTTTTAATAGGTATTTAGGTATCTAGACTTGGAGAAAGCTATTTGTTGACCTGCTACTTGTAACAATGTGACTTAATTCACGTGGGTGGATATTTCGTAGAATCTTACTTGTTAGAGATCGATTGCTAAATAAATCTGACACTTATTTGAAATTATAAATCGGTGCTCGATAATTATTAATAAGCACACTAGGTATGCCCCGCTATTTTACCCACGTAGGCATCGTTCATACTTTGAGGTCTTACCTATTTCTTTAATCAAAATAACTCAAAATTAATTCAGCGGTTTGGGCGTGAAACTGTAACAGTGAAATGGAAAGACTATGTAGGTAAAGTTTAAAATTATTTGACACTGGATGTGCTTGCTGCTGCCGGCCTCGGTCGGCCGCTGCCGGTCGCTGCCGTCCCAGTCTGAAACGGTCCTAATGAGAATAAGTTATTATTTTTTAAGCGTTTTAATAACGCTTTGAACAAAAGCTATAGAAAATATTTTCTTCAAAGCGATTGTTTCCGTGTTTATCTTTTCTTCCCTGAAGTGGACCCTACCATTATTTTCCGTGGTTCCCATTTTAAGAAATAAATATCCTATATTTCTTCCATGATGAAAAAATGAAACGACTTCTATTAATAGTCAACAAACAGTTGCTAAGTCAATATTATCTTGCTCTAAATATCCGAGACATGCCAAATTAGAGCCTAGTTGACTCATGACATAGCTGCCATTTAGGTTTCATTAATCCACTATGGGAAATAGGTCTTGTGAGCTTCCTTAAAGCACTAAACGTTGATTTACGAGTTCTAATAACAGACTGAACTAAAATACGATGATGGGTTAACAAGAACAATAGAAAAAATATTGAGGTTAAAGATGTTCCCCCATAATATCGGTACGTTACTTATTAAAGGAGCTCACAAAGTTTTTAGAATAGGCCAGTAAGAAAAGCCGCCAAAGAAAAATGTATTTACATTTCGATTTAGGAACTCTTGGGAATCTGTGATGTGAATTAAATTCTTATATTGGCAGAGATTTTGTCTGTAATAAAATGCATTTTGACGATCGACGGACACTTTTTAAATCAATACACATTGCAGATTCATAAAGAGTTCATAATCCGAAATTTAAAAATATTTTTCATCAGCTGCTTTACCCTTTGGCCTATTTAAAAACTTTTAGTGTTGCTCATATGAGATTATCCGACCAGACGATATGGAACAGTTAACCTTTTCAACACCGTTCTCAAAGAAAATGTTGACAGAGAGCTATAGCACCGTGCACGGAACGCGACGCTCTCATATCGGTCTAGTATTAGATTTTTTTTTTCCCGCCCTAAAATGTTCCTTTATTATGTATCAAAGTGCTTTTAACGAATTATTACAGTACACTAAGCTGTGTTATTATTTTATCAATAGAAGGTTTGAGATAGTGACAACACTAATAAATAAATTGATTTAACTCAGATTGGTTTGGACGAATTTCGAACATAATAAGTAGTTTTATTTGTTTTGAGCAAGCACACGTTCGACTTTAAGAACAGTTTACTGAATCTTTAAATCGGATTTCTTGAAACTTGAGTGAATGCGATCGTTTCTGAAAACAGAAACTAGTTCTATAGTTTTTACGCCTGGCAACAAAAATAGAAAAGTGAGTGCACTATAATTATTAATATTGGCCTTTTAACTTGAGCTAGACTGACGTCAACTTTAAATGATTTACCTAATAATGTGCTTTGAGTCTGGACTAGAGTTAACCGTTTTAGCCTAGATAATGATTATGGGCTATACTATCTTCCTGTGGTATTATAGAATGTTTAACAATATTAGTGTCTCAATATTTACTTTCGGTTTTTTCTAAAAGAGCTTGAATTGGCGCCCAACATGGTATTGGCGCCCAAAGTGATAGTGCTGACCAATGTGGTATTGGCGACCAACAGTGTATTGGCGATCGACGTGGTATTGGTATTGGTCACAACCACTGAGTCTACCCACCAGATGATACTCAGTTATAATGTGTAAGTAATATAATTAATATATCCTACCAATATTATAAATCTCAAATTTCAGTACAATGTAAAAAACTTACGTTTTTAACAGGTGAACAAAACCCTTCCGAGTTCTAACTCACCTCCAGCGCCATCTAGCGCGGTTTTGGTTAGGTTGATGGATGGATGGATGAATGTTTGTTACTCTTTCACGCCAAAACTACTTAACCGGTTGGGCTTAAATTCGGTACATATAGTTAGACAGTTCAGACCGTGGAATAACATAAAAAGTATTTTTTATCCCGATATACCCACGGGACCGAACACTACGCGGGTGAAACCGCGGAGCACAGCTAGTTGACATATACTTATAGAATACTTAGAGTAAATATAGTTACCGTTGGAATTTTAGAAATACCTTATCTACATCCTAATAGAAACCTATGTGAAAAATTTTAGCTCACGAGGTCCAAGGGTTAGAGCAGGGTTTTTTTTTATGATAGTGAGTGGACAAGACGAGCTCATCAGATACCTGATGGTAAGCATCATGATTGCCTATATCAGACACAGTGCCACTCAGTATTTTAAAATTCAATGAAAAAATCCAATATTTAACACTATGCCTGACCTGGGGATCGAACCCAAGACCTCTTGATTGGCAGTCGAGCATGCGCCCACTACGCCACCGAGGCAGTCACATTCTAAGGAGTCCAAAGAGGGCGTCAAAATTTTGGTATAAAACTCCCATATTTCATAATTGCGAGCGGGCAAAGCCGCTGTTCATGTACTAGTTTTTATATAAAACTAATAAAGAACTTATAAAATACAGATAATAATCACTGATATATATACCAGACTAAACGTTCAATAAAATAGTTAGCCAAATCAACAGTTTATAAATATTACAACATCTAACTAGTGAAAACCTCTGCCAACAGCGGGACGTGTGATGTTCGGGTGTTTTAATTGTTATCACAATGTTGATTATGTCTGCTTTGTGTAGCCGCCTCCCACGATGTCGATGAGTAATTGTAAACAATAAACAGTACTAGGAATTTGAGGAATGTATATTGAGTCATTGACGGAATTAATTTTAATTGCAACTAATTACACCAAAATT
Organism: Hemistola chrysoprasaria; assembly: GCA_947063395.1. Taxonomy (NCBI): domain Eukaryota; kingdom Metazoa; phylum Arthropoda; class Insecta; order Lepidoptera; family Geometridae; genus Hemistola; species Hemistola chrysoprasaria. The sequence continues at coordinate 11,142,246 of OX346728.1, read as the reverse complement.
TAATAAATCCCTATAGCAAATATTTTCATCATAACCTTTATAAAATTACTTTTATTTGTTTTGTTTGTATTTAAAGATTTAAATTTAATTTAATTTTATGACTAAAATTACATATTTAATTGTTGCAAAAGTACTTGTAATGTTACCTCGATTGACTCGTTTAATTGAGATTTTTAATATTTTTTTGTTAAATTTAAACATATCTAGCATTTTAACTTAAATAATTTATGTTACCACTAAGTATATCCTTACTTCTCTATTATGTGATTAAAAACTATCATGGTTGTAAGCATTAGCATTATTTTATTATTATTAAAAAAGAGGGTAGATCGATCTATCTGCCAATAAAAATTCAACTCGCCGATGCCTGTCAGTTCTTCCGTGACCATATGGCGCATGCAACTGCGTCGAAATATTGGGAAACTAGAAATAATTATGGTCGAATCATGGTAAATATCCCGTAATAAGTTATCCTAATGCTCTATTATGCTCAAACTCAAACTCAAACAGATTTATTCAAATAGGTCATAATCTGACACTTTTGCACGTCAATGAAGATAAACAGTACTGAGTCTATGCATGGTCAATTCGTGAAATTTAAACTTTTTACACAAAATTCACACCAATACTTATAAACAACATGTAACAAAAAGATGTAGAATTACTTAAGGGGGTTGAAAGTTAATAAGAATTGTGAAATTAGCAATAAAATTGTATACTTTCCATAAAAATTTGCTTATCATTTTGTATGGAAAGTAAAAATATTGTTTGCTAAATTCGGAATTCTTGTTTTGCAAGGTAAGATGCATCCCCTTAAGTAATGTCAGACCTTATTTTAAAACGTTATTTAAACTATAAAATCCCAAACAAAAAGCACCGAATGAAATCGTGATACCTAGGCAGTGGCAGGTCACGATGGCAAGTCTAGATGCAACGCTCTAATCAATTAGAAACGCGACGTTTCAGTCCACTGGCCGGTCAGTGAACCCGGTTTCGGGAATGCCTGGGAAACGCATTCGAGTTTGACGAACTAACTTATGACACCTTAAATCTGGATATCAGATAGTAAATACAGATATACAACTATGTATGTACAAATAAATAGAATTTAAGTGTCTGCTTGTATTATTAATATTACAGGTTTTTACTAAATGCATGAAAGTTAATAAACTAATAACAAAAATTTTATTTATCTCCGATATGACTGGACTGATTTTAATAGGACTTTCACTGGCAAATGATTAATGATCCAAGGCATATATTATAAGGCTACTTTATTTTGGAAAATGGTTTAGGATACTGAAAAAAAAAACATTTTCATTCAGACCCATCTCCGAAACGGCTAGACCGATTTTTACGGGACTTTCACTGACAGATAGGTAGCTGATGTTATAAGTTTTTGAAGCTATTTTTTATATAAGAAAATGTAACAACTAGTGCATAATGAGTAAGTCATATTGTCTATTGCTTCATATTATTTGAAGTTTTGACCCCTTTATGATTTTTGGTTATAAGTGCTTTACGCAGGATTGAAAGCACGTTGAATTCAAGCTCTTTAAATGTGTCACAAAATGAAGCTTTCCTTAAAAATCATTAACATCTACGTAGAATACAAAACGGTAATAGTATTCAAGCAAAACGATCTTTAGCTCTACCTAGTGAAGATATTTCTTGGCAAACATAAAATAATTTAAACGACCATTACACAACTGGCTTACTTGCAGTTAAAAATTTACTACCTCATTTAATTTAACATGTGAAATTAGCTCGTAACACGTGCGCATAAAGACTCATTTCCTGTGATTGATCTATCTAGATACCAAGATGTAATCTGTGTGAATCTATTGAGTCATCCAGGTGCGAGGGGTTAGGTAGGGTCACCTCTCGGGACCACCTGAGAGTCAATCTCACCTGTCTTTTGGGACCAAACCTGTGGCAAAGTGCCAGCCTACTACCAGGGTGTCATAACCCTCGAGAAAGCGAAACCTTACCTGGGGAGTCGGGCGCATGCGTTCCACCTGCCCAACCTGTCCTATTAACCAAATTGTATAGACCTTCATAAATGTAATGTTATCACTTATTTCTTTCTCAAAAGAGGGGTCGTGAAGAGTCTCGTGTAACTGGTCATGGAAGTCACCTGACGCATGCGTCCTATGCATACCTGTTGTTTAATAACACAATAAAAAGATGTACATTTGGCACGCGACAGGGGAATGGTGGAGACAGGTTTTTTGCAATTTTGTGACGCCAAGGTTGTACTCGTCTTATAATAATAGTGATCAAATAGGGATAAAATAAAATTAACATAACAAAGTTTATGAAAGCCAAAAATGTGTAATACATACTATTACACGCTTTTGGCTTTGTGTTTTCTTCAGACAAGAAAACACAGCCTCTTCTGGAGTGTTTGGATCAAATGATTTAAGAGTATACGCGTTAGTCTTCAGTCAATTAGTCAGTGACTCACACAATACATACCTATATATATTTCTAAGATTCCGTACCTACTCTAAAACGGAAAAAGTTTGTGATGCTTGTAAGGGCATAAATTCATTGTCCTTGTAAAAACCTTGTAATCTGTGGTAAAAACGGATTGAAAAATTAAAAAAACACGATCACTAAAATCTGAACACAATCCAAAGAAGGAATATATCCCTATATATTTTTATACGATCGTTCACTGACTCGAAGGCTTCGCGTTTGTTATAAAGAAGGTAATCAGCAAGCTGGCGGGGCACGCCCATTCTCATTACTAGTGCCCTACAACACGAGTACAAAATTACATGATACTTTTTACAATAGCCAGGTTGGGAAGAAAAACAGCCTTTATTTTTAAAAAAAACATCATTATTATAGATACATAGAGTAAGTTAATAATATCTACGTGGCTTTCTTTTATGATGGTAAGTGACAAGACGTGCAAATCAGGCACCTGATGGTAAGCATCATGATTGCCCATATCAGACACAGTGAAACCCAGTGTTTTATTCAAATATCTGCGCACTGTACACTTTATCGTGCCGGTCACCCTGTGATATGAGTTGTATTTTGCCCAAAGGATAAGCATCTGCATCCAACTGGGCAATGCCGCCAGCGTTCTGGCCACCTACCCTTCCTCCAAGGGTTTAATAGATTTAACTAAGTGAGTGGGTTTTGTATATAAAATGTCAATAGCATAGATAGTTGACTTTTGTAAATAGTGTTTTGTGTGTTTATTTCTAATGTTTCTTTGAATAAATTAATATAAAAGATATTTAATAGATAAATAAGCAAATCTAAAGGTGACAGAACTTTAAAGTGTATTCTAGCTTCAATACATCATCAACGAATTCATGGAAGTGTTGTCAAAAATGCATATTCATAGTTTAAATACTCCATATCTGTCCAAACTACATACCATAAAAGTGTGGTAAGCTCAGTAAAGCCCACGTGATATGACTTATCTTTTTGGTAGTATCTCCCGACTCGCGCAGTAGTTAAATCATTTCGTTTGCCTTTTACATGTCCTGACATCGTAACGGTGATCTATTAAACCCGTTGTGTGGAGAAATATACTGGGAAAAATATATTTAAATAGGTACATACCATAGATAAAGAAAAAAAAAAGAAATAATGATGTCTATGTCGTGTAGTTGAAACCTATACCTTATTTATAACTTCTTTTTTTAAATAATTTTGGACGTAGGTAGGTTTATAAAAAATTATAATATTAAGAAAGGCTGGTTTAAGTCTGACATAACACACTAACGAACTTGCCGTGCATCGCAAGCGAGGGTCACTAAACGGTTTAGAGGGCAAGTTCTCAAAAATTTATATAAGTACGAAGACTATAATTTTTTGCAGCGCACTGGTAACATAACATACAATCACGCCTTTTTCCGAAGGGGTAGGCAGAGGTGTTCCCAAGACTCAATCCCATAGTAGGCACACTCACATATCGCGAGTATATATATGTGTATAGTCCCATGTAATAGGGTGCGAGCCTATTGCCATCTACCGGGCACAGTTCCAGACTCCAGGTAGTTATTGAGATAATTCCTAATGGAAAAACCCAAAGTTAACTCTGACTGACCCGGGGATCGAACGCGGAACCTCCTGATTGGCAGTCGACCTTGCGCCTACAACGCCACCGCCTTTAGTGTTGTGGTCTTCATTATAACTTCAACAAATTCGCGAACCCAGGGCCAAACACTATATTAAGAACAATATCATATTAAATATAATTAGAAATTATCAATAAACAACACCAATAACAATTACAATAGCAATCTTTGACAACAATAATATAATCCCACACTATGGAACGCTTGGGTTTCTTTCTACAAACCTCGTCAGAATTATATGAAGGTCATTCAGGGAGCTGGTAAACAAGTCTGTCTCTGGATTTTCTCTGGATTCTAGTACCGCGTTTAGCATTCGCATCGCTCGAGGTACAGGGGCATGTCTCGCTAGCTCTGTCCTAGTCCAGCCCAACGCAAACAAATTACGCCGACGAACCATCATATATTTATTAGGCGCTTCAAGTGATAGGCGTTCTAAGATAGACGGATTGTACTTCTTTCCAGTGAGAATATTTTTTTTTTCTAAATTATATCTTTGAAAGTAAACGACGTAAAGAGTGACATGTGGTAGTCCTCGAGATAAAATCTCCCGCGTCCAAAAGGGGCTACAAAATATCAGATGACAAAAATAAGAAAAGTCTATTTTAATCCAACCCTGGCGATGCCACCGACACTGATCCTGCCTCCTCCTTTCCTTTATGATCCTGTTCTTTTAGAATCATATATTTTTAAAAGAAACAAAAGTGCTTCTAAATTTTTGGACTCGAATTATACTTTTGTTTATATGACGTCGGGGATTGAATAGGTATTATTCACTCCTCTCGTTCAAAAAGTCAGTCATTGTAGCGTTTTTTTTTTATATGGAATTAAAAGCATCGATCTCTTCCATACCAAGAAGCCTAAAATCTTCGGTAGAATGCGTTGTATGCATCGCCTCGCAACCACAGAACAAATAAAAAAGGAATTGAATTGACAGTCTCGATGACTCAGATGGTAGTAACTCTGCTTTCTGTGCCGCAGGCCCCGGGTTCGATCCCCGGCCAGGTCAAACATTTGTGTGCATGAACATGTCTGTTTGATGTGTGTCTGGGTGTTATAAGCTTATATAAGTATGTATATCAGTCATCTGGTTACCATAGCACAGGCTTCTAGCCTAGTTTGGAACCAGATGACCGTGTGTGGAAGGTGGTCCCATATTATGTCCCATATTATTAATTATTATATTATTAAATTTAATTTTTAATAAAATATACTAATTAAGTAATGTTGTATTGGATTATTTTGTTTTTGCAATCGTAATTTCTCCTTCGGTTAAGTTACCTCGTACACTTAATAGTAACTAAGACTATTGAACTAGGTATAGGGTACTATATAATGGATAAGTTGCTAAAATAAGTTTCTAAATGCTAATTTTAAACCATACAGGGTCTATGGTTTAAAATTAGCATTTAGACAAGAATTCTGGTCAGCTGTTTAACAACTGGTCAATTTGTCGACTATCAAATTAATAAGAACTATACGACAGGAATAAAATGAGTCATTGTGCCCACAGCTAAAACTTTGGGCTTGAGTTAACTCCTAGACTCTAACTTACAGACTCTAGGGCCTGATCTAAGTAACTTTTGTCGTATTATGGTAGGTAGAAGGTCCAATCAAATTTTTCATGAAATAGTAATTATAATTTGTTATCAAATTCAAATTCAACATTGAAAATTGTTTATTGATAGACAACTGTATGTTAGTAATTTTATCTAATGACTAAGGCTTATTAAGAACAAATTAAATTATGTACATTTCATGTACAATCTTAAAACTATGTTTTTACAAGATTCTTAAAACGATAATTATGTAGGTATATATATATATACCTATATTATAATATAAAAACATTGTAAACTTATTAGATATTAACTATACTATAGTTTTTATGTTTTAAAAATAATATTGTATGCTCGCAAAGGGCAAACTGTTGGAACACACTAAACATAATGTTATGTAACACCACCACAATGTACACAGTTTATCAATAAACGATTTCTATTCTATTCTATTCTATTCTATTCTATTCTATTCTATTCTATTCTATTCTATTCTATTCTATTCTATTCTATTCTATTCTATTCTATTCTATTCTATTCTATTCTATTCTATTCTATTCTATTCTATTCTATTCTATTCTATTCTATTCTATTCTATTCTATTCTATTCTATTCTATTCTATTCTATTCTATTCTATTCTATTCTATTCTATTCTATTCTATTCTATTCTATTCTATTCTATTCTATTCTATTCTATTCTATTCTATTCTATTCTATTCTATTCTATTCTATTCTATTCTATTCTATTCTATTCTATTCTATTCTATTCTATTCTATTCTATTCTATTCTATTCTATTCTATTCTATTCTATTCTATTCTATTCTATTCTATTCTATTCTATTCTATTCTATTCTATTCTATTCTATTCTATTCTATTCTATTCTATTCTATTCTATTCTATTCTATTCTATTCTATTCTATTCTATTCTATTCTATTCTATTCTATTCTATTCTATTCTATTCTATTCTATTCTATTCTATTCTATTCTATTCTATTCTATTCTATTCTATTCTATTCTATTCTATTCTATTCTATTCTATTCTATTCTATTCTATTCTATTCTATTCTATTCTATTCTATTCTATTCTATTCTATTCTATTCTATTCTATTCTATTCTATTCTATTCTATTCTATTCTATTCTATTCTATTCTATTCTATTCTATTCTATTCTATTCTATTCTATTCTATTCTATTCTATTCTATTCTATTCTATTCTATTCTATTCTATTCTATTCTATTCTATTCTATTCTATTCTATTCTATTCTATTCTATTCTATTCTATTCTATTCTATTCTATTCTATTCTATTCTATTCTATTCTATTCTATTCTATTCTATTCTATTCTATTCTATTCTATTCTATTCTATTCTATTCTATTCTATTCTATTCTATTCTATTCTATTCTATTCTATTCTATTCTATTCTATTCTATTCTATTCTATTCTATTCTATTCTATTCTATTCTATTCTATTCTATTCTATTCTATTCTATTCTATTCTATTCTATTCTATTCTATTCTATTCTATTCTATTCTATTCTATTCTATTCTATTCTATTCTATTCTATTCTATTCTATTCTATTCTATTCTATTCTATTCTATTCTATTCTATTCTATTCTATTCTATTCTATTCTATTCTATTCTATTCTATTCTATTCTATTCTATTCTATTCTATTCTATTCTATTCTATTCTATTCTATTCTATTCTATTCTATTCTATTCTATTCTATTCTATTCTATTCTATTCTATTCTATTCTATTCTATTCATTATCCACTTCGTCCATCGTCCGCACGAAGTGTCTCCTCAGAGGTCCACGCGGATCATCAGCCAATATTTGCAGGATTATGTTGCTACTTTCCCGAACCCTTCTCAACTGTGACGCTACTTTTTTCCGAACGACGGCGTGAAAGCCGTCAGTCAGCTAGTCAGAAACCATAGACTGCCCGCGTACAGACCCTGATAGGGGAGGTCAAAAAGTTCGCGGAATGGATGGTTTAGAGAGGGAAGGGGGTAGTTATTTTTACCTGTCGCTACTTGTTGACTCAATACAATTATAAATACTAAGTTTCAGCCCAATCGGTTCATAAACCTTTGAAATATCGCTGGATAAACAAGTCAATCGGGTAGAAAATATCAACTATGGAGAAAATTGAGTATCGTGCCGTGATTAAGTTTCTCACTAAGCAAGGAAAAACACCTCAGAACATTATGGAAGAAATGTCATAAGTTTAAGGGGACTCCTGCCCTGGAAAAACAATGATTTACAAGTGGCATAGTCTTTTCAGCAAGGCAGAGACTCAATTGAAGACGAACAGCGCTCAGGTCAGCCAATTGAAGCAACGTCCTCAGACATTGTTAAAAAAGAAGAAACAAATCGCAGAGATGACTGGAGTATCATCTACGACCATTTTGAATATTCTCCATGACCATCTTGGCATGTCTAAGGTCAGTGCAAGATGGGTACCGAGAATGCTCACAGCGCTTCAAAAACAGCAGCGCGTCGAGTGTTTGCGCGAGTTTTTGGAGCTGTGTAGTGAAAACAGGGATGAATTTCTGAACCGAATTGTGACTGGAGATGAAACTTGGGTTCATCACTATGAACCTGAGTTGAAGCAGGAGTCAATGCAGTGGCACAAAAAAGGCGCAGCACCGCCCAAGAAGTTTAAGGTGTCACAATCGGCCGGAAAGATTATGGTCGCAGTTTTTTGGGATTCCAAGGGGATTTTATTGATCGATTATAAAGATAAAGGTGTCAATATCACGGGGAAGTACTACGCTACATTACTGGAAAAATTAAAAGTAGCAATTAAAGTGGAAAAGGGGAAAATGGTATCGAGGTGTGCTCCTTTTGCACGACAACGCACCCGTTCACAAGAGTCATGTTGCGATGGCTGCCTTACACAAGTGCGGCTTCGAAACTTTAAACTACCCTCCCTATAGTCCAGATTTGGCCCCTTGTGATTATTATTTGTTCCCAAACATGAAAAAAGAGCTTCGTGGAAAGAAATTTACGGATGACGATGAAGTGAAGTCGGCAATATCTGCTTATTTTGAAGGCCTTGACAAATCATTTTTTTTCGAAGGTATAAACAAATTATTTGAAAGGTCTGAAAAGTGTATTAGGGTTAATGGAGAATATATTGAAAAGGAAAAATAATTTCATGTTTAAATTCACCCCCCTTCCCTTTCATTCCGCGAACTTTTTGACCTCCCAGTACGCCTTAATAAAAATAACTTTGACCTAGTCAGCAGGTGAATCAATTATCGATTTTGTACTTCATTACACCAATACAATTTCATTAGAGACCATAAATCATAAAACTATAATTTTTTTTATTATTTCCGATAATTATATTTTATTTCAAGGGAATCGCTAGAAGAAGGGGAGCGCTTAGTATATATAAAAATATAAAATACTATAGTTATTTTCTTCATCTTTCCTATAACAAGAACATCACTTTAAAGCACAGGACATAAAGCTTTCGATAAATCATCACCATCTCGAGTGGTTCACAAAGCGACATGTCTTTTTATAACGTCTTGTAAGGGCTAAAGGGCTTTTGAGAAGGAAGTAGATCCGTGGACGCATCCTTTGGACTTTTTTACTTTTTGTCATTATAATTAGATGCGGTAAGGATTCTTATTAGTCAGGAAAAGTTCCTTTACACTATAAATATATTTGCTTATAATCCCTATTGGATTATAAACTAAATATATTTTCTATGCGCAAGAAGAAAGTAGAAGTTTTAGTGGAATTATTTTATAATAATTAAAACGTTTTGCATAAAGGACCTGACTCCTGACCATTCTATAACGCATTTTAAAAATATAAAATACCTCCTAGCGCAAATTCAAGCAAATTCGTTCCCGTGGGAATTTTCGGAGTTCCTTTCTTACAGTAATTTTTAAACTTTCGCGATTCGAACACATATTTTATGGCAGAAACGGGACTTAATCGCGCTAAAAACATTTTTAATTTACGATTAGACACTCCTTGTGACCACGACTAACATGGCCGTAGGTAGAAGAGGGACTTCGGGGGTTCAAATCTCTTAAAATTTTTCATCGTGCTCGCAGCTAGTGCTTAATAAGCTTGCGCTTTTATTGTTATAAGCATAAAACTCTTTGTCACGTTCACAGCATGCTGCTAGCGCCTTCATTTTTATACTTAACTATAAAATCAACGAAACGAATTGCATAGGATTGTGTTGTTTTTGCCTGATTGCTGATAAGGTGTTTAGTTTAAGTACATTATATAATAAGGTATATATGCATTAATTTAAGGGCTTAAGACTTATTAACTAAAAACAGAAAAAAAAGGAAATTTAAAGCGAAAACCTCGATTAGCCGCCAAGGTTGTCGTATTGGATCTCATCCTTATACCTAACATTCGAAGTCAAGGCCCTTATAAATCCGAACATTATAATGACAAAGTACTAAAAACTTCTACTATAAAATAGGTTGTTTATCAATAAAACTCATGCGGGCTCCACGACATAATAAAACCTCACCCAAGCCGCACACTGCGAGGGTAATATAAGGGGATAAGGGTTAAAGCCTGTGGGATTACGTCCTGGCTATGATTTACAGTTCTAATCCTCACGGCGTACAAGTGTTTGTTGTTACCTGTAACAAAAGAAATAAAATAATTGTAAAAACAATGTAAACGAGGATGTAAGATACTATAGGCCATAGACTATAGAGTCACAAACGTGTAATGAAAATCCACGCTAAATTTGGCGCACGCTACATACTACCACAGATACTACCAAAGAATACAGCCTTACACGCACAGCTGCAGTGCGCCGACTTTTGGTGAAAAATTGTTCGATCTAAAATAAGTCCTTTTAGACTACAAAAGTTTTGCAAACACACAATATAATTGGTGCCCTACCTCCTGGAGGAGCGTGTGCTGTGCCCCAGAAGGCAGTTCTCCACTATGTCAATAAAGTTTTCATTCATATGTTTAAACTCATAGCTGTCATAGCACAGTAATATCATAACCGTGGTCATAAAGTGTATTATTATTCCTGGACTGGAATAATATTATTACGTTCTAGGAAGTTTGTTCGAGGCTAGGAGTGTAGTAGAGTGTAAAATGATAATCTCTGTATAATATAAAATTAAATAAAATAAAAATATATGGACGCAAGCCGCATTGATCAGTGAAGACACAATAAGATTTTCGTCACTTTTTTATTCTGGATAAAAACATCAAAATACCCAAAAAAGTAATCAAACTGCCAAATTAAATAAGTTGAAATGAGCCGACCAAACATATTTGATGACCTTGGGCAAATATGTTGATAGTTCTGGGCAAACAATTCGATTGGGCAAATATTTGTTCTATAATTTAAGTTTTTTTTACCTTTACCATAAATACAAGATCCATCTTTGTGCGTAGTGCCAGGTGTCTTTTATTAATAATGCATAAAATATTAGCTAATAGACCCTGATGATATTATTTTAATTAATTATTTATACCTATTAATTAAACAACAACATAACATCACGCCTTTTTTCGAAGGGGTAGGCAGGGTAGAGGTGTACCCAGGATTCAGTCCCACATTAGGTACACCCACTATCGCCAGTTATGTATTTTATGTTGTGTGCCAATGCCTACTTATTAAGATTTTCATATTGATATTTCTTGTTTTCTTGAAGGAGTTCAACAATGTATTTTAAACAATATACCTATCGTTTTAAATACATTTACTAGACATGTTATTTATTTACGTGAACACGTTTATTTACTTTTGTCTACATATATGTGCATGAATATTTATAATATTTGCCTAGCACTTGCAGCGTTGTCTAACTAGAATAAAGAGTCAAATAATGTGTAAACAATTCCAAATTTTCCGCATAACTGCCATCGCTAATGGTTTCTTTCCACACTTCATGTTTCTTTCATATTTTTTTGCTCTCTTAAATTTGTACCAGAGATAAAAAGCTAGATAAATATTCAAGTAAGTACCTCCATATTTTTTTATAGATTTTTTACTAATGATGCATAACAGTCAGTCAATAAGTTAACGGTGTCGACTGTCCCTATATAGATAGTGTAGACCTCGAGCAAGTAAGATGTCCCGTGTCCAATCAAACACAATAATAATTTTCCTATTGTCATTTAGCTAATGCTCTACGTGTGAGTTCCCTCTAAAACCTCCATGTATGAGAGAGAAACAGACGATATTTCCCTCTCTTCTTATTTCTAAGCGCGTGTGAAAATTCATGCTCATAGCATACGGTACGAGCTTAGATATTCATTTGGCTAACGGGCCGGGACGTTTACTCACATTAAGAACATTAGATACCTACGTCAACTACACATGTGGGATGTATTAGAAAAAAACACGCGTTTGCTAAGCAAATTCTAATCTCTCTACATACTCGTGTACTAGGGTAGCAGGTTTGACGAGGAAGTTTTCACACGTATGTCTCCGTGTGAGACATAACACACGCCATAGCCACACACGCACCAAAGGGGTTGTAGGCGCAGCGATACTTGTTGCGGCGCGCCGTGGTGGTTGCCCCCATTCCACATCCACATATCGAAGGCACGCTGCTATGAAACGCTACCCTCTGAGCAGGAGAGAATGAGATAGTAAGCTATTACCTCCACCGGCGTTAGAAAGAGTTAGTTAGGAATCTCAGATTGCGGAGACAATCAAGACGACTCTGCTCGTCTTGAGGTTATTCCAAGGGTGAAAGTTCATTCACTACTCCCATTGCCTGTTGTCCTGGTAGTTGTTTTCCATTTTAGGACAAAACTCGATAAAAAAGGGCGCTTGGGGTGTGAGAATTTAGAGGGTTTCAGGGATCATTAGCTAATCGTTAGGGTTGGAGGGTGCGTGGCTGTAGGCTTGTGTGAGGCGTGAGTGTGCGTGGGTTGTGTGTAACTCTGGGGCTTTCTTTGTATGTATGCGTAAGAAAAGGCTGACTTTGCTGCGATGCTACTTGTTGTTGTTACTCTTTCTGTATTGGTGGTATAATTTTTATGTATTATGATTTTTTGTAGACATATTATGCTTCTTACAAGCGCAAAAGAAATATCATATAATGAAATGCAGCCATGCAAGACCGCTCCTACTATGCCAATATTGCAGAACTAATGAAACGGGCCGCGTGCATTCATCCATGTAATCAGGTATTATGATGGCCAATTTGGATGAGAGTCAATACAATGACTTGGATTACACTATATTGTTCAGTTGATAAAACATTTCCATGTAAATTGATATAATTAAACGTGATATTTTGACTGAGAGCTTAGACTTAAATAGTTTAAAAGATTAAAGGGAATCTGAATATTATATCAATCAATATAATAATCTCAATATAATACAAATGCATACAGCATTTGTAGTAAATGAAGTTAAAGGTGCTGTGCTGCAACCAATAATTAACATAACATTACTATACGTCTGCCAAATCTAACAAAACAGCTGGCTTAACTTATCATCAGAATCTGTCGACTATATTTGTTAACAAAACAAAGAGCATCTAAAATATCTCTATCTAAGCAAGTTCTTTGCTCCAATGTGGTTCTGAACTTGACCAATATCGCTAAAACTAGTGGTACCGGACTTGGAGACATAAAATAAAATGATACAGAACGCCGGTTGAATCAAATTTTTGGGTATAACTACCTACTAGACATCTATGTCTAGTAGGTATTTATACCTACTTGGTCCTCTGACCAAGATACTTGAAAACTTTTACATATCCACCTCCAGATATCTATCAAATATACGAATGTAAGCAAACCAAATATTGTAATACAATTAGTACAAAGAATAAACCCAAAAATTTCTTGTACGTTCATCTTGTAGAAATATTTCTCGAACGGATGGGGTAGATCCATTAGTTTCAAGCTTAATTAACGTGCAAAACTGTCTTCTTGAGCACTGTTTTCTGAAAAAATGTACTTAAACTTGTGTTTAATCAGAAGAGTTGACAAATTGACAGCGTACTGGCCCAGAATAGACTCTGACACATAACTCTCTGCATCCGCAGTAGCAGCGTTCGCTCACAGCTACGTGTCTAGTGGTTCTCCGCGAGATTCTATTGAAAGTAGTAAGTGGTGTGAGTGCATATGTTCACTTGATGCAACAAACCTGTCTTCTATAGGTTCATATCTACTCGTGCCAGCGACCGGTCCCCGTCGCGTGCTTGATGCAGACAAAACGTATAAATTATCGTCAAACTGTCAATAAAGTCAACAAAACGATGCTTTTTAGCACTTAATTCAATCTTGTGACAAATATGTTCGTGTTTACTCTAGCAGCAACTGCGACTTATTTGTTTAACTGTCAAATTGTCACATGTCATTATGTAACCGTATTTTTGACGGTATTTGGGCAAAGTTTGCCCAAGAAGCGAAACGTGTGGTCAGAGCACTATAATGAGACTCAATTATTTTCTATGAGAGCTCTTTTCTGAATTATAAGAGCCCATTGAAGGGATCAGAATGTATGCTGACCACTATAGGCCTAGTTTCAATTTATTTTATACTCAATCTGTCATCATGGACTCCATCCATCAACTTGAGCTTGTTAAGCTTAATAAAGCTTTAAGTATACTAAAACAGATCGATGTTTCTCTTACACTAAAACAATTAAGTACTTATAATAAAATGCTTCAACGCTTTCCAATAAACTCTACCATTTAATACTATCAATTTTAATTAAATATTACGACTATCTCATCGAAAATAATTAAATCAAAGGTTGTATAGTGATCAAAAAGAACAAATAGAATAAGGAACACGCCTAAACTAAAAAACTCTGGAAGTTAATAAGCAGTTTCAAAATAGAATAAATAATTTCCCTTTCTATAAGAATGCCGGGATCCCGTAGGAATGTGGCACTGTCCCTTTCTAAGCTCATCCTTTGCCTTTGCCTCCCTGTCGAAACTGGTTAGCTTTGATTAATGACTTTTATTTAACCTCCCATGGGGATGAATATTAGTAATTATCGTATCCTAACGAACTACATGCTAAAGGAGCATAAAAAGAGTATCTACCTATATAAAATTTAATAGGCCTTTTCGAACTACTTTCGATTATTACGAGATTTACTTTTACATATGGGGTTGGTTACGCAAGCATTGCGTTAAAGTCCCGTGATGAAAGCGTGACGTAACGCTTTGTGCCTCATGGTACTAGGCGCACATAGCTCTAGAAGAGCTTCGATGAAAGAACTTAGAACTTAACTAACTTTGTAGAGCAACTGCTATGACAACTACTCATAACAAAATAACAACTTAAAAGAAGTGGTCTACCACTAAGTGAATCTTGATGTTTGGGCTAGATTCAGGCTAATATTAAATGGTAAAACCAAAAAAAAGCACTTTTAAATACATAGGAACATTGATTTGTAAATATAGGTACCCTAGAAAGATTATGTTACTCGTAATTCCTAATGTGCTCAATTTTGGACCAAACTACGAGCATGCAACAGTAGTTCAAAGAGCTATAAACAGATGGTTAACGTCTGCGCAGCATTTCCTTGATTTCAAACGGAACGTGTACCTAGTTCTCCAGAACAATAAAGGTCCCAGGAATCATTATGTGTCAGTGATCTACCCTTTGGTGGGAAGTAGATGATATTCAGTAAACAAAATAAAAAACAAAATAAAACATGCATACTTATCAGCTCTTGGTAAAATTATTTTTAGGTAGTATGCTCCTCTAGTATCACTTGCTATTTTATTTTGACGGCGAGACAACGATAGTTGGTTCAAGAAGAAACCTCATAGACCAATATTACATACTAGCGTAATTCCCGCGACTTCTCTTTCTTATTCCTTGTCTACATTTTAATGGAAACCTATGTGTACATTTCAGCTATCTAGGTCCATGGGTTGGGGTTAGACGTTGTTGAGTGTCAGTCAGTCAGTCAATCAGTCAGGAATTTGATGTTTATGTATGGAAAACTCACTGGAAATGATTAGTACAGACTATACAGTCATCGCAATATTAAAATGACAATTTCAAAGTATATCATTTAGTATGTCGAGCGAATTCAAGCGACATCGCGTGACAATTTTTTTTTCCCATTATATTAAACGCCTTGTCGCTCGACTTCACCACCACAGAATCCTAAAGGGACCATACACGTCCGCGACAAACTCTCTAGGTTACTCTTCCTCTCATTCATAAACATGCATATAAAGAGCTAAATGATGAAGATATAAAAGTCTAATTTAAATTTCCAACAGACTGCTTATCCATCATCTGCTCAACCTTGATACTGAAGCGTTATTAGTCTTCTTATAAAATAAGGCACTTTCAACCAATAAAGCTATCCAGAACACATCTGACCTGGCTATTTGCAGACAGGTTTACATTAAACTAGGTGTTGTTTATTTTAACTCCACTAATCCGGGATTAAAAAGCGAATAGTTTAGTCTATTTATATGTTAATTTTACCTGAGATTTAACAACGTATATTTTTAACGCGGAATTCGCAAATCGCCTGCAAAAATGTTCTTATATTATATAAATACTCGTGCAATGCAAAGGCGAGATTTTCTTAGAAGTGGCCAAATACGAAACTTGTACATAAATTATTGGAAATAAGGGTTATTTATAGGGTATTTTAAACGAAGTATTCCACTTTGAGCATACATCTCGAAGAGCATCTGCGCAAAGAGCACCTGAGCTATTCCACTTTGAGCACCTGACAATATTTCTGGAATCAATATAGCTATTGAATTGGGAGGCAGCTGTGTGGTTGGTAAGTTATAGTAACGCTCAGGTTCTCGTGATATGCACTAATAAAGTTCTCATAATATAATATTCTCATAGGAGCACATAAATAGGTTTCGTAGTTACACATTTTATTCTGATAAAATTTTTTTATAATAATGAGTGACAAGACGAGCAAATCAGATGCCTGATGGTAAGCATCAAGATTGCCCATATCGGACACAGTGCGACCCAGTGTTTTAATATTCAAAAATCTGCGCGGCACTGCACTGCGCCTGCCACCCTGAGATATTAGGTGTTGAAACTCGTCATGCCCAGTAATTTCGCTGGTAACATTGCCCTTCTCTCTTTAAAAAATACTTATTTAATATGTACGTAACTGCATCAGTAAAAAGCAATAAAAAAATCTTCATTTAGTGTTGGGCAAGTGCATTTTATATTTATCGACTAGCGTTGGTATCGACGATTATGTTCCATTACGAGACGATAATAATTACGTTTTATATCGATAGATTTACTCGTACATGCATGGTGCATCCACTACCTTGAAATAGACTTTAATTATGTTTTGAATAAAATGTAGATAAATGGTGGTTGGTGATTATGTTTTAATGTACCTAGGTACCAATAAGTTTATTATAAAACACGTTTCAATTATTGAATGAAGATATTATAAATAGTAAGATGAATATACTAACTTAACTTAAAGGTAGTATTTCCCAAATATAGCAACGCTTAAGGAGTACACTTTAGGAGTAATAAGTATGTATTTCACTTTTGCGCCAAAGTAGCGCCATTTCATAAATAATGTGTCCGTCGATTAACTATATTTGTACGGCAAATACAGTTTGTTTCTCAGTTCGGATTCGTATTCGTAGCACTTTATCATAACTAGCATAGCATTATTGCCAATTATTCATCCGCCAAGCAGTAAAGTGCAAACATAACTGTGTTCCGGTCTGAAGGGCAATGTTACCAGCGAAATTACTCGGCATGACGAGTTTCAACAACTATTTACTCAGGGTGACAGGCGCAGCGCAGTGCTGCGCAGAATTTTAAATTTTAAAACACTGGGTGGCACTGTTTCTGATATGGGCAATCATGATGCTGACCATTAGACACCTGATTTGCTCGTCTTGTCACTCACTATCATAAAAAAAAAACTAAATTTATCACAAAATGCTTTTATAATAGGTAGCTATTACGATATTATTAGCATTTCATTTACTGCATATCAGTCAGTTTTCTGTATCACTATCATTAGAACGAAAACTAACTCAAACGTGAACCCCATACTTACTCCAATTTCATTACTGTTGGTAAACGAAAATGTGTCTTATTTAATGCAATTTTAAAGTATAGTATTGCGTGCATATGTGACTGATATTGAAGGCGGTACACGTCTTTTGATGCGATTCGCTGCAAAAAATGTTCACGGTCGATAAAAGGGTCTATATAATAGTGATGTAGAATTTGTGTTATTGTAGAATTTTATTAAAATTCTCAAATACAGACTTTATGCATATCCGTTGTTTGTAGTGGGAGATGTAAAGAAAATGTAAATTACTTTAAAAAAATCAATAGTTTAGATTATAAATGCAAATAATATTATATTCTCTTGTCCCTTATACATACAACGTATGACAAAAAGGGGTGTATCAATTCGTCAACCTAAACAGTTGATAAGAGGCTTATATCGTAATGACCATCTCTTTCAGCTTATATTTTTATCAATTTTTAATACCGTTATAATTCACAGTTACTTGTCTTTTATTTACTTGTTTTTATTAAAGTAATAACTATTTACGTATTAAAAAAAAACTTTAATAGTTAGTAGACAATTTTATAACTAATAACTCGATATAGATTGATTGATATTTTTGACATCGATACACGATTGCAACACATCGTCTCATCCCTATTAAGCTTTAAAATTTGATCTCGAGACACGGCGCCGTTATCTCGAAGGATAAGTTTAACTTACTGATCTAATTAGCGAAACTTCGTAGAATTTCGTCTGGATGAAATGACTCCACTATTATATACTACTAATATTGAAATAGAGATTTCCTTGATAAATATTTTTATCTAACTTATAAGGGTGAAATGGAATATTTTATTGATTTACTGAAATGGTATGCCGATCATCAGGCCACGGGTTTGATCCCCTGATCAGGCAGAAAATGTTCCTGATATAGGAATTTAGTCAATGACATCTTGGAGTCTGAAACCTGGGCCCATTAAAAAGCAATAATCCCCCTATCACTTACATGGGACACTGGCGAAGTGCCTACATACCTATTACCTTCCATGTGACTGTGCCCTTGGCCCTGGATATACATACAGTACACATTTCTACCTACCCTGTCAAAAGGCATGATGTTATATTATGTGGTGAAGCGATATAGTACTCAGCTAATTGTGTCCCTTTATCAAGTAATAGGTCTAATCAGAAAGAGTAGTAGTTTAAGATATTATGATGGCACAACTTTGACGTCAACTATATACTCTTGTCTACGTCTCCAAATTAATTTATTATACCTCTCTATTATTGTATCTATTATTTTTTAACTTTGGTAAGTTATGAAATTGCCCTGAAAATCATAGTATCTAGTATTATTTATAGAACAATCTTATGTATAAACAATTTCGTATCAGCCCAATCTGTTCAGTAGTTTTGGCGTGAAAGATCAAAAAACATCCATCCACCCATCAATCTAACCAAAACCGCGTTTGATGGCGGTGGAGGTGAGTTAGAACTCGCAAGCGTTTTGTTCACCTGTTCAAAATGTAAGTTTTTTACATTGTCCTGAAATTTGTGATTTATAATGTTAGTATAATACTCTACTGCCCTATAGGTATCTCAGTTACTCAGCCATTAGTCGTGTAAAAGCGAAATCAACCATAACTTTATTTTCGTCCAAACTACAATTCGATTTAGGTCGGTACTTACATAATGGCCTATTTGAACTGACGTTAAAGTTAACTTTAGTGCACATTATTCCCATATGGGAGCGAGAGTGGCAAAGGGGTCACTTCAAAGAGTAAAAGTCGTAAAACAGATTGGCAGCGCCCTTAAACGACTTTTGCAATACTGCCGTGACGATTAGGGATACTAATTTAACTACTATACCTATACAACCTACGTTCATGTAAAGTTTTTAAAACTACTTCTGATCATCCTCATATTATATAATATAATATTTTATAGTGGTAGGCCTCTTTTGCAGGAGGCCGCCTGGGGAAGTACCACACATTTGCCAGTTATTCATCCACCAAGAAGTAATATGTACAAACATTACTGTGTTCTGGTATGAAGGGCAATGTTACCAGTGAAATTACTGGGCATGACGAGTTTTAACAACTATTTACTCAGGGTGACAGGCGCAGTGCAGTGCCGCGCAGAATTTTAAATTTTAAAACACTGGGTGGCACTGTGTCTGATATGGGCAATCGTGATGCTGATCGTGAATCGTGATAAAGAAAAAAAATTTACTAATGTGAAGGTTTGTGCGGATGGATGGATGGTTGTTACTCTTTCACGCTAAAACTACTGAACCGATTGAGCTAAAATTTTGTATAATGTAGGTGCTTAGACCCTGGAACAACACATGGGGCACTTTTTCTCCGATATTCCCAGGAACGATGTCTTCGCGGGTGAAACCGCGGGGTACAGCTAGTTATTAATAATTGAATACCTATGTACTTACTCCCTGCGATCACGTGGAGTGACGACTTGCGAAGGATACCTGCTACTTAGTAACTGGATGAGTACAGCTGAGGACCGGGCTCAGTGGCGTATATTAAGAGAGGCCTATGTCTAGCAGTGAACTAACACAGGCTAATGATGATGATGATAATGATGATGATGATGATGATGATGATGATGATGATGATTATGATGATCTAGGTATGTAGTGCAGGCGATACAGCGTAAGTGAAGAAGTCACACGACTCTTCAGTTTAGCTACTGTTGTTTTGTGTGCATGTGTGTGTGTTACTGTTAATAGTAAATTCTAAAGAAAACACAACATATATCACATGGTTATCTGGAAGAGATCGCTCTGAGCGATAAGGCCGCCAGTTGTTACTCTTTCTAGTTATAAGTTATCTTTTTGCCTTTTTTTTGTATAATTGTAGTACCAATAAAGTGTTATCATTCATTCATTCATTCATATCATACAATCACGCCTTTTTCCCAAAGGGGTGGCAGAGATGTACTCAGAACTCAGTCTCATAATAGGTACATTTCGCCAGTATGTTATTGGCGCCCATGTATTAGGGGCCGAACCTATTGCCGCATCCACCGGGCACAGTTCCAGACTCCAAGCTGTCATAGAGATAATTCCTAATACCTGGAACGTCATGAACGGTAGTCGAGCTTGCGCCCACTATGCCACCGAGGCAGTCATTCAATTCTAAAGAAAGATGGCGCTTATTTACCGAAGTTGTGACAAATGTCAGCGTGTAATTTCAAAAGCAAAACCGTTAGTATTAAAAAACCTGCAGCTTATTTATTTCAAATTAATGGGATATAAGTACGAGGAATCGCTATAAAACATTTCGATCGTGCATTATGAAATCTAAGAACCATAAAAGGATATTCAAAAGTAATTTCATTATACGACGAAAAAGTGTTTTATGTCGTAATAAAAGGTTGTAAAGGAGGTATAAAGGTGAAGGCACGTGCAGAGACGAGCTCAATTACAGGGACGATATAAAATTAAAGGATTTAAGGCTTAAAGTAGGGGCTATTACGTGAAGAGAGAGAAGAGAGTGAAATGTAGATAAGTCTAAGAGTGATGAGAGAAACGAAATCATTAATCATTACGATTCGTAAAAAATCAGGGCTCACTCAAAAACCAGATACACTGCTCCTAGTTTAATAGGGGTAAATTCCTCTTATGCTCAAAGAGTTTTTATTTCACAGAGTGCCGCAACATATTCTGTGAAATATGTTGCGGCAAATAAAAATTACATTAACAATTAATGCTAAACGAATATTTTATTAAAGTTTTTAGAACTGCAGTTTAGTTTTTATAAATAAAAGGCATTAAATTAAATTAAATTTTTTGTGATTTTACTTATCTTTTTTTCTACGTTTTGCATTCTAGGATAATACTCTTTCACATAATATTACCCTACTCTGTGATCTAAAGATTAAATATATATATATATCTTAACATGGACTGCCTCGGTGGCGTCGAGGGCGCATGCTCGACTGCCAATCAAGAGGTCCCGGGTTCGATCCCCAGGTCAGGCATAGTGTTAAATATTGGATTTTTCCACTAGGAATTATCTCAATAACTGCCTGGAGTCTGGAACTGTGCCCGGTAGATGGCAATAGGCTCGCCCCCTATTACATGGGACCAATAACATACTGGCGAAATGTGGGACTGAGTCCTGGGTACACCTCTGCCTACCCCTTCGGGAAAAAGGCGTGAATGTATGTATATCTTAACATAGTCTGATAGGGCATATTATTGGGATGTTCCGTCATTATATGACCTCACTCATTAGTTTTTTTCTCACTCATTTGTATTCCTTCACTCGGCAGTAAATTATATCCAATCATAATATAATGTTAAGTTGCTATAACTCTTTAACCATAAATTGTGGATACCTATTCCTGAGCGGTGTACCTTATGGTAACCGCAGTCACAAGTCATAAAGCGACATCTTCATTAGGAATATTGCACATAACGCTCACTCATTCCAGTCATCGTATAATGTCTATATAATAAGTCATGTCTTCGTGGGAGCCAAGATGTGCAGGCGCTTTTAAAACTGCATCAACGTTAAGCTTTTAGGCATTTTAAGCGCTATTTTAAACCTTGTCCCAACGACACAAGATCTAATATTACCATCTTAAAGGTCATTAAAAAGTTAAAATTATGTAAAAAAGTGTGAAGATTTTTTGGTGCTTTTGATTAAAATTCTTTATTTGTCGAGGTTTTTTAACGTGTCTGTGATAAATAAATTGACGACTCTAATCTAGTACAAATTATAATGTTGTTTGGACAAGATTAGGACACAAATGTGCCGCAATTCTGAGATAACGTCTCGAATTAAGTAATCTTAATAAGTATACCTCTACATCGACCGCGTGGTTCTTCCCGGCTATATAATAGGGCCACTCCTTACACTTTACACATCTGTATTATCCATCTAGAAATCACACCTATAGCAAAATCAAGTAGTTTCCATCCATTCACAATTGTTCTTGAACCTAGCGCGGGCTGTCTTTAGGCTTATCTTCTGTAGATGGTTTCAGAGATGAACCCTGATATATCCACTCCCTTTAGATTAAAAGCTCAAATGGGCCTCTGCAAGTTGGACTAAAAATGGTCTCCGTGTACGCCTATCAAAAGACCGGGTAATATAGCCCGTGATTTCGAGCGTCATAATATTATGTAGAAATAACACGCGTCTCTTTAATTTATGTGTTTCAAATAAAACATAGAGTGACTTTGATGGACCAAGAACCTTTCACAATCAGAAATATAGGTTTGTGGGTGCACAGACAAACAAACAAACCTGCTGTTATGTTAGTTTCGTCACTTATCAAAGGAACTTCCAGCCCACATGAGACGGGGAAGTGGGGCGGTCTAATTTGTTCCATTAATTTTATTTTCGTTGATTAATCACTGCTTACGGATGCACCATGATTCGTGATGTTGAAACTGTATGGGAAAGTTCAATGCATGAACCAACTGCATATACGTAGTACGATTGTGAAGTACATAAATACTAGGAGTTGCTGGTAATTTGATGGACTCATCAAATCATAGAAGTACCGTTTGAAGTTTCATACTTTCAATAACTTTCATTATCATCATCATCTCAGCCATAGATAGATAGATAGATAAACTTTATTGTTCACAGTTCGTCTTAGTACAAGTGGCGGTCTTATCGCTTAAAGCGATTTCTTTCAGACAACCTAACGGAAAGGAGTAGAATAACGAATATATCTGGTCGGCAGTGTACTCATAACCATAGGACGTCCACTGCTGAACATAGGCCTCGCGCATAGATTTTAATAATTTTTATAACTTTGCACAGGCGTAACTCGCACAATTTTAATAACCTTCTGTGTAATAACTATGTAATATTATGTAAAAATGGTCGAAATAAAGAGTAATCTATACTAATCTAACCTTCGCCGTAAAGGTGGAATTATGAATTGTATCACAAGATGTACAATTTTTAATAACTAAATTTAAATTCAAATTCTTCAAACATGGCAAAATAAAAATTGTCATATATTATCAATAAGCAGCCATCTTTGCGATTATGAAAAAAAAAACAGATATTAAAAAAACCCGAACGTATATTAGATAAACTAAAATTGATTTGGGTTAGGGATATAGTTTACTTCTCTATAAAAATTCAGGATATAAATTTAAAGAATGGTTAAATTATATTCGAAGGAAACAAAACATAGATTTCTTAAATTTTTCATAGTAAGTTTGTCAAATTTCTTGTAGCTAAAATTCGCTCGAGGAGTAGAGGGATACTGTTTACCAGTAATCCTGTAACGAGTTAGCGTACCACTGGTCAGTTTCCTTTCTAGTCAATTTTACTAATTCACCAATTTACTCATTAGGCAGTTTCTGAATTTGCCAATTTTTTTATTTCCTGTAACACTGTCTATGGATTTTCATGCAAATCAATTATAATTTATAATTTCAATATTAAATTAAATATATTAATAATTTAAATTATAATTTCATGCATAGCAAGTTAAACCACAGAATAAATAATAGGTAAACTTAATGATGTAACCAAATTCCAAGTCCCTAGTTACATCATGAGGATTACCAGATGTAAACAATAATTAGGTTTGCAGTTTACACTAGACCAAGTGTTAGCCGCGGTCTAGACCCATTACTCACCAATATTATTAATTATTATGGTGATTCGCTGCAGGGTGTGCAAAACTGTGGGTTATCGAGGCGAAAAGTGATTCCAGATATTTCACATAATTTATAATATCTCTTCATATAAAATCAAAGTAATGACTGATACACTCATTCACGTCCAGCCCTTAACCCTAATGATGTACTTAAACAAGGAATAAGAAATCAATTTATTAAATTTCCAAAGGAACGATAGCGTTATTACTCTAGTGACGATTGTGTTACAGTTTAGCTTCATGCATGGGCAGCATTTCCCAGGGGATACTTCATTCGGACGCAAAAGAAAAAAAAATGATAAGGCATAATACGTATTTATGCATAGTGTAGGTTTCCATTTACCTAGATACCTGAACAAAACGCTTCCAGTCCCGAAAAATAATCCGCCTTCAGAATATACAGCGCCATCTATTAGTTCCTTGCGCAAAGTATGAAATATGCAGTGAAATGGCCATAGCTTTTGATTGCATTAACTAAGAAGTATGATTTCTTTTTACAGCCAGAAGGGACCGCAGATCTGAGTATAATTGATATAAATTTCTGAACTTAATACCTCAACGCGTTCCCGTAGAAAAGTGTCTTGACAGACGGACAGAGAGACAGACAGACGGACAACAAAGTGATCCTATAAGGGTTCCTTTTTTCCTTATGAGGTATAGAACCCTAAAAACGGTAAAGTCGTAGATATGTTCTCGTATAGATCATCGGCTTTGACTATTCCGAAATGATCGGGTACCTAACTGAAATTACTTATTCCATTTACTCGGAAATCTTTTACGGAAAACAAACAAAACAACAAAAGATACAAACAAATTAATAACACTAAAGTGTTTCTTTGTAAATTTGGTAAAAACCTGTAACTTTTTTGTCTGTTCGCTATCCGCTCATCTCCGATATGTCTGGACTGATTTTGACGGGACTCTAAATGACAGATAGATATAAGAAGTTACTCAAGCTATTATTTTAATAGATATATTATGGTTAGGTTTCCGCATACAATATTAAAATCATTAAATTCCACGCGGACGAAGTCGTGGGTATAAGGCTAGTATCTCATAACACATATAATATGGATCATGTCTGAAATAAAATGAATTTTATTTTATTTATTTTATTTATTTATAACATTTGATGCAACTGCATTCTTTATATCCTTATTAGGTACAAATTACACCTAGAAATTCCTATAACGTAATAACAAACATTACAGTTATTGTTTAAAATTTAAAGGAGTTATATCAACCATGTAAGTCCATTATGTTCTCGATAGTACCTGCCATATGCATGCATCTGTTTCATCCATGCACGACTTTATGTTTATTTTCATTGTTTAGTTTAGTTTAAATTAAGTGCCCCAGTAACAGAACGCATAAAAAATATTGACTCACTCTTTTTATTGAGAAGGGGATTTTTGTTTATGCACGAGTCTGTCTAGAAATTGTAACCTTCAGAATCACAGAACAGAACAGAATCTTGCTAATTATAATAGCAGTAAGTGCATAAGTCAGCACATATCGTTATTGAAATGGCTCAGTGTAGCAAATTTAATAAAAATATTCTCAAAAACTTTAAGTTACTGTAGTTAATCGTAAAATAACCAATTTTTCCACCAAAAATATATAAAGTAACTAATCTAGCTGCGCTTTTGCTAACATAATTATGAACTAAAACCTTAGTTACTGCGGTTTTGATTCCTGAATTTCATGCTTCCTAAATGAATTTTCACACGTGAGTAACACAGTTCACAGTAAGACTGATTGTAGATTTTGTTTACGTGATTCTGAATATGTATTTAAGTCAATTTCGTCAAAAATGCTAGTAACTGCACTTTTCATAAGAACGGCAGCAGGTATCCACGTATAAATATTGCAAAGATAGGTATTAAATGGATCACGAGGCCTTAGATGGTTGCTAATATTTAGACAACTATAAATTAAAACCTCTCAAATAGCCTAAACTTAACGGGAACCTAGAACCCGTTTCTTGGTATCCCTGTAAATTGACCTCTACGACCTAAATAATAAAGGCTAGATATGAGCTGTATCAAGTTTCCGACCGTTACATCATGGTCAGGCCAGGGTTTCCGACCCAATGGTTATTGTGAAGCTTCCTTAATATCCGCATTAATGCCATCAGTAAATATTTATTAAGTTACACTTTTTAACCAAATAAAAGACATTATTATAAGGAAACTTTGTATTTAATTATTTGAGTTCCTTAATTATTATTCTTTTATGTTTATTTATTTACATTCTTATAAAGTTTTTTTACAATATGCCTATAAAAATATATACAGGTGTTCGGCAGAACGTTGAACATACAAAAATGGGAGGTAGGTATCTACTTTCCCATTTTCGTGTTCAACGTTCTGCCGAACACCCTGTATAAAAAAGTATAAAACATTGTATATAGAAAGCGCAGAAGAAAGATGTAGAAAGCGTGAAACAGTTGATAGCTGTAGTGGTAGGCCTTTTTTGCAGGGGGCCGCCTGGGGAAGTACCACACCTTTGCCAGTTATTCATCCGCCAAGCAGTAATGTGCAAACATTACAGTGTTCCGGTATGAAGGGCAATGTTATCAGCGAAATTACTGGGCATGATGAGATTCAACAACTTATATCTCAGGGTGACAGGCGCAGTGCAGTGCCGTGCAGAATTTTGAATTTTAAAACACTGGGTGGCACTGCGTCTGATATGGGCAATCATGATGCTTACCATCAGGCACCTGATTAGCTCGTCTTGTCACTCACTATCATAAAAAAAAAATACAGTGATGCATATATTAATATAGTATATTATATGTCTTCATCGAGTTTTAGGACATTGAAATAGTCGCTGTAGGTATTTTTATACTGTGCAAAATATCGATAAGTGCTACGAACTTCGTGCTACGAGCTACGAGTCTACGATATTTTCAATTACTTTAATCAACCAAAACTTTTTGTTTAATTAACTTTGCACACTCTTTATTCGTTTTTAAAAAGTCAGTTTAAAAAAAAAATCATAATATCGTTCTTTTAAATAAATGTTCACTTATATAGTTTATGATTTTGTTTGCGCATGTCAATCTAATAATAATATAATCTGACATACTTCTCTGATGCTGTGAACTATTTAATTTAAATTCCATTTGATTAAAACCCATTTTCATTTACTCTCAACTATTGTAATAACGAATTCTTGTCTAAGTAGTAGATACCATAATAAGCCATTTCGCACTTCAATTAATTTGTCTAGAAATAGCAACTAGGGCGCGTTTTGTGCGGAATCACCGCATTTGTTTAAATGAAACGAGAGTTTAATTAAACTTCTGTTGTACATACAGTTAATATTCATTTATTTCCGATAGTCTGTTTATTTTACAGAATAGAATATATAATACTTTCTTGCATACAAAATGAAATAAAAACAATGATACAAAACAATTTATAAATTTATTACGGTAAACAACCGATGGTCTTATGGTATAAGCAATTTCTTACAGACAAGCCTATAATGTTCCTGATCAGGCCAAGGCCCACACCGGGCTGTAGCGCCTTAGATGATGATGAAAATTAACTAATATTGTTTGAAAAAACGGCGTTGAATCATCAAATCCTATTTCTTACTTCACAGCATTAACGTGGCGTAAGTCAGCTCATGATTAAGTTTCCGGCAGAGGATTTCGTAATAATTTATCTTCAGCGCAATTTCTTTCATGTCTATACACAAATTACAAGTATAATATTATCTCAATCGTATGCGGATGGGCAAACTGGGTAATGGAAGTTGTTTTAAGGAGTTTAAAATATTACGAAAGTACAATGTAGAGTATGTAAAAATAGGGCGGCATAAGACAAATTTGGCCGTGTATTTCCGGCTATATAATAGAGCCCGCGGGAGCCGTGAGACCCGGCAGAGGGACATATTCGGAGAGTGGGCAGCAGCGCTCTCCGGCACCAAGTATTACAACTGCTGCGATCACCAAGCCGCACAACAAGCGTAGTGATTACAGCAAAATCCCCCCATATGAATAGTTTATGGCGTTCTATGGGGGAAGCCTATGTTCAGTAGTGGAAGTCTTCTGGCTGATGATGATGATGATGATGATGATGATGATGATGATGATGATGATGATGATGATGATGATGATGATAAAGGAGTCTTCATCATCATCATGTGAGAATCGCCCGAGCATATTGCAGACGACGGATTTAGTGTAATCGAGCTGTAAGGCCTATAACTACATACCGTGGGGTTACCGGCTTTAGAATAGGACCCCATCCTCCCCATCCTCTCTACATGTGGTTGCTATAAGAACCTGCTCAGGTTTATCAGATCTAGAGAACGGCAACGTTCTCTGCATGAAACCATCAAACTGCGCTCGCCAACCCGCCTGGTGCAACTCAGCCTAAGATTTTGATGACTGACTGACCGGACTGCGCATGTTGTATTTTTAAGCTTGATAGTAAGAATCTAGTAAACTCTGTAAGATGGTAAGACCAGGATATCAGAAGCTACGCAGAGCGTTCTTTTAATAATTTCTCAAAATTCCCACGGGAGTGTCACTCCCACTATTCTTGGCGAGTTTAAGCGTACTATTGCGTGGCATAACGGTAATGAATATACTCTAGACGTGACTTCGTGAATTTATAATCCGAGGTTCAAAGGTGCAGGTTGTAGTTAGGTACTTACTTTCACTGTGCGCGGCTGCCCTTACTAATAAATGACATTCATTACCATACATTGCAATAATCAACATTAACTTGTATTGTCATGCTGATGAAGCTCAGTAAAAACCTTCTGACAGAACCTGGTACCCTGGTCACTTATTATTATTATTATTAAAGCCTTTATTGCCAACATTAACAACAACCCTGGTCACTAATAACATATTAAAAAAAAAGTGACCAGTTTAGCTTGTCCAGAATTATTAATTTTCTACTTACTTTCCACCTCTTACTGAATTAACCCTGATGATTTCCCTAAATAATATTATCGATTTTGGCAAAAAAACATGTTATAACGCCAGACTTCAGGTTGTCATTGCGAAAATTCATAATGGAAAAATCAAAAACCCTTTGTCAGACATGGGGATCGAACCTAGCACCTCATGATCGGCAGTAGAGAAGCAACCCAGGCAAAATTTAATCCCGAGTGAAGCAACAAGAAGCCCGATCTTTGTTTGACAATATACTTACAATGAATAAAACCAATTCCATGTAATTGCGATCTGGTTAACTTACACACACTAACTCCACTAATTCAGGGCCTTGTTCATGTTTCCCCAATCAATTACAACTTTTAGAACGCACCTTATACAGCGCGGGAAAAGAATTTAGTATTTGGAACGTACCTCCGCCATTTTATGTCAGTTTGCGTAACGTCTGTCAGCTATGGAGCGTTTTGTTTTGACAGATGCACTATAAAAAATGTGAATGTTTGAGTTATGACACTATAAAAGGGTTAAAATTGGTGTTTCTTGTGAAACAACGGATTTGGCATTCGCAGATGTTGCATTTAGTTATATTATGTTTGGCATCTTATTACATTACAGACACAATTTTTTTTTTGTACATTAATTTAGCGGTCTTCTTTTTGAAATTATTACATACAGAATATAATAAACTAGAATTAAAATTAGATAGCGGGTAACAGTGCAACCAAAGCGTATTGTAATGATGCGGACATTGTCTTCGAAGTAAACTAAAATAAAACGGTCAATACCTTATCCCATTTTCAAAGCGCTGAATTTCTTTCGGTATTCGGCAGTGGAAGATGTAGGTATGGATTGGAGCCTGTCTAACCGCCTTTACACTTTACATTATGCTAAATTAGCATGCTAAATCATTAAGCGCTCTGAATATTGGATAATATTATAACGGCCGCTTAAATAATTGGATGAAGGAAAGACTGTACATAAACATAACATCCCGCCTTTTTTCCGCAGCGTAGGCAGAGGTGTACACAGGACCTCAGTCGCATAGTAGGTACACCCACATTTTGCCATTTTTTTTTAGTCCCATGTAATACCTAGGGGGCGAGCTTAGTTCCAGACACTAGTCTGTCATTGAGCAAATTCCCGGAATGGAAATACCAAAATAACACTTTTTGCCTGACCTGGGGATCGAACCTGGGACCGTAGCACTTGCGAACCACTACACCGAGACAGTCAAAGACTCTCCAACATAAATGTAAGTTTTATGGATTGTACATTTTAATTAAAATCTTCAAAAAATTAGTCACTCCTAAAGGAAGCATAACATTTCGGTAGTTTGGCGGAAGCATGTGCAAACAGAACAATGCCGGTTGTTGCAAATATGTTGTCCGTCTAACATGACGGCCCGTCCCAGGATGTGACTAACATAACAGTAAAATTATACCAGCACGACATGCGTTGCATGCAAATTTATTACAAGAATAAGGCAGAGCTAATTTATTAATTGCACTTGATATCGTTTTGCTACGTATTTTACTGACATAGGTATATATTTTTCTAGGCTTCCAAATAAAAAAATATAATAGTAAGCAATATCAAATCATTAAAATCAAGAAAGTTGACAAACACATTAATTTTCGCGACTCGCGAGAAAAAATGTTGTCGTTCCGTTTTGTCGATAGCGAGATATGTCTTCGTCACTACCAGGAGTGCAGAAAAGCAATGGAGTTAGGTACTAGGTAAAGCAAACTGTCGGCTGCACATTATTATTTGTTAAAACGCCTGTGTGTGTGTCCGTCCATTCCTGTGTCCATTCCAGTGTCCATTTCATGAGAAATCTCTGTAGGTTTTATAGTATCGCTACGCTATCGTCTCGGTGTCAGTTGTCGCAAATTAAGCGGCATTGTGTGCATTTTGTCTACCGCTGCGAAATATGTCTTCATTGGTACTAAGAGAGCAGAAGAGCATTGGAAGTCATGCGGTTTTCTACAGACACCCCTACTCGAGAGATAAAAGGATAATATTTATTGCACTTATTTTTCAGCTACTACTGCTTGCTCCAGGTAAACTATACTAGCGTATGAACTAATTAGCCGAGTAGAGAATATTATTCGGAATAAAATTCACAAAGTAGTCTTCTAAATATTACACTAACGCTAATGAACCATCCAACTAAACATAGGTACATACAAGGATACATACGAGTAGTTAATCAGTTTGAGTAATTGTTTTTTCTTTAATAAAGACACTTGCCCGCCACAAAAACATAACATTAGTATATCAAAATGTTCGTTTTTCTGCGGATCAAGTTCTAAAAGAATAAAAAAATTGTAAAAATGTTGCTCAATTGCAATAAGTTAATAAATATCGACGTTTCCCACGACGCAGACGATATTATGTAAATTATGCGGTTGCCTAATTCCAGATGTCGTACCACAAACACAAAGTTCCAAGCTAATCAACGAAAGTTTTTGTGTGTGACACAAAGTGACATTTCAAACTTTTTTCACTGCATCATTTATTTACGCTTCATTGCTTTAGAATATTTAATTATTTAATCATCATCCAACCATTAGAAGTCCACTGCTGAACATAAGCCTCCCCTATAAGGGGGGTTGTTGCCAATACTCGCCACGCTTGGCAGGCGGGTTGGCGAGCACAGTTTGATGGTTTTACGCAGAGGAGGCTGCTGCCCGTCCTCTGGATCCTATAGCCCTTAGCCGGCTCTTACGGCAACCACGGGGTGAGAGGGTGAGGTACTATTCTAAAGCCAGTAACCCCACACCAAAATTATTTAATGTTTTAGTTAAAATATTAAGATTATCATGTTTGTCTTTATCAAATGAATACCTACCTACTTACCTATCGCAATCTTAGAGTTCCGTATAAAAATCCTATAATCTACATAATAGTTCCATCCCATCCTATTCTATCTTTGAATAAGAAAATTTTCGCTAGCATAGACGCTATCGGGGAGCGATACCGAAAGTTATTGTTTAATTATTATTATGTTATGTATGTTACTCTATAAACTTATAAACTAACAGTTTATATGGACCTATGTTACTTTAAATTTACTGTTAAGTGTACTGGTACCAATATAATCAAGATAAATGCAGATAAACCTATAAACGTAGGGTGGCTTGACATTTACAATTTAATATAATGTTTTTGTAATTTTGCAGAATAAATCAACAGGTTTAATTTCAGGGTGGCTTCCATACCAGGGGCGGTAATATTTAATATTTTCGTTGCTGTAAATCAGCAATAGATGGTTTTATAGAAATAAAAGTGTGCAACACGTACCATTGAGCTGTCGGCTAAACGATTTCCTTGAGCAATAAACCATGTTTACATTGTTGTTAACGATTTCTCCGCTTTTACTTGCTTCCTTCCACGAAACTGTTCAAACTCGGGTTACCTACTATGTTTAGCGTTTTCGCAAGTGTTCGGTTATGGACTGAGAATTACGCTTATGACACCTTTATGTACCACAGCTTACAAAAATTATAAGATATTTCTTGTGTATGAGGACTCTCTTCAAATTCTTATTTCTTCTGTCGTCTGTCGAGCCTCAAAATGGATATTTTTCTCCAGTCAAATACATTTTGGCACGCGACGGACTCTTTTAAAACTGCCAATTTGTAAAATCAAATAACAGATTTCCAATGAGTTCCTATTTCAAAATTTAAATACATTTTTCATCGGCTGGATTTTCTTAGTGGCCTATTAAAAAATACCCACACGTATTAGGCATTACATGGTATGATGCATCTATTTATGGTGTTAATTTTACCAGCCTCGAAGCACATTTTTTACGCATATTTTTCATATGACTGATTGATCAAGGTGCTTCAGATGTCATTGGCAAATTTTATTGGTATTGGCAAGTGTTTTAATGCGCAGCGCAGTCCATGGTGCATGATTGGCTGTGCCGGCAAGCCATGCAGTGCGCAAGTGTGCGCGGAACGGCCGCGCGGCGCTCCAACGCCGGGCAAGTACCAGGCAACTAGAAGTCACCAGGAGATTTTCGCTAATAAAGGGGCTAATCGATAGGGGGCGTGGCTAACGTGAATGGAAGTGTAGAATTTACTCTAGTTGTGGATTTGGCCTTGTATGGAGCTAGAGTTAATGCTACAACTTGTTTTCCCTTTTGCTAAGGCTTTATCACACTTTTCTACAAACTCTAGAATGTGTTTGATGAAAGTTCAAAAAAAATCTCTACTTTGTGCTATATAGAGATTAATAAAATTGTAGAGTTTGTAGAGCATGATAGAGTTTTACAGACATTTGAGTCACAGTTTATTTTAGTACCTAAATTATTTAAATTCGTCGACACTTGCATTCAGTCGTTGTCCAAAACACAGCGCCATAATGGCTTCCTTTTAAGACGACTAGAAAAAATAACAATAGGCCATTTACACAGAAGCACAGACTATTAATAACACCATTTGTTGTTGAAGAAAATGTATTTAGAATCTAAAAGACGATTGCTTTTAAGTATCTTTGTTAATTTGAACAAAAAAACTAAACTGTCTCTAAATATTCTAATGTCTTTTAGTAGCTTTCTACCTTTCTTATCTCATAGGGTTGGCGTTTGTTTACAAATTGCATCCCTCTCCCCGGTCTCATTCATCCCAGTTTCCCTAAGGACCTTGTAAATACCGTGTCAAAGGTACCAGGACGTTATGATGAAGTAGGAAGATTGAGGGTTGAAATTCTTTTATTATTAATATACACTATGCAAGTATTAGGTAGACGAGGTCTGGAACCTGGAACCCCTCAATAAGTACTTCATAAGGAATGATGTCTAATTACTTTGTAATGGCAAAGTCTTTACTACTACTACGTGTAGTACCTAAACGCCTTAGAAAGTGCAGATATCCTGTAACTGCTTATTAAGTAAAAATTATGCCCTTATCTTTGGCACATGAAACGGTAAATTCTATAACATTGTTTTTTTTATTACTACTAGTAATTGTGTAGAAAAATTAGTTTTGTAACTCATTATTTTTACACTCGGGAAAGTAATATTCTTAAATATAATTCCTTGATTATTTAACCCTACCATGGCAAACCAACAAAGGTAGTTATAAAAAATATTACATTAATAACTTATGACAGTTTTCCTTTTTTTTTTTTTTTTTCAAAGTGGTATCAAAATTGGTATCAAGATAATTCGTGTTTAAACGTGTAACAAGATGCATTTTGTACGCGCGATAAAAATAATTGGCCAGCCCTTGCCCTTTGCGGCGCTTATTTATTTATTTTTATTTATAACCTGCGTGCAAGCACTCAGTGAGCCCTTGGCCCTTAATGTAATGGCAAGATAAAACTGTTTCATCTTTGTCTATTTTCGTTTGTCGTGTGATTACTGTAGCAATTTCTGTAATTGAGCGGTCATGTTTTATTTTTTATTTTTGGCACAGCAACACTTATTTTGTTACACGTAGTTTGTGTAGCTGTTTTGATACTTTTGTCTCTTATTCATTTATGTATTTATTTATTAGTAAGTGCATGATTTTTCGTACCACATTAAACTCTAAGGAGATCTCTAAATAGACACTTAAATAATTATTACCTATAATATTTTATGTAATTCTTTCCTTTTCTCTACATGTTTGACATCATAATGGCGATACAGGGTTTGTACACATTTACCAAATTAAAAAAAAAATTAAGTATTATCTCGAATGCAAAGTACTCAAAAATACTGTCCACGATGTAAATAATTAACGTAAGATAAGGCTCTAGTATCTACGTATATGTATAGAATTTCATCTCGGCGGAACGAGTAGTTCCATTTTTGGTCACGTGCTCTATAATCGTGTATTGTATGTAACTTGTAATATTATGTATTATTAAACATCCTTTTAAGTTAGCAAGAACACGCAGACACGCAATAATGGCGGAGCAACGAAGAGCGTAAGTTATGGCCTCAACGAGAAAATTTACGACTGCCAACATAGCGATAGCGAAAGTACAACGCGGAAACATCCCGCAAATGTTTAATGCGATCGTTTGCAAAATAGAGAAAAAATAAGACGCCGGCTCGCAAGTTCCGTGACTCACAAGAACACTGGTTTTAATTTTTTTTTAATGCGGACGACGCACGTGGTGAGTGTAGCTGTGATTTTGTTTTGATTATGATTTCATCTTCCAAGTTAGTTGTCTCGAGTCATCAAGCATGTTTTTTAAACGAGTATAATATAAGCGGATACAATTTTGAAGAATATGGTAAAACGCAAAGCCCACTGATTTTGAATACTAAGTAGGTATTAGTATAAATAGAATAAAAATACCTACTAATAAATTTTATTGCATAGCTTAGAAAATATTTTTACTAAAATCTTACTTCCTACTAACATTATAAAGGCGAAAGTTTGTAAGGATGGATGGATAGATGTTTGTTACTATTTCATACTAAAACTACTGAACCGAATGGGCTGAAATTAGGTATGTAGATAGGTTAGACCCTGGAATAACACATAGGATAGGTAACCGCGGAGCGCAGCTAATTATACATAATGTCATGGTAAACTATTGGCGGTTTTATCTCATGAAACAATTTCTTACAGACAACCAGAATTCTAGATTCTAGATAATATAAAAAGATAAGGATTGCACTGGTAAGGTTGCCGATAGATTAAATCCTGGATCTAAAAAGAGTTTTTTTTTTTTTTTGCATACTTACTTTTTTACATACGCTTTGCATACAAGGGAACATCAGTTACAGAAACTATTATTTCCTACAAAAATATAGAAATATGAACATTTTAGCAATTGAAGTTGTTATCTGCTCAGTTCCAGTTATAAACAAAACACCAAGTTGCTAGTTGCCTGTTGCCACAACACGAAACTCAAAGTTACGCTGTATAGCGCCTAATATCTGGGCATGCTTTCGTTTAGTTAAAGTACAAGACATTTCCTTAAGATAACAGGGTAATAAAGAAAAGCTCCGCTCAGCAGGTAGAGAAGATCGAAGATAAAGTCACGTAGCGTAGTCGAGAGCGAACGCGCCGCGCCGCATTGTCTAGTCTGGTAGATACTAAGCTAAACTAGTTTACAAACTCTTTGTAAATATTGTGGGTAAAGAAGTTATTTCGTCGATGTCATTATTTTGCGTTACGTGTTTTTTTTGTTTCCTCTTTACTGGAGACATACGAGCAACAATAAATAATCAGTTTTTTGCTAAAAATAGCAACGTTGACATTAGTAATATATGTCATTGTATAGGTACCTACCTACCTACCTATATACCTATACGTAAATCAAAAATAAAATAAAAAAAAACTAAACGTAAAGTGTCAATAACTTTTTTTTTCACTATTTTATTAAGGTCCTTATTGTCAAACAAGTTTAACATCTTTTAGTAACTTAAATATGTCTAAGTTTTTCTTTTATAGAGTTCAAAATTCCGACGCAAATATACGCCAATCTGCTACGAAAGAACCAGGCGCACAGATATTTGAAAGAGTCTAACAACAAACGTATAACGATGTCGTGATAACATCAGCTTCGATTACTCTGATAACACTCAGCCCATAGATATAAATCATTTCTGGACTCAACCGTCAACTTACTGCTAAACAAAATTATTTATAGTAAATTCTCAGGAAATGGCGCTAAATAAACAGAAAACTTTTTGCCATTATTTTACATAAGCCTTCCAAAACGTAGTATTTGTTTATGAATTCACTATTATTATTTTACAAATAATATAACGATGTGTAACATCGTCATTTACAAATATTAAATAATTTAGTTTATTTTGCTCAATTTCCTGAGAATTTAATAAATATTTAAAAAAAAAAATTATATAACAAATTTTTTTTTACGTATTCAGTACCAATTTCTGTAATAATAATTATCTAGGAATTATTTATGGAAAATATGTGAAAAAGTTTTACTATATTGTCTCTTATTTCATCTTAATGCATTTATTTTTCTTCTAGTTTTAATAACTTATCCGATTGATAAGTTAAATAGGTCG
Organism: Hemistola chrysoprasaria; assembly: GCA_947063395.1. Taxonomy (NCBI): domain Eukaryota; kingdom Metazoa; phylum Arthropoda; class Insecta; order Lepidoptera; family Geometridae; genus Hemistola; species Hemistola chrysoprasaria. The sequence goes on along the minus strand of OX346728.1, from coordinate 11,105,037 downwards.
ACTGCATCTCTGCGGGTGATTTGTGTGCGTTTGATAGGGTTGTCAATCACCATTTATAACGGTTGTATGATTAGATCGATAGGCACACTGTAGTTTAGCTTCGTTTGTTTTGATTTATTCGTTCTTTTATCATTCGTTTAGTACTACACACACTTTTTTGTTTAATTAATTTTTCTGAATTTGAGAGTTTATTATTATTACACAGTATTATTTTTAAGCCTCGTTGGCGTAGTATTTGTAAGCTCTTTGCTGGTTAAGTCCCGTGTTCGATTTCCAGGTCAGGCACAAAGTGTTATTGGATTTTTCTATCAAGAATTTTCTCAATGAAAACCTGGAGCTAGAACTGTGACCAGTAGATGGCAATAGGCTCACCCCCTATTTCATGGAACCTGAAAACATAATTGGCATAGTGTGTGGGTGTACCTACTAGATCCAGTCCTATAGGACTGGATCTTGGGTACACGTCTGACTACCCCTTCAGGAAAAAGGCTGTTCTGTTACATCGTCATTTATGATTCATGCGTGGCTAGTGGCTAGAATTCGCATCCCCCCATCTCTTCCTGTGGGAGTCGTAAGAGGCGACGAAATGATAAGTTCACCCAATGAACAGCATACCACTTCTCACGTAGATGTGAGTAGGGTATTGCTCTTGAACGTGTTGCTGCAAATTGGGAGCACAACATGGTCATCATCAGCCTTGATAACCCGAAAGGTAGCGGATTGACTACCAACAACAGCATTCCCAAAGAGGGTTGGCGGCAGGCAAGCAGGCAGGCAGCCGATCATAAAACCAAAAGTAATACTTTATATAATACTAGCTGCGCCCCGCGGTTTCACCCGCGTAGACATCGTTCCCGTGGGAATATCGGGAAAATAGTACCCTATGTGTTATTCCAGGGTCTAAGCTACCTGCATACCAAATTTCAGCCTAATCTTTTCAGTAGTTCTCTTTTCTTCTTCTTTTTTCAGTGGCTTGAAAGAGTAACATACAACCATCCATCCATCAATCTAACCAAAACCGCGCTAGATGGCGCTGGAGGTGCAAGAACAAGCTAGCGTTTTGTTCACTTGTTAAAAACGTAAGACTTTTACATTGTACTGAGATTTTATTTGTTAGTAGGATGTTCTGTGTTATGTGTATTCGTGTATGTTGTTAGCGAAAACATATAATTTTTAATATGTTCTTGTGTTGCGTCCAGTTTGTTAGAGGAAACATATTATACCGACCCCATACAAAGTGGAATAATGACAGGAAGATGATGATGATGATGATCTAAGTTTGAAAGTATGAATTCTAATTGACCAAAGTTGTGTGATATTTCACCTCCTGCCAACCCTAACAGGTTAAAGTGCATACCCCATCTGACACCATGTGTCATATTTTGTCACAGTTCACATGTGACACGTGGTTTCCAACTGTTCATAGACTCCCATGAATTCATCTAACATTTGCCTATTTTAATGTAAATTACATAATTTTATCGACATGCATTTATACTCCATAATGGTTTTTATAGAAAACATGTGTTGATCAAAGTCTAAAGCGCTTATAAGTCTGCAAGGCAATATATAGAATAATAACCTAGTTACGGAATTAAACGAATACGATTCGACAGACAAATATAATCGAAAATTTGCTGTAAGTAAATAAACACTTTTTTACAGGATCCACGGAAGCTGGGACCAGAAAATTTTACATTATCTATTCCACAATCTATCTATATTGCCGGGTAAAGAATGTTATTCGCAATAATATTCCCAAATATAGTAGCCATTTACTAATCGTCTTTTAATTTATAATTTGATATGAATAAAGTGAGTAAGTATTAAGTATTTTTTAATAGCGACGCGCGTTCTTATTTTAGTAGAACATTTGCTTGAATTTTCTTAGAACATTTGAACTAAAAAATATTATTTATGCACATTTGAAAATCTAATTACTAAGCATTATTCCGAATGTTGGAAATATGCTCTGAATGTATTTTTTTTAATGTTATTAATTTGGGTATAACCTTTGTATGGGGAATTATTCGTTCGCCGGGCTCTTAAGTAACTGCATTTTTTTAAATGGACTTTCTCTACGTAGAGAATACACAACGTTTTTCTTATATAGGACCTTTACAAAATAATTTCAAAACTATTTTTACTATGTATACGTTATTGGTATTATTATTTATTCTGTGCTATGAGCATAGTATAGTCATTACCACGTTATGACCTTACGCTTACCTGAATTCAATTCACTTGGGCAGGCAAGTGGGCAACACGAGAATTTAACATAATAAAACGTGATAATAGTTTGTCATTATTAAGGTATATTTAAAAAAAGAACTTGCGTGGACTCTAGGTAGAGATCGGTCATTTAAAAAAATGCATTTTACTCTAACCTCGACACTACATGAAGCCTTTTCTACTTCTTGCTACTTTGAGTGAAAAGGTACATTTTAATAATGGATTTTACATTTTCTCTATAATTTCTCTCGGTTTGTACACTGTTATTGCTGAAAACTGGAAATGTTTGCAAGTTCCATAGTCAAAACACTCTCTCGGCACTATTTCCAGTAAACCATCGTTCTTTATAAGCATTATGGACAATGCTGTTTGTTGAAACCAGGAAAACGGAAAGTAGAGTAGTGACAATTAATGACAAATATACATGGTTGGATTAAGAAAACTCATGGTACAGTAGCCTACACAATTGCTTGCAACAAAAAATAAATAAAAAGAATAATAACAATTATGCACATTCTCCAGTGTTGTAAGCGGGAACTAATATTTTTTTTATACCAATCGAACGACCTTAATCTATCGATTGTATTAAATAAAATAAATAATTCTTAAACTGTGGATCAAGCTAGACGTGCAAATAAAACAGATACGTCACAGACTGCTTACGTAGTCTAGACATTTAGACTTGTTCGAGACCTAACTCTACCGTTTCAGTCTGGGCCGGCGCACGATTGTACCTAGAATCACCAGGCGGCCATACGTACTAGGAGGTGTAAGCACTAGACTTCACACATGTACAGTCTGGACTTAGGGACGTTAGCACATTTCAATAGACCATTCATAATTTACTGCTATGTGCTTACTTACTCGTTATACATATCTATATTATGTAATTTTTTTTATAACTATAATAAACACAGGTTTATAGTGATAAAAAAATAGGTTTCATAATAAATGCAGATTAATGAATGAATATTACTTATATATATGTATATAATAGCGAATGTATAAAGCTTAGATAAGCCTAAGCTACACTCGCTTTACGAAATTGGACACCGAACTTGAATTTTTTAAATTCAAAATAAAAAAAAAACATTTTATTTTCGAGCATGGGTGGGTACAAACAGGTTTTAAGAACAGAAAATGCAATTCGTATAATTTTACCTCAATAGGCATGCGAAATTCATCATCATCATCATGAGCCGACGTCCACTGCTGAACATTGGCCTCCCCCATAAGTAGAACGCCGTAAACTATTCATATGGGGGGATTTTGCCGTAATCACTACACTCCAAATCTCCAAGAAGACTACAAATATCATTTACAGTCCGTTCAATTTATATTACCTCTATTTCAAAAGTAGGCTAGCTTTTATGTATTCTTATCATAAGATCGCGCCAGAGGTAAAATAACTCTGAACGTTCTTAAGGTGCCCGGTGAACGCAAGTTATTTAAGAGTATAAGGTCCCTACAATCAAACAAATTAAAATAGGTAAATGGAACGTCCAAAGCAGCTCGCAATTAATGCAAAGAAATAAATTAAGAATTTTAATAGAAAAGAGCTCCAAGGACAAATGAAAAGCTCCAAGCGCAAATTGAATATAAAACTTATTCAAATGTGCATACACAAAACGAGCTTAATTGTTTAAGCATATATACCTTAGTAAGTATTTCATTAGTTTGCATAGGCTCGCGTGTTGGCAAAGATTTGCGAAAGGTCGTTTTGCTCTTCGAAGAAAATATCCACAGTAAATACTTGCCATGTTATTGCAAATCGGATATAATGAACAACAATAAATGTCGACGTGCTTTTGTTTTTGTTAGTTGTTTGTAAGTTGTGAGGATTGCTGTTTCCCATCATGGGCTTTTACGAGTATGTATCTTCCGACCGATGGAAAGAAGAAAGGGGTGTTTTATCCATATTCAAGAACGATGCTTAGCACAGTACCTAACATATAATGTTTTGTTCTTAAATATAAGTGTGTATCTGTAACAAATTAACTGAGATAGATGCTGACCAAGGTCTGAGGATGGAGCAGGAAGAGGAGGGGTTTTCTCAAATTTCCTAATATACATTTGTTTCAAAATGGGACGTGTTTCGTGTCGGTAACAGATAATAATGTGCTAATTATTATCTGTTACCGAAACAATACAGAGTGAACACCCATTTTAATATAAAATTTATTTAGAGGTATATTATGAGTAGGCAGTGACAAGTACGTGGGGTTTACCCTCTATACGAGTAATCACTCGTATGGTTCAAAAAGTTTAATAGGGTCGGTAGAGCCATGTAGAGTAGTTTGTATACTTAATTGTTGGATGGTTACAGTTACAATTATTCCGCAAGTCCGAAAATTCACTCTTCAAAAGTACTACTCACTTTTCAAAATGAGAGTGAATAGAGTGTTGGTCGGGTCGTCAACATACTGGCAATACTCCTGGTGTTGCAGGTATCCATAAGCGGCGGTTACCGCGAGCCGCACACCGTCTACTTGTGCCCCCACCTTAGGCATAAAAAAATCCTCTCTGGGTGGTACAAAAGGAAATTCCGTTTTTCTGTTCCACGACATACTTATTCTTCCTTTCAAGAAAATGCCAATGGGATTTTCAAAATTATTACCTAATTTATAAAGATACCTAATATACGCTTCGTCCTCACAATTATTGCTGTTGCTCCTTGAAAATTAGTAAACTTGAACAATGATTATATATATATATATATATATGTACCTATATATAAATACTGTTAAGTAATAAGTATACTTTTATATCCAAACTGTCGTCAAGAAAAGCAAACATCCAACAAAACAAACTAAGCCGAACTCCCAACCAAGTTTCAAAGAAGTTGCGTGAGCGATTCAACCGTTTACAAAGAAAAAACTGCAAAGCAAACAACGCCTTAACGTTAGCACAAAAGAGGTCCTCGAGTTTGTGAAATACACCTCCTTATCTAAGCGTTTAATTATACCCGCCTTTCTCTGCACACCGCAATGAATTTATGCATGAAGACGCGGGAATTTCTCCGGGATAAAAGGAACAATAGTTTTAGTTTTAATCTTGTCGTTTTAAGTTTTTTTCGGCGTCTCTCGGACGAGTCCAAATCCAGTTCGGAGGCTGGATTTACAAGTGCAGGGTTGGCGGATACGAGTTATATTGAAATTCTTTATTCACTGCTAATTGTATTAAATTTTTAACAATAGTTTTGGTTTGAAGCGTCTATATCTATATTCTGTGTCTATATTATAATATTGAAGAAGTATTATATTATTAATCTGGGTATATTATAATACTATTAGGTATATCACTATCTTCCTAAAAAAAACTTCTACGAAAATTAGATTTTTGTAGAGAAATTTAGCTATATTATCTAAGCTTCAAGGTGCTTCGTACTTATTTTTTATTTCATAATTGGAAAAAAATAATATCTGAGATGTTACGCGTCCTTGCATCAAATGAACTAAATTATATACCTACCTATTATTGTAAACGGTTACAAATACCTATTATAATAGTAATTTGAATTTATACTCTAACAGAATGGGTTACCCCAATTACACTGCTCGAGTCAATTCATATGGGTTATGTGGACAACCCATATTGTCAGAGTTTCAGGTCGCCAAGATACCTACAAGGCCTCCGACATGACCTAACGACCCCCTTACGCATCATACAGGAATCAACCAGAACCTACAGTTTAACGTGTCATACGAAATACGGTATTAAAGCCCAAGTGAGTATTCCGTTAAAGGTATATTGCATCTAAAATGGCTGTAAATTTTCATTTCTAGACGTAGTATTTCTATATGCCCATAAATCACACAGACATATTTCAAAACATACCTAACGAATGTTTTGCGACATTAGTCATTGAATTTTGTAAAATTTAATGAGACATTTAAGTGTTTAAAGCCTCCATTTTGAAAGAAAGAAAATACATTTATTGAGACACACACAATTCCTAGACTCCACATACCTACTACATTTAAGACAGATTATATATAAAGTATATGACATAAATTTGAACACATAAAGAAAGAAATAAAGTGTGTCCCAACACGGCCCCAACTCAGCATGGTGCTGGCTGTGAACAGCCAGCGCTGGTCTTCCGTTGGAACCGCATGGTAACGTAATAAATTTTAATGCATGTATTTACTATTTGCTCGCTCGCTAAGAATTACTAAGGAGGAAAGAAGAGAATAGGTATTAAGGTATAAAAAGGAGTCATGAATTAAGACGATTAAAGGAGTAGTAGTAGGATTTTACGGCTAAAAGCCGAAGTTAGCCGGCTAGAGCTAGGTGCAGCCGGTCACAGGTGGTTAAACTTAGATCTATCTTACTTATCATCGATTAGAAAATAGTGATCTAGGTTTAGCATTCATCATACCGCCTAAAACTAGGAGCAGCTTTACCTTTAGTTAAACTAAGATGTATCCTATTTGTGTTCGGCTTGAACTAGTTTATATAAATAAATGTAAAAAAATATTTAACCATGTGACAAGTGGCAACCATAGCTATCCCTCAGGGTTAGCGATTCGCACCGGACTGACATGCGCACCAATTTGAGTGAGATTTCGATCGCTGCGTATGCGCAACGGCACTTCATGCGTAATTTATTCCAAAATTGAACTTCGGTATAAAAAGAAAACTATAGATTACCTTATGGCAGTGCATTGACACTGGCCGGAAATTCTTAAAAGAAATATTGTGGGAATAGACACTATTATAGATAATTAAAAACTCGGTATTTCGTCATACTAAAAAAAGTATCATCATGATCATCATCATCAACGAGGCAACCCAATAAAGGGAGTTTTGCCAATACTCGCCACACTTGGCAGGCGGGTTGGCGAGCACAGAACGATGCACAGAGGACGCTTCTGCCCGTCCTCTGAATTTCATAACACTTAGCCGGCTCTTACGACAACCACGGGTAGAGAGGGTGAGGTACTATTCTAAAGCCGGTAACCCCACGGCAAAATATAATTACTAAAAAACTAAACTTACTGTATAATATACAATATATAAAATATAATATGGGAGAACTTCCACACACGGTCATCTGGTCCCAAACTAGGCTAGAAGCCTGTACTATGGTAACCAGGAGACTGATATACATACTTATATAAGCTTATAACACCCAGACACAGCTCAAACAGACATGTTCATGCACACAAATGTTTGACCTGGCCGGGGATCGATCCCGGGGCTTGCGGCACAGAAAGCAGAGTTACTACCATCTGAGCCATCGGCTGTCGAACTTTAAAAGTAACAATTAGACACTGCATAGCATAAAACTGGCATATTAAGTAAGGTACCTACGAGTGTAACATAAAGTTGAAGTGCCTAGTAGAATAGTGAGAGCAATAAATCTGTGTTCAAGTTCTACGTGTAGACGGTAGACAGGTACGAATTATGGTCTCGGGGTAGCTTGTTAATCACTGATTACCTGGTTTAAGAGCGTAACCTAGTATAGTTATATATAGTATATTTTTATTTTTAAGTGTAATATGATATTATTTATTTTTTTATTAATGAATACTTCTTATAAATTAGCTTTAACAATTTGACGTGTAATTTGTTTTTATCAATAAATGAGTTTCAAGTTAGTATCAAGTTACAAGAATCATACTTAGTTACAAGAAATTTTACACAATCTTATGAAAAATTTACTAATCGATGTTTTGTATTCCCCTGTTTCCTCCAAATATAATAAACCCATTCTATAAATTTATATTCTGATATTTTTATAGTGAAGTAAACTATGTCCCTGTCATTTTCGTTTATCTTATAAATGGGCGGTTTTTTCACAGTGAACTTCTAATAATCCTAGTTTATCCCGCGTGAAGACGTTCACTACAAAAAAAATAATTAAATAAAAGAATTTTTGAACAAAACTAAAATGATAAGAACTTAGTTTACTTCATCTTCAAAATATCAAAATATATAAATTTAACAAATGGGTTTACTATATTCGCAGTAAACAGGGGAATATAATTCATTGATTTAGTAAATTTTCCATAGGATTGCGTCAAACTGCTAAGAGGTCCCCTTTCCTGTTAAGCTGGAATTTTATTGAAACCAGAACTTTGCCCAGAATAATATTAGGTACATAATTATTATTTATTAAAAATCATTAGTAGCCTACTTGTTGATAAAAATTATGTTCGTTTCCAAAACTAAAATCTTGTCTGAGAATGTCTAAAAACCATAAATTATTTTTCTAAGTAGTCTAGTATTATTTCATTAATAAGTTCATTGTATTTATATATATTTTATTCATTATTTACAGGCGCGAGGCAGAATTTTTTAACACACCATATAACCCTATTAATTTATAACAGGTTGGCTATCCAAAAAAAAAATTAAAAATGTATGTGCCTTAAAAAGCACACCGAATTTTGCTAACAATATCTTTGTTAAATCAAGTTTTTAAATAATATTTATGAAAACTTAAATAAAAAAAATATTTCACATAACACCCCTAATATTTCTAATAAGACCGAAAGTCTTGTCTCTTACCGAAAGAAGGTTATTTTGTCTTCTATAATTAAGAGTACCTGAATAATTTACCTACGAGCTTTTTAATTGTTTATGCTTATAAATTAAAAAACTCACCTTAAGTTCCACGGTCTCATAACTACAGCATGCCAGAACTCAGTTTATTCCTTAAAAAATCACAGAACACACACTGGGACAGGCACAAAAGAAGAACAAAAAAGAAAAAGTTTAAAGTTCGAAGTTCCCGCGTCGCACGCGCAGACGCGTGGAGTGATCCGCAGTCGACTGCGCGCAGCCTCCCGATACGCGAGAATCGAGGATACAGAATACAGCGGTCGAGCGCTTTATCCCCCTCCACTCCATTCATGAAAACGTTTAATGATGAAAGCTTTCAAGCCCATAAATTCTATTAGAGCTGCAGCAGTTTGTGGCAAGTGAATTATTGTCATTTTCGGTAATTTTGCTAACTAGATAGAAACCCACCGTTGCAATATGATAAGCCTCCAAGATTTAGCTCTTTTTATGTTACAAAGTTACGACCAAACATTATATTTGAGGGATTAGCAGAGTTAAATTAATTAATGTGTACTTATTGACTTGTTATTGTAGTAATTTTTAAAAATATTGTTAGGTATACTTATAGGGTCAGCCTTTCTAATCTTACGTCTCCACTTCGCTCTATCCTCAACTTCGTTGGCCCGGCTTAAATCTGGAGTCCCTGGGTGTTGACTATGTGGACTTTTCACCTGGGCGCTACCGTGTTTTGGATGGCACGTTAAACTGTAGGTCACGGCTGTTTCCTATAAGATATGTAGGGAGCTCTCCTCAGTTAATGTCGGAGGATTGTAAGAATCTTGGCGACCTGAAACTCTTACTGGGCTTACTCTTACTCTTACGGGTTGTCCACTGTCCACATAACCCATTATGCATTGACTCGAGCAGTGTTGGGGTAACCCGTTCTGTTAGAGTATAAATTCAAGTAATAATTAATATTCGTCCAAAACTCCAAACATCCAAAACTTCGCACTCTCTCATGTCCTTTTCACTTCATCTTTCCACCGTGTTTGAGATCTACCCCTGGACATTCTACTAGGGATGGAAAGTTGTAGTGTCCCATTCCTTTAAACATCAACGCAAAAATTATCTCTTCCTCTGCGGTAACCATTTCCGGCTGTAACAGCTACTGTCAAAGATCATTTTAGGCACCGGCTTCCCTGACAATAGGGCAGAAATTTTGGCGAATACGTGCGAATTTCGCAACCCTTATCTAGGATAGGAGAAGGAAGTGAAGTAGGTACCACGCAATCGACCGGATGGTGCGCGGGCGCGTATCTCATCCGCTATATGACGACTCGATGTAACTACTATTGATTTTTACCATATTTATTACATTAGATTACGGAATTGTTATAAATAGAACTGGGAACTGATTTTTGCGTTACATATTTATCTCACTGGCAGAAGATAATAAATATGTCTATAATATAACCTACTTCAAACAGAGCGCTAGGCAGGTGCGCTCTGTATTCCTACATTTTTTTAATGCCATAGGTGGCAAACAAGCTGACGGTGTGCCTGATGGTAAGCAGTTACCGCCGCCTATCCTTCAACACTCTATCCACTCTTCTTTTAAAGACCCCCACGTAGTAGCTCAACAGGAAGACTGCAGCAGGCAGATCATTCCAAAGTTTGCACGTATGCGGGAGAAAAGAACGGAAAAATCGCACAGTGTGTGACATCCATGTGTCGATTCGATTATATGCGGAAAGTTTTTTTTCAGGTAAAAGGTTATTGGTAATCAATTAGAAACCTTTTTAAGGGGTCATTGTGCACATAATTTGGATCAACTCTGAAATCGCGAAAAAGAAATCAGCTGTTGCATACATTTTATTTAAAGTGAAGAATATTTTTCTATGATACCCCTTAAGAGGTTTCTAATGAATTACCAATAACCCTGCATATATAAATAGTTATATTATACAACGAAAAGTAGTAGTAAACAAGTGGTAATATACAAAGTTTAAAAAAAGGGTGTAGGTGTACTTATGGAGGATCTTCCCGTCGAACTGAACATCTTCCAAATGAAAGAATTTTGAAAAATGCAAAAAAAATTTACTTTCCATACAAATTCGCTAGCTAATAGCTAATCCACTTTGCATGGGAAGTCTATAATTTTTACTAAGAAGTAAGGTAGTACCGATAACACTTAGGTAAGATTAGTAATTAAAATAGACTTCTAATTATGTAGGTTAATAATATTTTTTGGTCACCTTTAGGTCCTACCATTTTATATTTAGCATTGAAAGTGTTAACTTCGTAATCGTTTTTATTCAGGCACTGAAAAAACCAGTAAAACAAACAAAGGAGGTTTCAGCTAGAAGTTCTTTGTCAATTTCCAAGCCAAATACTGGCCGCTAACAAAACTGCATGTCAAGCACGTCAACAGAAGTTCTGTCAGTCATAACCAAATTAGATCCAAATTTTCAGTTTTTATTTTTAATTTGTATGGTTTATAGTAAAATTAATATAAAATGTGCGATAACGTGGACCAGTCGCGAGTGAGGTGCGATGTGTGTCGCACCATCAACCTCGCGAAGCATATCAAACAACCGAAGCCTGATATGCAGATGTATGACAAGTGTACCCCCGTGGCGAAGCTTGACTGTGGTCGAATTACAGGTATTACAGGATACAATCATGATTAGAGTTGGATTAAAGTTTCCCCGTACAGGTGGACGCACATCACACATACGAACGAATGCGCTGAACGAAACGTAGAATGGACACTGTCATCCGCCCACCCCGGCCTTCCTCATCCCGCAAGCGGGATTTAGCTCTCGACGAGCCCCCATGAGCTCGGAACGCACCTCACGCATACTCTTGCGCATGTATAGAACTCCGGGTGTGCAGTATCTGTAATCTGTGTAGTAGGTAGTATATCGTGACTTTTGTATGGGAATTAAGCCGTGTCCGGGGTGTCGTACAGGCTCCGCCTAGTTTGGGACCAGAAGACCCATAGACCTATATTCATTTATTTCATAATCTTAGTATTGATCTTGAATACGGGTGTTAATATGGGACAAGGGCAGGAAGATGATAAAATAGGTACCTTATATAGTGAGTATACAGATAATATATTATTAATATAAATAACTACGAGAGAGAAACTGAAAAAAGCTACCGAGATCAGACTAATAAATTCATATTACGAAATCAAACTCAATGAATCAAAACGAAAAATTATTAATCATTGATCAGAATACCAAGTTTATAACATTCCCACTGCGGCGGCTCGTGTGTATTACAAGTGTTTATTGGACACTAAAAACCTGTTCCCGTTACTCTGTACCTCAAAAACAGTGTATTTATTCGCCCTACATTCCACGGGATGCGATAGATTCCCATTTCGTACCGTTAATTTGCTTTCTGGCGGTCTGCGTTTTGTTTCACGTCTTAAACTTCCGTTTAGGGCCGAAGTAGACTTGCTGCTTTTAGCCGATTTTTTTTGCTACTCTGTGTTCCTTCCGAACCCTAAACTAAAATATAGGATGGACCTATATCTTCACTACTTACTACTTACTTATTATAAGTACATAACATACAATCACGCCTTTTTCCCTATGTAAGGTAGGCAGAAGTGTACCCAGGACTAAGTCCCTTATTAGATACACCCACATTTCGCCAGTATGTTATTGGTCCCATGTAATAGGGGGCGAGCCTATTGCCATCTACCAGGCACAGAACCAGACTCCAGGCAGTTATTGAGATAATTCCTAATGGAAAAATACAATATTTAACAGTTTTCCTGACCTATAAGGACAATACAGTATAAGCTCAGCTTTCGAGCACTCGACAATAAAGGTTCACTTCCGACTCTCACCTCCGGTTCTTCTGCTAGCTCCTGCTAACTAGCTCCCTAAACAAATGACAAAGTACCTTAACCCGACTGAAGGAGAAGTTGTTATAAATCGCATTGCACCAACATGCATCAATTGTGGAATTAAAATTGCTTTTTGGACGCCTGAAGCAACGATTCAACGCTAGATACACTCTACGAGCTCTACAAAAGTCACCTGTAGAGCAGGGGTCAGCAAGTAATTTTGAATGGGGTCCGGATATTGCTGAAATATTTTATCGAGGTCCAAGAAATAAAAAGTCAGGTTTGAGTGTGCAGTGAAGACGAGAGAGTTTGTATTTAGTATGTATAATAATTATCTTATCACATGTTGACCTAGATTCTACAGTGTAAAATTTTACATTTCCAATTTCTAAGGAAATAGCTTCCCGAAGACCCTCATCCCCGCAGCAATATATGTGTAGGTAAGATGTTATATTATTTTTCCTGGATTCCAAGTTCCGCAATCCGGGTATTGCCGCCGTCCGCCTTTAGAGTCTAGAAACTGTCCTACAAAACTTTGTCGCGAACATTGTCGAAAGTCACTAGTCGCCAAATTGCAATAAAGAATCGTTGCGATTGCAAATTCGTCGCTGCTACTCGTAAAAGTAGCAAGTCTGCGTTGCCTCTTAGGCATCTAGATCTTAAACAGGTGCCTAACAAAAGAGTACCGTTAACTAATCATAGGTAATCAATAGCAGTATAAATAGGATCTAGGTTTTTCTATCATAGGAGCCTATTTTAAATTAGTTTAGAAGTAGTATGTAAGTAGACATTTGATGATGAGTAAGACAATATCTTTTCACATGTACATTTAGGTATCGCGCCAGAAGAATGCACAAATAAAAATAAATGCTGTTCGATTTTCTATAGATTTTTCGACAATTCTCGTGAGAACTTAATAGGCGCCTGACACAATGAACATGCTTTAAAATTGTTATCTATTATGAATAATTCTATTTTAGAGTGGAGATAACCGTGTCACTAGCCTTTACAATATGACATTTACTCGTATAACGCATGACTAGGTTCCTACCTAGGTTCAACGTATTTGCATAGAATTGCAATAAAATGTTCTCGGCTTTCTGGATGCCTGGTATTCAGAGCACGATCGTAGACATTCGCTTCCTACTTTGGGACGATGACAAAAAGGTGGGACGAACGGTTATGCTCAAATAACTCAAATTTTCAATTTAAAAATTATATGAGCATTTACAATGATGTATTTACCTTTTGCTAGCCAGAAAATTTGATTAATTTTTCATAAAATTCAGAAGTATCTGCTATTTGCTTATTCAATTCTGACTAGGTCTACTTTCCATGATTGATTGATTGATAGATGGATGGAGCTCCTTCCATTCTTCACATACAAATTAGCATTTTGATATAAATCCAATATTAAGTGGAATGAATGAAATTTTATTATACCTATAGTTCACTGACCGACAGATTTTTGGCACCGTAGACCGTACTACGTCAGAGGGAGATAGATAAATTACATAATTGATATAATGCCAGTATTAATTTTTATACCTGTCTCACTCTTATGAATGAACACTGTGGCGTGTAACTTGCCCTACATTTCAAACTAACCTCCTATAAATTTCTTAAATCCTAGTAGTTATTACAGAATTATGTAACAACTCCTAAAATAATGGCTACCAGGAAAATAGTCTAAATAATGTGTGTGCATGAGTTGTAGCACAAATTTTAATGCGTCTCTCTAATCTGAATTTCGTAAGAATCATGAAATAAAGTTCCTTGGCAACTTTTTTAACTTGCATCAAATTCCTATACGTTATAAAAACAAATTTCCCTTGATAATACATCCAACAGTTGAATAGTTTTATGTAAAACATGTAGGTTGAATATACTTACTTATAAAATAGAATAGAATAGAAAACTCTTTATTGGTATCACAATTAGTACATACAAAAAACTATAAAATCACATATTAAAACTAGAAAATGTGTAACAATTGGCAGCCTTATCGCTCAGAGCGATCTCTTCCAGGCAACCATGTGGTGACAGGACTTATACTAAAAAACAACGATACGATGGGTTATTTTTATTTCGTCAAAATGTTTTTATTTTTCCAAGTCAAATTTATCAAAACAATAAAAGTTATCTCGTCACACGTTTTTAAAATATGTGTTAAGTCGTCACTCGTCACAGGTAGGTAGATAAGGTTATTGTGATTTCGTTACACGTCTTATAAGTGTACAATCGTCAATTTGAGGCAGATGTCATGTAGAGCCAAGCTTCTAACTCTACAAGCCCTAACTTCACGAACTCTACACCTAAGTCAAAATAATATGTGGCTTGGCCGTATCGTTAATACAATAACTATATTTTATCAGAAAGGTAATCATTTTTCACTTTACTCCCATGTTTGTAACGAAACCAAATAATATTATATTGATTAAGGTGTAGAGTTTGTGAAGTTAGGGCTTGTAGAGTTAGGGCGTATAGAGTTAGAAGCTTGGCTCTACATGAGATCCTGATAATTCACGGTACGAGCCATATATTATGATCTCTTGGCAACATTTTACATGAAAATGATTTTGGATAGATGGGAATAATCCCATTTACTGCCATCACATCTAACATATTGAGCCAACATAAAAAATGTCGCCAAAAAGTTTTTTTTTCTGTCGCATTTTTGCAAAATGGCTGCGTTGATTCTGGGCCAAGTACCAACGGAAATTAAACTTATTGATAGTCCAAGCAAGTATTTATTGTAGCTTTAATCATATTAGAAGTAGGTATAATATAATAATCATACATACCTACATGACATGACATTCATATCCTGCCTGTCTTGATTATAACAGTTATTGACGCTAATTTATTTGCCTAGAACTGGAGAACTATACTGGCCCTTCATTGTTTGACGTTTTACTAATTTATAGTCTTGTATTACCTATCGAGGATCATTGTCAGAATGGCAATGAAAAGTTTAATGGCCATGCCTGATAGCACAGTGACTAAGAGACACTAAGTCCTAGGGTATTCGAGCGCAAAAGAGAAAAAAAGACAGGGAAAACAATAATTAATGTAGGAGATGGTTGAAGGTCGTAAACGTTTAGCTGGAAAATTAGTCTAGAGGTCATATAGGTAATATGCCATTTCTTACATAACTGTAAAAAAAAAATTATATCTTTACTAAAATCCTGTCTAATTTATACACCGTCAAACGGAACCGTGTTGAAACGCAACGTACCTATAAAAAATTGGTTGTCTGTAAAGTCGGTTTACCGACCATAGTTGAACGTGACAACGTCTTAAGAAAATACTGATGGAATGGTAGCATTTTTCAAAAGAAAATTTTAATTTCATTTGTTTCACTTTTGACTGCACTTGATACTCGATCAAAACATGTAAATGTACTATAGTATAGCAGCTGTCCACGCAGACGCATCGCTCACTCAAGTAGGAGAGAGACGGATATCGCTCGTTCCGCGCTCTCGCTTGCACTTCAAGCCTTACAGCGAGCGCCTCAGAGCGAGGTAACGCCGCATGAGTCATGTTTTTTCGTGCGTGCAGCCGGCTCTATCGAATTATAAGACGTTGTCACGTCAAAATCTAAGTAACAGACGTTACTTTATACTGACAAGGCAAAAAAAAAATTACTTATTTACTTATAATCATTATAATAAACCTACCACGATTTCACAAATTGGGTACTTATTCATTGTAAATAATAACATATTTCTTGTCCAGAACTACCCCTGAGTCCAACATGCATCAAAGTCTGCACCAAGGAAGACATGAAGAAGTCAGGAAGGCCTATTGTGCGGCTACCACATTACGTTCATGGAAGACTTTTGTATGCGGTCAAAGTACGTTTCCTTCTAATTTTCGCAAGTTCCATTGAGAACCTTTTGTAGTAAACCTTAGTTAACTCCTCCGGCAGGCTGGTATCCTAGTAGGTACAATCTACTTCACGTACAAGCAAGGCGTCTGGGGCGAACAGCGAGACGTCACAGAGTGCATTAAACGGTGGTCGGAATACATTCGGAGCATCAACACGAGACGTCCGCCTACTTTCGATCAATGTGGCAATGTTATTGTGAGTAAACGCGCTGGATTTTATTTTAAACTCTATCTCTTAGATAACAAGGGTGAAATTCGTGTACTATCGGCGGCGAGGTAAAAATGTTATATAACCGCATAACAGAGACTGAGCTTCAAGAATCTTACAGTCCAGCCGCAGTCTACGTTTTATTTACATCTAATAGCACGATTATTTTTTTGTTTAATTTATTATCCATTTTCATTCACTTACTGTTACAGATAAACCGCCGCATATAAATCATAAATATTTCACAAAATGTTTGCGATTAACTAAGTCTCATTTTGGCGATAGATCCCTTAAATTGGTGTCTTTAATGGTTGTCCTAAGGTTAACCTTACCACTCTCGCAGAATATGTACATTCTAGCGTGAAATGTCATAATTTGAGTCTATGTAACTGTCCGTAAATATAGGGTTGTGCGGTTTGGGTCAATCGACCTGCTCGGCGCTCATGCTCTCCTGGTACAAGTGGTTACGTCACTGGTCGTTCGGTGACTCCGGCGGTGGCGCTAACGACGTGTACCTTGAACTTGGTGCCCTTTCGCGGCGTCGCGTCGCGTCGATTCTGTCTCGCCCTTATCACGCGACTTGCGTTATCAATACAATTAATTAATTGTTATAAAATAGTTATAAACAAAGTTTAATTATGATGATAACTTGCATCTTGCATGTAGATCTTAAATGGTTAGGGGACAATTGCAACAGCTATTTGTAAGATTCCTTCTCATTTTATTTTAAGTCAGAAGTCACAATTTTCAATGACTTACGACAGCGACTTAGGACTTGGGGCTCTACCTTAATCCACAACTACATACATATTACAATATTATGAAGAAGGTAGAGTCGATAGTAAAATCTCCTTGATGTGTTTATTGTAATAGATAATAATAATATTATGTGCCTGGGGAAGTACCACACCTTTGCCAGTTATTCATCCGCCAAGCAGTAATGTCCAAACATTACTGTGTTCCGGTATGAAGGGCAATGTTACCAGCGAAATTACTGGGCATGATGAGATTCAATTACTCATATCTCAGGGTGATAGGCGCAGTGCAGTGCCGCGCAGAATTTTGAATTTTAAAATACTGGGTGGCACTGTGTCTGATATGGGCAATCATGATGCTTACCATCAGGCATCTGATGAGCTCGTCTTGTCACTCACTATCATAAAAAAAAAAAAAAAAAAAAAAATGTAGAGCCAGCGCCTAACTTTAACAACTCCTTCTTGCCTCATCTGATATCCTGGTACAAAAGGCTCACATTTGTGGCTCACCAGTCTCGCAAGGCGGCGAATATGGCAGTTTTTGGATGTACGCGATGCGTCTACTTACTAAAGACGGCATTTCGCCAATGAAGAGTAAGTAGTACCTATGAAATGGTCTATCGTAGCCTGCTAAAGTAGTTGCCTAAACCTGATGCTGAAGTCCTGGTAGCACGCGAAGATTCCACGAGTCACGAGACAATCACAAACTGCGACCACTGAAAGGCACGTGAAGGAATTCACCTGTCTCCTCACATTTATTGCGATCCTGGTACTTGAAAGTCGATCGCATACGAGGGACGCATTTCATTCTCATTCCATTCCTGTAATTCACAAACAGTGTCTGAAAAGATTTTTGTTCAGTAAACTACCTACCGGGGGGGCCTTCGCCCAGTGGGACACAATAGGTGGATTAATTAAAAATTAAATTGATTAAAAACATTTTTAATTTGAAGTACCTACCTGCCCACATACCTAGCATCTTGAACCTATAATAGACATAATTATAACAAAGTATTTATGATTATTTTAATATAAAAACTTGTAACTTTGAACCCCTGACCGAAAAACGGAAAGGGTGTGTGTTATAAGTACAATTATATAATAATACTAGCTGTGACCCGCGGTTTCACCCGCGTAGTCTTCGTTCCCGTGGGAATATCGGGATAAAAAGTACCCTATGTGTTATTCCAGGGTCTAAGCTACTTACGTACCAAATTTCAGCCCAATCGGTTCAGTAGTTTTGGCGTGAAAGAGTAACAAACATCCATACATACATCCATACTTACAAACTTTCGCCTTTATAATAGTATATATATTAGGATTAGGATTAGGATTAGGATTAGGAAGGATTAGGATTAGGATGTGTCTGCGTGGTCTGTGGAATCGCGTAGCTTCTACACCAGTGGACCGATTTAGATGCCTTTTTTTTTAATGCTGACGTGATCGAAATTGTTCTTAGCTATTTTCTTCTTCTCCCTAGCAATTTTCAGGGTTTACTTTCCGGCTAATTCTCCTCCACTTCCCTCGCTCTTGTGCATCCTCTTCGGAGAGTTCATTGGCACTCATGTTGTCCCTTACGACGTCAAACCAGCGTCGCTTTGGCCTACCGCGAGGTCTTGCTCCTGTGACAATAATAAGGTCTAGGCACCTGTTCCCTATATAGTCGACGGGTCTATGCAAAACATGACCATACATGACCATCTCAAGTGACTCTCCTGGAGCTTATCTGCTACGTCACGTACATGACGGCTGCCGCTGATGTAGTCGTTACGAATAGATACGATCACGAAATTGTCTTAGCTGTCTCATGAAAATCGGTTTAGCAGTTTGAAGATTAGGTATCAGTTCTTTCCTAGCGGTTGAAGGCACTTCAACAATACCGCATCGATTTAGTTACCTTGACCTGATGCTGCAGCATGAGGTTCAGATGAGCCTGTAGTTAGATATATTCTTAGGATAGATCAGAATTGTCTCAATAAGTTTGTTACAGATAGATGGTCACTAAAGTCTGATGTTGGGGTCTTTTTTACATACTTGTGTTAGATACGTTTTCATAACTTTTTTCGGCGGAGGACCAAGTAAATGTTAGGTTTTTTTGTAGTTTAGAACAATCTTAGAACTCATTTTGGTATATTCTGATAAGTTGTAAAACTAACTGCCTTCTTTGATGAGTGTGTCATTATAGCAAAAATATTTTGAAACTATGTTTGAAAAATTAAAATAACATAACATCATGCCATTTTCCCAAAGGGGTAGGCAGAGGTGAACTCAGGACTCAGTCCCATAGTACCCACACTTAGCCAGTTATGTTTTTAGGTCTATTGAGAAAATTCCTAATTGCTAATAGAAAAATCCAACTACACGTTTTGCTAACCTGAGCACTTGCGTGAACTACGTCACCGAGGTCAAAAAGATCTAAATTTTTGCAACTGTTCTGAAAGTCTTCTTTAGAAAACAGTAGGTAGTTTGAGTTTGATTAATAAAAATTAAATTATAATAAATATAAAAGTACTAGGTATTTATTATAGATCATAATTGAAATGATATTTCATGTACATTAAAACTTTAAAAATATAGGTTTTTAACTGTAAAATCACGTCTGTAAAATCAGTCATAAAAAAAATTGTAAAATCAGAGACTGCCTCGGTGGCGTAGAGGGCGCATGCTCGACTGCCAATCAAGAGGTCCAGGGTTCGATCCCCAGGTCAGGCAAAGTGTTAAATATTGGATTTTTCCATTAGGAATTATCTCAATAACTGCCTGGAGTCTGGAACTGTGCCCGGTAGATGGCAATAGGCTCGCCCCCTATTACATGGGACCAATAACATACTGGCGAAATGTGGGTGTATCTACTATGGGACTAAGTCCTGGGTACACCTCTGCCTACCACTTAGGGATAAAAAGCGTGAATGTATGTTATGTAAAATCAGTAAAATTTCGTATACGGCCCCTTTATAACTGCTGGGACAAACTCCGTAATTATTTAGGTCTCTCGTCTCATTACATGAACGTGTCAAAGTTGTGCTGATTTCGATTGCGTAAATTGTAAACCAACAGGAAGATGTGGGCGGTACAGATAACACCCTGAACAAACGAGGCCATTCGACAATGTTACTTACAAGGATCAGCTTTATGTGTTTCAGGGCTATACGATAACGCATTCAGTTGGTATTTTAAACCCTATTGATGCCCCATTTTCACTTGCCTACTTATAATACGGAACTGTTTAGCGCCGTGAAATAGAAACGCACATTTTTAAATGTAACGTTATTGAAATAATACCTCAGTGCCTCAAGTTGAAGGTCTTCGATTAGTGTGTGTGACTCATGGCTCTGAAAAGTATATCTTACAATGGGCCTTATCAGTAAGCTCAAAGTCGCACAAAATCTATGAAGGGGGATATAATATGCTCGGGATTTCTCTACGAGATAGAATCAGAAATGAGGAGATTCTTACACAAGTGAAAGTTACCAACATAGTCAAGCGGATTAGAAAGAAAAATTAAACATTTATTGAGACATACACTAGACTTTATACACAATTGGAAAATAAATATTATATTATACAATTTTATGTTTGCGAACACATTATGAAGTAACAGACTTCTGTTACTTCACTTGAATGAGTCAGTTTTGTTCAGCTGTCCGGGATGAAGCCATATTAAAATATGGCTATTTAGGAGTGATTAGGTCGTAGCGCATGACCTAATTATTATTCCTAACTGAATATAGGAGTTTAAATAATATGTCGAGTCAGAAGGTTGAAATGTGTATGGGTGAAGAGGTGATGGTGCTTGGTAATCGGTAGCGGTATAAGTAGCTGCGTCCCGGTAATGTGGACGCAGTGAGGTAATGCGGAGGTAGGTAAAGGTACAGTAGGTACATATATCTACGAGTACGCTACAGCTATATAGGTCAACTTTACTTTTCCATTTTTTGTAAATCGACATTGTTAATCGTTATTGTAATGCTTTGCAAAAAGGTTTAGTATACATCTAGTACTCAAATTTAAGGATTTCTTATTCCTGAAATCCCCACTAAGCATCCCCACTGTTTTTGCAATGGCAATTTCGTTAATTTTTCGTCACTCATTTGCTATTGAAATTTTACCAGGATCTTCTTAATATAAGTAAATTAATTTAAATCATAGGGCGAGCCCACAACACTTCCTTTATTACTAATCTGTTCCATTATGAACTTTATGCTAACCTAATTTTAGGCTTCTTGATTTGCGTTGCGACAACGCAGTGTTGTGGCCTCCCCCTTAAAACACCATCTTGAAATAAGTATCTACTAGGTAAAGCCCAGCAAATCTAAAAAGTGCCGTTTGACGTTTCATCTTTTCCAGCTTTGTGAAAGAAGAAAAACTTTGCATAGGCTTAACTCACACAATTGTGTTATTTTCAGCGCAAAGAGTCCGTGGAGAGTATAGTGGCGCCAGTATACGCGATATACAAGAATTGTGTCACTACATGCTTTGCAGGTAATATTGCTTAGCAGGTAATTTTAATCATAAATAGGTACTTTGTTTCCCTATATCATTCAACTGAAATCAGACCAAAATACAATTTATATTATGTAAATAAGTACTACTTATATTTTTGGACAATTAAAAACTATAAATATAAAACCGTCTGGCCACTAGAATAGAATGAAATAGGAACGTATTCCCACTAGAACGTACAACGCTATTCTTATAAAAAAATTAGAAGAATAGAAAAATTCCATAAAGAACTCTCTAGTCTCTTGCATTTCAATACACAGATTTTTTTTCCATCAATATAGTTTTTAATTAATTGCATTTCTATTCCGTTCCGGGCAGACTGCTTTCAAGCTAGATCTATTTTCAAGTGAGGAAAAATCACACTTTTTCGCGGCCTTAACGAGGTCCTTAATTTGGTGAATTTTGAAAAGGATCTTCAGGGCCATCTCAGTAACTACGGTGAATTTCGAAAAATGATAAACGGAGTCATGTGTTCAGATTAAACTATAACTGAATCATTTAATTTTGAAAACATAATTACCCGCGCCAGGAATCGGACGAGTTCATTTTGAAAAAAAACATTAAATTACATACGATCACGCCTTTTGCCCGAAGGGGTAGGCAGAGGTGTACCCAGGACTCAATCCCATAGTAGGTACGCCATGTTATTGGTCTATAGGTCTACTGGTCTTAGGACCATCTGATAGTCTCATTAACAAGGATAGATTAAAATAAATTTCTGGGATGAAACATTGTGTAAATTAAAGGAAATTACTCCGTAATTTTTCAAGAAGTAATTTTTCCATAGTTCGTGGGCATTATTTCAAAAATATATTGAAACAGTTTTAGATTTTAAATTCGACGTAGTTTTGGAGATGATCCTGAAGACCCTTTTAAAAAAATCCCTCTGTTTACATGGGTAGATATTATAATGTTTTTTTTCCTCCGGTAGGTGTTGTAAAAGTTCCAGTACTGATCAAATGCGCATACTTCGACTATCTGAAGCGTCTTGAACGAGAACAAGCGGAGCTGGACTTGGAGAGGAAGATCAGAAAAAAATCGGTATAAATTGACGGATGATAATAATATCTCGCCTGTCTACGATTTTTATGTACGTGGGAGGTCACTAATATCTATTCACCAGCTCGTTTTGAAAGCTACTTTAAGCCGTCTGTTCACTGAAATGGAACGTAATAGCGGAAAAAAATATTTAAATGTATGAGACTGTGTCTACTAAGCCCGTTTGCGTCGAGTGACGTGTCAACAATTTTCTATGAGAAAGGTGTTGAAACGATCTAGTGGATAGTCTAGACCGTTTCGTGTCTATCTCCGTGTCGAATAGGTACGTTCCAACTACGTTCCTATTCCTTTCTGTTACGGTGGGAAGACGGCTTAGTGGGGAAACGTTTGTTCCAATATTGGCCACATTAAAACCGTAGACAGTGTGTATCTTAAAAAAGGAAAACTGAAAAGCGCGTAAAAATTCAATTATAAATACCGAAACTCGCTTTTACAGATATTTTTTTTTATAAATTGCCAGTGATTCATTTTAAAATGTGAGTGTAAAGTGAGATTGTGTTTTATAAAGTATAAGTATTGTCTTTGTACTTAGTATATTAATTTATTATGAAATATGTATTTTACAAAATGTATTGCATTTTTTATTGCACAATATTATTCTTAAAATTAATCTTAAAAGTTAAATACTGTACTATACTGCCTTTTAGGAATTTGACACAATCCAATTAAAAATTTACCAAATCGTTGTTTCATATGCACCTGATGTCTTCAAATACAATGTGTTGCAAAAAGGTGTAGTAATACTCTAGGGGGTGCAATACCCGTCTACCTAAACAACTTATAAGATAAAGAATTGAGAAATTCGCATAGAAAATTTCAACTTCCCGTACAAATTTGCCAGTCTGATCGATTTTTATGTGAAGTGAATTTGTATGCTTAATTCGCAATTCTTTCTTTAGAAAGTTGTTCTGTTTTATCTTATAAAAATATATATAAAACACAATCACGCCTTTTTCCCGAAGGGGTATAGGCAGAGGTGTACCCGGGACTCAGTTCCATAGTAGGTAATAGGGGGCGAGCTTATTGCCATCTATCGGGCACAGTTCCAGACTCCAGACAGTTACTTATTGAGATAATTCCTAATGGAAAAATCCAATATTTAACACTTTTTGCCTGACTTGGGGATCGAACCCGGGACCTCCTGATTGGCAGTGGAGCTTGCGCCCACTACGCCACCAACCAAGCAGTCAACCTTTTAAACAAAATAACCGGATATGCCTATATTTAAGGGGACGTAAACTATGTCCCTATATCAATTAATATTTAGTAGTGGTAGGCCTCTTTTGCAGGGGGCCGCCTGGGGAAGTATCACACCTTTGCCAGTTATTCATCCGCCAAGCAGTAATGTGCAAACATTACTGTATTCCGGTATGAAGGGCAATGTTACCAGCGAAATTACTGGGCATGATGAGATTCAACAACTTATATCTCAGGGTGACAGGCGCAGTGTAGTGCCGCGTAGAATTTTGAACTTTAAAACACTGGGTGGCACTGTGTCTGATATGGGCAATCATGATGCTTACCTTAATTATTCGTTTAAACAAACTGTTATTTTTTTTTCTAGTGGATGTCTAAAAATCTAAGTTATTCAAGACACCGGTATTCAAGAACAATACGTATTTAAGGTACTGTGCTAAGTAAGGAATTTCTCACCGCGTTTGTGATGAAAGTCAATTGTTTCTTATTGGATTTACCGGCCTTTGGATTTATGCGTTCGAGCCATCATAGTATTGTTCTTGAATCATCATCATCTCAGCCATACATGCTGAACATAGGCCTCCCCCATAGGTTTCCATCCAGTCCGGTTGTAAGCGGCCCGCCTCCAGCATGTTCCTGCCGTCCTTATCAGATCGTCTGTCTACATTGTGGGTGGACGTCCTACGCTGCTCTTACCGGTCCGTCGTCTCCATTCGAGAACTTTGCAGCCCCATCGGCCATCAGTTCTACGTGCTATGTTGTTCTTGAATACGGGTGTAAAACTTTCCTAATTGTGATCCTTATGTGATTTTATTTTGGATACAAGTCTCAGGTCTTATCTCATTAAGGCCCACTTACACGTTTGTGGGTTGACGTAATTAAACAGCTAACACAGGGGTAAATAATTAATTTCTCTTACGCCATTCTCAGGAGCAAAACTTCTATAACAATTCTATATTATTCTATAAAACTATTTATCCTTGTGTTAAGTCGTACAAGTGGGTCTATGTCACTTTTATTTCATCTCCATCATCAGCCTCTGTTAGTCCATTCCTAGACATAGGCCTCTCCTAATTTGCGCCACTGATTCTGGTCCTCAGCTGTATCATCCAGTAGCCACCGGCTATCCTTCGGACTTCACCTGGTCGCAGGGCGTCCTACTCTCACTTTTAGCGCTTCTATTTGATCCCTTGAAAGTCCCATATTTACAGATATCGACACGAGATGAACTCAGATGTTATTTAGGTTTTAGGTGGTAATAGTTAGTATTCTTGGGCATTGTATTGCTTAATAATGTGTAATTAATGATTAATTATTGCTTAATAATGTAATTAATGTTACCGCTCCCGCGCTGCTCCCATATCTCCGGAACGTCAGTTAACTGCTGGACCTTATAGTGCTATTATTTATTCTGCGTTATATATGCGCGTGTATAATATTATAATTTAATATCTAGTTTGTCGCCGCCTTATCTCAGCATGCAGTTCGAAGAAGGCAGGATTATCGTCGGGAGCCCCTCCTGCCAGCATGTACTCTAAATGTCTGATGTAGCATATTGCTATCCTGAAATAGATAAAAAATGTATTTTCATGAATGACGTAACGAGAGAAATCATCACCATCATCATCAGCCAGAAGACGTCCACTGCTGAACATAGGCCTCCCCCATAGAACGCCATAAACTTGAATAGTTTATGTCGTTCTATGGGGGAGGCCTTCTATGGGGGGGATTTTGCCGTAATCACCATGTTTGGCAGGTGGCTTGGTGATCGCAGTAGTTGGAATACTTGGTGCCGGAGAGTGCTACTGCCCACTCTCCTAATACGTCCCTCTGCCGGGTACCCCACGGCTCCCACATAGGATACATTTCCCGATATCCCCACGGGAACGACGTATACGCGGGTGAAACCGCCGGGCACAGCTATTTATATATATTTTCGAAAATTAGCTATGATTTATAGTAACTGCCTCGGTGGCGTAGAGGGCGCATGCTCGACTGCCAATCAAGAGGTCCCGGGTTCGATCCCCAGGTCAGGCAAGTGTTAAATATTGGATTTTTCCATTAGGAATTATCTCAATAGCTGCCTGGAGTCTGGAACTGTGCCCGGTAGATGGCAATAGGCTCGCCCCCTATTACATGGGACCAATAACATACTGGCGAAATGTGGGTGTATCTACTAATAAATAGGACTGAGTCCTGGGTACACCTCTGCCTACCCCTTCGGGAAAAAAGGCGTGAATGTATATTTATGAATTTTTATGTTTATAGTAACACTTCTCGAACTACACAGAGTTTTTTGATATCCACAGCTAGCTTTAATTTCGACAATATTTTGAGTTGAATTCGCGAATGTCCATAAAACGAACGGAATAGAAACGTAACAGGGCCTTATGAAAAAAAAAAGTGTTTATGAAAACTGTGTTGAAACGGCTCAGAGTAAGGATACCAAAGAGAACCAGTCGTGCAAAAAACTGTTCCAAGCCGCAAGTCTGGTACTAAATCAATAAATTACCAGACTATATGGTTAGTTGCATGGCAACCGTAGGCCGACCGCGTGATGCCAGGTGTTAGGTAAAAAGCTAATCGAATAACAACAGATACGTGCGTGAAAGCGATAGCTTTTCATAATTTAGGCATGTATTTACAATTATTTTAGGAATTTATGTATCCACATTGCGTGTTTCTATTTTATTTTAATTTTTTTAACACAATAAAGTGGACAACAGCGCTTTGTTCGAATGAAAAACTATGAAGTCGATTATATTTTAAATATTTTTGCATAATATTATCCGAACATAAATATATTTTTTTTACATAAATTAAGGTTTGGCATTAATTACCTAGTGGATTGAAAACATTTTCAACATTGAATTAAATATTTCTTTATTTTATCTCAATTACATACTGTACATTATAATATTATACTTTTTGTTTCTAATTGGTTTAAATTGCATAGTCCTCGTTAATTTTACATTTATAATAACATTTTAATAGTTTTGTGACTTTCGACTATTTATTAAGAGTATAAAAGTAATCATATCACGTAACAATTTAGAATAATATCAAAGACCCTTTCTACGTGCCAGAATCAGGCCCACGAACCTGTACTCACTATTAAACCGAGATTCTATCATGTTACTTAATTATCTTTACAAACATAAGTACATTTTAATTTTAAAACTTTTTGACTCTTTTAAATTTTAATTTTTGTAATATAATATATTTATAAAAGTTAAAAAGTATAAGTGTGATTAATTTATTAAAAAAAAAATTAAATATTTAAATCACTAAATATTTTAGTGCATATAAGTCTACTCCAATGCTTCTATGTTCGCCCGCGCAGCTTAGTGTCAAATTTAACATTGAACTTCATATGGTGAAAAATCGTTCAATCCAAATTAGGCTTTAAAACAATCAAGTAAATAGAGTTTAAATTCAAATAATAGAAATTCAGTAGATGTCATAGCGCGTAATTGTCAGTGATGGACACTTTTTTGTGAAGCTTGTTCAGGGATTGTGCGTCTGTAGTAAGAAGCAATTCAACGCCATTGTGAAACGGTCTAAAGAGCAGAAATAGATTGAGTATATATTTTCATTTTGAAAGCGTTCCTATTACGATTCTTTTCGTTCCTATTCCGTGCCTTTTCAGTAGGCTGATGGCTTTAACTCAATAAATATCGTAATGGCTTCACGACCTCACCTCAAGCATTCAATCTTGGAGTATTTCTTCTTGGTTGGTTTGGTGACGGGCAGCTTGCAGCGTAGTAAGTCGAAGGCTCGGTTCATATCGCGCATGCGAGTGCGCTCGCGGTCACACGCTGTCTTCTTGTATTCTTAAATAATAATAAGTTTATAAAGTTATGTACGCTCCACTCATCCGAAGTTCATCTTTCCGAATGTTTTGAAAAGTGTCGCATGGAGAATTTTAAAACATATCTCCCGAAGAGGTAGGCAAAGGCAAAGGTGTCAGTTCATGTATACAGTATAATTTCGCCAGTATGATATTGGTCCCATTGGGCCCATGGGGCGAGCATAATGCCATCTACCCGGCACAGTTCCAGACTCCAGGCTGTTATTGCGATAATTCCCAATGGAAAAATTTTGCAGAAACGAAAAAGGCAAATGTTCTGAATTAATGTAGTAATATAAAAAAAATATAAATATGCTTTTCTTCATGAGTGTACATACTTTCAAAATGACGATTTGCTAAATAGATGTTCTGCTATACAGACCATTTGATAGTTGGACGTTTTGCTACATAGTCATTGTGCTATCTAGGCTTTCTGCTCATTAGACGTTTCGAGCTGTTGGACATTTTGCTACTTAGACCTTCTGATCAGGAGGCTATTATTCGGTGCTTAGAACTGTTAAACATGAACTTTGAAAAAGTGGAGCGCGCCCTAGGAGAAGTCTGCTTAGTTCGGCCAAAGAATAATAACTATAACTACGGTTCGACTTTGTAGATCACTCTCGCAAGAAATACTAAGTAGCGTCAAATCATAGTTTAGTTTGAGGCAGAACGCCCACTTCAGATAATGTGCACTTGGGCACTTCTCACGAATAATTCTCAACGGATTTAGTATTGATGTGCCGATTGGCTCAGCCTTGTTTTCCGAGCTGCAGGTCCCGGAACACCGGCCAGGTCAAACATTTGTGCGCATGAGCATGTCTGTTTGATCTGTGTCTTTTTTTATATTTTTTTAGTGAGTGACAAGACGAGCAAATCAGATGCCTGATAGTAAGCATCATGATTGCCCATATCAGACACAGTGCCACCCAGTGTTTTAAAATTCTAAATTCTGCGCGGCACTGCACTGCGCCACAAAGTTCACCCTTCTGGGTGTTATAAGCGTATATAAGTAGGTATGTATATCAGTCTCCTGGTTACCATAGGCTTTGCCCGGTAGACTCAGTACTGTTTATCTTTATTGACGTGCAAAAGTGTCAGATTATGACCTATTTGAATAAATCTGTTTGAGTTTGAGTTTGAGTTTGCCGAGTTTGGGACCAAAAGACAGTGTGTGAAAGTTGTCCCATATATTATTTGACGATGTCTAGTCACCCACCTTTCTCCAGTTGCATTGCTCTTTCCTTCCACGAGGTAACGTTGTCCTGTCCAGTCTCCTCCAAATACTTGGTGTTGTCTTGGGACTCGTGCGAGAAATCCAACGATGACTCAGAATTAGTCGGTTCTAATATTGGACCTTCCCTATACTCTTGCTCGAAGAATCTTGGACCTGGTAATGAAAGTAAAATTAGTAACAATAATAAGAATTTGAATTTATACTCTGACAGAACGGGTTACCCCACACTACACTGCTCGAGTCAATTCATATGGGTTATGTGGCCTCCGACATGACCTAACGACTGCCCCCTACATATCTTATAGGAAACAGCCGGGACCTACAGTTAAACGTGCCATCCGAAACACAACAGGCGAAAAGTCCACATCATGAGATTCTATCCATGGCCTCCGGATTCAAAGCCGGGCGGGCATATTCCCGCTGGACCACGGACGCTACATAAAAAAAATCTTACTAAAAATCGTATATAGCCACTCTTCAACTTGTCTGTAAAGTAGTTTATTCTCATGTACGCATAGATGAATCGACTACATACGTATCGTAATGTATAATTAAACTAGCCTATTTAACGAATTGTTTTAAAATTAGGTTAGATTAATGACCCAAAATAACAAGGCAAGTTAAAAAAAATAAAATGAAACTAGAATAAAGTGAATGAACGACTTTTATCCCGCAACCACACCCTGGACACTCGACTTAATTTCCACACAAAAGCCGCGACATAACCACCTACTACGCAGACACTGCACACATGGGAGTTTTGTACACGCGCAACAGTTTGTGCGTGAGGTGCGTTCCGAGCTCCGTCGGCTCTCATCGGAGCTCAATCTCGCTCGCGGGGTGAGAAAGGCCCGATTGGTGAGCTCCAATCGGGCCTCAATCACCTCACGAACACTCTTGCGCGTGTACAAAACTCCATGTGTGTTCTGTCTGTGTAGTAGGTAGTTATAGCGCGGCTTTTATATGGAATTGAGTAGTGTCCGGGGTATGTGAATGATTTGATTTATAATTCTTTATTGTCATAAAAACTTATAAATATACAACTCAGCGATAACACTAAGTTATATCTAACTTAATTTAAGTGGTTTTACAGGGTAGGAGCACCTTTTTAAAACTATCAATACCAAAAGGAAGTCTCATTAAATCTTAATTTTTTTTCGGGTAGATATTATTGATTAGATATAAACAAATGCGTAATACACTGCTGGTACTTACACTGGTAAAATCATGGCTGACATCAAGCTAGTATGTCAATGGTATCATCAGGGTCACTTACCTTCTTGAGTGCTATCCATTTCATGTGGTCTGAAGTACGTGATCTTCCTAGGTTCGTAATCCTCGAGCACATACGCCCTCGAATGCGATATAGTCTTATCATATTTCTTATGCGAAAACGTGTGTTCTTCTTTAGGCTTGTCGTCCTGCCGTCCTATTTCCAATATAACCCTTTCTTCTGCGTCGCGTTTTTCATCAACTTCTTTCACGAAGTTGGCGATTAGAGGTAGGGGCGTTTCGTTGTATGAATACATTTTAAAACTAAAATCTAATCAAATCTAGTGTTATTTCGTGTGGTCTCTACCTGTGTCTAGTATGGACTGGGCCACACACGTTACAGTTCTTTTGTAATGCATATTCGATCAAAACGGTGTTGTGTACACAAGTGGCGACGATTTTAACTTTCCTGGGCTGTGTCATCTTTTGTTTTGAGTCTTTTGTTCGGTTTGATAGAATACAGAGGCGTGGCGTGTTGGGTGCTTATTCTTGCATCTATTTCGTTTGTATAGGTCGTCTCTATTCTAAGTGTTTTCAATAATAATGTAGAACTATATTATATAGGTACATACTTATATTTGAAGCTCTACGTGTCAAAGGTGATAATACTTTCCTACTTAAGGGGGTGTATTTACTCGTCCAACTGAACAAGACAAAACAACGACAAAAGAAAGATTTGCAAAATTCTCGGAAAAAATAATTTCGACTTCCCATAGGTACATAATGAATCAGCGGATCGGCAAATATATAAGGAAAGTCGAATTCTTTTTGGCGAATTTCGCCAAGCCCTTAAGTATTACTATACATTTTTATAACACGTTGTAATAGTGGAGGAATTTACTATTTAAAGATTTGTATAGAAAGTGCATTTCTAATATTTTGCGATGGTCGTAGAGGCTAGTCATTTTAAATTTCTGTAGACGTTGAGCATAAGGTCTTCTATGAGAGAATGATGGGGTGTGATAGGCGAGGTGTCTTAGGAAAGCACGTTGTAGGTTTTCGATGCGTTGAGAGTGCGTAGAGTTAAATGGACTCCAAACTACACTAGCAAATTCGAGGTGGCTGCGTACAAGAGAGTTAACAAAATTATTTTGGTATCGGTATTGAACTCTCGACTGTTTCGTTTGATAAATCCAATGACGTTGAATCGATTTCTGAGGATAAATCCTAATAATTGGGCTGATTTGGTTACAATTTTATCGATATGAAAAACAAAATTGAGCTTACAGTCATACTAGAAAATAACAAAAAAGAAAAGCTTAAAACTAGAAAGAAGTAACAACTGGTGGCCTTATCCATGTTATTTGTTTAATCTATGTTATGTGTTTCTAAATATTTAATAACCTAAGTACATATATTATAAATTTTTTTTCCTGTTTGTCAACGGAGGAACTTTTTATTTTATTTTGTAACGCGCGCAAAATAACCGACTGCCAGCTATCCACCACCAGCCTTGGCCAAGCATACCAACCTCATCGCTTCAGAGTATACCTACCTCCGTCAAGCCACCAGCCAGTCCATGGACTTGTCTATGGAACGCATCAACATTTAAGCCCGTCACACACGTAGCTATAATATATATTAATATACCGAGCTATAATATATATTATAGCAAGCTACCACACACGGAGGCGATGCTATAATATATATTTTGCCTTCATTCCATTAATGGTCGGCCTAGCGTTTGGACGTGTTTTGTATTAGAGGGTGTTCCAAAAAACATAACATACATTCACGCCTTTTTCGCGAAGGGGTAGGCAGAGGTGTACCCAGGACTCAGTCCCATAATAGATACACCCACATTTCGCCAGTATGTTATTGGTCCCATGTAATAGGGGGCGAGCCTATTGCCATCTACCGGGCACAGTTCCACACTCCAGGCAGTTATTGAGATAATTATTCCTAATGGCAAAAGCCAATATTTAACACTGCCTGACCTGGGGATCGAACCCGGGACCTCTTGATTGGCATTCGAGCATACGCCCTATACGCCACCGAGGGTGTTCCGATTACTAATTAAGTAATTATGAATTCAACAAGTACATTGTTAATGGATTTAATTGACAGTTCTTCAGAGGACGATTCCACTGCTGCTTTGGAATTGTTAGTTGCCATGTCGGGCACAAAAACTAGAACCAAATGGATTGAATCGCATATAAAGAATAAACAAACTCGTGGTGAATTCAATTTGTATCGTGACTTATCCTCAAAAAAATTCACTCAATATTAAGTAGATTAGCGGGTAGACGTGCGCTCGAACACTTTAGAACATGCTGTACTTTAAAAATATGTCGAAATATACCTTGCTATACCTTGCTATACCATAATATATATTAATATGCAATAATATATATTACGGTATATGTTGGTGACGTCATAGAAATATATATTATAGCTGCGTGTGTGGTCAGTCGAATATTTGTATAGAAAAAATATCGTAATATGCCTTGCTATAATTTATATTAATATATATTATAGCTACGTGTGTGACGGGCTTTATCTACGCCGTGGAGATTCAAATAGAGCGTTAGAAGGCAATGACACATTCTTCGACAAGCTGGCAAAGGAAGCGGATCGTCAGTAAACTCCTAGTGAAAATCGCTAAGCATATATGACGTAAAGTGCAAAGATCTATATTTCCAAGAAATAAATGCAATGGTACAAATATTTAGCAAACTGTTTCACTTCTGTTTCAATCAGAAGTGGGATAGACCCAAAATATCCTGATAGATAAGTGAATGGAGCTCGCCATGAAAATTTTCGAACCAAATCCAAGATGGAAGCGATGCTAACGCAAGCAACTATTTCCGACTTCTACCGTCTAACTGCAAGAAGATTGCCTAAAAGCTCCTAGAAAAATCAAGACGCAGCTCTGATTACGAGTAAACATCGTTCGAACCAATGACTTCGAATGTTCTAGAAATCGTCGCGCCGTGTCACTCATTCACGATTTTGGATATCGGATAGAGAAAAATGAAGAATGCACCGAGAGATGAAACGAAGATTGCACCGTAGCGGCGTGCTTGAAGAAAATGGACCAGCTCAGCAATACTCAAGAAAAAGACAGTTAGAAGACAAAAGCTTTTCTCCGGCGAGCTAAGCTACGTGGTCAAGCTCTTTATATCGCTTTTCGATGCCAAACTTCCCGTTCACGCCCAATAGTTCTCTGCAACTATATGAGACGATCTAGAAGCAGTAGCAGAAATGTTAAGGACATCGAACAGCTGCAGAATTATCCACACTTACAAGAATGATCTAGATCAAGGGAGATTTAGTAAAAGCCATATGAAGGGAAAATATTGAATTAGGATAAAACCTCTTTCTACGAGATAGCTAGCTACTTTGGAAATTTGATGTCAGCCACGAACAAGCGCATTCAATTGTTTCTGACGTGAAAAACAATTGCGAAATGAAATTATGTCACGGATTGTAAAAAAATGCGAAAGAGGAAAATCTGAACAGATATGCTATCACGAGATATTATGCTAATTATAATAAATTCATTTATTTCAGATATCAAAGATCGTGTGGTATCGTAGTCGATACTGTGGAAAGTTTACGAGTTATCCTGAGAAATTGCAAGTCCGGGGAGCTCGCAAGGAAAATGACTTTGGTACTGCCCTACTACGCCTGGAAAAGCAACCTCATCTGAACAAGTACTGTGGCAAAGTCACGGTGAAGAGAGCCTTAATAAAGTTCATCAGGACCGACAAGGAGGTTGTAATGGCAGCCAGCCAAGTAATTACATGAGCGGACAGCTGTGAAGAGCCAGCATAAAAAGGTGCGTTGCCACGTTTTGCCATTATTAGCTATAGCCAATAGTTTGCCCATTAACTTATTGCCAGTTGTCACAAGCCAAGCCAAGCCAAGCAAAGCAAAGCGAAGCCAAGCCAAGCCATGCCGTCATTACACTGTAGGAGTCTAGTTCGTATGCCACCACCGTAGCCATTAGAGAGCCAAATAGCCACGCCGTGGCCTATAGCCATGCCGTAGCCCAGTCATAGATTTCTTAAAAATAAATGTTTTCTGAATGCTAGTTTCTCCTGGAAGCTGATCACCGTTTCTTTTCCGCTCCCAATTGCGGGAGCAATTGTTCCAGGATGGCCGATTGTAACGCGCGCAAAATAACCGACTGCCAGCTATCCACCACCAGCCTTGGCCAAGCATACCAACCTCATCGCTTCAGAGTATACCTACCTCCGTCAAGCCACCAGCCAGTCCATGGACTTGTCTATGGAACGCATCTACATTTATCTACGCCGTGGAGATTCAAATAGAGCGTTAGAAGGCAATGACACATTCTTCGACAAGCTGGCAAAGGAAGCGGATCGTCAGTAAACTCCTAGTGAAAATCGCTAAGCATATATGACGTAAAGTGCAAAGATCTATATTTCCAAGAAATAAATGCAATGGTACAAATATTTAGCAAACTGTTTCACTTCTGTTTCAATTTTATAATAAATGTCCCTGAAAAACAATTTAGGTCAGTCCGCCAAAATGCCGCCAAATGTGTTAGTGCTAAGGCCGCCAAATCATTTTAGTATATTCGAAACTCGCGATAGGTTTGGAGGGCCCTTTAAAATATTTTTACCTAGATACTTATATCCGTCCCCTTGCAGCAAGGTAGTCACAAATTGCTACCCCAAGGGAAAAGAAGTAGGGTAAAACCGGATACCATATTAACTACTCGCCGATTAGTGCTACTTGGCAAGTAGAAGTGGCATAACTTTTGTAAGTTTAACAAAAAAAGGCTAGTTTATGTACCGATTAGCATAAAGGACATTATGAAATTAGCACTGCGCCACTTTAATAGACGAGTTAGTAGCTTACTCTGCACTTTACCTACTCGAGGATTGTGAAAGAGGCCGGTAGTATATCTCGAATATAGGCATATTATTATTGTCGTGGAGTTACCGGCTTTAGAATAGTACCTCACCCTCTCTACCCGTGGTTACAGATACAGAGGACGGGCAGCAGCGTCCTCTGCATAAACCATCAAACAGCGCTCGCCAACTCGCCCGCCAAGCGTGGCGAATATTGGCAACAACCCCCCTTATGGGAGAGGCCTACGTTCAGCTGTGGACTTTGGACAATGGCTGGATGATGATTAAATATACATCCCCTTGGTTCTGTCAATCTTTATCATCCCTCGCCATTCACATCTGGTACAGCAAAAAGCATGTTTTAAATCAAAAGCATTTATTTACTTATAGAATAAGAAATAAATAAGTTTATGCTTATAGCACAGCCGTATTACAGCTAAGAACACTTCAGTCGATAAAACCAGTATACATACATCAATTATACTGTTCCGTGTTTCCTCCAAATATTATTAACCCATTCTATAATTGAATATCCTGATATTTTTCTATCGGTTTTTTCTTCCAAGTTCTAAAAATCCCAGTTTTACTCGCTTGATTGGAAGTTCACTACAAAACCATGAGGAGTTTATTAAAGAATTTAAAATGATAGGGACATAGTTTATTTCATCTTCAAAATATAAATATATCAAAAACAAAACACCGATTTAATTTCCCATAGGATTGTGTCAAACTGCTAAGAGGTCCTGTATCCTGTTAAGAGGATGCTAACTGAAGAGAATCGCACAGTGACGTCCACGTATCGATAATGTGCGGCTGAGCTCTCAGACGACAGCGGCTAGTACGGTGATAGAACCGTGACGCCGGTATCAGGTTGTCAAAAGTTAATCAGAACGCTCCCCGTTGGAAATGCGCTAAAACACTAAGAGACCCGATTTCTCTGCGAGATTAATATATAATACATACA
The DNA here is from genome assembly GCA_947063395.1 of Hemistola chrysoprasaria. Lineage (NCBI taxonomy): Eukaryota > Metazoa > Arthropoda > Insecta > Lepidoptera > Geometridae > Hemistola > Hemistola chrysoprasaria. The sequence continues at coordinate 11,068,674 of OX346728.1, read as the reverse complement.
TACAGTCACGCCTTGTTCCCGTTGGGGTAGGCAGAGACTATTTCTTTCCACTTGCTACGATCCTGACATACAATTTTCGCTTCTTCCACTTTCATCACATTCTTCATGCATGCTCGTCGGTTGTTGGTACTTTTGACCTGATTAATATATAATTATGTATAGAAAATGCCCTCAAGAGCTAGCTGATTATCAGTAACCTAGTATTGTGCTTAGCAAATGCAAACCCGGTGCATACAAATATAGTAGAATTATATCTATAACCGAATCTGTCGTATATTGAAATACTGCTGTAAAACGTCATCAGTTATTTTGGCTCTGCGTTCCTGGTACTGTTGGATGAAAGGAGCGATCGTATCGATCGCCATTTTCTTCAGCTCCCCTGTTAACATCGCTCCGGATTCGTACTTGGCTTTGATCTGAGGACAAAACGTATTACATAGCATAACATACAATCACGCCTTTTCGCGAAGGTATAGGCAGAGGTGTGCCCAGGACTCAGCCCATAGTAGGCACACCCACATTTCGCCAGTATGGGTGAGCCTATTGTCATTTACCGGGCACAGTTCCAGACTCCAGGCAGTTATTGAGATAATCCCTAATGGCGGATGAATAATTGAGTTATTCATCCGCCAAGCATTAATTAATTCATTCATTCATTCAAGCAGTAATGTGCAAACATTAATGTGTTCCGGTCTGAAGGGCAATGTTATCAGCGTAATTACTGGGCGTGGCGAGTTTCAACAACTAATATCTCTGGGTGACAGGCGCAGTGCAGTGCCCCGCAGAGTTTTGAATTTTAAGCACTGTGTCTGATTTGAGCAATCATGATGCTTACCATCAGGCACCTCATTTGCTCGTCTTGGCACTTATTATCATAAATAAATAAACCTGGGGATCGAACCCGGGACCTCCTGATCGGCAGTCGAGCTTGCGCGCACTACGCCACCGAGGCAGTCTTAGTTAGTTTACCCACCTCAGCAAGCATATCGTCGTCTTCCAAGAAGAACTGCAAGTATTTATAAGAGATGTCGACAGATGTGTTCCCTCCCTTCTCTCTATGTTCCTCCACTGTTGCTCGACCGCCGGAGAACGCGTACTTGTTGATCTGTAATTAACGACTTTAATGTTATCGATATAAGGTGCAGTTTTTAATGAAACTCTATTAATTTTTTAATCTTTATAGACCCACACGTTTAGTGAATCGCCAGTGTCAAGTTGTATTATGACTTTTCGAGTTTAGTTGTGTTATCGCAATCTAAACTAATCGACTGATGACACATAATAATAATCATAATATGGACAACTTCCACACAAGGTCATCTGGTCCCAAACTAAGCAGAGCCTGTACTATGGTAACCAGATGACTGATATACATACTTATATAAGTTTATAACACCCAGACACAGATCAAACAGATATGTTCATGCACACAAATGTTTGAACTGGCCGGAGATCGAACCGGGGGCCTGCGGCACAGAAAGCAGAGTTACTACCATCTGAGCCATCGAGGCTGTCAATACTAACTGATGACCACTCATCATCATCATCATCACCTTAGCCGTAGTAATTCCACTGCTGGACATTGGCCTCCCCCATAAGGGGGGGTTTCGCCAACACGCCGATTTGTGCGCAGAGGACTGCCCGTCATGTGGATCTAATAAACTAATAAGCCAACAGAGACGAAGCCGTGGTGTCATCACTGCTGGGGATCATTAAAGACCTATAGCTTTATCCTACCCTTTTCATTCTTTATTTAATTTTCTTCTTCATATAAAATTATGTAATATGTACTTAAAGTATTGTATAAGCGTTATTCGCTTTTTCTTAATCGAATCGATCGATTTTTTTTTCGAATTTATTTATTTATTTTTTCGAATGGTTGTCTGGAAGAGATCGCTCTGAGCGATAAGACCGCCAATTATTGTTACTGACGTTGTAGTTTTTTTAAGTTTCATTTTGTTATTTTTCTGTATTGTGGTACCAATAAAAGTGTTACATAATCTAATCTAATCTATATATTATAATATTTTCTCAGTGGTGTGGCAATCCGGTTCCACTGTTACAAATAGCTAAAATATAATTATAATTATGTTAATTTAAAAAATGGCATGAAGCAGTGTCCATGGTGTGTAATAAATAAATAAAATAAAAAAACTTTTAATCCTTAGCCGGCTCTGCAACCACGGGGAAAGGTTACCAGTACCACTGCATATTATACCTTATTCTTGATCTGTTTAGGAGTATCATTCAGGAATATGGAAGCGTTGACGTCGCTTGCGGACATTTTGTGTTGCGCGCCTTGCAACGCTGGTAGGAAGGTGGAATGTATGAGAGATGGTTTGGGCAATTTGAGGCGAGCGGCCACGTCTCGAGTCATACGGAAGTACGGGTCTTGATCTATTGCGCATGGAACTAGGCACGGTACCTGGAAGGAAGAAAAGATTACAATAAGGGCGTTTGTCTTCCATACAGAATGAAAATACACAAATAATAATAATATGGGACAACTTCCACACACTTACTGGGTATGATGAGATTCAACAACTCATATCTCAGGGTGACAGGCGCAGTGCAGTGCCGCGCAGAATTTTGTATTTTAAAACACTGGGTGGCACGGTGTCTGATATGGGCCCCCATTTGCGTGAAAACATATTTGGTCAATGAAAACCTTACAGTTTCTTCGTATTTATGAAAATTGTAAGTAGTTTTTAAGTTACGTTATTGGTTTTTTTTTTAATAGCAAAAATAAAGCATACGATCAAATAAAGGCCAGATCTAGAGGAAACCACAAATTGAGTGCAAAATTATTCCCTATTTCTGTGTATTTTCATTTTGTATGGGCGACGTTTAATCCTAAGGTATACTTACAACTTTATTATCAAATATGAAAGGGAACGACGTGGAGAACGCCGGCGCGGCCTCTATGCTAGGGAAAGAGATCTTCCCAATGACGTCAGAGTCTCCGAAACCGAATATCGCCTTCGCCTGGTTGAAGGTCACGCATTTCTGTATGCGAATCATGTTCTGGTAGAACGATGGACACTGCCTGAAATGAACACGGCGTTGGATATATGCAAAAATTTCCTCCTAAATTAAGTTTTAACTTTCAGTAAAAACAATTTATTTTTTTTGTTAGATATCCTTCTAATATTATTAATGCGAAAGTTTGCCTGAGTTTGTATATGTTTATTACCTCTTTACGCCAAAACTACTGAACCGATCGGATGTTTTAATAAGTTGATAGATTAGTCCCTGGAATAACACATAGAATACTGTTTAGCGAGGGAAGCCGGAGGGCGTCACTAATAAAAATAGACCCGAAGGATAAACTTTCTTATTACATATCCATAAATAGCGGTAATATCGTTAAAGGAAATCTCGTCCAGATAAATATTCATGTAAACGGGGGGACGCTGGTAACCTGAGATACAAGGTTCTCCTTAATTCAGGGAACGAGGGTTCTTCCCGTAGAGGACGCATTTTTGCTTTTATATAAATTAAGGTAGTTACGATATACCACAGAGGAGATGAAAGACGTTAGAGGGGCCTTGTGGGCGGGGCCGGCCTTGCTGCCCTTATGAGCAGACGTACGTATGCCCGCCGAAACTAGCTTTACCGGCTAACAGTCGCGCTCATGCGGTGACAACGTACGTAGCTCCGCGAAAATAGTGTATAATGCGGTCCTGCGCTATTATAACTTGTCGAAAAAGAAGCCAGGTGTCTAGTGTAGCCCGAGAAGGGATTTCTTTTTACCGGTAAGTCCTAAAACCTTTAAATTCAAGTGATATTTGTAATTATTACAAAAGTATTATGTAATTGTTAGACAAAAACGACACTCTCGCGAAATATATTTGAAATTATACATTGCTTACAATACATAGGTTCCTGGACCTTGTACTCGTAGGCGATCGCGCAATGAACTGCGTCCTATGCGAGAGTCACGTCAAGGCGAAGCTTGAATTCCGGAAAATCCCCGCGCATCGATAGTGTTGTACCATGTTGTAAACATTGTCGATATTAAGTGTCGTATGCAAATGATTATTATGAGTAATATTTTGTAATTAAAATACCTCTTTGTAGGCGTACTTTTTAGGAACAAGTTGATGTTGTCCTAAGAAATGATCAATAAATCAAAAGTACCTACAACCGACGTGCATGTAGTATGAAGGATTTCATGATAGTGGAAGAAGCGAAAGGCGTGTGTCAGGATAGTATCAAATGTGTGTGTGTGTGTCTCTTTCTGTTTGTCTGTCTGTGAAACAGCGTCAAAAGAAAAAAGTTGTTGTCCTCTTTGTCACGCGAAATAAATACGAGGCATCTACTGTGGTCTGTCACCATGTTATTTGTGATTATCAATTAAGTTGTCGAGTGTGGGTTTTCGTCTTTCGTCTAAAATTTTGTTTGATTGTTCCGTTTATAATGAAATTAAAATTTTAATTTTACATAAACATACATTCACGCCTTTTTTCCCGAAGGGGTAGGCAGAGGTATACCCAGGACTCAGTTCAAATTCAATATTAGATTTCAATATTAGCTCAGTTCAATATTAAATAAGTATAAATGAGGATATGCGAGAAAAAGGAGTGAGTGCAGAGATGACGGATGATAGACTGTATTAACGGAAGAAGATGCTGTGCTGTGCGTCCCCACCTAGCACACTAACCCACAGGTTAAGGGAAATGATAACTTAATAAATACGCTTGTATTTTTAGCTTGTGTCATTTATTTACTTACTATATTTTTAACCCATGTCTTTCTATGCATGAACGACGTATTTCGCGGTAACTCACTCACAGACCAAAAAAACATAGAATTAATTAAATTATAATATGTCACAAAATAATAATAATAATATGGGACAACTTCCACGCACGGTCATCTGGTTCCAAACTAGGCTATAAGTATGTACTATGGTAACCAGATGACTAATATTCATACCTACTTATATATTATGCTTATAACACCCAGACACAGAAATTATATAGTAACAACATTACATTGTAAGGACATTGTATATTAGTTAATTAATTAATAAGTTTAACTGGCTATGAAGCCGTATTAGTTAATAACAAATAAGTAAATATAGCGAAAAGTTAAAGTAATAATATTACAGTAATTTTATCGATATCGATAATCCACCTTTAGGTGACCGTAATGTACCCACCAAAAACATACATGTAAAAAAGGAGAGCCAAGTTCAATACAAAAACTATTCTTGGCTGTGGGCTTCGCCCCAAAAAGAATGGACATCTAAATGAGTGATCCAAGTTCTATGCAAAATCCAAATATGTATTTATAGGAACAAAATAACATTATGAACAAGTATTAAACTCTATTTCTTTGCTACATTTTTTTTTAAATAACAGCAATTGTTATAGGTATCCAATACAAGATCAAGGCGCGAGTGAGTTCAACCTGCATTCTTAAATTAGTCAATACATACATATATCGGTAACAATAAGACAGCGCTATTGTTTTGAACTTGTTATACAATGTATACCAATTATGTGTATGTCATACACTTTGGACTTTCTTTAAGGTACAAAGAGTTCTAACAAACAAATTAATACCTTAAAATATTATTTTCAAAAGAAATCAGTTAAACGAACCTTGGGCACTGATCTTTGATATTTTAGTGAGCCGTGGACTAAAATCACTACCATGCAGGTATAAACCAACCGACCCGCTAAATTTTAACCAATTATAAGCGGTAAGCTTATAATTTTGAAAATTTACTTCTGTTCTGTGTATAAATATGTGGTGCCGCGCGTCGCCGAAGACACGCAGTTGTCCGGTTGTTTAACGCGTATTACAAATTTTTTGTATGGGGACACCACTTATTTTTTGACTTAACTTTATTTTTATATTTCTGATAAATAGCAAATAATAATAATACATATACTGGGATAGTTTCAAATATCTTCTTGTAACGTTGTAACGGTTCCAACGCTCCCTCCAACCCTCTATTTTTAAACTTTTTTTTTTAGATTTTTTCCTACGCCTACGCACAATTACCGAGTTGGATTCCAAATTTCATCCTTCTAGGTCATCTGGACGTAGGTTAGATTTAGGTACTATATGTCAGTCAATCAGTGCTAAAATTTACTACCTTTTGACCTTCATATCTCTATAACTGTTTGAGCTAGCTTCATGAAAATTGAGCTTCTAGATGTCCTTATGAATATAATTAGACACACGTAATTTTATGTGTTTACGTTAAAGAAGTTTTCAGTTATAGAAGGGTCAAAAGTGGCACCAAGTGGTTCGTGTTAATATTACACTCGGCGCTGGCTAGCCAGTTGGTTGAACTTGGCTTGACACGCTGCCGTGTGTCTAGATGAGCTTTTGCGCGTGTGTGAGTGCATGTCAAACGCAGTGTTTGCGCTAGATGATAATCAATAGCAAACTCGCGATCGATGTGTGTATGGTTAATTTGTGTGCGTAATGCGTGCGCGTATTGGTCTCTTGCTTGTAGTGGAGTTGAGGAGTGGGAGACAAGCGGTGACAAGCGTTCTGATACAAATCAGGAACTATTTCCAATCTAACCTCTTTCATCCTCATCTGTGCGATATACTATACCCTACTTTGCGTGGGGAACTAGCTAATTGGCCTGAGTCAAGTCAGTCGCACCTTGTCCTGTGACGATGTTACACGTATAAGGATTTCTGCTCACATAGCTGTGAACCTGTGTTTATCTCTTTCTGACAACTGGGTTTTATATATCTCTGCTATCTTTTACTTTAATGAGTGATCGAAACAAAGCTGGGTTTATTCTACATAAATAGGTGGAACAGAATTTCGCTACGTTTAAGAGCTGTTTTTAATGAGTCTCAATTTGTATGAAAGCTCATAGTACTAGATAAGATAAGATAAGATTTTTTATTGCCAATATAGTTTTTACAAATATAACAAAGCTAGATACAGAGAAATATTCTACATTAAAGTTCAAATCAATTATCAGCGAGACCCAAACTAAGCTCTATGGCTTGTATCTTGAGCCTCTGGAGCGCTTGTCGAATACGACTAACCCAATAAAATCCAAATCGTTGAATATAAAAGTCCTTCCGAGGTCAAAACCCACTGCGACGATGTCTTTCGCGTTATTCCGCGCCATTTGTCGGGCCTCGTCGACTTTGATGTCTCTCCATAGAACCTTCTCGTCATCAGTCAGTTGGATTATGAGTGGAACGTCAAACACATCTTGAAGCCACCTGAGAAAAAAATTAAGACTGAAGCAATCTCAAAATGTAATTTAAACACTTTTTTATAAACGAACTTCAGTCAGCTGAGAAAAATTTTACGTTTTTTTAAGTTCGTCCGTCCGCCTGTTGCAGCGCTCCATCTCATAAACCGTAATAGTTAGACATGAATTAAATAAATGAAATGTAAAATGTCACTTGTAATTATCACAATATATTATAATATAAGTATTTCTATTGCCGCTATAACAAATAATAATAATAATAAATTAAAGTTGATAATAAAAAGGTGTTCTCCATACAACCAACGTGTTTAAAAAATTGTCTTGTAAGACTTACTGCAAAAATAATAAATTCTTATCTACGTAATAAGAATTTTATTTGTTAGGTGAGGAAAGGCGACACCTACAAAAAGGTAGGTAATAAGTAGATAGTTTAGAGTTTAGAGAATAACACAGAGGGTACTTTTTATCCCGACATTCCCACTGCAATGAAGACAACGCGGGTGAAACCGCGGGACTCAGTTAGTTCTTTATAAGTTAATTAATGTAAACGGGCTTTGCCCGCTCACAATTACGAAACATTGGAGTTTTATACCAAAACTTAGACGCTCTTTTTGTACCCCTTGAAATGTGAATTTTCAAAAATCCATTCTTGACACACGTCCAGACAACGAAAAGAACTTACATTCCACGTTTCAAGTCTCTAGGATCAGTGGTTTGGCATCTGAATTGCATGTCAGTCAGTGAGTCATTTAGGATTTTATAATATATAATATAGTAATTAACTCACTTGGTAAACATAAAAGGTATCAAATGTCCAATATGCATACTCTCTGAGGAAGGCCCTCTGCCTGTATAGAGGTAAAACTTCTTGCCGGCTTCGTGTAAATTAAGGATGGAGTGTAGATCTCGATGGGAGAAGAATATACCTCGTCTGAGGAACCTGTGCGCTGTAATAATATATAGATAAACACATTGAACATCATTATCATCAGCCGGAAGACGTCCACTGCTGAACATAGATCTCCCTCATTGAACGCAATAAATTTTATTTATTTTTTATTTTATTATTCAATCAATTAGACGGCTATTGCCAATTAATTACCTAATTAATACAATTACAAAAAACATTCAAATAACATGTTTAATCAAATTATATAAAAAAAGTCAAATAATAAAAATCTAACTAATTACAATGTCATAATAATAAAAATTCAAATAATTAAAATCAAAATAAATCATGTCAACTAAAAAGGTTACAAATAAACTATTCATATGGGGGGATTTTGCCGTAATAACCACTAATAATACTAGCAATACTAGCCGTAATACTAACGTAATACTAACGCCGTAATACTAGCAAAATGTGGGTGTACCAACTATGGGAGCTGAGTCCTGGGTACACCTCTGCCTACCACTTCGGCAAAAAGAATTTAGATTGCAGCTTACCTTTTTTACCAGTGACTTTTTCAAATCTCTGAATAAGTTCTTCATCTATCTTTTGACTGCCGAATCTCTCTTAAAATTAGAAAACATTTGGTTTAATATTACAAGCACTATGCTTAATCACCAATCATTAATATTAAGGCCCCACAGTGTCTGTTTGAAAATTCACAACATGCATATTGTCATACTGTTTTCACCAATGGACAGAGTAATTAAGGAGAAAGGTTTTGATAATCTTGATCACACTTCTGTATGATTATTATTGCTATATATAAAAACATTATTTTACAGAAAATTATTTTTCTTAAAAAGATCTATTAACTTGTCTGCTGCTACCCTTGTGAGGCTGGGCCGCTTTGTCAGTCATGATCATCATCATTGACTCAGCCATAGGACGTCCACTGCTGAACACAGGCCTCCCCCATAGATTTCCATCCAGTCCCGTTGTAAGCAGCCTGCATCCAGTGTGTTCCTGCCGTCCTTATCAGATTGTCTGTCCACCTTGTGGGTGGACATCTTACACTGCGCTTGCCAGTTCCTGGTCTCCATTCGAGAACTTATAAGTGCTATGTGCCCTCTTAGTTATCTCTTCAACTTGCTAATCCACTGAGCTATATCAGTAAATTTCGTTCGTCTATGGATCTCCTCATTTCTGATTTGATCCCACAGAGAAATCCTGAGCACAGCCCTCACCATAGCTTGTTGCGCTATTTTAAGCATACTAATAAGGCCCACAGTTAGAGACCACATTTCAGATCCATAAGTCATCACTGCATTGCTTACAATAACATAAATTCCAATGTCAATTTGTGTGGAAGATTCACACTTTTTACTATAAATTTTTACTTACTAATTAGTTTGTCATAGTCAATGCCCGTTTCTGATTTCCCGGTGACAGTCCATGGGTCAACAAAGTCATCATCATCGTTCACAGTGATGCCTTTAACTTCTGCCTCAAGGCCTTCAGCCATGTCTGTTAAAATTGTAATAAATATCAATAATATGGGACAACTTCCACACACGGTCATCTAGTCCCAAACTAGGCTAGAAGCCTGTACTATTAACCAGATGACTGATATACATACTTATATAAGCTTATAACACCCAGACACAGATCAAACAGACATGTTCATGCACACAAAAAAATGTTTGACCTGGCCGGGGATCTAACCCTGGGTCTGCAGCAGAGAAAGCAGAGTTACTACCATCTGTGCCAACGAGGCTGCCACTTAATGGTAAATGATTAGCTTTGCCCTAAGATACTAATATTTTACCCACCAAAAGGTACCTTATGTATGTGTTTTCCGGGGTACCTTTATAGGTACTAAGTTATAGCTTCTATAAAAAACTTTTGTTGGAAATACTATGGACAAAAATTTTGATGATAAATGGTAAGCATAAACCTGTAGAAAAGGCGGACAGTCTTCTAAAACTTAAAGAGAAGCACCATAGTAAGCCAGCTTGCTAATTTAATACAAATATGAAGAGAATGTGTGAATGTGTGTGTGTGTGCACACAAGCAGTTACAAGGTCAGCTAGTGGTTACTGACCAAGCTTTTTAGTACAAAAATCCTTTCCTTCCACTCAGGTTAGACCCCCTCTAAACAAGTGTGTGAGCTGGCTTACTATGGTGCTTTACTTTTTTGTTTTAGAAGACTGTCCACCTTTTTCTGGGTTCATGGTGGTAAGTATTAGGTTTTTATTGTCATTTAAACTATTAAATGTAGTCCATATGGAATTTTGCCAAATCATAAAGATCTTTGGGGCTTCCCAGGAGCTTTGCATGATGCAAGGTGTGTTTTTTAAAAATTAAACATTGGGAATAGATACTCTATTGTAACCTACTTTCCTTTTTTAATAAATCTGTGAGTATACTTATTTCATTAGCTTTTAGAGGTTTTGTAGGCACCTTTCACTTCGAATAATAATAGGTTTTATTGGTTATTGCTGGAGTAGCGCTCAACACATATAATGCGTGTATGTGGAATGTGGACGAAATGGTTGCAAACAACACATATAATAATAAAGATGTTTATTATTAAATCGACTAAAAAATATAACACAGATTTTTTCTCTTTCTTTCAACTTGACACTCAATTTGCGGAAACAAAAGATAGATTAACATCATCGAATTCAAATTACTTGTATAGAAAAACTCTATGCCTAATAAACCTAGCAGTCTTATTTGACAAACCAAAGAGGTTTTCTAACACTCCTCCTTAATTTGAATTCCCTTGTATCCATCTGTCTAGCAAACCACTTCACTCACATGCATCTACCTAGTGCACCACATCTATCACTCCCATCTGTTTTGTACACCATACAAACTTGCCTTTTGCCAACGGTTTTGTCAGTCCATCCGCAATCATATGTGAGGTATCCTGATAACTCAAATTGATGGTACTGCTCTCAACCGCCTGTCTTATGAAGTGATAGCGCACATCAATATGCTTTGTGCGCTGGTGATGGGCAGGGTTCTCAGCAATATGTATTGCTGATTGACTATCACTGCATATAGTGATAGAGCTCTCTTCTTTCTGTGTTATTTCAGAAATAAATCTTCTCAGAAAGATAGCCTCCCTTGCAGCTTCAGATATTGATACATATTCTGCCTCTGCTGTTGAGAGGGCAACAGTTTTCTGCTTCTTGCTCTCCCAGCTCACTGCTCCTCCTTGAGATAAGAACACATATCCCGTGTATGACTTTCTGTCATAAGTACTAGCATGACTTGCATCGGCATGACCTTGTATAAAAAGTTGTTGTGTGTCCCTGGAATACATAAGTCCATAACTCCTTGTACCCTTCAGGTATCTCAACACACGTTTTGCCATGCTCCAGTGCACCTCAGTGTAACAAGTGTTAAACTGGCTGAGATAGCTCACCGCATTTGCTATGTCCGGTCGTGTACACACAGCAAGGTACATCAACGATCCTATTAAATTCTGGTATGGTATCCTAGGATCAGGTTGATGCTCCGCATTAGGTCTCTCCAGTTTATGCCATTCACCAGGAACAGAGGGTGTTGCAGCTATTTTACAATCCTCCATTCCAAAGGTCTTGAGAATTTTCTCAACATATTTTTCTTGATCCACCTTGATTCCATCACTATTCTGTGTGATTCTCATTCCCAGAATGAGCTCTGCTTTACCAAGGTCTTTCATCTCAAACTTTGAAGTGAGTTCTTTCTTCACTCTTCTAAGTTCAGTGACATCGTCCCAAAAAATTAGCATGTCGTCTACGTATATGGCCAAGATAATAATCTTTCCATCTGTAATTCTCGTGTAGACACAAGGTTCGTTTTTGGACTGTGTAAAGTTCAGTTGCTTTAGAACTTGATCCAGTTTTTGGTTCCAGGCTCGAGCAGCTTGCTTAAGGCCGTAAAGAGACTTATTCATGAGACAGACATAGGTCTCTTTTCCGCGTTCTACAAATCCGTCTGGCTGTTTCATATAGACAGTCTCTGATATCTCTCCATTCAGAAACGCTGTCTTCACGTCCATTTGATCAACTTTAAGACCAGTTCGGGCAGCTAAAGCGAGTAACACTCGTAACGAACTGTGACGAACAACCGGTGAGAACGTCTCGTTATAGTCAATACCGCATCTTTGGCTAAAACCACGAGCGACCAACCGAGCTTTGTATCGTTTTCTATTTCCCGCCTCTTCTTTGATTTTAAATAACCATTTAGAATCAACGACGTTACACTTAGCTGGTGGTTTTACCAATGTCCAGGTATTGTTTTTCTTTAATGCATCCAGCTCCTCCTGAATTGCATTTTTCCATTTCACTCTATCATCCCTCGACAAAGCTTCGTTAACAGTTTTAGGATCCTGCTCTGATTCTGTTGTTTGATATAGAACATAGTCCTGAAAATTCTTTGGTTTACGGTTGCGTGATGGATACCTTCTCTCACTTTCTTGATCATCGTCTTCCTCTGCAGACATGTAGTCATCAGTCTCATGATTATTATCCACTGGCACCTCCAAACTATCATTTTCATTTTCTCCGTCAGTATCCAACCGAGGTTGTTGAGCTTGTATAGGGATATCAAGTGTTTCAGTACCCACACAAGGATGCTGAACTTCTTCGTTTTGAAGAATATTATTCTGAATATCTTCAGAATCTTGAATATGCTCCTCCAAGGGCATAATATCCTCAGATTGTCTTGAAACGGGTACCACCATGATTTCATTTGAAGGTTTCGACAAATTCGCGTTTAACTTTTGATTTTCAAAAAATACCACATCTCTGGCTTTAAAACATTCTCCTGTTGTAGGATCTACAAGCCGATAAGCCTTAGAATTGTCGCAGTATCCAGTGTGCAGCAATTCTTTACTCTTGGCGTCCCATTTCGTTCTTTTCTGATCTGGTACGTGCATAAACGCTTTACATCCAAATGTTTTAATCATGCTTAGATCACTTTTTATGCCAGTCCAGGCTTCTTCTGGTGTCATGTTTTTGACAGCTACCGTTGGTGATCGATTTTTCAAGAAGACTGCATGATGGACAGCCTCTGCCCAGAACTTCTTTTGAAGTCCCGCTTCTTGAAGCATGCATCTCGCCTTTTCGCAAATTGTTCGATTTGCACGTTCTGCAACTCCATTCTGTTCGGGTGTATACTCTACCGAAAGTTGGTGTTTAATTCCTTTTTGTTTCAAATATTCATCCATAGCGTTGTTGACGAACTCCCTACCATTATCCGTTCGAATGGCTTTTATTTGTTTCCCTGTTTGGGTTTCCGCTAACGCCTTAAACTCTTTAAATTTTCCTAAAACTTCACTCTTCTGTTTTAGAAAATATATAAAAGTTTTCCGCGTAAAATCGTCAATAAACGTCAAAAAATATTTCAAACCTCCAAAAGAATCTTCACTCATAGGACCGCATACGTCTGAGTGAATCAAGCCTAAAGGTTCTTTAGCTCTCGTACCACCTTTTTTCGTAAAAGGTTGTTTGGTTTGTTTTCCCATCAAACAAGCTACGCAGTTGAGTTTCGCAGAAGAGTTAGGAAAACTTACCCCAGTCGCAAGTTTATCTCTAAGGAGGAGGAGGTTGCGCATACCCAGATGTCCCATCCGCTGATGCCACAGAATCATCTCCTGACTGACAGTTGTGTTGAGAGCAGTATCCTGTAAACACTTTTTAAGTTTATATACGCCTCTCTCTTTTATTCCTTTCACAACAGCCTTACCTTTCACCTCACATTCTCCTTTCTTATAAACCTCGAATCCATTCTCTGTAAATACTGCAATGTGACCTTTCTTCACTACAGCACTCACACTCATTAAGTTCGCTTGTAATCCCGGAACATACATAACATCACTTACAGTCAACCCTAATGATTTACACTCTACCATACCTTTTCCCTCACCATACACCTTTTTTCCATCAGCACATGTTACAGTCACTCGAGCATCCACACTAAACTTCTGGAAGTCATTAAACCAATCTCTTTGCTTTGTCATGTGCGTAGAGGCGCCTGAGTCGAAGACCCATTCTTCGTCATATGCATCTCCCGCAGTACTAAGAGCATATGTATGTAAAGCTTCCTTTTTGTTTCTGGGATTCTCTGGACATGTATTGGCTTTGTGAGGTCCGTCACATATAAAGCATCTGTTTGTTCTTCCGTTCTTAGTCTTCGATTTCGTAGACTGCTTCTTGGTTAATAACGCAGACGCTTTCTCACTAGAGCTCGATGTATAGGTGTCCTCCATTTGGAAAAGTTTTGTTTTTACGTAGTCGGTAGTCAGTGCTATATTACTGTTTTCTACAGCTAATCTCATGGGTTGGAATTCTTTAGTAAGTCCTTGGAGAATCAATGCAGCTAACAGTTCATCGTCGATCTCCTTTCCAAGGTCAGTTAATTCTTGAGTAACCGCCATCATAGTTGTTACATATTCTCGAACTGTTCCGAATTGTTCCAATTTCAAATTGACAAGTCTTGACAGCAGCCTGCATCTATTGTTTAATCCTTTATCTTCAAAAGCTGTTTTTAAAGATTCCCATGCATCCTTTGCTGTCTTAGTATGCCTTACATGCACCAAGCAATGCGGTTTTATCATCAAGCAAATCTTTGCTCTTGCCTTCTGATCTTTTCTTGTTCCGACTGCATCTGACGTTGGAGGGGTGACACTCGTGTACTCCCACAGGTCATCATGTATAAGGCACAGCTCCATAAGGAACTTCCAACTTGCATAATTTGAATTTCCATCAAGCTTCTCGAAAGTAGGTAAATTCAAAGTCGAACCATTATGTGTGCTACTATTACCACCACCGTCCATGGTTGCAGCGGGCCATAACCTGCTGGAGTAGCGCTCAACACATATAATGCGTGTATGTGGAATGTGGACGAAATGGTTGCAAACAACACATATAATAATAAAGATGTTTATTATTAAATCGACTAAAAAATATAACACAGATTTTTTCTCTTTCTTTCAACTTGACACTCAATTTGCGGAAACAAAAGATAGATTAACATCATCGAATTCAAATTACTTGTATAGAAAAACTCTATGCCTAATAAACCTAGCAGTCTTATTTGACAAACCAAAGAGGTTTTCTAACAGTTATATTACTCATTCACTGTAAACTCACCTCTAACGTTTTCTAACTAAAGTAAGCGAAAGGTTTTATTATTTACAAATTACATTACAAACACAAGAATCACAAAATTAAGTAGGTAGCCGATGTAATATTTTATATCTCTACCTGAAAACTGAAAATTGAAATTCATCTATGTACCTTCAAGGATAACCTAAAAGCCTAAAAATGATGCACTGAGCATGAAATGATGTTTAGTGGCATTAGTTGACAGTGATAACCGGTGACAGTGACATCAAAAAACTTTGACATCTGGCTTAAGAAAATGTTGCCATAAAAGATTTTCATAGGTACCATCTTTGTCTGATATGTTTTTGTTAAAATTATTTTAAACTGTGAAGCGTTTTCTTTATAGTATTCAAAGAAAGGAAAGATGACATTGTTACATAGAAAAAAAAATTGGTTGTCTGTAAAGTCGGTTTACTGACGATAGTTGAACGTGACAACGTCTTAAGAAAATACTGATGGAATGGTAGCATTTTTCAAAAGAAAATTTTAATTTCATTTGATTCACTTTTCACTGCACTTGATACTCGATCAAAACATGTAAATGTACTATTATAGCAGCTGTCCACGCAGACGCATCGCTCACTCAAGTAGGAGAGAGACGGATGTCGCTCGTTCCGCGCTCTCGCTTGCACTTCAAGCCTTACAGCGAGCGCCTCAGAGCGAGGTAACGCCGCATGAGTCATGTTTTTTCGTGCGTGCAGCCGGCTCTATCGAATTATAAGACGTTGTCACGTCAAAAAGCTTCAACAATATTAATTTTAATATTTACCTCCAGAGTATTCATATTTAGGCTTGATTTTGTATTTGACATTATTGTTTGCTTAAAAAAATAACGTTAATGAATAGTGACAAATTTACCTTGACATTTATTGCGTTTCTAATTAACACGCCTCGTTATTAATATGTAACGCGCGCACATGCCAACCACTGACTGCCAGCGCTATTTCTATTGTAATTATTGTTTTATATTAAACCACTAAAAAAATGTTGAAGTTTCGGCGCAGGTTTCGGGGAGTTTTGTACTTTTGTACTATTACTGTAGCATTTTTTTACGATTTTACTGTCAGGTTACATTAGTGTCACTTGTCACACATTTATAAACATTTATATTATTATTATACCTTGACATTTATTGCGTTTCTAATTAACACGCCTCGTTATTAATATGTAACGCGCGCACATGCCAACCACTGACTGCCAGCGCTATTTCTATTGTAATTATTGTTTTATATTAAACCACTAAAAAAATGTTGAAGTTTCGGCGCAGGTTTCGGGGAGTTTTGTACTATTACTGTAGCATTTTTTTACGATTTTACTGTCAGGTTACATTAGTGTCACTTGTCACACATTTAATAAAAACATAAATAAATGTCACTTGTCATTCGGATATCAGATTGGATTGTCAAGTCAGTCTAATTTCTGAATTTCTTTCTGTCTCACGTCAATCAAACTTTGTCAATAATTCGCTCATGGATCGAGTCTTTTTGCTGTATTTACGAGAAACGAAATAAACGTGCGTTTCTTTGTCCCGATAATTGTATGGAGTTATTGTGTTGAACAGTGGTCGGGTTAGTGTTCTTGATGGTGTCCGGCGACGATTCAAATGGTGGTCGTTTGTCGCGGAAATCAACTAGGTCCCCAAACCGCAGGTCTAAGAAGACTGATGCAGATATAGCCAAAGGATCGGTGTTGCGAAATGGGTCGCAACCTTCTGTCCATAAAAGGAATCTTTACGTGGTGTCTTTCCCAATCATTATTTTGTTTAATCTGCTGAGGTCAATTTTGTACCAGTTGTTTATTATTTTTAAATATTTGTATACGGCGTCGCATCGGTTGATGCATAAGCCGCGAAAAAACGGCGAGTGTAATTTGGAAGTGGTGGTGAAAGACGGATTAGTGACGACAGAATTGACAAGTGAAGATATGGCTCATATCCATACAGTGGGTCCTGGTGACCCATTATTGGCCAAACAAAAACATCATCATAGAAAAGCCTTCGAATACATATCGAAGGCGCTGAAAATTGATGAAGAGAATGAAGGTGAGACCTTATAATAAATAATTTGGGAACTTAGATGAGTCATTATTGATTTTCTGTAACAAAGGATTAGTGTCTGGTTACATTTCATAATTTTGGGGCTTCACATATACTGCCCAAAGTGTCAAACATAAATTGATAAACCTAAGCTTTTCATCAAATAAATTAAATCGGCTTTTGGCTTTTAGTAAACATATTTCTGTGTCAATCATAAATTAAATGAAAATAAACTAAAATGTTTGTGGAAGAGACTCAGATAATTTAAACATGAGGTTGGAAATCAAAAGCAAGGAGTTTATTTCATTCTATGCAACCAGTGCTATGTGGCTTATGTCAATAATTGTTTATAGTTGACTGTCAAGCATGAAAAATTCCAACCACGGAATTTGTATTTTTGCACCACATATTCTATTATCTTCCAATCAAGACAGCTTTATGTTTGTTACTTCATGATGAAACTACTGAACTAATAAGACTGATTTTAACTTAAATCCTGCAACAAACATCTAGTATTTTAAGAAAACCAATCTTTTATTTTGATCAGAATTTCAAATGTTCACTGCAGGTCAAAAAGAGTTGGCAATAGAACTCTACAAGAAGGGTATATATGAATTAGAGAGAGGAATAGCAGTTGACTGCTGGGGCGGGCGCGGCGACGCTTGGCAGAGGGCACAGAAACTACATGACAAGATGAAAACCAATCTGGGCATGGCTAAGGACCGTTTACACTTCCTTGGTATGAAATATTTAAATATATAAAGCTGACATGAGTGTTGAGCACAGTTTTGCTAGGCTCCAAACTGATTCTTAGCAATAACAGACAAAACGCATCAGATATTAAAAGTGATCACACACAAATTATATTGTGGTCATGTTCTAATTCACCTTTTCACTTATAATCCGTTCAATGGACCTACCATTATAGAAGCCGTTATTCTAAAACCAATAGTTTTTATTTCACTTCAGTTCAATAAGTATTTACCAACTTATTGTACATGATTAATTTGCTTAAAACACTAGCTCCCATAGTTCGCTGGCCGCATGACATCATCGTATCTGATATACTAGTGTTGATGACGTCACAATAGTGTGTGGTCATTTTTACTAATCTATCAAAAATCATCATCAAGTACCTATTTTGAAAGGCTAGAGAAAAAATTTCAATATCATTTTTAAAGTCAAAATGTATATATTTTAAAAAAATATGAATTTTTTCCCAAACACATTACATATAGACAGGATAGAGCGAGAGACATGAGGCGAGCTTGACATGCCTCTCACACTACCCTCTCCCCATGAAATGCAATAAACAGAAAGAAAGCGATACTATGTAAAGAACCAGAAGTAACTATAGTTTATATATAATTATGCAAATATGAAATCTAGGGTCAATGGCTGTTTTTCTGTAGACTTGGAACGGATTACTGTCCCATCTTGAAACTTTTTTTTATGTACCCCAATCTCACCTGCTGGTAAGTGATAATGCGGTCTAAGTTGGAGCATGCTTGTTCAGTAAAAACCTATTTATTCTTGATTTGAACATGCCCACATTATAGTTTTCGGGAAAAACGGACGACGGCAGCAAGTTCCATTGCTTTGTCATTCTCATGACAAATGATGAGGCATATCGCTTCGTGCGAGCTGTTGGTAAATCTACTAAATAGTACAGTACCATTGAATGGGGTAAATAGGAATTAACTGGTCATGTTTATATTTCCCGAACAGCAATTTTGGTGTCCTCTTAAAGTGGCTGTTGTGTTGAAAAAATTTCTCTATTCATAACACAAAAGGCATGAAGGAGTCGCCAGAGTGACAGTTGGGAGGTAATAAAGCATAACCAGTTTATCCTATTTACCCCGCAGTTCCTATTTACCCTGTTTTACAGCTAAGTAACTAACTAAGTAACTAAGTAACAAAATAAGTACAATTTTACAATTTGCATATTTGATAACCTTACATTACATATTATTATTTTTTTTTTTTTTTTTTTATGATAGTGAGTGACAAGACGAGCTCATCAGGTGCCTGATGGTAAGCATCATGATTGCCCATATCAGACACAGTGACACCCAGTGTTTTAAAATTCAAAATTCTGCGCGGCACTGCACTGCGCCTATCACCCTGAGATATGAGTTGTTGAATCTCATCATGCCCAGTAATTTCGCTGGTAACATTGCCCTTCATACCGGAACACAGTAATGTTTGGACATTACTGCTTGGCGGATGAATAACTGGCAAAGGTGTGGTACTTCCCCAGGCGGCCCCCTGCTAAAGAGGCCTACCACTACAAATAAAAACACTACACACTATAAACACTACACTACAAATAAAAATAAATATGTACACAGGCTCTAAGATTCAGTTTGTTTATAAATGCGATGTCAATCTGTGCTTAATTCTTGTGTCTGTAACTAAAGGGATTCTTACACTGTCCCGCACCATGAAGCAAAACGTGGGAGTGTTAACAATAAATATGCATATGGATGCATTTTCAGTGAATTCCTACTCATGTTTTTAATACAGGGACATTACAAGCAATGTTAGATGCACTCCTGTACTACGCTGCGTGGTGCGTGGCAATGTGAGAATCGCTTATTCTATAACTTCACTTCAATTCAGGTGGAGCTATTGTAAAAAGCTAGCTTATTATCTTCTTTTTTTAATGGCTGATTGTCTGCATGCTAGCTTTACCTTTCTACATCACGCCACTACAGATCCTGACATAAAACTTGAGCACAGATTGAGCAGATGTTGAAAGAGGCATAATATTTAAGATTGTTACAGTCCATCAAATCAAAGAAGTACTGTTTGACGTTTCATCTTGTAGCAGAAATAACTTTGCATAAATGTAAATCACACAATAATGTCAATAACCTTTGCCGTAAAATTAGGAAATTATGAATTTTATCACAAGATGTACCTGCAATTCATAATTACTAAATTTAAATTCAAATCCTTCAAACAAGGCCTGTCAAAAGATACTTCTTAGATTTGATGGAATCTAGTATAAAGTCAAAGCAATCTGTGCTCAAGGTTTATGCCGGCAACTATATTTATGTATGTAGTTAGACCATGAGGCACAAAAGATGAACACTAATAGTTGATTCACACATCAGCGGGCGTCGGCTGTCAGTTATACAAGGAAACGCGCGTAGTGTGTTGTCGTCCATACAAATACAAGGTCAGCTTTACCTGTCCTGCGTCCGCGTTCACGTGTGAAGTTACCTTTAATAGTGGATCTACTATACGTATAGACCCATGCGCGCTCTTAAATTGTACCAAGAGCGTCTATTACGTTATCCAATTTTCAGAGTGTGCTAGAGTGCTAGGTACCATGCTAATTTGGTAAAGGCAATTAGACAATGAGTCCGATCATCGGTGCCTGAGACTTTAAGGGGTCATTCATCATTTGGAACAGCTTTCACTATGAAGAGATACAGAAATCGTGAAAAAAAATAAGCTCTTGCATACAATAATGTAACCTAAAACAAATGTATAGGAGAGCTGATTTTTTTTGGCGAATTGAGATTTGTCTCCATACCATAGTGAAAGTTATTCAAAATTATAAGCACAATGACTGCCTAGCTTCCGACACCGATGTTCGAACACATTGTTTATCATGCGCTGCAGCACTATATCTTGCATTGAAGCGGAAATATGCTCGGTTTAAAATTTTGAGTCCCTGGATCGAGTTTCACCATGTGGACTTTTCACCTAGGCGCTACCGTTTTTCGGATGGCACGTTAAACTGTAGGTCCTGGCTGTTTCCTATAAGATATTACATAGGGGGCAGTCGTTAGGTCACGTCGGAGGCCTTGTAAGAATCTTGCCGACCTGAAACTCAGACAATATGGGTTGTACACATAACCCATATGAATTGACTCGAGCAGTGTAGTTGGGGTAACCCGCCCCCTTATTACGGACGCAACAGAAGTGTGGAAAGCGTTTAAATTGCTAAATGTCTGCTGTCAAACAGCATACAAAAAACGACGTTTGACAGCAAAATTTACTGCTGTTGTTACGCGATTGCATGTTCGTAATACCACCCCCGTTCTGCTAGAGTATTTGTTTATTATTAAATCTTGCACGCGCTCCAAAAATTGAATAATGTAATAGTCGCTTGATGTATCCTATCGATAGCTTTCATGTAGCATAAGGTCTCTGTTCATCTTATGTGCCTCATCTTCTACTTAAAGGTTTAATAATATTATCTTCAATAGCCAACCTAGTGGCGCTCAGTAAGTTGGGCGTCGAGAATGAGCCTGAAAGGAGCGACAAAAAGCCTACAGAGTCGCCGATAAAGGCCAGAAGGCCACTAGAGAAGTCCAAGACCACGTTACTAGCTCATACTGAGAGTAACGGTCATGCCAAGCCACCAGCCGAAGGTAGACAACTGAATACCACGGAAATTGCTTAGCTTTGACGTTTGACGTCACTCCGTAATACCATAACCTACTGCAATATAAAAGAGTGTGGCGAAGAAATTGAACCGACTTCAAAGAGATGAGGATTTCCTATAGCTTGACTTCACAGAACAGATTATAATACTACGTACTTACACTCGCCCGCGAATTCTTGACGTGCTTTCTGCTGCGATTTGCGCCGTGAACTTTGAGTATAATGCACTCGTAAAGCTCGCAGTTTCAAGCCTTGAAACGCTTCCCGCTGCAAAAAAAAACATAATATACTCTCACTTACTAAAAAAAATGATATTCTCGGAGATTTCGTCATCAGATCCTGGCTTGGTGTAAATCTGAACTTAAATATCTTTTCTTATAGAAAGAGATTTCAAAATTAGCTAAAACTAACGAAAGTATCAGCGCTCGGCGCACAAGTAATAGGAATACAACCTCCTTTTTGAAGTCGGCTACAAATAATTAACTCATACTGATAACAACACAAAATTAATTGTTATTTTATTATTGGCATTTGCATGTGGGTTGAACGCACCGGCTTTCATCATACAAACTTATTTGTTACTGTGTTAATATCATTACATCTTGTTTGCCTTAGCTCTGTTCATGTTTGCATAACATTTTTGGCACCGAAAAGGTTTTATCAGACGTAACTTAATAAGTAATCGGATTCGTTATATTTTCATGTACGTTTTATGTATATTATGTCGTATAGTATAAACAACTTGTTACAGTTTAGTAATACTTACAGGGTGTATCTAAAACACACCAATCTGAAGAATGTATAAAAGAAAGAATCATCATCATCATCTCAGCCGTTGGTAATCCACTACTGAACATAGTCCTTCCCTATTAAAGGGAGTTTTGCCAATACTCAACACGCTTGGCAGGCGGTTTGTCGAGCGCAGTTCGTTGGTTTTTTGCTAGGATGCTGCTGCCCGTCCTCTGGATCTGTTAGCCCTTAGCCGGCTCTTACGGCAACCACGGGTAGAAAGAGTGGAGCACTATTCTAAAGCCGGTAACTCGCGTTCCCATGTAAAATGGCAAATTCGTATCATCATCCTTCGATCCCACGATCGTCCACTGTTGAACGTAGGCCTCTCCTATGGCACGCCACTCAACTCGATCCTGTGTTCTCCGTCTCCAAACTCTCCCAGCAAACTTGTATGGGAAGACGAATTTTTTTTGCGAATTAAACATTTCGTTCTTTGGAAAGCTGTTCAGTTTGATGCGGGAATACACCTCCTTGAGTTATTGCTACACTTTTTTGGTAGACTTTATAGGTACTTAAGTAACTATACTTTTATCATTGGCGTGGCTAGGATTTATTTCTTGGATGGATTTATTGGTGAAACACACCAATCAAGTTCAACTGGAATTTTCGCGAAAATTTCGGGAGCGTAATGTCTTTCTCCG
This sequence comes from Hemistola chrysoprasaria, assembly GCA_947063395.1. Taxonomy (NCBI): domain Eukaryota; kingdom Metazoa; phylum Arthropoda; class Insecta; order Lepidoptera; family Geometridae; genus Hemistola; species Hemistola chrysoprasaria. The sequence continues at coordinate 11,045,549 of OX346728.1, read as the reverse complement.
GTTCCTACATTATAGTTTTATTTCACCTAGCTATTTCACGATGATTGATCTTTTAATTATTATTTAACACAAAATTAGGAGTCTGTTAAAATATTAAATAATACTCAATACATGTATTTATTTATAGTATAATTTTATATCTTCAAAAATGTGGGTACGTGTTAGCGAGTGGGTGAATTAGCTTAGCACCGCGCCTTCGAAAGTAACTCTGTATGTGAGTTACTGCGCTAGCCCAGTATGTATCCACCTCTATTCCGATATAGGCAAGTGATACAGCCGGGCACAAAAGTAAAATATATTTGCAGTCCGTCCAAAACCACCCAACCAAGCTTCACAATACAGCATGATGAATTTTTGCAAAAAATAAAAATAAACAAACTATAATACGCCTGGCGAACTTGGCGAGTCTGAACATAGGCTCTGCGAACATTAGCGCACGTAGACTCGTGAAGAAAACTGTTATTGCCAGATAAACAAATATACGAACAAATGTATATTGTAAATGTAATGTTCAGTTTAGTTCAATCATAATTATAACAGTTTTCTTCACAAGTTTACATGCTCTATAGCTCGCAAAGCCTATGTTCAGACTCGCCAAGTTACGCCGGCCGTATTGTACTTAATTTTACTACACATTGAAACTAAAAATACTATTATACGGAAGGCGCTAAATAACTTTTTGTGACCTATATGTTATTTTCAAATCTGCATATTTACTCACTCGCCAAAAAATTAAATCTAAATTATTAAAGCCAAGAAATATCCAACATTATCTTGATGTTATTAATTCAACGATTCGGCTATTACGTAATATTTTACATGCGACTTATTAATTCAATTAATATTTATTAATTCATTTAAATAAAAATCAGTCTTGACTAATTTAGAATGAGAGGGAATGAAGTCGCGGAAATTACGCTAGTTTAATTAATAACATTTTTTTGCATTTTTTTTTCGCTGTCATATTTTATTTCTTGTGTGATAATTGTAATTGATTTCGTGTCGTTTTCATCACAATAAACAATTTCATTTCATTTCAACGTACAATCACGTCTTTTTCCCGACGTGCTAGGTAGACCACCCACATTTCGCCAGTATGTTATTGGTCCCATGTAATAGGGGGCGAGCCTATTGCCATCTACCGGGTACAGTTTCAGACTCCAGACTGTCATAGAGATAATTTCTAGTGGAAAAATCCAATGACACTTTGCTTGACCTGGCATCGAACCCGGGACATGATCGACAGTCGAGCTTGCGTCCACTTCGCCACTAAGGCAGTCGTATTATAACTTATGATATTAATACCTACTTTTATTTTATGTGGACAGTGTCTTTATTCAGATAACGATAAATATATACTACAGCTATTTACATAAACTATTTGAATATCTTCAGTTGTTATCGGCTCAGAATTTATACCAGTCTAGATGCTAGATCGAAATGCCTTTATCTATTTTCGGGTGACCTAGTCTTCAGACTACATATCTAAGACGCTTGCGATCGATATTTGCCTGTTCATATAATACAACTGTTATTTACTGGTTATATGTATTGGATATTGACTCGGTGGTAGTGAGCGAAAGCTCGACTGCCCATCATGAGGTCCCGGGTTCGATCCCAGGTCAGGCAAAGTATTATTTAGTTTTTTCCATTCAGAATTACCTCAATGACAGACTGGAGTCTGGAACTGTGCCCGGTAGATGGCCATATAGGCTCGCCCCTTATTAGATGAGACCAATAACATACTAGCGAAATATGGAACTAAGTCCTGGGTGTACCCAGGACTCAGTCCCATAGTAGGTACACCTCTACCAAACTCTGGGATAAACGTCCACTTCTGGACAAAAGGGTTCCCTCATAGATTTCCACCTAGTCCAGTTGTAAGCGGCTTGTATCCAGCGTGTTCCTGCTGTATTCATTAGATCGTCTGTCCATCTTGTGGGTGGTCCATGGTCTCCACACGAGAACCTAACAGCCCCATCAGTCATACACAGCTCAACAGCCCAATCAGTTCTACGTGCTATGTGCCGTGCCCATTCAAATTCAACTTGTTAGTCCGCTGGGCTACATCTAGAACTATTCATCCTAGGACTTTTCTGGCCTTATGCCTCGCAATTAAGTTGAAATGCTTTTAAAGATTTAAGATTATCCTCTTAGAGCTTTTCTCGCATTTTCAATTGAGTTGAAATTCTATCTATTGTGAATTTTACACAATATTAATTCGTATTTTTCTTCTATTCATTTTATTCTCTCGGTCTCGGTTCTCGGTCCGACCGCGTAGTCTATAAAAATTTGTGCCTAATATAATTAACTCATTAGATAATTGTTTATCTTAAATTTTTTAAGATGAGTTATACTGTGTCCCTATGATTTTATTATCTTATATAAACTTTTCATATGTTTTTTGGTAAACGTCTCAATGTCCCAGTTTTACTCGCGCGATTAGACATTCACCTCAAAGTATCAGAATATAATCGATAGGAACATAACGAGCGAATTTAAGACTGTAAAGGATACAAAATTGACACAATCCTATGAAAATTTTACCAAGTCGATTATTGATTTAAAGAAAAGGGGAGATAGTGTACGTTCTCCCACGTGCAATTTGTTTATTGTAAAGTTTACACAGTGCAATATATTGAACAACAAAGGTAGAAAGACGTTACAATATTAGTCTTTGGTACGACCTAACTTTACTTCGTACGACCTATAGTACGTAGACCTAATGGGACCTAATTTGAGCTCCATTTTCGAGAAGACAGTACCTCATCTCCTCTTTTCTTTAAATCAATGAAGTCGATGTTTCGTATTATCCTTTTGTTTCCTCCGAATCACTAGCGACTCCGACCGTCGAATTTCCAAATCTATTGAAGTGCGTCCTTTTGATGTATGCGTATTTCTTTCGCTAGGTATATTTTTATTTGGTTCAATAACCTTATACTTATTAGTGATATTCATTTCATCCGTACAACACAAACAGGTATTCAATACATACCTACTGTTAAGTAGCACAATGCAGGTGCCCGCGGTATATTCGTTTAGCGGTTACTGCCGGCTATCCAATATCCTATCTACTTACAATGACTTCCTATTCTTACAAAACTTATCTATAGGTACCTCTATACTTACCACAAAATATAAAACACAGAAGGTGTGCATGCACGCACTCAACGCGAGCTAGAAGGAACTCTTAAAGGGGTCAATTGGTCCCCAACTCCCAGATCCCCACTGGTGACATCCGGCATTTTAGAATTTGTCCCACATGTCCACTGGTGACACATTATTTGTAGTTTTTTAGAATGTGTCCCACACTTTCACAAATTATGATTTAGGATTCAAAATGCGAAAATTGCTAATCATATGTTTCCCAGTTCTTACAAGTCCCAAGTGACGACATAATCGTCTGAATGGACGCGTGCCTCGAGAGTGCTCGAGGATCAACGTAAAGCGAGCGTGTCTAAGTGTGCGTGCATTTTTGAACCGTTGCATACACCTTCTGTTTGTGTGTACCTGTACCCATCTATCTATGGATTTACTTCACATAATGAAGAGCATTTTTGCGACGTTGAATCGAAAGCGGTGACTTGACACTTTCAGTGAATGTAGGAGTGAATGCTTGCAAAAAAGAAATGATGAAGTAGGTACCCGTTGGGCTCATAGCTAGTGCTTTTCAACTATCAACTACCTGCATAAAGATTTACGTAAGGATATAGAGAACTGGATAAGTCAAGCGCTACTTTCAGTCATTCCAGTACATTTCAAAGAAAATCTATTTAAATAAGTCTTAAACAGATATTTTTAAACGTCAATCAATAATATCTGTAATATCAAACTGGTAAAGAATCTACCGTGCGTTCGAAAATATACCTCCATAAGAAGTATGCACAAGAAACTTGTAAAGTTTAATTTTTTCAACTTCGAGTTTTACAATATTTGGTTTGGTTACATTTGTTTGCTTGTAAGGTGGCTCAACCCTACCCTCGGTCGACATGACAACGTGTATGCTCTCATACACGCATCAGGTGGCAACCCTACAACATTATAATTTTTTTACCGTAGGTAATCACCACGCTTGGCAGGCGGCTTGGTGAACGCAGTAGTTGGAATACTTGGAAACGGAGAGCGCTGTTACCTCTTCCGGGTCTCACGGCTCCCACGGGATAATAAAAAGGGTCGCCCTATTAGCCGAAAACCATACGGCCACTAACTTTTCAAAATGTCAAAAAAATATAAATCTTAATACCACTTCACACCAACGCTAAACCATTCGAACTGCAATTCGTTTGATAATTAATATAACATCGTCATGTTACCTATATATTATCGGCACACCCTGTATAACAAAACCCACTGAAACATGATGATGCGTAACACGCACACAGTCTTTTACCAATTGTCTCGGTGTTTTATTCCGTCTCACATGGTTAGGCTACATCCTCTATATACCTACCAGAATCATTGTCGTCATTGTGGACGAGTCGTTGACCGTGGCGAACTATTTTTACGCTGATCAATTCATGACTAGCTCTAGACTGGCGTGTAAGAGCACTTCACACATACGCCGCGCTCACGCGACGTTTAAGCCCGTCCACACGTAGCTATAATATATATTAATGTACCGTCCTATAATATATATTCTAGCAAGCTACCACACACGGAGACGATGCTATAATATATTTAACCTTCATTTCATTGATATACCGTTGTTAAGGTATATGTTGGTGACGTCATAGAAATATATATATAGCTGCGTGTGCTGTCAGTCGAATATTTGTAAAGAAAAAATATTCCGTTTGTGCCCTGCTATATGAATTATATTAATATATATTATGTCATGTCCCGATAGGTTAGACGTCAATCAAAAACAATTAATCATGAGCGATGGAGGATAATTTGACATCAATCATCACATTACATGGTAGTTAACTATCGATCATAGCCGTGACTGTGGCGAAACTGATAGCAAAATCTTTCTTGTAATGGACGCCTTAGATAGGTACGTACATACGTACATCGTACGGTCAGCATCAAAAGTGAACACTTAGTTTTTCAAAAATGTAAAATTATCTGAACAGTACATTAATATTTTGAAAATTTGAACGTGCTTATCGAATTTTGATGCTGACTACCTACCGTGGTTTGCCACAAATTGTGACTGTTTGTAAGAAAATTCCCCTGAGCGTACGTATTTCCTCATATCGCTATGTGAAATCATGGTAATCCGCGTGAAAAATAATACTGTGTTCGAGCAATCAGTGGCAAAACGTATACGTATTGAAAAAGACCGTGACGTTTAGTTTTCACTGCGTCATGTTAGCGTAAGTGTGAACACGCTCTTAAGGCTAACGCTTGCATCTAAAAACGTGACCGATCTTTGAAAAGATTGTGTCTCAGGGGGCATTCAAGTTTTCACAAATTATTAACGGTGTTTATATTTATTATTATATATTTACTTTTCGAAAGTTTGATCGAAAGTTGCCTGTCAGGATGGATAATAAATTGCACTTTAATAGATTTTAGCTATAAATCAAATAACCAGTTCAGGTTAATCTCTGCTTTGCAAATAGTTCAAATTTCTTTATCGAGCTGAAGTGATTAGGATGAGACGTTACAATAATGTCCGGTTTATGATTTATTTTGATATTTTGATATTTTTCTCTATCTACAATCTATAATCGTGAATTGGTTACCTATATTATTCAATTACAAAATATAAAGTGAAAATTTCATTATATCCCTACACCAAGGAAGCGCTTAAAATCATCTCTATCACGTCAGATTTCATAAAAATAAACTAAAATAACAGTGTTACAGGTATGTACGGGCAATCTTACTTGGCCGGCTTGAAGTTAGTTACGAATGGCTCTTTTGTAAACATTTCGCTTTGTTAACTTCATCTTACAATAATTTCACTTTATCTAACAACATAGTTTATTGGTCACTGTTAGTGCTTTCATAGCGACTGTACATGCGCGAACGTCTCCGACAAGTTAACTTCGGGCCGGCCAAGTAATATTGTCCGTGTGCCTCGGTGGCGTAGCGGGCGCAAGCTCGATTGCTGATAATGAGGTCACGGATTCGATCCCCAGGTCGAGAAAAGTTGTTAAATATTGGTTTTTTCCATTAGGAATGATCTCAATAACTGCCTGGAGTCTGGAACTGTGCCAGGTTGATGGAAATAGACTCGGCCTCTATTAGATGGGACCAATAACATACTGGCGAAATGTTATTGGTCCCATGTACCACCTCTGCCTACTGCCTACCCCTTCGGGAAAAAGGCGTGATTGTATGTTATTTTATTGTATACCTCCACTTATTTTTTCGGTCGGGAGTTAAAAGTTAAAGGCATGTAAGCAAAGGAAGCTTTTCAGGGACAAATTCAAGTAGGTACATATTGAGTTATCTATGTTAAATATTAATAAAAAACGAAAAAAATTATATCGAATAATAACATGTAAATTGCACTTGCACACTTGCCTTGAAAGACTAATCCATTATTTAGCATTCGTTTCATTCAGTTCCTACATTGAATGCGCAAACGCAGCCTTCGCACTATTCATTCATGTAGGCAAGATATTGGGCAATAATCACCTAAGGCTACGTATTGGGCAAGTATCAACTTAAATATAAATGTAGGCGTTAAATTGAGTCGTATAACAATTGGCAAATGGGCAAATGAGGCCGTTGGCTGATTTAATGTTAGGTCTCTGTTGATCTTTTTTAAGTGGAGAGTTCATTGTGCTGATTCTTCTTCGTTGTTACTCTTTTGCTTTATGGGTGCCTGGTATCATACTGGCACTTTAGCCTCAACTTAAATTCTAGGATAATGATAAAAACTATTAATGTATAAACATATTTTAAAGTATTTTGTCGTAAATTTTTGTAATTTTGGGTTGACGACTTATTAGATGTTGAAGAAAGCTATCATTTATTTTGCAATTTAACTTTTTGTCAGCATTTTACGAATATTTGCTTATAGCTTATTCGGTTCCCTATTCATTCGCATACTATTATTAGCCATAATTTTACAACTCATAAAATTTTAAGCCATTATATATGTTATAGCTAATGATCACCAGTCATAACGTCAATACTCCTATTATAACTTGTTATAGTTTTAATTGTCCTAACATTTGAAACCTATAATATTCTATGTCCTAACCTAAATAATTGATAACCATATTATTTTATGCCATAATCCTAACATGTCCTAACTATTGATATCACTAAAATTATGTGTCATAATCATATATTGCTCGAATGTTAACTTTGTCATAATATAAATTAAACCTAACCTAACCAATAGAATTTTGAATGTTCTTAACTCATTAACGTAGTAAACATCTTTTCTATGTAGTAAACTGTTGATATATCACATTGCTATAAAAAATATTATAGTATGGCGCTATTACAGATTAGGAATAAAAATGAAGGTAGTTTCATTATTATTATAAAAATAACACAAAGTCAAATTTTAGTGTTAATATTTGGAATAAAGTGCTTAAACGAATTTTGAAATTATAATTACAATGGAAAACGAGTGCAAAATATTTACAACAGAGAGAGGAGCCAACAAATTAAATATCAGTGGATTTACAAATGGAAATACGTACAATACCGATTATATAAAATAACAATTATGAACAATGAAAATTAGGACATAAACCATTATTAAGTATAAAATTATACATAACAAACATTATGACAACTAACAATAGGAATAAAAACTATTATACACAAATATATTATAGCAATTAAATTTTAGGACAATTTATCAGTATTACTACAAAAAAATATGTATTTCCAATATTATGACTAGAGGAGGTTATGACAAATGATGTATGCGGAAAAATTTTATGACAAAAGACTTTATGCGAATCAATAGGACACCAGCTTATTCATTATGAGTGGTTTTACAACTAATGCTTTGTAATGCGAGTAGCTTTATCGTTTGTTTGATTGTATAAGATTGATGTAATAATAGGATATTGGTACGTTCATCATAGTTTTGAGTACTCTTATTTAATAGCTCATTAACGCGAGAAGTTCTGTGAGAAATTACGTGTTGATGATATCGCAGAATCTTATTACTATCTACGAGTATGATTAACAATGTTGATAATAATGCATTGGAATCCTCCACCTCCACATACGCAATGGCAAATTACCTGTAGTAACCACCATATTGTCCTGCCGGGCTATCAGCATTTCTCAGTGAAATGCAAGAAAAAGGCAGCAGATGCATTCAGTTTGGGCGCAAAAGAGAAAGGAAACCGAGACACTAATAATAACGTTCCATGCAAAAAGAATCCCTACCCCTTTAAGATACAATTTATACTTCCCTCGTCGTCCAGTCGCAGGCCGTAAAATGACGCCAGGACGCCGCGTGCCGAGCGGCGGAGGTCCCCTAATGAAGTCACAGACGCTGCCTCGGTCCATGGGCAGGTCGGCCTCACAACCGAACAGTTCCAATGGAGGTTACAGCAGATATCCTGCGAAGCCTGCATCGACGCCGCCGGCTGTCAAACGACAACTCTCTGTGAGTTACTCATTGACTTAATAGATTCAGTATCATCATAGTTCTGTTCGAAAAAAAATATAATAAATACGCACATTTCGCCAGTCTCAAATCCCAATTAATAGAGGGGCGAGCCTATTGCCATCAACAGGGTAATCCAGACTCTTGGTCAGCAGTACCGCTTGTGACCAATAAATAGACCACAGAGGCAGTCTGAATAAGTATCTAACTAATATTATATCTCGATCTCGAATCTCAGTACAATGTAAAAAAATACGTCTCTAACATGTAAACAAAACGCTAGCAGCGCCATCTCATCATCATCATCATCGTAATAATAATAATTGTCATTCATATCTTTAATTAATTCAATTGGACTTGCTCTGTTTTAATTAAATTAAAATAAATAAAATAATAATCATCATCAAATAAACAGCCCTAGCGCTGTTTTATTGTGTGTATTAATGTTTGTTCCGTTTTCACGCTAAAACTACTTGGTTCGATTGAGCTGAATAACATAAAAAGTACTTATAATCCCGATATTCCCACGGGAACGAAAACCACGCGGGTGAAACCGCGGGGCTCAGCTAGTAGCATATAAAACCACGCGGGTGAAACCGCGGGGCTCAGCTAGTAGCATATAAAATAAGCTAACTTCACGTTACCAACTAACACATCATCACCATTAACCATCACATTATTATCACCGCTCACGTTCAGAGCGCGTATCAGGTACCAGTGAACGGATCTCCAGTGAGAAGAGCAGTTGGAGGAGGGTCCAACCGAGGGACCCCCACTAGAAGTAGAACCCCGCAGCCTGCGCTGAGCGTGCGAGGAGTGGACCCGAAGCTGGTTCAACTTATACTGGACGAGATCGTCGAAGGCGGCCCTAAGGTACATTGGGACGACATCGCTGGTCAAGATGTAAGTAACCACTTCCCATAGTTTGATGATATGGTTTTTATTATCTTTTAAGCTAAAACTACTGAACCGATTGGGCTGACGTTTGGTACGTCGGTAGTTCATATCATTTCGGCGCGTGAAACCGCTGCAATCCAAATAATATAAATGCGGAAGTTTCTTGGTTCTGTTCTTGGTATGTTATGTTACTTCTGCACGCTAAAACTACTGAACTGATTGGGTTAAAACTTGGTTTGTGATTTGTGCCTAGATTCTGAAATGACAAAGGTATACTTTAAGCCGTTGAAACTAATATGCACAGTAAATTTTAATAAAGAGATCATATCTATATTATTACACACTGACACTGAAAAAAAACGAAAAAAAATATTTATTCGTGTAATTAGTAAAATGCGCATTATAGAGACCTTTAAAGTTATATAAATATACTTGTGATATACATATTAAATGTGTTATTGTTATAGCATTCTGCACCATGTGTCATAAACCAGATTACCTTGAGTCTACTGACCTGTGTTGCCTTGACACCTATTTGTCCAAATCGAATTGAAAAACTGGTGATTTGAGACTATTTGTGGCGTCTGTGAGTCACATAAGAACTAGTTTTTCTCTTATTAAAGATATCGGAGACAAGATCTAGATACTGCTCTGAAAACCAGCTTGCTGCTATAAGCAGAAATGCATCTGCTGTAAAATGATAACCAAAAATTAGCTAGCAACTCTTAATCTTATATTTTACACAGTTTTGAAAGAACCATAAAGCATTTCTGAAAGTTTTACTATTTTTTTTGTTCCCACTGCTGGCAAAAGCTTCCTTTGACTCTTGCAGCTATATAAAATGAGGGGCCAAACCTTTAGTCTGAAAGTGGTCATTCAAAATTTCGTACTGCTAAAAATTCCTTCGAGCAGTTTATGACATTGGCATTCTGCTATTGGCAGTTCTGCTATTGGCAGCGTGCTCGCAGCATCTTTCAGTATCAGAATCTAGATATTTATTCCAAATCCGCTGCTCAACAGCATTCTAAGGTTCATAAATGTTTTGGAACCTAGAAAACAATCATTCTCTAGAAAAAATAAGTACCAGGCGCCCAGATCTTTATAGAATGTTCTTGTAATCACAGGCAGCAAAACAAGCGTTACAAGAAATGGTGGTGCTACCGTCGCTCAGGCCAGAACTTTTTACTGGTCTGAGATCTCCTGCCAAGGGGTTACTACTTTTTGGACCCCCTGGAAATGGTAAGGAAACCTGATCTTATTGTATGCGCCTATTGGAACTATTACTGAATACATTTACAACGTCTAAATGCGCTCAACTTGGCAATCAAGTTTGGGTTGCTGCCCCCATATAAGTTAGGTTTATAATATTTGAATTTTCCAGTTTGGACTTAAAACTTGTGTGTCGGTATCTATAGGTACTCGATACTAAATATTAAGCAAGGTTTCTTTTTATTTATTGGTAACAAATTGTTACGCTATCAACATGTATATTTCCGCTATTTTCTTATCTATTTTTGCAGTTAACTTTCTTCGGGCTCAAACTGTTATTGCATTCAGCCAGTCGAATAGAAACACATATCAATTCGATACAAACTCCTTCCTTAGTAAAAATCCAATAAAATTACTGGTTTTTAAACCAACTGCATAAGATAACCTCCTAACCTTTAAAATTCCAAAGACGAGTTTCCAAAAGCAGCAGCTTAACAGAACTACTTTTCACTTATTACCAAAAATGGTTAAAACCATTGCATAACAACACAAAATATAAGTTATTGTATAATAAAATATTTATATAACTTTTGCCCTTGAACATCCAACATCCAAATACATAGCGTTCGTTTTGCGTGCACATCATATACCTAAATATGTCGACATAATAAACATGAATACACTTTATATGCTAATTCAATCCAAAACTCCTTTGTTATCTTCTACTTCCGCGGTTTTTCTATTGTGAATCCAACTACCGTGGTAACTTCTTACTAATTATTATGGAACACAAAATTCTTTATTGTTTCGGCATCTCAATGCCTTTAAAAGAAAAAAAATACATATTTTATTACAGTAAATATTGAATAGGGTCAGCGCACTTGCCATTTTTTTGCAAGCTTCAGCTCGTGCATAATCTTGTAAATGTCATTTTATTTTTATACCATGACATTTTGGACACTTAAGACATAACGGCAAATACAAACGTGTGCATACATATATGTCTCCTTCATTCCCGGAGTATTAAAAGAAATCCTTCCTTCCATCTGATATGAATGTATTTCATGATATTAATGTTTCGTATTAAGTGGGACTAATACATAACGACATTATGGCATGGAGTACCTACTAAGGGACTTTGAAGACCCAGGAGGGTACTCCTCTTCCTACCCCTTTGGGAAAAAGGCGTATTGTTATGTAATGTTTTTTTATGATGTAGGTAAAACCCTGCTAGCTCGGTGCGTAGCGGCGGAATGTTCAGCGACCTTTTTCTCAATATCTGCCGCGTCGCTTACAAGCAAGTATGTAGGCGAGGGAGAGAAAATGGTGCGAGCGCTGTTTCAAGTAGCTAGGGAGTTACAGGTCAGTATCATTTTAAAACATATACATACACTGAATTAATAGCGGAAATTGTTGGTTTTCACTAGTCGCTTGAGTGGACTAGACTTTTCAGTTGGTTTGTTGTAATAAATATAAGAAACTAGCTGTGCCCCGCGGATTCACCTGCGTTGTCATCGTTCCCGTGGGAATATCGGGAAAAAAGTCCCCCATGTGTTATTCCAGGTTCTAAGCTACCTACATACCAAATTTCAGCCCAAACGGTTCAGTAGTTTTGGCGTGAAAGAGTAACAAACATCCATCCATCTATCCATCCTTACAAACTTTCACATTTATAATATTAGTAGGATAGGAAGCAGGATATCATAAATATAATCATCAGAAATACAAAATTTGAAACTAAAAATAACAATGTTAATATGAACTCCGCTGTTATGGCTGCGCAGTACATAGGTGTCGTGCGTACTGTGCTTCCAGTACAGCTAAATTCAGAGGGCTCAAAGATCTCAGGGAGTTTTTTGTCTACATTTTTACGCGCGACTTGGCGCCCAACGTGGGGCGGCGCGTTACTATTGGCATCCAACGCGCGTTGCCATTTTTGCCTAACGTGAGGTGGGGCGTTAAAATTAGCATTATTTATTGGTTAGTATATTGATATTGGCCTTAAAAAAAGAGTATTTTATTCTACATTATCTACTAATATCCCTATAACAGTTCTCTTTTATTTCCAGCCAGCAATAATATTCGTAGACGAAGTAGATTCGTTGCTGTGCGAGCGGTCGGCGGGCGAACATGAAGCGTCGAGACGTTTGAAGACAGAGTTCCTAGTTGAGTTCGACGGTTTGCCTGCAGCCGGGGCGGACAGACTTATCGTGATGGCTGCTACTAACAGGCCTCAGGAACTTGATGAGGCTGCTTTGAGGTAAACAATTGCTAGTTTTTCAATTACTTCGCAGATCTTCCGTGACGACCTGAATTTCACTCTATTGCTTCGTAGCGGGAGTCGCTGTTTAATATATTTTGTTATGTGAATCTTCTGTACTTTTAAGTTTGACGTTCTGTGTGATCAATCAATATAGCCGTGACTGTGGCAAAACTCACAGAAAAATCGAGTAATCGATGCCAAAGACATGTTTAAGGCGCAGTGCACACCGCCCTCTCGCTCACACGTACCCACATTTTTGAAGATATAAAAAATACTGCAGTAATGACGTAAAATAAAGACAACTAGGAACTAAAAAATAACAATGCAAACTTTCAGTAAAAAATCCAATTTAATCCAAACAACTTTTCATGTATCACCTGCACAGAGATAAAAGATCTCAGAAAAAGACACACTGAAGACTTGTTTGGATTAAATTGTATTTTTTGCTGAAAGTTGGTATTGTAATTTTCTAGTTCCTAGTTGTCTTTATTTTACATAATTACATATTTTTTATATCTTCAAAAATGTGGGTACGTGTGAGCGAGAGGGCGAATTAGTTGTGCACTGCGCCTTAAAGTCTAAACAATAGTCGATTTCCCCGCACAACGCCACGTATTTTGTTTTCATTCTAAAATTCATTAATAGGGAGGGGGGTCTTTTAGGTTGAGTTGTTGTAGTAGAAGACTGCTTTTTCCTTTTTTTTCTTCTATAAATTAAGTTAATTGTTACAGACGTTTCCCGAAACGCGTATACGTGTCCCTCCCGGACGCTCGCACCCGCGCCTCCCTCATAAGACGAGTGTTGACGCGCGGCGCCGCCTCCTCGGCTCTCAGCGACAGTGAACTGTCCCGGCTCGCGGCCCTCACCGATGGCTACTCTGGCAGCGACCTCACTGCCTTGTGTAGGGACGCTGCATTAGGACCCATACGAGGTACTACATAGGACGAGTGTTGTTTCAGCTGTCAACGAACTGTCCCGTCTCGCGAAGCAACTCATCATATTTCTTGAAAAAAAATTGAGTAACCTCAACATCAGCTATCTGTCAGTGAAATTCCCGTTAAAATCGGTCCAACCTTTTTTCACCATATACTACCTACCTACCTATATATACATGGTGACTACTGGTCCATTTGAACCTGATGACATCATCAGGTGCAACATTGTTGAAGCATAACAAGATATGAAATTTTAAATCGATCAGACCATTTAAAGTCTCTTATACTGATAATCTTCAAACGGCTGAACCGAAGTTCCCTTTCAATCATGTCAGTTTTTAAACCAAAAACACCCTTTCCGTGGGTCCTTCTGCCGAGAGTTAAAACAAAGATTGATATAAGAAAGCTATACCTTATACAACGTGTTACAAAAAGGTTTAGTAACACTTAAGGGGATGGATCTACGCGACAATCTAAGCAACTTTCAAAAGACAAAATTGCGAAATTTGAAAAAAAATCTACTCCCCATACAAATTTGCCGAACAGCATTCTCATTCGCAATTCTTTCATTTGAAACTTGTTTAGATTGACGGGCGGATGCTTCCATCTAAATATTACTAAACCTTTTTGTAACACGTTGTATGTCACAAGATAGAAGATGTAGTGAGAAAGATAGAGAAAGGATTGCTTAGATGGTTCGGACATGTGGAGAGGATGGACGAAAAGAGATTGACAAAGGAGATTTATAAGGCTAGTGTGAATGGTCAAGTCGGTAGGGGTCGACCTAGGCGTACCTTTCATCAACAAGTTGATGTTATGTTAAGGAAAGGCCAGGTCAAAAGTACCAACAACCGACGAGCATGCGTGAAGAATGTGATGAAAGTGGAAGAAGCGAAAGTTGTATGTCAGGATCGTAGCAAGTGGAAAGAAATAGTCTATGCCTACCCCAACGAGAACAAGGCGTGACTGTATGACTGTATGTATATATGTCACAATAATCACGCCATAGTAAACCTATATCATCACTTTCAGAACTAGATCCAGAAGAAGTGAAATGCCTGGATCTATCTCAAGTGCGTCCGATTTGCTTCCAAGACTTCATAGACGGTCTCAAGCGGATCAGACCGTCGGTCTCGCCGCACAGTCTAGTTGCTTACGAGAAGTGGTCTGTTCAGTATGGGGATTTGGGACTTTAGTTTACGCATACAGGTAAGTGATACATAGTGTTACAAACATTTTTACAAAAATTAGGTGCCTGATGGTAAGCATCATGATCGCCCATATCAGACACAGTGCCACCCAGTGTTTTAATCGCCATAGGACGCCACAGTTCGCCATAGGACGCCCACTGCTGAACATAGGCCTCTCTCATAGATTTCCATCTAGACCGGTTGTAAGTGGCCTGAATCCAGTGTGTTCCTGCTGTCTTAATCGTCAGATAAAGACAACAGTACGAATGTCTATCTTGTGAGGATCTCCATTCGAGAACTTTACAGACCCATCGGCCATAAATTCTACGTGCTATGTGCCCTGCCCATTGCCACTTCAACTTGCTAATCCGCTGGGCTATGTCGATAACTTTCGTTCCTCTACGTATCTCCTTATTTCTGATTCGATCTCGCAGAGAAATCCCGAGCATAGCCTACTCCATAGTTCGTTGCGCTATTTTATAACAGAGATGTACAGGGTGAATATTTAAAAGGGTCTTCAAGGCCATCTCCTAAATGCAGCAAATTTCGAGAAATGTGTTAATGAGTCGATTTTTTTTTTCAAAATCCACTCCCAGCGAGGGTAAATTGTTTTTCAAAAATGTAGATGTAGGTTTAGTTTTTCTCTAAATCCAGTCCAGTCACGTGAGTCCTTTCAGCAATTTTCGTAATTCACGAAAATCCTTTTATAATTTTCACCCTGTGTATTATACCGAAAAATCTGTCATTTAATATGCGAAGTACTCATATTCTAGGTGTCGTGCGTACTGCCCAGCCAAAACGGCTAAAATTATAGTCTGCACAAAATAGTGCCCATATTTAATTTTTTTAAACCTTTTTTTAAATTCTTCTAGGTATTGGTAATCAAAAAGAAGGTGAGTCATTAAATATAAGAATTTAATATTAGTAATTTAAAAACATTCGCGATTAAGACACATATTTTACGGCCAAATGGGACTTAAACGCGCTATAAACTTTTGTTATATAAACAATTTAGGTAATGGTGGTATATGATGTTGATAAATAGGTATAATAAATGTTTTTAGATCTTTTAAGAGGTGTGGACACCTTTATTATTATGTATTTATCATAGGATTTTGTTAAATTCCTAAAAGTTGTCCTATCGTCTTAAATCCCGTCAAGTTTTGCCGTGAACAAAATTTATTATAATTCTACAAATATTACAATTACAATTATTTTATTAATTGAATCTCAATAATATTATGTATCTATGTAATCCATAGTAATTAAAATGAATTTAGTTGAACAATATTATATCAAGTAAAGTCAATGGAGTTTTGAAAATAAGACACAAAATTAATTTTTGTTACTATTTTAATGTTATTTTATTATGATAATGAATTTGGTTTATATCTGACAAAAACTTAGATATAGGTATATGAAAAAAAGTTGTTACATGGATTTGAAGGATATAGAACCATTTTTGTTTTAATTTAGTAAAAGATCAAAAGCTCATCTATTCACAATCATGTGACTATTTTATTTCTGATTTTAAAGTTTGTAATATATGACCGTGCCACAGGAAATTGGACCTTAACTACTTTGTTATAAAAGCAAGATAAATGACTTAATTCACTACACAATAAACTGAGAACTAGAAAAAAAATTAAGAACTTAACATAACCTAATTAATTTATATTTTTAATCGCTATATAAAGTCATCTAAGGTAAACTTGATTTTGACATATTTTTTGCAAAAAAATCTGTTAAATTGACAAGCTTGTTATTCAGGGTTGTCTTGCGATTGAAAAACCTTTTTTTTTTTTTTTTTTTTTTTCTTTTTTTTTTTTTGACACTGGGAAAAAATGCGTTACGCATACCCTCCCATCGGGGGATGGAAGGGTTCTGTGGGACTCCCCGGTTGCTACCGGTATACCCACTAAAACGACCCAGCGACACTCCCGCATCGTCTGATTGGGGGAGGACTGGGAAACCGGCAGAGCCTTTACATCCAGTCCCCCCCTGACGACCGCCCGCCTTTACGGCGGGGCCTTCATGCCCCTCCTGACTGGGAGGGGCCCGGGAATGACCACGAGTGTTCGGCCATTCCCGCCCAGCGTGGGTTTGGGTTGTGGGTTGGGTGGCGATTGAAAAACCTATATTAAGGTTAAACGTCACCCATACAAAATGAAAATACACAGATATGAAGAAATAGGGAATATTTTTCCACTCAATGGTTTGGGGTTGGCTCTGTTGGGGTTTTCTTTAACAAAATATGTTTTCGCGCAA
Source organism: Hemistola chrysoprasaria (assembly GCA_947063395.1). Lineage (NCBI taxonomy): Eukaryota > Metazoa > Arthropoda > Insecta > Lepidoptera > Geometridae > Hemistola > Hemistola chrysoprasaria. Next base: position 11,028,248 of record OX346728.1, on the reverse strand, counting down.
ATAAAGACCTATTATTTTCATTTCGTATGGGTGACGTTTAACTTTAACAAAAAATATATATCAATGGTCAGTGGTGAACGTCCACCACCACACTGACATAGATATAAAATAACTTGGTCTATAAATTATGCATAAAATATCATCAATCACGAACGATGTTCTTAACATCGGTTTAGGCTCATATTGATCGATCCGGTCGTCTGATCAGACTTCCAAATGTGGGATGGTATTTAGATTCGTTTTAGAATCTGATGAATGTATAGCGCGGGTCCCTTGTGGTTTGTCTAATCATGCAATCGGATACAGTATTTTAGATATCACCTACTTATCATGTTAACACTCATGTCATTTATCTCCAAAAAAACCTTTTTAAAAGAAAAGGTATGACTCAGCACAATGGCCAAGTAGCTTTCAATGTTAAATGTGTAGTGATCGCTTGTCAAACGCTTGAACGTCGTATTGAGTCGTCACCAAATCCCGTCCTAAATGTTAAAGGAAAATAAACTCTGTGGCTTAGCAATTAAAATTAATATGCTTTGTTTTAAATATAAGCTTTGGGCTTAACAAAATTGTCTTCTATGAAATAAAACCAAATCTGTGGTTGACATGTCTACTGTGATAGTGGGCGATTATCTATAGAACAATTTTTTTTTTTTCAAAACAAGGCATATGAAATCAATGCACTTCCATACAAGGTTAAATCATTAAATATAATATATAATATTATGACATACATATAAACATTAAGCCGCGTTTTCACTATACGAATAATTTTGGTCCGAGCGTGCTCTGTAACTAGATCCTACTTGTTTCGTGTAAACAGCGCACTCTGACGCTGGCGTACTCTGGCGACGGGATTACACCTTTAAATATTATGCAACGTGTTACAGAAAGCAGTAGTAATTATTTAGTAAGTACTCATGGAGTTGAATTTACCCGTCAACCTACAAAAGCATCTAGTTGCAAAAGAAAGAACTGCTTTGTTCGCAAAAAATCAACTTTCCATACATGTTTGACGATCAGCTGATTCATTTTGTATGAGAAGTCGAAATACACGTATAATAATAATAAGTGTGACGAATGGAAATTATTAAATCTTATAATAAGCCTCGTACACCTCCTTTTACTATATTTTTCTCATAATTCACTCCATATTCCATTATCACTACTTTGCCGCCATATTTCCTGCTTATCCGCCTATTCCATAGAGTATATCACCTCTCAGTCCTTCTAATATCAAACCTTAACCTTGTCATTGTCAATATTCTTGTTGACAGCGACAAAGCCACAGACTAAATCCACAAATTGTTACATTTGCCAAAAATACTTATAACATTCGGCCATCCTGCAAATACGTCGCGTCCCGCGACGATACACCCGAGCGCGATGATCACCAGCACCTCTCCCACCGATGCCCATTCAGACAGTGCAGAATAGAACATCCCTATTGAGACCAACCATTACATATTCACACAAGTATGGACTTAATAACAAACACGCACAACCTCGACACGGTCATCCGCCAGTCCCAAACCAGGCAACACCTGTACCATGGCAACCAGAAGACCGATATACACACCTATACACTCCCACAACACCCAGACACAGATCAAACAGACATGCTCACGCGCACAAATGCCTGACCCGGCCAGGGATCGAACCCGGGACCCGCAGCTCAGAAGGTAGGGACACCACCAGCCGAGCCAACCGGCCAGTGAGGCCGGCAGTTTTATATAAATTAAGTATCTTGAAATGAAAATTATCATCGAAGTCTAAGTTTATTGTAGTGATTGATCTGAATACTCAATGATACTCTAGGTCACACAGTGATTGCTCTAAAGTCTCACATCGATTCCTCTGAAGTCTCACAGCGATTCCTCTAAAGTTACACAGAGATTCCTCTGAAGTCTCAAAGTGATTCCTCTAAAGTCACAGTGATTCATCTGACTTCTCAAAGTGATACTCTAGGTCTCACAGCGATTCTTCTGAAGTCTCAAAGTGGATAATATGCTAAAATCACACAATGATTCCTCTGAAGTCTCAAAGTGATTTCTCCAAAGCCACACAGTGATTCATCTGAATTCTCAAAGCGATACTCTAGATCACACAGCGATTCCTCTGAAGTCTCAAAGTGGTTACTCTAAAGTCACAGTGATTCCTCTGAAGTCTCAGAGTGATTTCTCTAAGGTCACACAGTGATTCCTCTGAAGTCTCAATAAGTGATTCCTCTAGTCACTCAGTTGTTTCCCTGCGTTCACACAGCACAGGGCCACAAAGTTATATTCTGGAACTCACATAGTTATTTCCCTGAGATCACATAGCAACAGGGCCACAAAGTTATATTCTGGAACTCACATAGTTATTTCCCTGAGATCACATAGCAACAGGGCCACAAAGTTATATTCTGGAACTCACATAGTTATTTCCCTGAGATCACATAGCAACAGGGTCACTTAGTTATATTCTGGAACTCACACAGTTATTTCCCTGAGATCACATAGCAACAGGGCCACAAAGTTATATTCTGGAACTCACATAGTTATTTCCCTGAGATCACATAGCAACAGGGCCACAAAGTTATATTCTGGAACTCACATAGTTATTTCCCTGAGATCACATAGCAACAGGGCCACAAAGTTATATTCTGGAACTCACACAGTTATTTCCCTGAGATCACACAGCAACAGGGCCACACAGTTATTTTTTTCTCCCTGAGATCACACAGCACAGGGCCACACAGTTGTTTTCTGGAACTCTCAATTTTAGTTGTCAAGTCTTATGCTGTTATGACTCTTAGCTGATATAATGATTTTTCAGGTTTCCATTAGATTGGACTTATGTATCTTCAAATATTTTCAATACCAATCATCATTCCGAGATTCCATCAGTATTACATCGGACAACCACTCTGTCTGTAGCATCATCTTCTATAAGCATTACTCCCATTATTATGTTGAAGACTCCATTCTAATCCTTGCTTCATTTAGGTCACATTGTCTGGCAAGCAAGACCTGGAAATGAAATACAGCACAGTAATTTGTTCAACTCAACTAATATAAAATTCTATTTTCATTTCAGGTTACCTAAGTATTTTTAGTTAACACATTATTCAAATTTTATTTTTAACACATGTGTATATACATATATACGTACCCATTTTAGGTAGGTACAAAAGTACCTATTTTCATGTATACCAACTTTCTTTAATTACAAAATTTTGCTATTTGTCATATCTGAAAATGAAATACACAGGTTAGCATCTTTATTAAGTTAAATAATAGGTCCAAAAGGCTGTTCCACCATTATTCATTAGTCTGCAACTTGCGAATATTTTAAGATCACCTGGGAGATCTGTTTCACATATATAAGTACATTAAATATAAGTAGGTACTACACTTTATATATAATCTGAAAATTAAAATTAACTTTTTATAATAAATATAATAATATGAAGTTATTGAAAGCATATTTCAGGAGCAATCAGTTAGATATAAGTAGTAATAGGTCCTCGAAGACTGTTCCAATAGATCTGATTGTTAGTTGCTCACTTAGTACTTTTATACTTTCCTTTATAATCTGAAAATTAAGTAAACATTATGAATACAATAAGGTGACTGAATTTATATCATTTTAAAGTGGTGGTAGGCAGTAATATTCAAGAACTTTCTCATGAGATCAATACCAGATCTACTTAATACAAAGATACCTTTTGCCAAGCACACAATCTGTGTCTGTTCTGAGTAATACTATTAATTAGAAACATGACATTATTGTGTAGTGATAATAATTATTAATGATTTCAGGTCTATTTTAATGCTTAGTCGAGTGAATATCAATAGCAGCTGAAACATAATGTCTGGCGAAGTATAGATAATACTTAATTAAAGTACCTACCAAAAATACCTATAGTAGCCCTGCCCTATATTGCCCTGATGATGCTCAAATATCATATTACTAAACAAATTATCATAGTTGCCCAGCTACAAAAACACCAAGCACCCACATCACAGGCAACCACCGGCAACCCACCAAAGCCGGTGTCCTGACAGTACCCATAGGCCTATACACTAACACAACAATTCCAATTGCAAAGATATTATATCCAAAAGTAACCATCTTATTCATTGATCATGTGCATGAGAGACTAATATTATTTAGACATACAATGAGACGTCATGCACTTATTCACTGAGCAAGTAATCACTACACTTATTCACTATTCACTATGTGTAGACACAGATAGGCAGACCTTATCCTGAACGCTTTGTAAACCAGCAGTTTTCAGTAATTAGGTACATAATGGACTTAGATCTTGTACCCAACTACCTAATAATATATTTGCTCATAATATGTGGGGGCAATTTACCTATATTTACTATTTAATAACGACAATCAGCAGTGTATGCAAGAGCCGTTTGTGTTCATTATTCTATCAGCAACTAATTTTTGGTAGAATGGTAGTGACGTGATTCGTACATACATTACCTATTTTTTTTGGTTTTGGCCAATTAGTGGGCAACATCCCACTTCTGAAATGTGACGAATGGAAATTATTAAATCTTATAATAAGCCTCGTACACCTCCTTTTACTATATTTTTCTCATAATTCACTCCATATTCCATTATCACTACTTTGCCGCCATATTTCCTGCTTATCCGCCTATTCCATAGAGTATATCACCTCTCAGTCCTTCTAATATCAAACCTTAACCTTGTCATTGTCAATATTCTTGTTGACAGCGACAAAGCCACAGACTAAATCCACAAATTGTTACATTTGCCAAAAATACTTATAACATAAGTCACCGTCTGCCGTAATATTTCGCCATGAGACGGAAGACGGCAGGTGCCAGGGTCTCTAGCAATAGCCCGGTAACCATCCATCTAAAAATTGCACCTGTAGCCAAATCAAGTAGTTCCCGTCCATTCACAATAGTTCTTGCACCTAGCGGGGGCTCTCCTGAAGCTCATCTTCTGTAGATGGTTACAGAGATGGACCCCGATAGGTGCAATCCATTACCTTTAGATTAAAAGCTCAAAGGGGCCTTGCACATTGGACTAACGTTCAGTGTACGCATACCAAAAGACCGTCGGACGCAACAGAAGTGTGGAAAGCGTTTAAGATTGCTCAATTTCTGCTGTCAAACGGCATGTTTCGTATTACCCAAAAAAACTTGCAATTGATTGCTAGCTCGATTCAAGACGCCCTCTGACCGTCGGGAAAGGAACCAAAAATTGGTCGTTAGTGAAGAAATCTTTGTGGTCTGTGGCAGAAATTGCTGCTAAGGCTGAATTTTCGGAATTACCGAAGCGTTTCAACAGCAGAGCGATAGAAGTAGCAGCGCGAAATGGGACTGACAGAAGGCGACTACTATTTGCAGATTGTTGTTCAGATTGTTATCCAAATCAAAAAAAACTCTAACCAAAATCGTGATGTTTTACCTGCATAAACTTATTTACAAGACCCATAAAACAAGAGTCCAAGTCGTTGAGTCGAACTCAAACACCTTATTTTGGTTATTGGTGTGTTTACAGCTTCAAAAACCATAATATTACCCATTGTGAAAGTTGAGGATTAACGAGAAATTAAGTATTTGAATCTCAAGACACATCAGAAAGGTAATTTGGCCTTATTTTTTATTGTTTTAATGTGTCTAGGTAGGTGCCTATTAATAATTATTATTGAATGATTAAATTCATAACATGCAAACGTTTATTGTGATAAAACACTAACTTACCAGGTACCTAATAAATTATCTTTATTCAGCCTAGATATGTACCTACCTAATATCATAAAATATCCTTCTGTTAAATAAGTATGTCTCGAGGTGTACGGTCAAACCAAACCTGCGTCTTGCTGCGGTTGCAAATCAAACTGCTGCGGCCTAAATTTACCAGTTCGCAATCAATCACTTCATCATTTACATGCGACTCATTTAGTATATTAAACAATTATATAACACTCGACACAACAACTTCTCTTTCAATCAATAACATCCTCAAAGATCCATACAGGAGGTCTAAGAATCTCTTTCATTTTCAGCCACTCGATTCTTTCTTGTGCTTGTGTAGGTTCGATGCAACTGGACACAGCTTATATTTAATTCCACCCAGTGACTGGTGTAGGTATTTATTATTCTTATTTTATCTCCATGTTATACATAATAATTATATGGGACAACTTCCAGACACGGTCATCTGGTCCCAAACTAGGCTAGAAGCTGGTCTATGCTAACCAGAAGACTTATATACATACTTATGTAAGCTTACAACACCCAGACACAGATCAAACAGACATGTTCATGCACACAAATGTTTGACCTGGACAGGGTTCGAACCTGCTCCGGATCCTGCGGAACAGAAAGCAGAGTAACTACCATCTGAGCCAACAGGCTATCGGGCTGTTTTAAGTATTATTTATTTAGTAAAATTTTATACTTTTGCAGCTACAAGAGATGTCCACTTAATAGATGGAGACAAGTAGACATGAGAGAAGAGACTGTTAAGAAGACTCGTCAGACCCATAATTTGTACTTAGGGATTGAGGGTCCAGAACTAATTACTGACTATCAATAGAGCTGTTCATAGTTTATTCTGTTTTGCTATTATAAATTGAATTTCTTTGATAATAATCATATTATTTTTTACTTATTATAGAATTTATAGATTTATTTAACATAATTATTGTCATTAAAAGAATAATAAAAAGGAAAGTAAGAATATAATATACTTATACTACCTGTGTTTTATGCGCTGGAAAGTACCCTAGACTATGTGTTATTTCAGGGTCTAAGCTGTATTATAGTGAAAGGTAGGAATAGCTTGCAGTATTAGTAAGAAGTAGGATTTATAATCCTACTTACATGTAGTTAACTACTATTGCCAATAACATAACTAGCGTAATTCCAGAGTCCATTATCATCTACCGGGCACAGTTCCAGACTCTAGACTTAGACTGTCATTGAGAAAATTCATACTTAATAATAACACATTTTTCCTGACCTAGGGATCGAACCCGGGACCTCATGGTCAACAGTAGCGCTCGCGACCACGCATCTTATATATGCATATTTTTTAACATATGTTAAAATATGATCACACTAACTAAAAATACACTTATTTATTATTACACGCGCGTACTTATCTGTTTCTCACACCTAAGTAGGAGAAAATAAAAGATTTTGGAGCTTTATATGTGTTTTATTATGGGCCAGTTTCAATGAGTTACTTGCACACTTGATTAGTTCCCTAGGGTGCTCTCTTTCGAGCTAGTTAGTAGGTATGCGTCACAGTCACTATTTCTAGCACGTTTACAGCCAAATCAAACGCGAGGCCTATGCCACAACCTCTCAGAGGTAGGTGTTTACGTTCCGCCACAGTACGACGGTGATAAGTACGACATCGGCCCCTGGTTTCTGCCTCATCCTTCTGTATATAGTTCCATCTGGCTACTGGAGCCTTACGTTTGGCCTGTTAACAAGTAGTAATATTAGTTTCGATAATATGTAAACAACAACAACAGTTGGAGTAGGTATATGCAATCTATGCGTTCGTAACTTACCTTCTCTTGCAGCTAATATGGGTGAAATATAGTTCAAGTGAGATATTATCATATTAAACAAGGATATAAGTAATTAATTAAGACTGGACATTATTATGAATGGATAATTATTAATGTTGTCAGATTTAGAATTTAGGTAATCCATCAACGCTGCCACATAATACAATCAAACAGAAAGCCGGCTCTACCAGGGCTTCGATTTTTATGTATATTTAAATAGAAATTGGAATCGAATAGCACAAAATTGGCTAGTATGTGGAGAAGGGAGATTACCTCCTACCCTTCCCGCCCATCTGCCGAAGAGATATTATTTTTGTGCCGCTACTGTGACTCAAGCCACGAATTTAGGGGGAAAGGGTAAGGAAAAAGAAGAAAAGGTATATTTTTAAAGTTATGTTTTGTTTTATCCATTCAACTTGACCTAACCACTTTTGGGGGATTGGAGATTTCTCCCGCACCGAAGATATTATTATATAATATTGTGTCCGTATTTTGATATGAATAGATGGGATGTTAATAGGTAATATGAACTTTAATGTAGTACAGACTGCGGACTTCTGTATGAAGTTTATACTATAAATAATATTTAACTAAAACAATCATAACAATTAAGCACCCACTTAAAAATAAATGTAGTGCGCTTACTCCAAGTTGAAAATATATTACTCGAATATCTGGTGATATAGTAACCGTCCTTCTGTCTCATTGATTTAGTGGCCCGTGCCCATAGAAGATAAATAATTTGATGAAATCAAAGGTAAAAATAGAACAGACTATAGCAGCCTCCCACAGATAAAAAAAATTAAACCGCAATAATTAGTTCCATTTACTGCTAATATTCCATTAGGCCGCTAGTGTGCCAAAGCGACAAAACAGCAGTGCAGAAAGCATGCGTAATTCGAATTCAAAGTGACATTTTGCAATTACTGCTACTGCTACTTCACTGCTTCTGCTACTTTTACTTCTATCGCTTGACCATGCATAATAGGGGCGCGTGTATTGCCCGTATTTTCGAGCGACATAACATCGAATAGTGAAAACCCGCTTTACATCCATATCTTATTCAAACATAATTAATATAAGTTTGCAAGCAAAGAACTATCTTCTTATACAAATAAGTATCAAAAAGCTATATACATAATAAATGCTATAAGATAATAATAATATGTTAAGCTGTTCGCGTTAAAGATAATAAACATGGCTCACTTTTGAGCTTATTAACTCTATTTTACTAAGGGTTAATATTTTGCACTATATACAAGATAATTCTTTAGTTTGTAAGCTTGTAAGTTCTTTGAAATTTATTTAGACTACGTAGGTATGTACATCATATTTTTAGCGTGATTGGCATATTTTATTTTTAGCCTGGAGTTTGGAACTGTGCCCGGTAGATGGCAATAGGCTCGCCCCCTATTACATGGGACCAATAACATACTGGCGAAATGTGGGTGTATCTACTATGGGACTGAGTCCTGGGTACACCTCTGCCTACCCCTTCGGGAAAAAGGCGTGAATGTATGTTATGTTTATTGGCATATTTTAAACAACACTGTATGCAGTTGGTCACCAAATGAAACCTTTAGCAAATGGATACTAACTAGACAGTCCACGAGGAAGTAAGGCCTTACGCATACATTTAACGCGTGTAAAAACGTTATGTTTTCTATGTAGTAGTAGAAGGCTATTGCGCGCGAGCGATTGTATGGAGCGACGGGGGTCTGCTTTAGTATGCCATTTACCGCTAATTAAGCAAAATTAATTTCAAAGAACTTATCAGAAAACATAAAATAACATGTAATGGAAAATATTGTACAAATTAGGTTCCCATATATTTTTACCTCATTTTTTTTTTGTTAAAGTCACTTGAGTTGGTAGTTGTAAAATGAACTTTATTTTCATGGACATAGATTTCAACTTGTAATGATTTTACACCATACTCTGTCTACGGTCATAATTAATGTGGGCAAAGATTGGAATAACATTTTCAGCCATACAGAGCTACAGGCAAATGCTTTGAAACATAGAAACTAGCGCCGTTGTTCCCATTCATTCAGACTGTAGTCACAGTGTAGCTATAGATTTACAACAAATTACGGTTTTACCCTCGGGCCTATATAAACGCGCACTGAGAACGCTACGGAGACTTCAGTCATTCATTCATCATAGCGCGTGATCTCCTGACATCTATATCCCTGAGGAAGGAAATCGAATATTTTCAGTTTCAATACCCGTGTAAAGCCGTAATTTGTGATTTACTATATATGAGTAACACTAACGGTCATTTTCAAAATAGCTATTGAATAAAAAGTAGTTTTAGTTATTGCCACCCAGTGTCAAGTATTTTGTAAAAAACAAAAGTAAATAGTTCCAACATTATTTTTGAATTGTTGGGAGTACTTTATTATAATTATGTTGATTATTTAATAATAATATTATTTAATTTTATTCTTGCCCACTATTGATTTTATTATATATGTAATGCTGCTAATCTTATGAAAGTTATTAATTGAACGTAATGTAAACGGGTAGTCATCTCTTCCTTATGGTTCTAATGATTTATTTATCCGTGCGAAGTAAAAAGTTTGAGATATATTGAACCTTTTTTCATAATAGAATAGGTTTTTAAGGAGGTTCTAGTGTTGGGAGTTTGAAGTTTTAATTTTATCGATAAAGCGAAACATCGACGTCTTCCCGGCGCCATTTTTTATTTTAGCACGTAAAGTTTCGTTTTTCTCTTTGTGGCGCCGCACGGTTTGTGTATTGTCCGAAGTTGAATGTTTACGGATAAATAACGTTATTAGAACCAAATCTTAGCCGAAATCATTTGCTCAAACGGTAGTTACAAAACGAGCAAAATGGAATATGAGAAAATATATTTTTACATAACAGTACCTATGTTGTAAAGTTTTCATAGTAATAATTGTTGTTTCTCGCTATTTATAATTATAATCGTATGTTAGTAGTTTAGTGCCATCGTTGAACTCTAGTTTTAGTCAACTAAAGGTTATTTAATGGCAGTTTAACGATACTTTAGTTAGTATACAAACACAATTTGAATATTAAAATACATTTTGCTGTTAACGACATTTTAATTACTTATTTTTATTTCAATTTATAAAAGAACATTGTCAAGTCTCTATTTTTAATAATCAAATTATAAAATCTACTTGTTAAGGTGTCGTTATTTTTTTAATAATGAAATGGATTATAACAAAGCTATATTTTTCAACATAACAGTTTTCCTAAAAAGACAGCGAGTTAGAATATTATTATAATTCAAATGAAATTCATGATAGTTGATATTTATACCATATTAGTGTGTATTGTAGTGTCCCGATGTGTTTAAGCTTCAATGTGGCGTGGTTTCTAACTGCCAGAGTGATAAAAATACCTTGAAAAAGTGTCGATCCCAAAAACTTGATGATTGATATATTTGGTATCGATTCAAACAATCAAGTTTTTCTTTAAAAAACCATCAATTCTATCTTAGCAGTAGTCTTGTAAAAAATTATAAAAAGTCGATATAGCATCGATTATGTACGATTTATAAGATTGCAGATTATATCGAATATTGAGATGATTTCATCGATATAATAAAAATTAAGAGACCACGTCACTATGGCTATGTAGATACGCTTGAGCGTTACCATTCGTAGTAAAAATTGACGTCCATCTACACAGTCGACCATTGACCAACGTCAATGCAAGGTCGAAGGTTGATTTCGTTTTTTGAAAAAATCGAAAGTACCTGTACTTAGATGGTGGTTGGTGCCGATAATATGGTCGGCCAAGAAATAAGTTTCGTTTTAAGTACATATTCTCTTTTAAAGTGCCAACCAACGCGACCGTACAGAAGTAAATTCTATTTGATTTAGTCGATCGAAGTCATCTTGGTCGGGAAAACATAATTCATAATAAGTATTCGTCACACCGTCGGTTAGATGAGCATTGATTAAATATACAAGGGGGTGTATTTACCCGTCAACCATAACAACCTGCAAAATAAAGAATTGCAAAATTCGCAAAAGAAAATTTATTTCGACTTCCCATACAAATTTGCCGATCAGCATCCATTTTGCATGGAAAGTCGAAAATTTTTTTCCGTGAATATCAAAATTCGAAAGTTCGAAAATTGTTCAGTTTGATGGGCAGGTGTACCCCCTTTAGTATTTATTATACACCTTTTTTAACACGTTGTATACGATATGATATTAATTTATTAGGAGAAAACATTAACGTTTGCAATGGCAATGAATAATGCGCTCTCGACCTAAATGAAACTTTGGTTGATCAATTGACATCCATCTTCATGTTCGATTTTTATGAACCGACCAATGTGGTCGACGGTCGGCGGTGAGATGGACGTGTAGACTAGATATTAATTTTATAAGACACAGCTAGTTAATTATGTAGAATGGGCATGCATTGTCCATCTGCCGCGTTTTTTATTCGAAATTGTAAAGGCAAGTGTGCAATGACGATGTTAAAAGTTGTGATTTATGAAAATTATCAGATTTCGGTTGTGGTTATTTTGGAATATTTTTAAAGGTTGTTTATGAAGTTTAGTGTAATTGTGAAATTATTAATGATCTTTTTTGCGGATATGAATTTGTTAATATTAAGTTTGATCTTATTACTTATTCCAATTTTTGGTGTAATTAGTTTTAAAATTAAATAAAATTGTGTTAACAAGATTAATTCTGAACTATAAATTAATCAAATACATATTCTTTCATTCAATATGATAATAATTAATATGTTCATTAATCGGAAATAGACTGAAATTAATGTCTACTTTTAGCACAAAATGCTATTAAATTGTGAATGTCCTCATTGTTGCCCAAGAAGACTGATAATGTCTAAACTGTAAACTTAAAATAATAAAAAACCTAATACGTATTGCCATTGTATAAAGGTTTGTGCTCCGATGGTCGTAGAAGACTAAAAGTGAAATAGTGAGAACACACCTTTAGATGGGCAATGAATTATGAATTCTACATAACACTGTTATTTTTTTTAATTTACAACTAAATGACAGTTATCACTTGACATAAAAGTGTTGCAAGTTACCACATAAAAATAATACCAAGTACTGTATCTTATCCATTGATAACCAAACATGCACAGTAAAACAAGCTCGCATTTTATGCTTGGAATTTAAAAAATATGCAAAATGAGCTTTTTATAATAAGTATCCTAATTAACATTATACGACTGATACTTATTAAAATATCTATCGTAATGGATATACCACATTATTACAAATTCTCATTTTGTCAAAGAATTCCATACGCGACACACAAAAGTACGCGAATAATAATTAGTAATACTTTATGTTGTAAACACCGCCTTATTGTGCATACTAAAATTCTAAATTATGGTTGTAAGTTGTTTGAACTATCGCCTTGCTGTTATTATTTTAATCGCACGAATTTATAACTTGACTACATTTATAATACGTTAAGGTGTCGTTGAGTGTTGAGATGTGTATTTTTTCATAATTTTCTTATAAACTCTTCGCTGTTTTAGTGTTTTGGACAAGTATTTACTATCAACGAAGTTTATTTTAATTTTACGAGTAGCTTTGTGCTAATGGTTTAATTTTTCGAGTCGACTGGGACACGTTGACAGCTATCTGTGATCCGCGGTTATAGCAGTGTTGCAGTTATCAAAAAAAATCCTAAAATGGGAGTTTTTTAAGTCAAGTTATTCAGACTGCTAACATCGACTAGTTCAAAATTGTTTTTTAAAGTAAATGCTGTCTTAAAGCACTAAATAAGTAAGTTAAGCACACTTTCGCCTAATGTCGTGGATGTAACGCGTCATGTGATACACGATTTATATTAAACGATCAATTTGTGAGCATTCGTTTTATTTGTTCCTGGTCCTGTTAAGAACCGCGAAATATGAGTAGGAACAGCGGAGAATCTGAAACAAAAAATAAGAGGGTCAATAGTCAATACCTACTTACCTAATATAAAATAATACTAACTAGAAGAGTTTTTTATGTAATGGCAACACTACATGGTTTCTGAGTACTAGCGGGACTACGGAACTAATCATGTAAAAAAAGTTTCATGGAATAAAGTAATCAAAATGAGAGTAACCAATAGTATTTGGGGTTTACTGTGCAAACCGATGACATCAGAAATGGGAGTAGATCCGTTCCCCGTTTTCTCTCTCAATAGAAGCATGACTCTTCGCCGTAGTGTATATGTGTAAAAGAGAGAGCAGATACATTTTGTTCTTACGCGAAAGAGAAAAAACAGGGAAGAGGAAATATTAATATTTTCCTAGGCCTGCTTGGCAGCATAACATGTGTATGGATACCAACAGTCACAAAAGTAGGTCTCGACAAGGAGATGTAATGGCCCGCCTTGAAGATGATGGGCCTCTTCATCCGCTCCATGGCCATCCACATCGCTGACCGATACTTCAAGTCTTGCTCGTACCACGGACATTGGTACAACCAGTCTCGGAGGTCTTCACTCTGTAAATCATATTCTATAACCATACATTATACTTATACAATATGGGACAACTTCCACACACGGTCAATCTGGTCAACTAGGCTAGAGGCCTCTACTATGGTAACCAAAGGACTGATATACATACTTATATAATCTTATAACACCCAGACACAGATCAAACAGACATGTTCATGCACACAAATGTTTGACCTGGCCGGGGATCAAACCCGAAGCCTGCGGCACAGAAAGCAGAGTTACTACCGTCTGAGCCAGCGAGGCAGTCAAATGAATATATCAATATGAATATGTGAAGGAAAACTTCACTCACGACCGGGACATGAACTCGTGCCTCCATCGTGGCGGCACTCTTCCAATTAAGCTATTATGGAGGTCATCGGTGAAATTTTTCTTGGAGACATTTCGCATTATACTCTGGAATAACTTTTTATCACGATATTCCTACAGGCACGAAGACTATGCGGGTGCAACCGCGGGTCACAGCTAGTTGGTAAGGGCCACTATATAGAAATTGTAAGTTGATTTTGGTTTAATCGGCTTGGGCTTGTAGTATATATGTACATGGGGAGAACCTTTACTTAAAGCTTGGTTGTGATATACAAGTATCTGAGAGCTTTGAAAGAAGTGGCTTTAATCTCATTTGTGATTTTGTAGTGATTTTTGAGTTACCCGTTTCGTGAGCTCCTCCCCGCACCAACAATACAAGAACAGTTGTGAGAGCATCGTTACCATGTAGTTCAGCATCGAGAAGAACTGAACGCTCTTGTGATTGACCTGAGGACAGTATCCAAGGAAATGCATGAATAGAATAGATAGGAAAGACAAAACATAGTTGGGTAAGATTTTATTTAATTTACCTGTGCATCAATTTTTTATTATTCGTGATAAAGGATTGTCTACCAGTTATCCTGGGGCTGAAGTTCGTAAATAAAACAAATTGTCGGCATATCATCCAACTTTTCACTCAGCAATCAAACACGTTTCGCGACAGGCACACAAACACGCAGACATAAAATTCTGACTTACAATAGAAATTCGAAGGCCAATATTGCACATGATAGCAACAGTCCCCATCAGTTGAAAGAATATATTTGTGTGATATGTATTCTCCACGAGCTCTATGAATCTGAAACAAAATAAAAAATCATACGTCTATGCAATTGTCTGAAGCAAAATATTAAATTAATGGAAGGGTATTCATAAGTTTGACCTATCCGTGTACCTGCCTGTGGCATCATAGCTCCTCTAAACGAATGGACCGATATCATTGTTTTTTTTTTGTTTAAAAGCTGACGTAATCGAGAATGTTCTTAGTCTAATGTCTCATGAAAACCAGTTCATACATCATTATAGCAGACCTCTATCAGGTTTAGATGGACCAGTCCCTAGTTGAATATCGTATCGTGATTGGGCTCATTGCAATCGTCTCAATGAATATGTTACAGATATATATAGGTACTCACCAGGTTCTGATGATGGAGCAAGAAAAAAAAGACGGAGGGGATATTTCTTAATATGTAAAAACTTGCCTGATTACGTTTTGATGTTGGATGATACATTCAGTAAGCACCTTGTTGTTTTCCTTTAGGGGTTGGTCTCTTTCTGATCTTGTTTTCAGCACCGGCACACTCTTTACCTACAATAAACAACTAGCGCTTCAGCATCAGCTTAAAGACGTCCTGAACTTTGGCGTCCCCCTTTAAAGCCACACGTGGTTGCGTGGGACCTAGGACGTGGAACTGACGACTGTAGGCATAAGGCACGAAAGTGACAGCAATAAATGCATTCTGTTTGTGTGCGAAAAAGTGAACCAATAGACAAAGTTATATCTTGACCACTAGAAGACCAGAAACAGTGTGCGTAACACTGGTCTAAACTAAAAAGAAATATAAATTTGTTGTGAAGTACGTACTCCTTGCAGCTTCTGAACAATAACATCCAACTGTGCACACCCAAACATAATCATCGATAGCGCCACACTATCCACACCAATGAAAAGAAAGGCACTGATGTAGATGCTCATCATTTGATACAAGTAACCCAGCTCGTAGTATGGTGACTTCTCGGGTGTGAATGGCATCCTGAAATGAATTATTTCCATCATCATCATCATCAAATCACTGGCCTTGTAGGACAGATTACCACCAGATTGCCACATTATATTACCATAG
Organism: Hemistola chrysoprasaria; assembly: GCA_947063395.1. Classification (NCBI taxonomy): domain Eukaryota; kingdom Metazoa; phylum Arthropoda; class Insecta; order Lepidoptera; family Geometridae; genus Hemistola; species Hemistola chrysoprasaria. The sequence continues at coordinate 11,012,028 of OX346728.1, read as the reverse complement.
ACTTTTTCAAGCAGCGTTGCCACGGCATTTGCGCTCAAAGCGTGACTTCTCTAATTACTTACGCTGCAACGCCTGGTCTTTGTTTAGATAGTATATTGCCGAGTCGGTTGCAAGTCTTTTAGATAAATACCTAATTGGACAATTCCGTGCCAGGATGTTATATCTGGGATCGGCTAAATTATACCACGTGCAAATGAGTTTGGAATACAGGTGTATTCCAAAAACTCTTAACTCAAAAACAAACATTGTGCTTTATGTTTCATGTTTGTCTTTCCCCGAACCTAATCTACAGCTGTATGGATCAGACAAGAAGTTGACAAAGACGAATGTTAGTCGCTATGAATTATGTTATGATTTCTAAATGAACAAGTTAAGATGCTGTCAATATATTTCTTACCAAATCTTGAAGGGAAACGATCGGTTTCCATTGCCAGTGTCGTCCAACAAAGGAATCATTGCCCACAGCGTGCAGGTGGTAGTGGCGCTCGTTAGGAAGAACAAGCAGAGGCGTTTGATTGTCATTGACAGCGCTGACAGAATTCTGTGGAAAAACAGGACATTACGCCGTAGCATCCTTGAGATCCCTATCAGTGGCATTTCCTTTGAACTTTTCAACACCATGATAAATAATTCACGTCTTTATCATCATCCTCAGACCTAAATTCCTCACTATAGGGTTGGCCCTTCTGCTTCTGCCGCTTCTCCCTTTCATTTACAACATCTTACTACCACTCTTTCGAAGTCATAATCTTTACGTGGCACAACCCGGGCACTCCTCTTTTATAACTGCATCATCCATCTGCCATGAATGCGCTAAGTTATGTTCCTTCCAACATCTTTCTAACTTCTATAAAATTATTGTCATACCTCACGTGCTCTTCATTTCGCGGCTCAAGCGTATCGCTTTCCATGAACTCCATCAGGAACAAAAGATTCCTTTTATTTATAAGAAAAAGAGTCGTCTTGTAGCAAACAGAAGCTTGGGTAAAAAGCAAGTACGACGCTTCCGAGACCTCCCCTATGTCACCCCAAACACCCATGATGTAAATAATCTCAAATATTACGAAAGAAAACTGAGTTATCATTATGAAGATCGTGTAAATATTCCATAAAATAACGTGTTTTGTTGAGGAAGGCCATACTCCGAAAATTGTAAGGATCGTTCTGGGTCGTCCCATAAACAAAGTTGCATGAGTCTTTCCCATGATGCGAGTATCAGCTTTTAAGTTAAAAACTATATTTAAGATTGGAGAGTTTGTAATTTTACGTAGACTTATATAGCTTTAAACGAGTGATTAATTTTCAAACATGTTTCGAATGTAATCTGCTTTTAATTCCCAAAACGAGTTAAGTTTATAGAGAATTCATAATAGCTTGAATGTTTTTGAATTAGGTAGGTACCTAATTGTCTTAACTGACAACTTTGTTTTACAGCTGTAAAGTCACAAGCCTGTGACTTTTCATAATTAGGGAAAACAAAGAACTTTTATAATGGGCACTTAGAGTAGACGATACGATACCGAGAATACGACACTGACGGCTCGGTCTCACCTTAGCCATCATATTACACAAGGTTCGAAAATTTTCTGATCCATCTTGTATGGGAAGTCCACGGGTAGGATGATCCTCAACGTTTTCTGCTATCTTTAGCGCTTAATTGAATCTGTTCATGAGGTATAGGATGTTATAGTTCCGTTAAAATATTCCTCCTGTTCCGCTCCCATACCTCAGGATCAGGAACAGACTATATATAACGTTTACGCTTAGTTAAGCGCTAGCTAGAGTTATAGTTTGTAACTAGTGTGTGGTCACTAGAAAACTGTAGGGAAAACAATTTATTTCGAGAAAAAAGTAATAGGTATTTCAAAAAATCAAAAAACCTTAAAAAATCTGTTTCCAACAAAAGAATGAGGTACTTAAGTATAAAGAATCAAAACAAACAAAAATCCCATCCCTACAGGTCCGTTTTCGTGTGACCACTCACATTACGTACCTTATACAGGGTTAATTTCGTTTTAGATTTACAATTAATAATAATTTTTTAGACTCAAAATCCTGCTCAAAATCGCCTATTGTAAATACACTCAATAATCCAGTTTATTGCATTCAATCATCCACTTTCTAGCAAATCTTGCTAATAAATCAATACCAATTTTACACGATCTACGGTAAATTTTCTGACAATTGCTCCTAAGTATGTTTGGATGTCTTGATATAATTATGCAAATTATGCAATTTGCCATTTGCGTATTCTATGTACGTCATAGAATACGCAAATGATGTCTGTTTATTGTAAAACAGTTGTTGAGATTTTGTGGCTTTGAGAATGAAAACTTCCTTATTAGGTTTCATTATAGAACCTTTGCACATTGCGTCTTTTAGAATTGCTGAAGACGCGCGTTTCACGAACCTTTACTACGTTAATACTAGTAAGTATTAAGCTAATAAGTACTAAGTATTCTGTTCCACGCTTTCGGCGCCGTAGATTTTCAAAAATTACAGAGACTTAGCTTTTGTCGGTGTAGCGTTTGGACAGAAATCGCTTATCATTGTCACTCAAAAACTAAAGCACCTAGATGACCGAGCTTTGCTCGGTATTATTTTTTTTTTTAAAATAAAATGACATTTTCTAAAAATGATTCCTAGCTAGATCGATTTATCGCCCCCGAAACCCCCTATATACTAAATTTTATGAAAATCGTTGGAGCCGATTCCGAGATTCCAATTATATATATATCTATACTAATATTATAAAGAGAGAAACTTTGTTTTTTTGTTTTTTTGTTTGTAACGAATAGGCTCCGAAACTACTGGACCGATTTTAAAAATTCTTTCACTTATGGATAGCTTAATTCAGTGTGAGTGCCATAGGCTATATGAGATTTTGAAAAAAAATGGGGATCCGTAAGAAAACTGCAATATTGTGAACCAAGGTGTTACATAATATAATTACCATATTCATAAATTTGCGTGCGCTGTGAAATGCATTGATGGTAGAATAATATAATGTACTAGGGGTTTGTAGTACTTATCAATACCTACAAAACAGTATACATAGATTATATCCATCTTTTTTGGTTTAGTCACAATAATCGAAAAAGTGATTATTTTCATGCGGTGTGAAAACTATTGGTGGTAGAGTAAAGTAATGTACTAGGGGTTTGTAGTACTTATCAATACCTACAAAACAGTATACATAGATTATATCCATCTTTTTTGGTTTAGTCACAATAATTGAAAAAGTGATTATTTTTCATGCGGTGTGAAAACTATTGGTGGGAGAGTAAAGTAATGTACTAGGGGTTTGTAGTACTTATAAATACCTACAAAACAGTATACATAGATTATATCCATCTTTTTTGGTTTAGTCACAATAATCGAAAAAGTTATTATTTTTCATGCGGTGTGAAAACTATTGGTGGTAGAGTAAAGTAATGTACTAGGGGTTTGTAGTACTTATCAATACCTACAAAACAGTATACATAGATTATATCCATCTTTTTTGGTTTAGTCACAATAATCGAAAAAGTGATTATTTTTCATGCGGTGTGAAAACTATTGGTGGTAGAGTAAAGTAATGTACTAGGGGTTTGTAGTACTTATCAATACCTACAAAACAGTATACATAGATTATATCCATCTTTTTTGGTTTAGTCACAATAATCGAAAAAGTGACTATTTTTCATGCGGTGTGAAAACTATTGGTGGTAGAGTAAAGTAATGTACTAGGGGTTTGTAGTACTTATCAATACCTACAAAACAGTATACATAGATTATATCCATCTTTTTTGGTTTAGTCACAATAATCGAAAAAATGATTATTTTTCATGCGGTGTGAAAACTATTGGTGGTAGAGTAAAGTAATGTACTTGGGGTTTGTAGTACTTATCAATACCTACAAAACAGTATACATAGATTCTATCCATCTTTTTTGGTTTAGTCACAATAATCGAAAAAGTGATTATTTTTCATGCGGTGTGAAAACTATTGGTGGTAGAGTAAAGTAATGTACTAGGGGTTTGTAGTACTTATCAATACCTACAAAACAGTATACATAGATTATATCCATCTTTTTTGGTTTAGTCACAATAATCGAAAAAGTGATTATTTTTCATGCGGTGTGAAAACTATTGGTGGTAGAGTAAAGTAATGTACTAGGGGTTTGTAGTACTTATCAATACCTACAAAACAGTATACATAGATTATATCCATCTTTTTTGGTTAGTCACAATAATCGAAAAAGTGACTATTTTTCATGCGGTGTGAAAACTATTGGTGGTAGAGTAAAGTAATGTACTAGGGGTTTGTAGTACTTATCAATACCTACAAAACAGTATACATAGATTATATCCATCTTTTTTGGTTTAGTCACAATAATCGAAAAAATGATTATTTTTCATGCGGTGTGAAAACTATAGGTGGTAGAGTAAAGTAATGTACTTGGGGTTTGTAGTACTTATCAATACCTACAAAACAGTATACATAGATTCTATCCATCTTTTTTGGTTTAGTCACAATAATCGAAAAAGTGATTATTTTTCATGCGGTGTGAAAACTATTGGTGGTAGAGTAAAGTAATGTACTAGGGGTTTGTAGTACTTATCAATACCTACAAAACAGTATACATAGATTATATCCATCTATTTTGGTTTAGTCACAATAATTGAAGCAGTGATTATTTTTCATGCGGTGTGAAAACTATTGGTGGTAGAGTAAAATAATGTACTAGGGGTTTGTAGTACTTATTAATACCTACAAAACAGTATACATAGATTATATCCATCTTTTTTGGTTTAGTCACAATAATCGAAGCAGTGATTATTTTTCATGCGGTGTGAAAACTATCGGTGGTAGATTAAAGTAATGTACTAGGGGATTGTATTAATTATCAATACCTACAAAACAGTATACATAGATTATATCCATCTTTTTTGGTTTAGTCACAATAATCGAAAAAGTGATTATTTTTCATGCGGTGTGAAAACTATTGGTGTTAGAGTGAAGTAATGTACCAGGGGTTTGTAGTACTTATCAATACCTACAAAACAGTATACATAGATTATATCCATCTTTTTTGGTTTAGTCACAATAATCGAAAAAGTGATTATTTTTCATGCGGTGTGAAAACTATTGGTGGTAGAGTAAAGTAATGTACTAGGGGTTTGTAGTACTTATCAATACCTACAAAACAGTATACATAGATTATATCCATCTTTTTTGGTTTAGTCACAATAATCGAAAAAGTGATTATTTTTCATGCGGTGTGAAAACTATTGGTGGTAGAGTAAAGTAATGTACTAGGGGTTTGTAGTACTTATCAATACCTACAAAACAGTATACATAGATTCTATCCATCTTTTTTGGTTTAGTCACAATAATCGAAAAAGTGATTATTTTTCATTTGGTGTGAAAACTATTGGTGGTAGAGTAAAGTAATGTACTAGGGTTTGTAGTACTTATCAATACCTACAAAACAGTATACATAGATTATATCCATCTATTTTGGTTTAGTCACAATAATTGAAGCAGTGATTATTTTTCATGCGGTGTGAAAACTATTGGTGGTAGAGTAAAATAATGTACTAGGGGTTTGTAGTACTTATTAATACCTACAAAACAGTATACATAGATTATATCCATCTTTTTTGGTTTAGTCACAATAATCGAAGCAGTGATTATTTTTCATGCGGTGTGAAAACTATCGGTGGTAGATTAAAGTAATGTACTAGGGGATTGTATTAATTATCAATACCTACAAAACAGTATACATAGATTATATCCATCTTTTCTGGTTTAGTCACAATAATCGAAGCAGTGATTATTTTTCATGTGGTGTGAAAAGTATTGGTGGTAGAATAAAGTAATGTACTAGGGGTTTGTAGTACTCATCAATATCTTCAAAATAGCCCACGATAAATTATAACATGTGTTAAGGTTTGGTCATTGTAACAGAAATAGTCATTAATTTGCGTGCGCTGCGTAAACCATTAGGGTTATATTTATTAAAATACAATGTATCACGAATTTACTCCTGATAAACGTCCACTATACCTACTTCTGCTACCCGTGCGAAGCCGGGGCGGGTCGCTAGTATATATATATATACAAGAATTGCTCATTTAAAGATATAAGATAAGATATACATTACATACTCACGTATATATCATACATACATACGTATTACGCCTTGGTTGACTCTGACGCTGTTACCTGAACATTTTCGATCTTAAATAAATGTTGGCACCTACAAATCTAAAAGACATTTAGATAGCATACTTAGTAAATATGCTTTCATAAGTAAATATTATTTACTTATGAAAGTACTTACTTTTCTTGTATGATTAGGTAGGTACTCAATCTACTGAAAAAATCTACAAAGACCAAATTATTAATTTCTTAATCTGACGATTTGGAAGTGACGCAAGGTCGCAGTGAATTTTTGAAAATGTAAAAAAAAATCGCCATCTTGAAATACACGTCGCGTCAGATTAGCATAACTGAAGGTAAATAAATAAAAATAAATAAAAAAAATATTTTTTTTCTTCCACCTTTTTCGATGTTAACATCGAGCTTAAGCTCCTCCGTAACCGTAGCAAAATATAACGCAATCCTTAAAATAAAATACTTTTAGTAGTGACACAATGCAAAGAAACCCGTATAATAAAGTCTTATATTTTTGTATTAAACTTGGTTTTAAAAATACTGTCAGCTATATAAAAATATATTTGGTTGATGAAAACTGTATGGTTTATACACATATAAAAAATTCTTAAAATAGTATTTTGAGATTATTTTTATGTTTTTCGTAAATATGAAAACATAGATACGGTTTTTATAAACAAAATATATTTTTGCGCAAATAATGGCCAGATTAAGAACCGACCATAAACAATTAAGTGGAAAATTTGTCTCTATAGTTCTCCATATTTGGGAAATTTCATTTTGTATGGACGAGAGACACTCTTAATACAAAAATGAAAGTGCGGGTTTGTTTGCCTTTCGTTATACTATAAATAAAAGTTTATTATTTTAAGTATTACGTCATATTTTGCTACGGAATCCTAAAAACTGGTATGGGGAATTAATTAGGCATCATCTAGTTACCTGATAACGACACCAAACTTGACTCATAGGTCCAAACTAATCCGCCAGAATTTATTTTTTCATCGCCGGGAGCTTTGTACTTTTACTGTCGCGGAGTTCAAACTGGCTACCGGGCGTTTTGGGCTTAAGTGGACGTGTATAACGTTCGTACCAAATGGCATTGCTGTACGCCTAAATGTCATAATATGGTTTCCCAATATAAAACGCATTACGGAATCGATGTCTCGGGTGAAACCGCGGGACACAGGTAGTCATTCATATTATTCATCTGGATATCGGTTAATCGGGATAAAAGATGCGCGGTCTTTTCTGTCATTTTGTCTTTTCTCATGCATGTTGGTATTTTGAAATTCTTAGTTACGAGTAGGTTTATCCATACTTCCATACTAATATTATAAATACGAAAGTGTGTCTGTCTGTCTGTCTCTCTGTTACTTCTTCACGCTTTAACCGCTGAACCGATTTAGATAAAATTTGGTACCTATTATATAGAGATAGTTTGAGTCCCGGGAAAGGACATAATATAGGATAATTATTCTTAGTCTAATAAAAGAAACAAGTGTCGTGTGTCATTATTATGTTTACTGAATCATTTCTTTATTTAAGTCTAGGGAAATTACAATAACTTAAAATCATGTCACTCATATATTCACTCACTACCCTGAATAATAAAATAATTGCTATTATAATTAGAAAAGTGCAACGTATCTATAATCGTATCCTAACAAAGCTGCATTGCAAATGGTTAAATAGATATCAAACATCACTGAAATCTAAGTTGTTTGATTCAAAACTGCAAAGTAGGAGTACGACATACGAAGAATCTGAAAAAGAAATTAAATTAACAAGGTTCTATCCTGATAGCACCAAATAAATAAGTAGGTATACTAACAGAAATAAAGGTCTGTCGCAACAATGGAATGTAATGTCCGGCCTTCAGCACGAGCGGGCGGCTCATGCGCATCATTGCGAACGCTAAATCCTTCTGGAACTTTTGGCTCTGCTCGTACCATGTGCTTTGATACAGTACTGTATGTAGTTCTGCGCTCTAGAAAAAATCACTAAATTGGATCTAACATTATCTTTCTATCCAAAACGCATGTGTAGCTTACGGGATTAGGGAGTATATTATGGCAATAAACTAAAGGTATGGGATTGCCACAGGTCGTCATCTTCCGCCATTCCGTCATCTCTTAACTCATCTTACATACTCATGCATACCTACCTATATTCATTCACACAGTTCATCACTCTACGTTTGGAACAAAGAATCATTAAGTTTTAAATATACTGACGGTGGATGTCAATTCGTTCCCGCACCAGCAGCAGACAAAGAGCTGGCTAATCATCACCGAGAGATACGTCACTATTGAGACGAACTGTACGCTCTTCACTTCCACCTGTAAACATTATTAATATACGTACAGACAGCTTCCACTCTCACTCTTCATAATTTATAATTCATAATACCCTGGTACTCTGCTCCTTTTAAAATGCCGGGTGGAGTACCAGGGTATCATAAATAATGAAGAATTGTCTCTCTGAACTATCCGTGCAATGGGAAAATGTCAAAATGAACTTACGACTAAAATTCTCAGAGCAGACATGCAAATGAGGCCAACACTTCCTGTTAATCCCATCCTCGTCGCCAAATATGATGTTTGTAAGAGGTCGGGAAATGACAGACGTGTGTGCGGTACCTTGGTTTATTCACGAATGGCTGTTACAGTCTTTGCTTATTGACTTATACTTAAATATACACCTACATTATTCATTTATTAATTAATGTAGCCTACCGACATACACTACACCGGGTGGAGTACCAGGGTATCATAAATAATGAAGAATTGTCCCTCTGAACTATCCGTGCAATGGGAAAATGTCAGAATGAACTTACGACTAAAATTCTCAGAGCAGACATGCAAATGAGGCCAACACTTCCCGTTAATTGGAACAACAAATACGTGTGATAAGCGCCTTCTATAAGTTTTATAAACCTGCAAATCAATCAATAATTTAACGAAATAGACACTTAAAACTGTGGTAATCAGTCTCTTTTAGATAAAACAATTTCTACGTTGTCGTGCTACCTGATAACCATCAGCCGGAAACCCATAACCTGTTGGACCTATCTTAGAAAATCTCCATATATTTCTTCTTATTTCTTACAAACTTACGTTATCACAGCCTGATGATGTTTAATACATTCAATCAGTTTAATGTAGTTCTTGGACATAGTTTTAGCTTTTTCAGATCCTCTTTCGTCCCATACTGTTTCGATCTGAAACATAAAACCAGAATCCAAGCAAGATTTAAGTAAGGCTTCGTAAAACTTTAAAAAGGATAACCAACAATGCAGAGAAAAGCAAGAAAAATATTATAACAAAGAAAATTGCGTAAAGTCAATGAAGCTGAGAATTCTCCAACTAAGTGATTGTGCACAGAAAAAGGATTAAGCAATAATTGATAAGCAGCAGAACTGACGCTCAGTATCTTATCCTTAATGATATCGATCTGAGCACACGCAAAGATCACAGAAGATAACACAACGCTATCGACACCGAAGTACATGTAGGCGCTCATGGATATTGTCAGAAACTGGAACGCATAGCCGAAGTGGAAATGCGGCGATTTTTCTGGGCCTACTGGCATCCTGCAAAATAAGACATGTTTGATCATTTTTCAAAGTGACTCGATGTCGATGTCCGTTACCAACAAGTCTAAGTGCCTTCCGACACACGCTTCTGTCGAAGAGATGACTGATAGGTATATAGGTACTTGGAGGAATCCTTACCACATATCAAAAGGAAACTTTCTGCTGCCTGCATCATCAAACAACGGCTTAAGTGCCCACATACCACATGTCATCTGCGAAGATATCATGAACGCTAGAAGAAACCTCTTGATGCGGGTGGCTTGAACGTTCAAGATCCTTTAGAACAGACAAAAATATAAACCCATCAGATTAGACATACAGTTTTTACTTCCTCCTAGTTCAAATCAGTTCTAGACCCAGGGATAGCATACTTCTCATGTGAAAAAGTTTGCGGCATAAACACTTTGGACTTCATCTGCTTCAGCAATTCTGTCTGCGTTCTTTTATTTACCAGAAACACCGTAACTTTAAAGCACAAGCAAGCTTGAGTAAAGAGCAAATAAGATGCCTGAGATACAGCATCCAAGTCGCCCCACACTTGAATTATGAAGATGACTTGAAAGAAAAGGAACAGATATTGAAGAGTTATCATGAAGATTCTGTACAATTTAAGGATGAGCATTTCATCTTCGGGTGGAACCCAGACGCCCAAAAATTTCATGACGAATTTAGCTCTGTTCAAATAAAGGGTTTCGGAGTTGAATACCATTTTACAGAAGCAGTTGGCAAGATGATGATAATTTCAACATAAACCAATTTATATTGTCCACTTACATATTATTATGTAAACAAGTCCTGATTACGGGTAATACGAAATATAATGACAACATAATAATGTACTCAATTGATATGTAGATAGTAGATACCTAATTGGTTTTACGTTGCTATTTTGTGTAATTTTAATGCTTGATTAGACCGTTTGGAAAATTGTATTAAATAAATACTTTACGGCTGCTTTTGTTTCTTCGCACTGGCCACGACTCGCTTTCTAGTCCATTGAAAAGTTACATTTGGGGTTGCGTTTTTTAGAGGACGCAATTTTATTTTTTTGATGTGTAGGGGGTCAGTGTAAAGCTAAAACCAAGTTTGTGGGGTCGCCACCCTTGTCCCACGGCCGCCATCTTGAAAATAGGGGTTGAAATGGTTTTTACGGTATATCTCTTAAACTATTTATTTGATAAAAAAAAATGTAAACATTTTTTGTTGCAAATTAAATTCTCTACAACTTTGGTCCAGTAACTTTTTGTCGTAGAACTATAAATAAAAAAGTTATAGGTAAGCGAAAATCTTCAGAAATTCGAGAAAAAAATATTTTTCGATGTAACTTTGTTTTTTATCATTTTACGAAAAAATGATATCTGACCATTTTTGTAGATCGTTTTTTGAGGAACAACTTTTATTCGCATCATTTTTTCATTACGTCAATAGCTAAGGTTTTACAGCGCTCCGAAGTGAGTACTATTTTTTAGCACTCTTAACTATACCACAGACTATACCTATATTATACGTGTGTACTAATAATATGTCATCAGTTATTTTTTTTATTTTGTTATAACTTTTTTAATTACAAATTTTGCAATATTATTAATAATTAATTATTGACTCTTTTCCCCACCACCCACGAGGTAGAGTCTAGAGGCGCGTTTTTTTTACGTGGTATCCCCAATAGGCATAATCCACGGTGATTTTCTGAATTAGAACTACTCCGTCCTCAGTCGTTTCGATGGACCAGGGTGCGGCTCAGCATCTGATCGGCTTTCTGAATTAAATACCAGTAGGAGAACTGGCGAAGGAAGGGGTGTTAATGTTGGCGGTTCATCATCAACAGAGGTTAGGAATAATAATAACAATAGCAGGCAGCTGTTCTTTTATTCCCTCATGCTCACTTGGGTATTTTCTACCTGAACAGTATTCTCGGTAACGGCTATCAGTATAATAATAATAATTGTTAAATTCTGTTATGGAGTGAAAAAGAGTCAATAATTAATTTTTAATAATATTGCAAAATTTGTAATTAAAAAAATTATAACAAAGTAAAAAAAATAAAATAAATAAATAAAAAAAACAATAACTGATGACATATTATTAGTACACACGTATAATATAGGTATAGTTAAGAGTACTGAAAAATAGTACTCACTTCGGAGCGCTGTAAAACCTTAGCTATTGACTTAATGAAAAAATGATGCGAATAAAAGTTGTTCCTCAAAAAACGATCTACAAAAATTGTCAGATATCATTTTTTCGTTAAATGATAAAAACAAAAAAATACATCGAAAAATATTTTTTTCTCGAATTTCTGAAGATTTTCGCTTATAACTTTTTTATTTATAGTTCTACGACAAAAAGTTACTGGACCAAAGTTGTAGAGAATTTAATTTGCAACAAAAAATGTTTACAATTTTTTTTTATCAAATAAATAGTTTAAGAGATATACCGTAAAAACCATTTCAACCCCTATTTTCAAGATGGCGGCCGTGGGACAAGGGTTGCGACCCCACAAACTTGTTTTTAGCTTTACACTGACCCCCCCTACACATCAAAAAAATAAAATTGCGTCCTCTAAAAAACGCAAGGTAAGGCCTAAAAAATGTAACATTTCAATGGACTATTCAAGTGGTGTCACGATTTTGTATAATATCCTGTTTCCAGTCGAGCTACTTTCGACTGTCTAGAATGATATGTGCGAAAGGGACGGCAGATAAACTTCGTTCGTGCGCAAAAGTGATTGCTAGTGTTTAGTGTTGTCTCGAGCTTGAAACGGTGTTCATGCAACTAGGCCCGAGAAGAGTCTTAAAGCAGATTAGCAGAGGACCCATACGCCCAAAAATAGCATGACACATTTGGCTCTGAATAAGTAAATATTTTAAAAAGCAAGTACTATCAATTAGATCTACTTCTATTATTTAAATGAAAATGAACGAAAATTAACTTCTCCTTTCACATGCGATACACATAATTTGTTTGTGGTGAAGAAACTTCCCTTTTGAAATATGGCGCTATTAGATTATTTAATGATAATAAATAGTAAGTATACCTGTTTATCATCATTTATACAAACCCTCATTTAGTAATTAGGGTTTGTATACCTTGTGGTATACATACCTCATATTAAGTAGGTATTACGTAGGCGGTAAGTATAATCTATATATTGTATAGTTCTACTCAAAACGCTGGCGTAAAAATGTAGTAAGTATTATTAAATTATTACCTATACATAATTAAATTCTCTAAGGCCTAAGGGACATGTTAGCCCGCAACATGACGCGCAACACTACATCTACGTGTCGCTGCAACGTTGCAAAGTATCCAAGAACGCACGAGTACCTAGGTACTTGTTCTACGGAATGGTCTTTTGGAACATTCACGTGGTTGTCGAGCAACATGTTCCGCAACATGACCCTCCGGTTGTTCCTTAGTGAATCCGTGGCTTATGGTTTTATTATGCCTAGTCATCATCTGGAAAATCACTATGGATTCGGCTCTAAACGCGAAAAGAAGTTTTATGCTATTTCAGAGTGAGTTAAAGTGAAAGTTTTTCAAAGTATCATGTAACCCTGTATATCTCGATCTCTACTCTTATATTTCACTATTATTGGAAGTTATCACTTCCAACGTGGGCAAGCAAAGACCCTTAAGAGGATGTGAATTACCAGTGTATACTTTACTTCTGTGTATTTATTTACTCCTGAGTTGTATTTCTTGATCCATTAACCACTTTTCCAAAGAACCTATCTGCCTGATAATTAAAACAGAATAGAATAGAAAACTCTTTATTGGTATCACAATTAGTACAGAAAATAATAAAATCAAATATTAAAACTAGAAAATGTGTAACAATTGGTGGCCTTATCGCTCAGAGCGATCTCTTCCTATATAATTTACCTACGCTAAATTTCTTTGCGCACACATAGAAGTTAATTTTGGTCCTTCGCATCCGAATCGGATGTTGTGTTGCCATAATATTATATTCAGACATCATGACGTGTCTTGTGTATCCGAACAAGAAATTTGACGTATGATGTGTCAGTGCTACGTCATTTGTCAACTTTGTTAACGTCAATGCCAAACCAAAAATGTTCACCGTAAGCAATTTCGAATGATAAAAAATAAAAACTGTGTTTAATTTAGTATTATTTAGCAATATTCCCTTAAAATGGTGCCTTGATTAGTGCAGTGAGGTATGGAGCATGATATAATGGAGTTTACACTGCCACCGGCCCCGCGGGGCCTGTGCTTCGACCGCAACGACTTCGTGAAGGTATTTCTCAGTCTCAGTTTTCAGATTTAATAGGCCCCATATTTATAAAAATCGACTTATTTATTTCACTCACTGTTAAATCGCTTTAATTCCAGACCAATTTTTCTGTCGACAACTTCCTGGCAGACCATCAAAATGTAGCCTCTTTAGAGTCGATGCGAGATGATCTGGGTGTCTATCTGAAGGTCCTTAGGCTTGCTATGATAGAGCTTATTAATAAGGACTACGCTAACTTTGTCAATTTATGCGCGACGCTCATTGGATTCGATAAAGCAATCGAAAAAATTCAAGTGCCATTGGGACAACTAAATGGAGAGGTTTGTGTAAGTAAACATTAATGAATTAAATCATTATAGATGTGTAAATGAAATATAATCACTTGGGGTACGACGGTGGTGGATCAAAGAAGAATAAATGAAGCAGAGAGGTGAATGCTGAGATGGATGTGTAGTGTGACAAGAATGGATAATAAAATTAGAAAAGAGTAGGTATGTAGACACTGATGATGACATTACTAGTTATTGATATATAAAAATTTTTTTGAGTTTGAGTAAGGGGAAGTCTGAAAGATGTACCAGTATGGACATGTTATGCAGAGAGATGAAAGTCATATAGCCAAATGATGATGAGAATAATTGTAAGTGGTTATGTGGGAAAGGGATGTCCAAAAACGACTTTGATGATATGAATGAAAGAAGAGTGTTTGCAGAGATGACAGATAATAGACTGGAGTGGCGGATGTGCTGTGACGACCCCACCTAATCTGAGATAAGGGCAGGAAGAATTTGAAAGCCCTCAAAGCTTCCTCAAAGAAAGCAGTTCCATAGAACAAATAGGAAATATCCTTATTTTGGTAATGATATAGTTTAAGTGGCTTCAAAATTTTCAGTATTTTCAGTAAATAAATTTTTTTCTGCTGTTAAATCCAAAAAAATACCTAAAATAAAAACTTATTGTTTGCAGAGTGTAAGGCAAAGCTTAGAAGATGCAATGAAAGAGGTTTCAATGTGGCTTAGCCAGCGTCATACATTACAGAAGAAAAAACAGCTATTAAAGCACTACAGTCGAACTGTAAACAGCCTCCAAAGCTTAGAAAATATATTAAACTGTATATCAGATAAGAATTACCAAGAAAAAATAGCTTTAGCTGACCGTGGGGTGATGCAATACAATCAATTGAAATTCTCCATAGCAAAATGTGAAAATTTTATTAAAACAGGCCAAAAGAACCAATTTGAAGATATTGGTAACAAATTAATACAGACATTAAATGAATTGCTATTTCAATTCTGGAATGACAGTGACGAAGAAAACCTTCTCAAAACTCTAATGACTTTGTCAGCTTTAGATCGGGTTACGGAAACTGAAATTTTAATTCGTAAACAAGCAATTGCTCCTTTACTACAAGATATCATCAATGAACCAGCCCTGCAAAGAAGTAAGCACGGTCTTGGAGGAATCTATGAGAAAATCTTGTCGTTGTTATCCACAAAACTTAAGCTGCTTTCTGACGTAACACAACATTCCAAGTTGACATTTATGGTTAAAAAATACAGGTTTATCGTAAACTGTTTTTGGTGCGAAGTTGAGAACCGGTTGGAGGTGAATTTAGCATCAATTTTTGCTCCTGGCAATCCTCAGATATTCTATAAGAGGTATAGTGAAAGTATGCAATTTGTAAGACAACTGGAGGAATCTTGCCCCAACGAAGAAACGGTAAAGTTGTTGAGAAATACCACCGAATATAAAAGCTTCCAGAAAAGGTGGAACTTGCCAGTATATTTTCAAATACGGTTTCAAGAAATTGCTGGTAAGAATTTCAAAATGTTATTATTTTATTTGCTACATAATTGCATTGTATTATATTTTATTAATCTCTAATGCCACTGAACCACTCGAGGTGAAATTACCTAGGACGATTTAACCACTGGACGCGAATTGTACATAATGAAGTATGAAAACACGTTCAACCGATTTTTGCGGGGGGAGGAGGATTTCACACATTGCTGACTTTTACGAAGATATACACACACTACCGTAATATTCGTATCCATAATTGCGCGCACACAAAGATTTACCTTTGTGTTTTATATTGTTGCACTATTCTCGCATGTAGCATTGTCACTGTCTAAGAGCAAAACAACTGACAATTGCGATTAAAATGACAGAGAGAAAAATTGGGTACTTCCCACTTGATCCCCATCTCCTTGCCCACCACTAGTGACAACTGCAATTTTTATTTCAGAATATGTATTCCACTCGTGATATGTGGGAATTGCCTATCATACATATATTGATTCTTACATCCTCAATTCAACCCTCACCTTATATAAATGTTGAACTTCGAGCTACCGTTAGAATAATTATAAGTAATTTACGCTAGTCATAGAAAAGAATACTAGACGGGGCCTGCTGGTGCATCCATTCATTCTGATTACGATATTATAATAATAGGTAGTATGTGTAATGTACATATTACGGTAGATGTGATTAATTGAAAATTATCAATAATTATTTTCAATAAAACACATTTACCGTAGCATATAATATATACGTATATATACATATATATACGTACTTGACAAAATATTATAATGATGCAATTAATGACGTTATAATAATATTATGAATTTATAACGTATAATATTATGTGATTTATGAAACATATTCTAAAAATATTTTTTTTATTTTGTCCTACTTGCCACCATTAGTGACCTAGAAAAAAGTCCCAGTGTTGACCAAAAAGGTGTGGACAGCGAGAAGTACCCGTAAAATTATGTCACCTACACTAGTGCTTGACATAGTCGATAAATTGCTATCGAGGACGAATGAAAGAACAACGAGTTTATGATAGTCTGACAATAAATATTCAAATACGATTTTGAAAATACGGTTTTTTTTATATGGGTTGGCCGAGCTGTTGATGAAACCAGATGATAGCTTGTCAGACGCGGATACTATTACTATTTAGTGCTACTATTAAGTTGCTGATAAGCTTATCCCCGCCATTCAGTAGGCTTGATTATGCCTTTTAGTTAATATTAGGTCCTTACATAGGAAATTGGCATTTTGTACGGGAGGAATATATTATAGTAATTTTTTTTTTTGTAAATTATATTTAATTAATCAAAGTATGCACCGTTGTTATCTATGCATTTTGGCCATCTCATGGGTAGTTCATGAATCCCTTTAGTAAAAAAACCATGGGGGCGAGTATCAATAAACTCTTTGAAGGCGGTTTGGACTGCCACATCGGAGTTGAATTGTTTTCCTTGTAAGAAGTTGTACAAATACCGGAAAAAATGGTAATCTGTTGTAGCGAGGTCCGGAGAGTACGGTGGATGTCGCAGACATTCCAATTGTAGCTCATCTAACTTAGTGGTTGTTTGTTGTGCAGTGTGTGGTCTTGCGTTGTCGTGAAGCAGCAGTGGCCTAGAGCGTTTGACTAATCTCGGTTGTTTAGCAGCTAGTTCTTCCTTCATGGTTTGCAGTTGCTGATAATAGATATCTGCCGTAATCGTTTGGCCAGATTTTAGAAAGCTGTAGTGAACGACCAAACACGCACAAGTATCTTTTTCTGAGTCAATTTTCGTTTAGGGGAAGATTCGGCTGGGACTCCAGGGTTCAGCCATTGCAACAAGCGCTTCTGATTATCGTACAGTATCCACTTTTCATCACAAGTAATGATTCGATTTAAAATCCCTTCATTATTGTGTCGGTTGAGCTCAATTTATGCTCAATTTATGAGGTACACATCGTTAAATTTTTTTTACTTCAAGTGTGTAGTCACTCCCGATTTGCTTCAAGTGTATTAATACAGTTTTATCGATATATGTCATTTATTTTTATCGATATTATTATACCTACCTAAAACATTGTCAAGCCCTAGTAAATTTGACTTTGACGTAAATAATCCAGGTAATTTAGATAGGTGTTTTTTGTTCGTGGTGTATAATACTTCATGACCGTTTATTATATATAGTCGGATTAAGTTGGATATATTTTTTCAATTAATATAAATTTTTGGTATAAATAGCTGTATTAATAAAGAAAAATTAAACTTACAAGTGAAAAGAAACATTAGTTTCTCGACCACTATAACTTTTACACCATTTAACTGCACGTTTCGTCATTTTTTTAAATATGTTTTTCTCCCGATGGTGTACGAACGACTGTGACAGTAAAACTACAACGATGTCCGATGTTTCATGGTATTAACCTGCGGGGTATTAGGCGAGAACGGAATGAAGGCGCGTCCAGTGGTTAATTCGTTCAAGGAAATTACATTTCCATCTAGTCTAGTTGTAAGTTGTGGCTATGAGTTTCTTACTCAATTGATTGTCCATTTTGCGGTAGACATCCTACCCTGCTAGTGATGGATTAATTAGCATTCGCATTCATTGATAGCACGCTATAGCTTTAATAGCATTTAGCAAATTAAATGAAGTTGCGAAATTCTGTGATTCCGATTTTAGCGAATTCATCGCTTCTTACGATCATAGCGGCAGCGTGCGCCGTGTGCTCTCCCTCGGCCGTCGGCCGTCGGAACCACGGGAGACGCCGAGACGGGAATACTGAAAACTATATGTTTCACATGACCCTGATTGACCTCGTTGCTTTCGAGAGTCACGAGGGAAATTATTAGCAATTTGGTAGGCGCGATTAAGCCATTATTATCTTTATTTGCTTGTACTTAGGGTCGTATATTGAATGAACGTGTATGATTATTTAATTCGTTAAAATTAATAGCAGGGCGGTGTGAAGTACGAAGTGCGAATTATCGTCATAGCAAATAGCATAGCAATAGCAAATAGCATGCTATGACTCATTAATTCGCATGCTTATGATATTATTGTGAAATCGCAATAATTACCATCACTATACGCTGCGCTGGCTAGCGGTAGGATGTCCATGGTCTCTATTCGAGAACCTTATCAGTTATCAGTTCTATGTTTGAGAGCCTGGTTGGCACAGATGGTAGTAACTTTGCTTTCTGTGTCGTAGGCCCTGGGTTCAATCCCCGGCCAGGTCAAACATTAGTGTGCATGAACATGTCTGTTTGATCTGTGTCTGGGTGTTATAAGCGTATATAAGTATGTATATCAGTCATCTGGTTACCATAGTACAGGCTTCTAGCCTAGTTTGGGACCAGATGACTGTGTGTGGAAGTGGTCCCATATTATTATTTATTTTATTATGTGTTGTCACAGAATACTAAAGGAACAGAAGACACTCCTCAAAATAATTTAAATAAATAGTGACTAGCTCCGACGCAATAAAGTGCAATTCAGGTCGCACAGTGTCTAACTAATTATAACATAACATAACATAACATACATTCACGCCTTTTTCCCGAAGGGGTAGGCAGAGGTGTACCCAGGACTCAGTCCCATAGTAGATACACCCACATTTCGCCAGTACGTCATTGGTCCCATGCAATAGGGGGCGAGCCCATTGCCATCTACCGGGCACAGTTCCAGACTCCAGGCAGTTATTGAGACAATTCCTAATGAAAAAATCCAATATTTAAACCACTTGCCTGACCTGGGGATCGAACCCGGGACCTCTTGATTGGCAGTCGAGCATGCGCCCTCTACGCCACCGAGGCAGTCTAATAGGATAGTCGAGGGGGCTAACTAATTATTGTTATATTAAACTACAATCTGCCTCTCTTTCTATCGCGTATCTCTCTATCGGTTCTCTATGTCTAGCCCATAGAAATTATCCCGTCAAGACAGAGGCCCTAGCTACTTGTAGCTTCATACCTCTAATGCGGAGTGTCTCAGATCTGGTGTTGTGTAATACATGAATCATCATCATCATAATCTCAGCCTTAGGACGTCCACTGCTGAACATAGACCTCCCCCATAGATTTCCTTACAGTCCGGTTGAAAGTGGCCTGCATCCAGCTTGATACATGAATAATCCATAGAAAATATTGTGTTTATTACGCAATAATGTTGGTGGTAATGAAATCAAGGGCATTTGCATTACAACCATATTATAATGATTATAAGACACCCAGAACTCTGATTATGAGTCATAGTATGTATAGTGTAATGTTAATTGACTAGACTGATTAATCATATTATCATGCTTGATATGAATTCTTATTTACAAATATTTACATGAATACAGCCAAAATGGAATGATGACTTTTTAAACTTTTCAGAGGTTGACCTATTATACTTTGTCTTCTGGTCAGTGATCTCAATAACTCCTGTGGCCAACTATAGTGGATCAAACAATAGAATGTAGAAAAGTCACGAGATGTGCTATTGACACATCAACAGACTTACTTATCTATTAATCGTGTGAATGTTTCGAACATTTACTAAGGATTTTTGTTGGGACATAATTTATATTCTTAATCTGTTCCATTCTAGTGGGCAGAGTCCTTTACTTGTTACAGTGGCACAGAAAGTATACACCTTTTCAAAATGAGAATGAATAGTCTTGAAAGGACGGCAACATATGGAATTATATAAATATAATATAGGGACTTGACATTTTATGTTAATTTAATAATTACATAATACGACATTCAATAATTATTTATATAAACATGTTAATGTAAATGTAATGGTTTGCATGTCACTATAAATTGACTAAATGTTTTGGACTAAGAAAACTCTATAACACCTGAAAATTTATGTACAACATTTAAAGCAATTAAAGTTATTTCATTTCATACTGGCAGTACTCCTGGTGTTGCAGGTATCCATAGGTGGCGGCATCCGCTTACCATCAGGCGGTCTTCTGCTTGATTGCATTAATATAAATTAATATATAAAAAAATTAAATTATATACAGTTCCTACGTAATATGCAACTCCATTTCAGACATTTTATACATTTCCGATAGCATACAAGACATAGACTGACAAAAACCAAACTAAGTCTGTCATAGTTGGGTAATAAAATGGCCATTAATTTCAGGAGCCTATGAGGCAGCATTACAAAGAACACCGACTAGCGAAAGCAACAATGGTTTTTTATTAAAAGAGACGCAAAAGTGCTGGAGTGCCCTGGAACATAGTTGGATGGATGGCGTCTATATCCAGGCTTTAGGACATAAGTTCTGGAAGCTCTCGTTACAGGTCTTAGCTAGATATGCTTCGTGGGCCAGTGCTTATTGCACACAGGTATGACTCTCATTTATATGTAAGGGTGCTTTCCCCTGGTCCCCACTTCCTTCGTGACCACTAGTGACAAGTAATATAATATATGACTATATATATAAGGGAACGCAGTGGCGTGTTAGAAGATGTAGTGACAAAGATAGAGAAAGGATTGCTTAGATGGTTCGGACATGTGGAGAGGATGGACGAAAGGAGATTGACAAAGGTGATTTATAAGGCTGTAGTGTGAATGGTCAAGTCGGTAGGGGTCGACCTAGGCGTACCTTTCATGAACAAGTTGATGTTATCTTAAGGAAAGGTAAAAGTGCCAACAATCGACGAGCATGCATGAAGTATGTGATGAAATTGGAAGAAGCGAAAGTTGTAGGTCAGGATCGTAGCAAGTGGAAAGAAATAGTCTCTGCCTACCCCAACGGGAACAAGGCGTGACTGTATGTATGTATATATGTATTTATTTCAATTGGTCCCCTTGATTCTTCATGAGCACCACGAGCCCCGCTTCTATGGGAAATCACCTCACACGCGTGTACAAAACTCCATGTGTGCAGTGTCTGTGTAGTAGGTAGTTATAGCGCGGCTTTTGTATGGGATTGAGTCGAGTGTCCGGGGTGTGCCTGACCCTAGGCCATAGGCTGAATGGCCATTGACCCTAGGTGTTATTTGTTCAGGGTAGAGCGACAGGCGCGTCAAGCTCTCTCGCTCTGCGCTGTACGAAATACAATGGCGTTTTTCACTCTGTCCAAAAAACAAATTATTGATGGTACCAGGATAAAATTTCATTGTGCTTATATAAAAAATGCAATAAAATAAGGAAATTCTAATAAAATGCAGTGTTCTTTATATGTACATAATCACTTGCGTAATATTTATTACAAATGAAATGACACATAATGAAACCTAATCATGATTTTTTTCTCTTTAATACCTACATCGTTTATGTATATACATAGGTATTTTAATTAATTATAATCATAATTTAATACTTGCCGGCTTTTATTTTTTATCTTTTATCACATTGGGTGTTTATTGCCTTTTGGGGATTCCCCTTAGTATTCAAACTTCGCAATGTGGATCTCTTAAATTATATCAAGCTTCTTATTTTCAGAAACATTCACCACATTTCGATTCAAGCAACATAAATAAAACCTTAATAGAGAACAGTATTAGCATTTATATAGACATACAGACTCTCGTTCAAAGATTACCACAATTTTTGCAACTAGTTCAAGGCAAGATGACTGTAGACAGCAAAGTTCTAGTTGCAAAAAGCTTGAAATCTTCAGAAGACATCCTACACGGGACGAAGGCGAAAATTAAAGCGTGTATTGTCAAAGAGCTGTTTGAGAATTTCAATATACAATTGAAGCAAGTGAGTGATATCCCAAGGTTGTATAGAAAGACCAATCGCAGCGTACCTAACAAGCCTTGCTCATACCTTGATGTGGTGTCCAATTCTTTGAGAGAATTCAACGAGAATGCTTCGAAAAAGTTGGACAACACTTTCTTGATGGAGTTAATGGAAGATTTACTCAATGCCATGACTGTTTCGTAAGTATTTCTATAGACTTCGCACACGAGGCGTAGTAATCGTATTGTAGACCTTTTTAATCACTTAAGGCCCCTTCGGTTTCCAGTTTTCAAGTTAAGAGCGTATGCGGCCTTCTAGGAATTTGACACAATCCTATGAAAAATTTACCAAATCGATGTTTTGTATTCCCCTGTTTCCTCTGCATATAATAAACACATTCTATAAATTTATAATCTGATATTTTTAAAATGAAGTATTCTATGTCCCTGTCATTTAATTTTCCTTATGAACCATTTCTTATAAAAGGTTTTTTCATAGTGAACTTCAAAAAATCCCAGTTTTATGTTTTCGGAGGAAACAGGGGAATACAAAACGTCGACTTAGTAAATTTTCCATAGGAATGTGTCAAACTGCTAAGAGGTCCTTTTTCCTGTTAATAATTTAATAGGGGAGTAAGTAAATTCTGCCTACGCCACGCCACTTGCACGAAGCTTCTTAGTCGTGAGTCGCCACTAACAATTAATAGGTTCTTGAATATTTTGCATTGGTTCCAGATACTACAAATGTGTGGAAGATGTGTTAACCTCAGTGTACAAAACTGAGGAGTCACTGAGAAGACTGAAGCAAATACGTGAGATGTCCCAACAGAACGACTCCACAGGCATCACTGACGGCGACAAAATAAGACTACAACTGAATGTAGACGTTGTCTTTTACGGCGATCTGATTAGATCGCTACAAATCAATGTAAATAGTGTAATGAAATACAATGAACTTTCTGCAATGGTCACTGACGCTATAAAAAATATAGATATTAAATGATATCCCCAGTTATTATTCAAAGGTGTTTTTTTTAACAAGAAAACTATTATTTAACATAAACATGTATTTTGATCAGCTGAATAAAAAATGTATGATTTGAAAAAATAGAAACCATTCACTTATCACTTAAAATAACAATTTATAAATCTTACTAATACTATTTGTGTGGAACAAAATATTTGAGGATTGAGTTAGGTTTGGGTTTGTTCGCGTTTCTTGGACTACTTCTAGGCACCTCTGAGTTGGATGGGTTCTTCCACATGGCCTTTAGTTCCTGTTGCATGTCGTCAGGGAGGGCATTGAATACTTCCTTATCTACGTAACGAGGGCAGTCGTCACAGTTGCCCTCCTCCTCCACTCCTTTCATGGAATCTGATGCATCCGATGAGTTATCTTTCGCCGGACTGGCTCTCGGCGTCAACGAGCGATCGCGAGAATTCAATCTTAGTTCTGAGACTTTCTCCAACTCCCTAGAGTTGAGCCTCATCTCGCCAACTTTCAGTTTACTGGGTGATGGGGCATCCTCCTTTGTGAAACATCGTCGTTTCGCTATCCAGTTGACTTTCTTGGGCTTTTTCGGCGACGGTTCGACCTCCGCGTCGGAGAGATCCGTCGTGGTGCTACTACTGGGCGACACCGCCGAGTAGTCCATGGATGTGGCTGACGTGTCACAGTCGCTTTGCAAATTAAGTACAGATTGGACGGAAATGTCATTCATTAGATAATTCACAATGGAACTCCTGCCGGTCATGCGCTCCTGGAACTTAGTGAATGCCAACCCCACTAAAGTCAAATGGAATGGTTTGGATAAGTCAATGAGTTTGTTAAACAATCTCATTATGATGCTCATGAGTTTTTGTTGGCCAGATTCTGTTACTGTTAACAGGCCGTTGTTCAGAGAGAATATTGATGATGAAACTTGACTCTGTCTGGATTCCCGGTGACTGCTGAGTCTTTTAGAGTCTTTTTTTCGTAGTGTGACTCTAAGAGACACTGGGATACGGCCGTCTTCTCTGACTAGGACTAGCAATCTCTGCAGTAATGCAGAAAATTTGTCCTCAACCTCACTTCTAACGCTCACAGTCTTGAAACTGTCTTCTAGGCCTATGCTCTGTGGTCTGCCAGTTTGCTTCACGGGAGTGTTATCTTCTCCTAAGCTCAGACTTTTTAATCTGACAGCCATATCACTGCTAAAGTGTTTCTTCAATGTCTCCAATGATGTTTCTTGGAGATCTTTTACGCTGATAATGTTTTGGGAAATTAAGGCTTCAGTGGTCTTTGACCCGATACTTGGTATAGAACGAACACTTGGCAGTGAAGACATGAAACCAATAGTATGTTCTGGATAAATAGTAGTTTGGTCATTAGGTTTATGTAATGGACAGATTAGTTTAGCGAGCAACTTGTTGTGAGCGATGCCTGCACATGTAGTAAACTCTAACTCATCAAAAATTTTCTTCCTCATTTCACTGGCTATTTGTGATGCTACTCTCAGTCTGTTGTGACATCCGCACGGACACTCTAAGCTCGATTTACTGTAAATATGACCTGTGACATCTGTGCTAATATTTGTGCTTTTTAATTTTTCTTCTATTATATTTGTGACATCAATAAAGTTTTCATCCATACCTAATTTTTCGACTGGACATTTCCAATTTTGTAACACTGAAAAAATCTTGTTTGAGGCTATTCTGTAGTCTTGTAGGTCTTCACCATTGACCAGTGTGAGATTCGGACAAGACTTCACGGCGTCAGTGACGAGCATGCATTTCTGTACTCCGTGTTTCCTCGCCTCATAGTTACAGGTCACCACGATGTTCTTCTGTTGGATACCGAGCGGAACATTGCGCAGTTCGGGCTTTCGCAGCATCTCCACTTGAGCATAGAAACAGTCCACATCTATATGAATTATGCTTTTCGTGTGTTCGGTATCATTCTCGTTGAACGTAGAACAGCAAGATTCCATACTCCTGCAATTTTAACATAGTTTTAAAGTATTTAACATTGTTTAAAAGTTATTCTTACCTGTTGCAATTCGAAGTTGGAAATTTTAAAGAAAAACTTACCTATCGTCCATATCTTTGTCATATAATGATGGAGTTTAATTGGAAGTATGTTAACGTCTTATTTTTTTAAGATTATAATGCTTTTCTTTTAGAAAAATCCAAAATATTGATAAATTTTATTGGACAATCACGACACATCAACAGAAAGAGGGTTGCCAGAAGAAAAAAATTCTCCAGTTCCCTCTCTTTTTTATTATATAAATTAGGGATTGCAATCTGTAAATATGGTTGATTTTACAAATTTTACCGATGGAGTTTTGGGGGGAAACCAAAGAGTACAGTTTGGCTGCCGTATCTTTATCAATTATCGGTGCAATATCGAGTGTTTAACGTGTAATAAAACATAACATACATTCACGCCTTTTTCCCGAAGGGGTAGGCAGAGGTGTACCCAAGACTCAGTCCCATAGTAGATATACACCTAACGTGTGATAATGGTGGAATATTACGTGTTGAGTGTTTTAGAAAATTTCGGTGGTAGCTTCTTGTAAAGACTATCACTATACTAGAGCTGGGACTTGACTGGGCTTGCCCTGACTCGAATTGACTAATTGACCATATTAACTTGAAAATGCATATAACTTGACACTGTCAAATACACTAACATGTGAGTCCATGAATGTCCCCTGTAAGCAGGCTATAAATACAAAACTTGAAACTGGCAATACATTTGTGTGGGTCCATAAAAAAAGAAAAATCATTTTACCGATTCGACTGAAGCAATTTTACGAATCGCAGCAGCATCGATGTTACTGTCACTTTTTTGTCATGTCAGCTCTCATAGCGTTAAATGTCAGCTTCACCAAATTTCAAGGTTCGAGTGCAAAGTGCAATGCAAAGTGGGTGTTTTCATCGTAAAATACAAAGGAATGAAAAATCAAATATCTCTTCCGAAAACAGTTATGAACTCGTGAAACTTTAACTCTATAATGGAGGGTTTGCCTTCAGGTGATATTCAAGCGAAGTACCAGAAATTAGCGTCGGAATACTCGAAGGTATTTTAATATGGACTTTGAAAAATTAATGCGGCGATACGGTCTATAAAATACTCTAAATAACTTTTTCCGCTGTTTTAGTTGCGGGCACACGTGAGAGTGTTAAAAAAGGGAGTATTAGATGAACAAGCGAAGTATAACGAGGTAAAAGAGGCATTGAAAGAGAAGGAGAAGTCCCTTCGTAAAGGGGAGTTAGAAATCGAGTCGCTAACGTTTAGGAACCAGCAGCTAACTCGACGCGTGTCCGTCCTTCAGGACGAACTTGAGGCGTTCCAGGTCAGTACATCAAGGCCACAGTTTAACAGAAAACAATTTGTTATGTTTAACAACTTAGTGTGATTCATAACTATACCTGGTTTGTATAGTAATAGTTTTAGAGTTAGGTACCTCATCAGTAATCTGACTCAATTGCTTCTGTCGGCACATACTTGCCTCATTAATACTGACAATTTCCTTCGTTTGATGGTATATCTGCCTACTAAAGTTGTGGTGCCTAAAAGCACTTTCACAAGCCACAAAATATGAATAGAACTGAATTAATACTCTGAAAACCATAACATACAATCACACCTTTTTCCCAAAGGGGTAGGCAGAGGTGTACCTAGTAACTCAGTCGCACAATAGGTACACCAATATTTAGCCAGTATGTTATTGGTCTTATGTAGGAGAGAGTGTATTGCCATCTACCAGGCACAGTTCCAGACTCCAGGCTGTCATAGAGATAATTCCTAATGGAAAAATTCAACAACACTGACTGACCTGAGGACTGAACCCGGGACCTCATGATCGGCAGTTGAGCCTCTATGCCACCGAGTCAGGCATTTTCATTAAACTCTACATTTATATAATATTATTCTCTGAATCATTAAAATGTAATAAAATATATAACATTAATGAAGGATGTGGGTATGCATGCTAACTGGGCCACCTCTTTAAAAAATGTAATGTAAATTGGACTCATTTTCCATACTTAGATAATTGTTATAGGTTACCTTGTATTATTAGTTAGATGGCTTTGTGGTTCCCATAGGAGCCATGAGACCCGGCACAGGGACATATTAAGAGAGTGGCCAGCAGCACTCTCCGACACTAAGTATTCCAACTACTGGGATCACCAAGCCGCCTGCCAAGCGTGGTGATTACGGCAAAATCCCCCCTATAACGCCATAGCCTATTCATATAGGCTATGGCATTCTATAGGGAAGGCCTATGTTCAGCAGTGGACGTCTTCCAGCTGGTGATGATGATTCAGTTCGGAGCTTAAAGAATAAGGTTCATATTTCTGGTTCAACACATGTTATATACATACATTGTCAGTTCTGCAATATGGCCTTTCACGAGCATTTGCAAAATTTTTGTTAGATACGTCATTTTTACAACTCATGAAAGGGTTAAAGTTAGCTACATAATTAATATGCACTGCTGATGGCCAGACGGACGAAGAATATAAAGGAGCTGATTTGAAAGTGTTACTTGTATGTTGTCAGTTGAAATCAACAAAGAAATCAAAAGGTAAATCAGATGAGAAGCAAGCAACCACCAGTAATGTGGCTCCACTTGACTCTGGCTTGCTGCAGGAAGAGTTGCAGAAGAAAATCATTGAGAATGCACAGTATGCGTCACAGGTAAGATTCGTGAGATTTTTTTTAGAGCTGTAAAATATTGGAAAATAGATTAAACATATTCATCAGCGGATTCACACCAGAACAACTCTAAAATCTCGTGTTTTGAGTTAAGTATGCAGAATGATAAGAAATTCAATTAATTATCTTTCTATAAATCACTACCGGTACAACTAAATTAGTTCTAATTTGTAGAAAAGTCTGTTATTAAATATAATATAAATATATTTGAAGTCTCGTGTACATCCTCGTATTTAGTATTAGCACAGAATACTAATAAGGGACAGAAGGGACATTCCTCAAAATCATTCAAATAAATAGCGACTCTAGCTCGACGCAATAAAGTGCAATTCAGGTCGCACGGCATCGTTCAAGCTGCCTCTCTTTCTATCACGTATCTCTTATTCCTTCTTACGACGTTAGGGATGTTATCTTTTTTATTTGTCTATGAAACTATATAATTATCTTAGGTTTTAGGTGTAAGCAGTGTAAGGTAATACGAGTGCCAGGTGATATGTTTGTAAGAATTAAGAATAGTTCAACATTTGGGAGTTGTAGGTATCTACTTATTTACTAATAGACATGCATTATTACCTTTCGATGGCCATTGGAAGTAAGAAAATTCATGGGGTTCAGACTCTTGTAATAATTTAACCATCCGAATGCGATGCGAAGCCTCGTTGGCTCTGATGGTAGTAGCTCTAGTTTCTGTAGCGCAGGTCCAAGGTTCGATCCCCGGCCAGGTCAAACATTTTTTGTGCATGAAAATTTCTGTTTGATCTGTGCCTGGGAAGCTATTACTGAGCTATAGGGTTGTAATAAATATCCATCCATCCATTCATCCATCCTTCCTCACAAACTTTCGCATCTATAATATTAGTAGGATAGAACGATGGATATAGGTTATACACATTTACACCCGGATTCAAGAATAAAACTTATGTAAGGTAGCAAGCAATACTGTGCAACTTAAGGAATTTCTTAGTGCTTTCGTCACAGCAGGCCATCTCATTCACCGTTCGCATAGCAATCTATGCGAAATGCGAACGCACAGCGTCGATTACAGATATAATACAATATTATGATTGGTCCGTTTTTGCCTGATTTGCGAATGAAATAAAAACGTCAGTTTTCACGAACTAGCTGATCTATTAAAATAAATAATATTCTAATATTATATTAAATAAGAAATTAAAACACCGAAAAATATGTACTGAGACAAAATCTCAACATTACCACAGAATATAGGAACATTTATTTTGTAGGCTCCACTATGCGTGCGTTTAAAATAGGGCTCTTTTCGTAAGGGCCGCCCCGAATGAATGCATAGTGTTAGATCTCACTCAAGTTCCTATTGTTTAAGCATTGGATTTACCGGCCCTATGCATTCGGGCGTACTGTGAGACCACATAGTAAATATCGTTCTTGAATACGGGTGATGGAATGGAACACAGACGAATGCACCACAGGACCACAGAACACAAAACAATTGACGATGCAATGCTACGCGCTAACGTGCGACTGTGCCGGCACGCGCCTGCGCGCGACATCCCCCTAAATTTGTACGTCTAGACCACGCGTTCCGGGTACCTGTAGCTTCAAAGTAAAAACGTGGAGTGTCACAGGCCTGGTATTAGTTCTTTAGAAACGTAATCAGAAATTTGCCGTTACTTATAACTTACTCTGAATTTGAAAGAAAATATGCATTAATATTGAAATAATAAAATACACAATTACTCTTAGAACTAAAAAGATATGTGTTCATTACATCAATCAGAAGAGAAGTGACACACATATCTTATACGCTAACAGAGTCTAACCTATTTAAGGTCATCTGTGTCAGTATGTGGAAGTTCTCCCAAATTATAATTTAAAATGACCTTGCATTCGTTTCAGTTATCAGACAAATCATTTGAAGTGTCTCAACTACAAGCTTCCTTAGAAGACTATTTGAAGCACATGAACGAGAGTGACAGCAAATACAAGTGTGAGATAGCCAAGTTACGGAACAAGAACCAGGAGTTGCAGGTTACTTTATCCTTTCAATTTTTAGGGTTCTTTACCTCAAAAGGAAAAAAGGAACCCTTATAGGATCACTTAAAACTGTGCCCGGTAGATGGCAATAGGCTCGCCCCCTGTTACATGGGACCAATAACATACTGGCGAAATGTGGGTGTATCTACTATGGGACTGAGTCCTGGGTACACCTCTGCCTACCCCTTCGGGAAAAAGGCGTGAAAGTATGTTGTTTTATAGAATCACTTTGTTGTCCGTCTGTCTATCTGTCTGTTCGTCTGTTAAGACACTTTAACGAGAACGCGTGGTGGTATCAAGTTGAAATTGATATCAACTACTCAGATCTGCAGTAATAAAATCTTACTTTCTAAGTTAACGCAATCAATAGTTGTGGCTCACGAGCTGCTGTCAAACGTATATTTTTGCATGATACGTAATAATAATAAAGAAATAAACATACTAACCCTACCATTCTTATACATCCATGAGAACATCATGTATGTGTGTAAAAATAACTTTTTAAATTAAATATAGACCTCCATAATTTTAATACTAAGAATTAAGACAAAGTAGCTGTATCTAGCTTTAGATTATCTAAAGCAAATAAAAAGTCATTCTTAGGAAATAGTGGACATTTCTAAAATAAGATCCCAAAAGAAAAGGGGACTCTAGAGGGTAAATTCAAAACCTATATAAAGTCTACTTTACAAAAGAAGGCTTATTATAAAGTCAATCAGTACATAGAGGACAAAGATGCCTGGAAACTTCTGCATAGCCACCACGCGGCACCTTCCAAACAAACTAATGTAACCAAAGCAAATATTGTAATATAATCTGTTGAAAAAATCAAGCCCTACAAGTTTCTTGTGAGTTCTTCTTGTAAAAGTATCTTTCCGAACGCATGGTAGACTAATTACTGTTGTATCTTCATTAACATACAAAAGTGTCAGATTGGGAGCTATTTGAATAAATCTTTTTGACTTTGACTTGAAATACTAAGTGACAATTGACAGCAGTAATTGCACAGTATGCGACGGCCACTCTGCTGTTTGCAATTCCGTAGTAATAATGCTCACAATAAACGTGCCCGTACCGCGCCCGTGTTGTATCTACGCTTACTTTGTATGATACATTTTTAATTAGACAAATTGTTCCAATTTTAGATGGCTGTAGAGGAGGCTCAGAAGGAAAGGCTTGGGGGCACGCCCAATAAATTGCCTGTTAATAGTCAGGGCGCTAGTTGTAATGGAGATTTCTTGTCTGAAGGCGGCAGCTTGGTATGTACTACTATCATTGAGATTATTTCTTCAAGACAGTATATATTGAGCTACCGTTGAGGTACCGCCTTATAGGGCGCTATCAAGTCCCGCTCGTGGGAGAAATTTTTCTATCCCACCTACTTACCGCCTTATAGGGCGCTATCAAATCCCGCTCTTGGGAGAAATTTTTCTATCACACCTACTTACCGCCATATAGGGCGCTATCAAGTCTCGCTCGTGGGACAAATTTTTCTATCCCACTTACTTACCGCCATTTAGGGCGCTATCAAATCCCGCTCTTGGGAGAAATTTTTCTATCCCACCTACTTACTGCCTTATAGGGAGCTATCAAGTCCCGCTCGTGGGAGAAATTTTTCAATCCCCCTACCTACCACTTATAGAGCGCTATCAAGTCCCGCTCGTGGGATAAATTTTTCTATCCCACCTACTTACTGCTTTATAGGGCGCTATCAAGCTCCCGCTCGTGGGAGAAATTTTTCTATCCCACCTACTTACCAGAAAAATTTCTCCTCCTTATAGGGCGCTATCAAGTCTCGCTCGTGGGACAAATTTTTCTATCCACCTACCTGCCTATATAGGTCGCTATCAACTTCCGCTCGTGGGTGAAATTTTTCTATACCACCTAATAATATATATATAATTATATTAAATACCTAATAATAACCTAATTATAATAATATATAAAAATACACACTTTTGTAAGCATAATCATATTTTGTTAACAGTTAGACAGTGAAGATGCATTCAGTTCTGTAGATGATTTGAATATAAATGAACAGCTCAGTATGAAGGCACATCATCTGGAACAGGTATGGTAAATACATTGCTTATCTCTTGTATATGTAATGTTTATTTTTAATTCAGCACAACGCTAGGACGAACTTAATGCTAGTGTAGTATTTTATATCTGTAAACCAAACAAGAGAAAATGTTACAGAAATTGGGTGGAGTGAAAGACATGAAAAGTTAAATATAACTAAAACTACCTAATTAAGTAAAACATAAAACAAACAGCAAATAATTATACAAAAACCAAAAATCAAATACATAATAATAGTCTATACTACTGTGTACTTACCTATATATATATTAAATGAAATACAATAATACGATATTCGGCAACGAAATGCTTACGTTTTCTTCTGTCCATCTGATAATTATTTGGTTTAGGCGCATTTGGTCACACTTAATGTTCGCAAAATGTCACATAGTCGATGTTGAATTAAATTCATAATTTGTGGGTTTAGAAGGTGCTCACACCAAAATTTGTCAATTTGCCTAAATACTTTAAAGAATAATAGATTGACAATAATTTCTTGACTTATCTTTATTTACAATTGACAACTTCTTAATTAAAGTATGTACCTAATATAATACTTTTTTATCCCTCGAACGAAAAAGGAAGGGGTGTTATAAGTTCGGTGTGTCTGTATATCTTTGTGTCTGTCTGTAGCATCGTAGCTCCTAAACGAGTGGAGTGATCATAATGCGGTTTGTTTTGTTTGAAAGCTGATTTGATCGAGTGTTAAGCCCGTCACACACGAAGCTATAATATATATTAATATAAATCATAGCAAGGCATATTACGATATTATATTTTCTATACAAATATTCGACTGACCGCACACGCAGCTATAATATTTCTATGACGTCACCAACATATACCGTAATATATAACAACATAACATACGTTCACGCCTTTTTCCCGAAGGGGTAGGCAGAGATGTACCCAGGACTCAGTCCCATGTAGATACACCCACATTTCGCCAGTATGTTATTGGTCCCATGTAATAGGGGGCGAGCCTATTGCCATCTACCGGGCACAGTTCCAGACTCCAGGCAGTTATTGAGATAATTCCTAAGGGAAAAACCCAATATTTAACACTGCCTGACCTGGGGATCGAACCCGGGACCTCTTGATTGGCAGTCGAGCATGCGCACTCTACGCCACGGAGGCAGTCCTAAATAATAATAATATATATAATATTGCATATTAATATAAACTACTATATCAATGAAATGAAGGCTAAAATATATATTATAGCATCGTCTCCGTGTGTGGTAGCTTGCTATAATATATATTATGGGACGGTACATTAATATATATTATAGCTGCGTGTGTGACGGGCTTAACATTTTATTTTCTACGCGTTTCTGTGTTGACTCATTATTTTTATATTTAAATGTGTATGGCCAGCTTTAAAGCTTATTTTCCTGTAAAGTTTGTTTTACTTTACAGGATAACCAAAAACTCCGAATGGAATACGGCATGCTCCAAATAGAGAACGAAACATTGAAATTAGAGGTAGCAAAACATGTATCGGCTGCACAAAAAAGACGTGGAGACGGCCATGATTCCGGAGATTTCAATACATTTAATGAAACGTCCATAGACTCTGAAGGAAGAGTTACAGGTCTATTAGGCAGCTTAGAAGTGCCCTTTGTTTTAAGTCAAGAGGTCCAAACAAGGGAGGAGAGAATGAAAACCTATTTTAGAGATAAAATTAGCGAATTGAAAGTCGAGAAGGACGAGTTGAATCGGAAAATTGAACATTATGTTAAAGAGGTAAGGTTGTTTTTTGGCAAACCATCTTTATTTTTTATTGCTGGTTCTCGCGACTTCGTTTGTGTAGATTTAGTATTTCGAAAGTAGTCATTGGTCACCCGTACAACGAGGTAAAACTTGCATCCAATTTTATGTGTAACTAGCTGAGCCCCGCGGTTTCACCCGCGCAGTGTTCGTTCCCGTGGCAATATCGGAATAAAAAGTACCCTATGCGTTATTACAGAGTCTAAGCTATCTACATACCAAATTTTAGCTGAATTGCTTCAGTTATATTGGCGTGAAAACGGAACAAACATACACACAAAAAACAGCGCTAGCGGTGTCTTTTTGTGCCATCTAGATGGCGGTAGAGTCGTGTTAGAACTCGCTATCATTTTATCCGACTAAGGGTTATCAGATCCAGAGGACGTGAAAACCATCAAACAGCGCTCGCCAACCCGCCTACCAAGCGTGGCGAGTATTGACAAATGACTCGGAGGCGGGCGAATTTTTAATATATTTGATAATATAACTTTAATGGATTTATTTGATTTTATTTGTATTATTTATTTTATTTTGATGTCTGTAATTGATTTGATTTTATTATAATGATTTTGAATTTAATTTATTTTATTTACTTATTTGACAAATATTTTTTAATTGTATTTGTTATAAAATAATAATTTACTCTATGATCTATGTAAGTTGCTCGAAATACATGATTTTTGAATTTTGAATTTGAATTTGTAATAAGGAGAAGTCTATGTCGAGCATTGCATTTCCTACGGCTGAAATGATGATGATAATAATTAAAACCAATGCCATTCAATACCTTCCAAATGCTACAATAATAATTGCAGTGTGAATTACTTCGACTGAGGTTTGAGGAGATGGAATTAGAGAAACAATTACATGAGCAAACTCTTCAGGAGAAACATAGCACTATCAGTAGATTGGTGAGTATTTTTATATACATCAATATTATCATGTCCACAATAGGTAGTAAGAGTTGTCTAATCTTTATTGATACTACAAACAAATATAAAATTAAACATATTACGCTTTTATGATAGTGAGTGACAAGACGAGCAAATCAGGTGCCTGATGGTAAGCATCATGATTGCCCATATCAGACACAGTGCCACCCAATGTTTTAATATTCGAAATTCTGCGCGGCACTGCACTCAGGCACCTGATTTGCTGATCTTGTCATTTATTATAGTAAAAAAAAAAAGAATCTGTACATAATAATAGTCATAATCATAGTCTCAATATAGAGTATTTCTATTTGTGCAGGAAGACTGCCTTGCTGGCGTTGTGGGCGTTGCCGATTAGCGTTGCCGATCAGGAGGGTCCGGGTTCGATCCCCAGGTCAGGCAAAGTGTTATTGGATTTTTCCATTAGGAATTATCTCAATAACTGCCTGGAGTTGGGAACTGTGTCCGGCAATACTCTCGCCCCCTATTAAATGGGACCAATAAAATACTGTCGTAATGTGGGTGTGCCTACTATGGGACTGAGTCCTGGGTACACCTCTGCCTACCCCTTCGGGAAAAAGGCGTGATCGTATGTTATGTTTATGTGCAGGAAGAGGAGCTACATTCAACGGCACACAACTACGAAGAGCAGATGTCCATTCTAACAGAACACGTGGCTGGATTAAACGATCAACTGACCAAACAACACGACCAAATACAAATGCTCAAACATCAGGCGGCTAACAAAAAGAAGTAATATTGGTCATTAACTGGATGTGCCCGGCCTAGTCACACGCTGAAAAGTAACATATTAATGGCGATAGTATCACTGCATAACCTTGGCAAATGCATACATGCATCGTCTTTTGGATAGATTGTCTATGATTATTTTTTTCTTTTTTTTTTCCAAAGTCAAAAAGATTTATTCAAATAGGTCACAATCTGACACTTTTGTACGTCAATGAAAATAAACAATAATGAGTCTACCGTGCGTTCGGAAAGATACGTCTACAAGAAGAACGCACAAGAAACTTGTAGGGCTTAATTTTTTCAACTGATTGTTGCATAGATACGTTTTAGCCGGTGATAGCGTGGAGCACAGCCATTATTAGACATGCGAATGTTTGTCGGTATGGCTGGGGTGTATGTGTGGGTGGGTGTGTTTGTTACTTTTTCAGGCCTAAACTACTAAACGTATTAGGCTGAAATTTGGTAATCCATGGCACAGATCACAGAACAGATGTTACTACGTATAGAATGGACACTGTCAACCGCCCAACAATCGGGCCTTCCTCACCCCGCGACCGAGATTGAGCCTCACGCACACTCTTGCACGTGTACAAAACTCCATGTGTGCAGTGTCTGTGTAGTAGGTTGTTATAACTACCCATACAATATCCGGATTGGTCAAAAGTACAAAAGCCGCGCTATAGCCGCGCGGCTTTTGTAGTTTCGGCGTTGACAGTTGTTGAACACACGAAGGCATACGAAAGCGATCGGGCTTAACTTGTGAACAAGTATGAGCGTGACAGCAATAGAGAGAGAAATGAAACAGAGAATTCGTGCATCTACACGTTGAATCACAAGTAAAACCCGCTTGCCTTCGTAAGTTACAAGAACTGCAACAAACGTAAACACATACCGATGGAAATTATTACAATATCAATATGTAAAAAGTAACACCCACTAGCGAGACTTGAACCCGCACCTTCCGCACCAATCCGCGTGGCGTGGAACTCTACCAATAGAATCTTATACGAATAGACCGTATAGTCTATACAAATATATAATAATACCTGGAATGATTGGAGTAAAAGACCTGAATAAAATCACACATCAGGTTTTCGCCATGAAAGGTTTCAAGTTTGATGAAAACTGATCAGCATTGTCAGCTAATAGTGTCCAAGTGTCACATTTCATCAGGAGATAGTAATATTAACAGGATACAGGACCTCTTAGCAGTTTGACACAATCCTATGGAAAATTTACTAAATCGATGTTTTGTATTCCTCTGTTTCCTCCGAATACAGTAAACCTATTTGATATATTTATAACCTGATATTTTAAAGTTGAAGTAAAGTATGTCCCTTTCATTTTATTTTTGTTTATAAAACTACATTTTTTTGTAGTGAACGTCCAATCACGCGAGTAAAACTGCGATTTTTGGAAGTTCACTATGAAAAAACCAAGGGTATAAAAGGAAAATTAAAATGACAAGGACATAGGTTATTTCACTTAAAAATATCATGATATAAATTTAATGAAGGGGTTATAATTATATTCGGAGAAAACAAGGGAATACAAAACATCGATTTGGTAAATTTTTCATAGGATTGTGTCAAATTCCTAGCAGGCCATGTACGCTCTTAATATTATCAGTCAGATGCAAATCTGTTTCCATACCTGTTTATGTATAGAAATATATATGTAAAGATACTGTTACTCGGTTTGATCTGATATGTTTATATAAAGTACCGATATAATGGGCGAACAGCTTAGAGCGAGAAATTGATCCGCTTTTCACTCTACCTTGTACCGTAGTACTAGGGTCAACGACCGTTTTTCACTCAGAATTTGGAATGATTTAAGAGTTGCGTTAAGTACTGTTTAAAAACGTAAAACTATTAATATTGCCTATGGAAAGTTAACTAAATAATCATTATTTTTGCATTTGACCATAGTGCTGTTGGTATCTAATTCTACAATTTATTTCAATAAATGCTTTAGTCAGACTAGTTATAATAAATATTACATGAAAAATAATTATGGAATATTATTTTATTTGTAAAGAATTATGTGTATAATTTGTATAATTATTTAGCGAAAGTATTATAACAATTATTCGATTAGATTAAATGATTAATGGATGTATATAATTTTTTTTTGTTTACTCTCATCATTTTTGTGCTATTGGTGCATCCACACGGTTACTTTTTCTGTAGCAAACTTTTTGTAACTACCCGATTTTTTCGGGTTGTTATGAATTATAAAGCTTTGTAGCTCCGGTGTAGATGCAGCATTATAACTAAATGTATTTTTTAATCATTGATATTTAGTTTTTTAATGTCTATTTTTTAGTCTAGTCTCAAAACTGCATTCCTAAGTACTAAGTATTCATATAAAGGTATGAACTGATTATTTTTCTGTGGCCTATAAATTATTGGCTAGTGATTAGAAATTATGAAGAATATTTTGGCTAAACTCAATAAAATTTGTAAGATCTTTTTTAGTTTTCAGTGTAAATCAGACTAACCTAAGTATATTTTTTCTAAAATATAATTTTCTAGGGTGTAAATAATATACCTATTTCGTAATGTCACGATCTCAAGTGTTCTTCTTTCATTATTATATTTTATTTTGTATAAAGTGTACTGAGATTGTTAAGTGATGAAATTAACATTGTGTTTATAAAATATTATGTATTTAATATAAAGTTTAGTATACATACGTTTACTTTATTTTAAGGAAATAAACAATTATAATTAGTTATGAAATTGTTTTTTATTTTTTATTTTATTAAGGTGCTATTCGGCAGCCGACATATTGCTACACTACATGTAGTGAGTACATAGAGTGCGCCTCACTGACACCCACTACAGTCAATACTTATATAAAGTAAATTTAGTAATAGTTACAAAGAAAAATCAAAAATTTTGGAATAAAATTACAGAGTCGATGATGATGATGATTTACATTATCATCGTAGCAAATATTGAATACCAAACTTATAATTTTTAGCAATCTTCTCAATTCTTTGTGGCGATGTTAAAAGGGCGAAACTACATTTATTTGTTTTCGATGGGACAAATTTTTTCTGAAAAAAAAAAAACAAAATAAAACTCCAGTAAATATGCACAACTTTGTATTATAACAATAATCATAAGCACCTTACAATAATATGTCATCTGTTACAGTAATTATTTGTTGTCAACAGTTACATTATCGCTACAAATATTTATACAAAATTTATTTTAAATCAGCTCATTGCAAATAATTCTAAGTCCTTAAACATTCACACTAGGAGATCTGTTAAGTTAGGGCAAGTTACTATAGTATTATAAGTTATAAATATACAATGTGTGATGAAAAGGCATAGTTACTACTTAAGGGGTGCTTACCCATCGAACTTAATGATTGTTAACAAAAATTTACACAACATAGAAGAGTTAGGCAAAGGCTGTGTCCAAGACTCAATACCATAGTAGATAAACCCGCACCAGATACGTTTTAGGTCCGATGTAATAATGGACAACTTATTGCCATCTACCGGGCACAGTTCCGAGTGCAGGCTGTCATTGAGAAAAAATCCTAATGGAAAAATCCGATAACACTGCCTGAACAGTGGATCAAACTGGGGACCAGCAGTAGGGTCGGTAGTAGTGCTTGTAATGTAAGACACTACGCCGCTAAAGCAGCAAAAATTATGTTTCGAGATTTTTTAATTTTAATTAATCTTACTGCTTAAACTTAATGCGATCGACAAGTTTTAGATGTTAGTTTTGTATTATATTATTTTATATTGTATTCTGTATTTTATTCAGTTAGATGGATATAATAGCCCCATTAAAATTATAATACCTTTTCGTTACAATATTTTCTGGTTTATTTGAGATATTCAAAATAATTCGATCGCAATTAAATGCTAAAATAATAATGACATATTTTATGATCTATCTATAAAATAAAAAAAATATATGAAAATATGTTCGTATCTTTTATATATTAAGTCCATCAAAGTACAAAGAAACAGACAATTTGGAGTCATGGCAGCTAGCTCAGGGTTAAAAATTCCAGATGTTTTAATCCGCGGGTATACATTATTTTTGACTGAAATAAACGTGCCTTAAGAATTATATACTCAAAATTAGGAATGAAAAAAAAATTCATATTAAAAAGTATTTGTTAAATAAATTATTTCAACATAAAATTATTTTGGCGTGATAATTAATTAAGAAATAAATAAAAGCCATAAGAAATGCCTTGTTCACTTATTAAGAGAAATAAAAATTAAAAGTAAAGTTTGGAACGTAATAACAGAAATGGAATACCCCATACCACATTTTAACTAATAACTACTAAGGCCAGAAGTCACCAGGATTAAACGTTCGTTAAAATTTACTTTTCAAGGTTCCCAACACCCAAAGAGTGCCGAAGGAACCCTTATTACTATGCCTCTATTGTCCGTCCGTCCGTCACAGGGCTCTATCTGATAAACTGTAATAGCTAGACACTTGTACATAATTTTAACAAAATATGTATTTCTATTGCCGCTACAAATAATAAAAATAAAAAAGTTAATAATTAAATAAGACTTAGTGCAATAATAATACTAAGTCTCTAGCGATAGCCCGGCGGATACCATCCATTTAGAAATCTATAGCAGAATCAAGTAGTTTCAATCCATACAAAACCGTTCTTGTACCTAGCGGGGGCTATCTTTGAGCACATTTTCTGTAGATGGTTACAGAGATGGACCCCGATAGGTGCTATCTTTTAGTTTCTCTTATAAACTCTCGGTTTATTTCATAGTGAACATCTAAAAACCACAGTTCTACTCGCGTGATTAGACGTTCACTACAAAATAAATAAAAATTTATAAGCAATAATAAAATGATAGGGGCATAGTTTACTTCATCTTCAAAATATCCGGTTGTAAATATATCAAATAGGCTTACTATATTTGGAGGAAACAGGATGAAACAAAACATCGATTTGGTAAGTTTTCCATAGGATTGTGTCAAACTGCTAAGAGGTCCCCTTTCCTGTTAACACCGATTTCCCTACCACCTCAGATTCAGTGACACCACCATAATGCCAGTGTTGCCATTTCACTATCTAACATCAACACAATAATAAATAACCTATTAATGTTAACATTAAAGACATAATATACTAAAAAAAGATATACAAATTCGTGCCGCTGCTCGATTGAATATTTGATTTATAATATAAAGTAATAAATTAACTATATTTACGTAATGGCTCGTGTATATATAATTTTCATAATCTAACTATGATTTATATTAAAATTATCAGCTAAAACTCTAAGATTAAGTCCATTTTGTAGGTGGTTTAGTCGTGGAATGGTGTATAACCTATTTTCCTTACGAATATAACGAAATTACGAATGATTTGTGTGTTAGTGTTACAATATGTCAAAATAGATTTATTTATTTTTGTTGTTTTTTTATTTATTTTTGTCATAAAACAATACAAATATTAGGGACTATTACTATAGACTATAGAGTAAGGGCGGTTAGCCACTACGTCCGAAACGAATCCGATCCGAATTCGTGAAAATCCGAATTAGTCATGGTCTATTTGGATGGTAGTTAACGCACTAGATCCGTTTTCAGTCATCCGATTTCTATCCGTCATCTGTGAATCTCTATTTCGGAGACGATATTGACGGACCGAAGTAGCCATAGCTTTGTTTTATTTGTCGCACTGCGCCTGCCCCGGAAGCACAGTGACCAGGGAAAATGAAGTCCCTGGGGGTTAGAATGAGATAGCAGATATGAATTTTTCGGGCGCGAAAGAGAGAAAAAACGGGGGAAGCTAGTCATCCCCGTGCCATGCTAGGTAGGCTGGACCGAGTTAGTGCGAAAAGCAATATCCGAATTCGGTCAGTCTTCCGAATAACAGATTCGTTTCGGACGGAGTGCGTAACCGCTCTAATGGTCGCGACTTCCTTTCCCTGGTTTTAGAGAACTTTCTCCCTTATTCAAGAACAATTAATATGTAAGGTACCGTGCTAAGTAAGGAACTTTGTACTGCATTCGTCACGGCAGATCATTGTTTTATTGTTATTGGGATTGACCGGCCCTATGCGTTCGGGCCATCATAGTATTGTTCCTGAATACCCGTACCCGTTTGTTCACTATACCGGTACATTATAGAGCCATGAGCGGATTTTTTTTGTATACGATGTCACAAAAATTTTAGTATTACTTAAAGGGGGTGCATATCTCCCCGTCAAATTGAAAAACATAAAAAAAATCATTGCGAAATTGGAAAAAAAAATCCCATATGAAATGGATCACAGCTGATCGGCAAATTCTTATGAAAAGTAACTATTATTTCTCATGCAAGTTGTTGAGGATTACGGGTAGATGCACCCCCTTAAGTACTTATTACGCCTTTTTGTAACACGTTGAATACCTAGATTTTATTCCGCTCATGGCTCTATTACGTACCGGTAAAGTAAACAGACACCGGCCCCTTATTACGGACGCAACAGAAGTGTGGAAAGCGTTTAATTGCTTAATGTCTGCTGTCAAAAGGTATACAAGAAATGATGTTTGACAGCAGACATTTAGCAATTTAAACGCTTTCCACACTTCTGTTGCGACCGTAATAAGGGGGCCGTATTCAAGTACAATACTATGATGGCCCGAACGCATAGGGCCAGTAAATCTCATTGGAAACAATTGCATGCCGCCACAAACGCAACACAAAATTCCTTAGCACAGTACCTTATCGAGTGTCGTTTCTACGGTGTTGATTATAGGGGGCAAAGTACAGCGTTCCATATCCGTCCACTGGTATCGTGGGCAAACAACTTTTAGACTTTAACTTTCTGTTAAGGTTGTCAGTCACTACAAAACCTTTTATTATAAAGCTCGACAGAAAATACTAGAAAATAATGGGGGCGCCACTGTATTTATCAATTATAAAAACTTTTCATTCAACATGTACATTTTAAATTAGTTCCGTTTCTACTCTTTTCTGTCGAGAAATCGACGGTGAACATGATTTTACAAATTTTTATGTATAAATGTCCTTAAATGTAATTATTTAGTTCATTAATCACGGTCACACCATTGTATTACTAAATGTACTACATTTTCAAACAATGATTATTGTTCAAGTTCTCCATCAAGAGAAATTTTTTTTTTAAAAGAAATTCTGAAACAAAACTCTTATTCAATTTGAAATACTGTTATAAAAGGTGAATTTTTATTCACGTTTTTATATAATGCATCGTCCCGTGACAGTTAAAGGCGGCGACCGACGAATTCCCCATACAAACGTTATACCTAAATTATTTCAAATCAGGGCTTATTTCCAACATTCAATGATGTTATTCGGAATGAGACACTAGTTATCTGGGTTCCTAATTATATTTCAATCCAAAATATGAGTAATTTGGACTAAAATATAAAAAAATACAAAATATATTTTATTAATTTCTTTATTTTGGCAGAGTTTTCTCATTAAATTACTAATTAAATACTTATTAGTATGTTGTATTCTATGTTGAACCTAATTTTTAATGTAAAAGTTTGCAATAAGTTAAGAATCATCAATTTATTTGCGTGTGGACTTGTAAAATTTTTTGTTATAAATAAAGAACTTGGACTTATAGGTATTATCAAATATAACTCCAAATCATAAGTATTATGGACTAAAATATAATTAGCAACCTAGATAACTACTGCCTTTTTCCGAATAACTTCACTGAATGTTGGAAATATGCCCTGATTTAAAATAATTTAAGGATTACGTTTGTATTTTGAATTCGTCGGTCGCCGCCTTGTTAACGAATTTTAAAAGAAATAATTTATATTGACCCCTAAAAGTAAAGTACTTAAATGCGGGTAGAATAAAATTTTATACACTAATCTCTAGTTCGCCATTATTCCACAGTATTTATTACATATTAAAAGGCAGGAGTTTTTATTTTTATTATCCTATGTACCAAAGACCATTGACTTTAATAATTTTATAGACTGGCTAAGTCCTAACTATTACAACACAAAACATAGATAATAATAGATAGACCACATGAATATGCAAGAAAAGTGCTTTAAAATCCTTTTTTACTTTGATCCATGTTCCAAAGAAAGAGATAGATAGATAGATAGATAAATAACTTTACGAGGAAAAGAGACACAATGAGACGAAGTAGCGAGAGCTCGTATTGTTTTAGAAAATTTATTTCTTTAGGACCAGTCCATTAATTTATTAAGTCTATGGTAAAGTCCAGCTTAAATTTTAGTTAATATATATTGCAACAGGCATACAATCATGGATACATAGATTTAGGGTGTGTGTAAATTTTGCATGGATAATTATTTTTATAGTGTTTCCAAATGCCGATGAAAATGACCATTGATCCTTGGTATTATGTTCACAATAATAACTAAACGATAACTATCGCTTTCTTATCGTCTAACCGTTTACTATTGTGGTACAAGGACAGAATACTAAAGGGACAGAAGGGACACTCCTTAAAATCATTTAAATAGCGACTCTAGCTCCGACGCAATTAAGTGCAATTCAGATCGCACAGCGCCTAACTCCATCGATATATT
Organism: Hemistola chrysoprasaria; assembly: GCA_947063395.1. Lineage (NCBI taxonomy): Eukaryota > Metazoa > Arthropoda > Insecta > Lepidoptera > Geometridae > Hemistola > Hemistola chrysoprasaria. The sequence continues at coordinate 10,967,698 of OX346728.1, read as the reverse complement.
AACCTATAAGTTCCCTCTCTTTCTATCGCGTATCTTTCTATCTGCTCTCTCTGTCTAGTCCATAGAAATAGTACCGTCAAGACGGACGCGCCAGCTACTTATAGCTTCACACCTTTATTGCGGAGTGTCCCAGGGCTAGTACGCATTTAGTATACAGATTTTAACACAAAATATGATCTTTATATATACAGTATGATTTAAAATTAACTTAATATAGATCAATGCTAAAGTCACCACACCCTGTATAATATTAATACGCTACAATTTTAATGTGTATAAATTATTTAAAAAAATGTATTTTACGTAGCGTCCTCTCGCTTGCACTTTGTTTATTTTTTCAATCATATCGGAGTTAGGAATTGGCTGATTTATGTATCGAAAAATTGTTTCCTTTTTTACAGTACGTGCGTTTTATCTTGGCGAGTCTGAACATAGGCTCTGCGAACTTTAGCACATGTAAACTGGTGAAGAAAACTGTTATTCCCAGATAAACAAATATACGAACAAATAAACATAACATAACATACATTCACGCCTTTTTCCCGAAGGGGTAGGCAGAGGTGTACCCAGGACTCAGTCCCATCTATCGGTTGCCATCTATCGGGCACAGTTCCAGACTCCAGGCAGTTATTGAGATAATTCCCAATGGAAAAATCCTATATCCTCTTGGTTGGCAGTCGAGCATGCGCCCTCTATGCCACCGAGGCAGTACGAACAATGTTTATTGTAAATGTCAGTTAAATTATAATGATAACAGTTTTCTTCACGAGTTTACATGCGCTTAAGTTCGCAGAGCCTATGTTAAGACTCGCCAAGATAAAACGACCATACTGTAACTCCGTCAGTTTATATTTTAAATGAAAATTTGAAACTTAAAAAGTTACAATGACTTTTGTGAATTTATAAAACTGAAAACAGCAAAAATAGTTCAGCCAAGTTCTAACAACCAAAGTGATGTCTTAGTACTCTGCATCAGTCCTCTGTCCAGTCTTTCTCGTCGCCACATTTATTTATAGCATGATTTTAACACTGGCCAATTTTCACTAACACAATTTCAATACGTGTCCAATTTCATACACTCGAAATCCAAATGCAAACGTACTTTCCGTCCGTACGATTTTCGGGGACTCTCGTTGTTGTGCTACGCCGTAGCGGATTGTGTAGCTCTTGACTTTCTGACGTAGCGTTCTGCTTATCTGGCGTAGCATCAATCCGTGGCCGATCATTTGAAGCTGTGCTACGCCGTAGCGGACTCAGCAGCCTCCGTAGCTCTAACGTAGCATTATTCGTAGCGTTAAGAGTCTGTAGACGATAATGCTCCCAAGAGACTTGAGACGTGCCACGCCACAATCTCCGTAGCACTGACGTAGCATTATTATACGTAACGTCAAGAGTCTGTAGACGATAATCCTCCCCAGAGATTCGAGATGTGCTACGCTGCGAACTCCGTAGCTCGCGGAGCACTGACGCAGCGTCGAGAGTCTGTAGACGAGAATCCTCCCCAGATGTGCTACGCGGACTCCGTAGCTCTTGACGCTGTGACGTAGCGTTATTTGGCGTAGCGTCAAGTGTCCGTGGGCAAGTAGCGCTAGCACTGGTTAACGTCGGGCGGTGTGGAAAGGAAAGGGTCGGCGCGTTTGTGTTCGATCAAAGCCTTCACTGTGCTGGAATCAGCTGGCAAGTCGGATTTCTTGCGGAGCAGCGGCTTGCTCGCGTTGTAGCCATGTTTCCTCATCTGCAGGATTAAAATAATATTATAAGACTTTATTATTGGGATTCCGTACCCCAACTTTGTTGTCCGTCTGTCTGTATGTATCTAGGCTATGTTTGGAACCCTACTTTACGCATACATATTACCTTAACAATATATTTCTTCACTCCTCTTGCTCAATAAGTCCGTTATTGTTGCGTAACAGAGCGGGGCTTAAATAACTTTTCAGAGCTCTAGGGGATAAGGTCAGTTTTCTTTTAACTTTTGTCTGTTACCAAAGAGATTATTTTTTTGGTGACACACATATTGGATATTAGCCAAAACGTTTTGATAAAATTAACGAAATTTTATTACCTCACAATCGTAGTTCGGCGCTAAAACCCATCTACCTTGTGTAACAATTTACTATTTTAGCCAATCATACCTCTGCACAATAACACAACACACACATCCAAGACCAGAGAGCAAACATTTCAGTTCATCGCACAAATATTTGGCCCAGCTGGGATTTGAACCCAGGACTCCTTACTTTTTTTCCGATATTCCCGCGGGAATAGGGAAAAAAAGGCATGTAATAATATATCCCATGTAATATAGGCTCGCCCCCTATTACATGGGACCAATAACATACTAGCGAAATGTGGGTGTATCTACTATGGGACTGAGTCCTGGGTACACCTCTGCCTACCCCTTCGGGATAAAGGCGTGAATGTATGTTTATTCCCGCGGGAACGATAACAACGCGGGTGAAACCGCGAGGCACAGCTATTAATATTATAAATCAGAAAGTATTCCTCACATACTTTGATGGATGGATGTTTGTTACTCTTTCACGCCTAAACTACCGAACTGATTGGGCTGAAATTCGCTATATAGACAGTTTAGACGCTGGAATAAATAACATATAGGGTACTTTGTACCATGATATTCCCACGGGAACGAAGACTAAGCGGGTGAAACCGCGGGGATCAGTTAGTTCAACATAATGGCCAATTACCTCTTGTGCTTCGAGTTGTATCTTATGATAGTCGAGGTCTGGTACATTGTCTACAGCCGGCGGCGCCGTGGCTGCGGCGCGAGCTTCTAGACGTTGCCACACTTCCTCGCGCTGGATCAGACGTTCCCGCTCCCTGGGAAAACAAAATATTATTTGATGACAGACTCAGTTGGCTCAGACGGTAGTAACTCTGCTTTCTGTGCCGCAGCTCCAGGGTTCGATCCCTAGCCAGGTCAAACATTTGTGTGCATGAACATGTCTGTTTGATCTGTGTCTGGGTGTTGGCCGTGTTATAAGCTTATATAAGTATGTATATCAGTCATCTGGTTACCATGGTACAGGCTTTTAGCCTAGTTTGGGACCAGATGACCGTGTGTGTGGAAGTTGTCCCATATTATTTTTTTTTCTTTTTGTAGTGGTAGGCCTCTTTTGCAGGGGGCCGCCTGGGGAAGTACCACACCTTTGCCAATTATTCATCCGCCAAGCAGTAATGTGCAAACATTACTGTGTTCCGGTCTGAACAAGTAATATCTCAGGGTGACAGGCGCGGTGCAGTGCCGCGTAGAATTTTAAATTTTAAAACACTGGGTGGCACTGTGTCTGATATGGGCAATCATGATGCTCACCATCAGACACCTAATTTGCTCGTCTTGTTACTCACTATCATAAAAAAAAATTATGTTAATACGGCCGAAAAAGGAGATTAGACATTTTTGTATGGACTTTTTTTTGTCTTTATTTTTGACAGACGTCGAGTTGCGATTATCTGCCCGCTTAATATTAAACTTAACTCTTATGAAGGAATTTGACGATATTTTTTCCGTCAAAAATTAAAAAGAATTTAAAAGATTTCGCAGCTTAACTTTAGATTGATTTTTTAGGCAATTGACATTTTTTTTGTAGTGCCCACAATGAAGAAAATTTTTATAATTTTTAAACCCGTGTCTATTCTAGAGTTTCTTAGGGACTGCCCTCTTAAAATGAAATAAAATAAGACATATTATGACTTACTTCTGCTTCTCCTGTTTGTACTGCTGCGTGCACTCATCGAACAGTTTCTGGTTCATCTCCATGAAGAGTTTCAACGCGTTATAGACCAGTCCGTGGATGGTCTTGTTCCAATGACTCTTGGTATTGCGGTACAAGGACGGGAACATTATCGGTAGGATGTGGGTCGCGTTGTCTGATATCAGGGACATTATGTACTCGTTGTTCCAATAATATAACGCTCGTTCTGCTACCTGGAAAACGAATGTTACGGTAAATAAGCGAATTAGATCCTAATGTTGTCTTTCGTAGGATTTAGTGTCGATTTTTAGGGTTCTGGACCTCAAAAGGAAAAAGAACCCATATAGGATCACTTTGTTGTCCGTCTGTCAAGACACTTTTTAACGGGAACGCGTGGAGTTATCAAGTTGAAATTGATATATACTATATATACTATTGATATATGAAATTGATTGATATAAACTACTCATGTCTACGGCTCCTTGCTGCTGTAAAAAAATTAAACGTCTGAAGTCAAAACAATCAAAAGATACGGCCATTTTACCGACTGAAAATCTCTAGGATACTTCCCGTTGGCCTAGCATCATGAAATTTGGATTTGGAATTTGCGCATGGAATAAATTCCAAAGTAATAAATTTTTACACAAAAAATTACAAAAAGTTTGCAGTACATTCAAGCTGTTAGCAACTAGATGCTATTATATGTTCTTTGAACGTGGTAGCGTTTTGTTCAGGTAACTCTAGTATGGGAGCCTACATTAATCATGATAAGACAAGGTGTGCCTTAACAAATTATTAATGACTAGCTGTGCCCTGCGGTTTCACCCGCGTAGTCTTCGTTCCCGTGGGAATATCAGGATAAAAAGTACTTTTTATGTTATTCCAGGGTCTAAAATATCTTTTTTTTTTTTACATTTAATAGGTCTGCGTTTGACCCCAATCTCACCTGATGGAAAGTGAAGATGAGGCCTAAGATGGAGCACGCTTTCCTAGAAGATAATTATTCACTCTTCTCTTGAAGACCCCAAGATCATATTCAAGTGGGAAAACGTACGCCGGTAGAGAATTCCACTCCTTAGCGGTCCTCGGGATGAAAGTAGCCGCGTGGCGTTTGGTACGATTAAGTGGAATTTCGACCATGTAAGGATGGCGCCTTGTCGTTTCCCTGGATGTTCGGTTATAGAACGGACATGGGGGAACTAGTTCATGAAGTCCCAAAGCACACTCTCCGAAATGTATATACCGAATTTCAGCCCAATCGTTTCAGTTTTCTTGGCGTGGAAGAGTAACAAACATACATCCATCCATCCTCAAACTTTCGCATTTATAATAAATACATACATACATACATTCACGCATTTTTCCCATTTCGCCTTTTTCGCATTTATAATATTAGTAGGATAGAAGGATATGGGATAAGAGACAACTTTTACACACAGTCTCCTGGTTCTAAACCAGGATACATTTTGACCTGACGGGACCATAGGCAGGGTCAATAAGTCACTACCACTGAGAAAACCCGCCAGTCTATTCAACAACTACACAACATACACACATACCTACAATCTTTCGACTTTATAATATTAATAGAAATGTTTGTATTTGTGTGGGCGTTTTGTTTAAGAGGCCGGCGACCGACGAAACTCCCATACAAACGTTATACCTAAATTATATACAATCAGAGCACATTCCTAACATTCAATAATTTTATTCGAAATAAGCCACTAGTAGTTACCTAGGTTCCTACTTATATATTCACTACTCTTGCCAAAAAAAAAAAACTGTCACTGTTGCGTACCAGAGCGGGACTAAAATAACTTTTTATCCTCTAGGGAATCAAATAAATTTATTTTTAATTTTTTTATGTAACGAACGAGATTATATTTTTTTTGGTATCGCATACTAAGGATATTAGCCAAAAAGTTTTGATGACATTAATATTTTTATTTTCTCACAATCGTAGTGAAAAGTAGAGTGTAACTAAAACCCACTCATTAGAACTCTGTTTCTATTTACTTCCTCGCTAAGTTCGGGAGCTACATACATAACATACATTCACGCCTTTTTCCCGAAGGGGTAGGCAGAGGTGTACCCAGGACTCAGTCCCATAGTAGATACAGCCACATTTCGCCAGTATGTTATTGGTCCCATGTAATAGGGGGCGAGGTTCGGGAGCTACCTCGTATATAATGGGTCTCTTTAGCTTCTTGTGTAAAAATCTACTATTCAAAGGAGGAAAATATGACCAAAATCGAATGAATTTAACAATAAAATTTATAGATGGTTATGTGACAGATGTTTTTATTCCATAGATGATTATTTTAAATTTAAATTCTAATTTTTCTTATTTTTCATATTATATAAATTGACATTCAAAATCTTTAAATTAATTAATTATGTACTTATCGTATAATATTATTATGTAAATTGACATCCTGATTTTTTTAATAATTATTAATTACTATGTATATTGGTAAATATTTGCACGAAAATTTGGTCGAGTACAGTGGTCTATATACAATAAGCAAGAACATTCTATTACCTGTATTCATGCAAATAGAGTAATCATTTCATTTCATTTAGGTAATTTCGAATATAACCAAAATATAAGTTTTTTTTGGACTGAAATATAATTAGGATAACAGGACCTAGATAACATATATATTGTATGTTGGAAATATGCTCTAATTGTAAATAATTTAGGATATGTATCGTTTGTATGAAGAATTCGTGAGTCGCCGGCCTTTTAAGTGGGCGTGTTGACAAAACGAACAGATATTCGTTTTGCATACTAGTTATGTGGCGTGCATGGTCAAAGACCTAATAATGATCTAAATTAAACCGGATACCGATACACAGGCATTTGTTATACCTATAATACTACCTATATTTATCTAATGGTATCATATGGGAATAATATGTAAATCAGCTTGTATTAATTAATTAATTTTAAAATGTTTTAGAATCTGCAAGAGAAAATGGCCCTAGTTTTGGGACACTGCGTATGTATAAAACATAGAATATATATAATACTGTGATGTGTTTCGCTTCGGTTAAAATTACAACCTCTACCCTCAGAGTAAGTAATAACTGGTCAAATGCGATTGAAACTCGCATATTAAGGGTTCCTACCCAACGTTTACCTATTATCTACCTATTTATAGGCCTATTAGGCAGATTGCTAGAAGCATACAGTATTAAAAAAAAATTATAGGTGTCGCCTACCAAATAAAATTCTTATTATTATTAATATTATTCTAGTTAGCATAAGAATTTATTTCTATTGCAGTAAAAAATCTTTCGCCGTAAAATCATGGAATTATGAATTTTATCACAACATTTACAATTCTTAATTACTAAATTTAAATTCAAATCTTTCAAACAATATAACTTAACATACAATCACGCCTTTTTCCCGAAGGGGCACACCTAGGCACACCCACATTTCGCCAGTATGTTATTGGTCCCATGTTCCCACACAGGGCACAGTTCCTGACCCCAGGCAGTTATTGAGATAATTCCTAATGGAAAATCCAATATTTGATACTTTGCCTGACCTGGGGATCAAATCTGGGATCTCCTGATCAGTGAAGTGGAGCTTGCCTTCTTGATTTGATTGGCCATAATAGTGTATACAAAGTTCAAAGTTACTTGCCTGGAAATGTGGGCTAGACACACACTTGGCGAGTTGTTTGAACAGTGGGTCCATTACTTTCTGGAACTCCGCCGGTTCTATCACGTCCAATATTTCCTCCATTTCGTTCAGAAACATCACCTCTTTGGGCGAATGTGTTTTCGGCCAGTACTTCAGTAACGCCCTGAAAGTTATAGGAAAAGGTTTAAAAATGTGGCTCGAAATGGTCTTATTTTAACTCCTTACCAAATAAAAATAAATAGTAGTATCTATATTATTTTTCTGTGTGCATTTCTCTTGACTTTATTTTTGTTACTACAAGTGGCGCAGTCGATAGGATTTGAATTTTTTTCTGATTAATTTTGTTGTTTAAAATGTTTTTGATACAACTTATATTTTGCACAATAGCGCGTCACTTATGTACTCCATTAAGTATTACTACATGTAGATATTTGGCTCAAAATAGTCTCTTATTTTAACCCCTGACCAAAAGAGACGTAATATAACTTTAACACCTGTTTCTGTGTGGTATCTGTTTTAATTTTATAGTCACTAAAAGTGGCGCAGTCGGTAGGATTTGAATTTTTTTGTTTAAAATATTATTGTGTGATACAATACATAACCCATATGAAATGACTCGAGCAGTGTAGGTGGGGTAACCCGTTCTGTTAGAGTACAAATTCAAAAATATTATTATTTTTCACCAGTAAACCATGTATGTACAAATATAACTTCTATATACGTTACCTGACAACAGGTTGTGTCAACGACGGATCTTTCTCTAAGAACTGCACCACACAGTAGGCGAGCTGTGGATGGTACACGGACAGCGATTTGGCTTTGTGCAGGGGCAACAATACCTGCAAAACATAAACATACAATCACGCCTTTTTCCCGACCGGATAGACAAAGGGGCAAGGGGTACCAAGGAGTACACCCCGGACACTCGACTCAATCCCATACAAAAGCCGCGCTATAACTATCTACTACACAGACACTGCACACACGGAGTTTTGTACACGTGCAAGAGTACACCCCGGACACTCGACTCAATCCCATACAAAAGCCGCGCTATAACTATCTACTACACAGACACTGCACACACGGAGTTTTGTACACGTGCAAGAGTATGCGTGAAGTGATTTCCCATAGAGGCGGGGCTTGTAGGGAGCTCAATCTCGCTCGCGGGGTGAGGAAGGCCCGATTGGTGGGAGGATGACAGTGTCCATTCTATACGTAGTATTATTATCTGTTCTGTGCCAGGAGTCAGTCTCATAGTAGATACACCCATTTCGCCAGTATATTATTCATCATCATCATCATCATCATCAGTCGGAAGATGTCCACTGCCGAACATAGGGCTCCCCCATAGAACGCCACACATGGCGGTTGCTCGCCGTCCGCAACCACCGCGAGCCTACTATCCTGAACAGGTCGTCGGTCTACCGCACAGTATGTTATTGGTCTCATGTAAATATAGGGCGAGCCTATTGCCGGGCACAGTTCCAGACTCCAGACTGTCATTGAGATAATTCTTAATGGAAATATTCAATAACACTGCCTGACCTGGGCCATGGATTGTTATTGGATTTTTAGCATCCTCTGCCTCTTCTAGTAGTCCCAAACTCCTGCTGAGCAGGATTCGTTTCTTAGGTCGGGCAATGTGCTATTGTATCTTCTTTTCTTCATAAAGAATTTGTCAATAGCAACTTGAAGTCCAGTATCAGCTTGTGCATAGTTGGGATGATAAGTTGAAGCCTATTACCATGGGATTTGAGCATAATCTGGCGAAATGTTGGTGTACCTACTATGGGAATGGTTACACCTCTGCGTCAGAGTTTAGAATATAAATATATAGTATAAATATCGTTTTCATTATTCTTGCTCAAAAAGTCGGTCATTATTGCGTACCAGAGGGGGCTAAAATAACCTTTAGGGGATAAAGTAAATTTCTTTTTAATTTTTCTCTGTTACCAAAGAGATTATATTTTTTTGGTGCCGCACGTATGATATGTTGCCAAAATATTTTGATGAAATTAATTATTGTAACACACGCTACTAAAACCAATTATAACTCTGTTTCTATTAACTGCCTCGTATGCAATGGGTCTCTTTAGCTCCTTGTGTAACAATCAGTTACAATACTATTTTATCATAGACTAGAATCATCATCATCATCATCTCAGCCACAGGACGTCCACTGCTGAACATAGGCCTCCCCCATAGATTTCCATTCAGTCCGGTCGTAAGCGGCCCGCCTCCATCGTGTTCCTTCCGCCTTTATCAGATCGTCTGTCCACCTAGAGTAGCCAGACTAGAATAGCATCTTTATAATATCAGTAACTTACCCTAAGTAGAAAAAGCTTGTGTTCCTCTTTCAATGGTAACGCGAACCCGTTGATGATGGAGCCGAGGATCTCGAGCAGCTCTGCGATGCCGTTGTGGTGCTCCGTTTCATATATAAACCTGAATACAACTTTACATTAGGAAACAAGTTCTTACAGTCAAGTCTGTTCGCCAAATCCGCGAATTCACTAGAGGCAGCCACAGTATAGAGAGAGTTGCTCAATTCTAAGTTTTATTTATGAAATTAAAGCACATTATATGCATCTTACTAATATTATAAATCTCAAATCTCAGTACAATGTAAAAAAGTTACGTTTGTAACATCTAAACGAAACGCTAGCGAGTTCTAACTCGCCTCCAGCGCCATCTAGATCGCACAAAAAAACAGCGTGTACGTTTGTTCCGTTTTCATGCTAAAACTACTCAACCAATTGAGCTGATTTTTGGTATGTAGATAGTTTAGACCCTGGAATAACACATAGGGTACTTTTTATCCCAATATTCCCTCGGGAACGTAGATTAAGCGTAGAGCACAACTAGTGATAAATAACAGGTAATGAAAGGCAAATTTCCTCCATAGCACAGAACAGATAATAATACTACGTATAGAATGGACACTGTCACTGTCACTGTCCCACCAATCGGGCCTTCCTCACCCCGCCAGCGAGATTGAGCACACGAGCCCCGGTTCTATGGGAAATCGTGTACATAACTCCATATGCGCAGTGTCTGTGTAGTAGATAGTTAAAGCGCGGCGGGGGTGTGCCATAGATAGATAGATAAACACTTTATTGGTACACGACAGGGTAGTTCAAAACATTATAACAAGCCGTTTTAACCCCAAGCCTCAATACTCACTTATAAAAGACATTATTGATCTGTTTCCGTATATATGCTCGCAGCACGAGGAACTTGCCGTATATCCTGTGTAGTGTAGTCTTGAGGAAGTCCCGTTCACGCGGGTCTTCGGAGTCGAACAATTCTAATAGCTGGAACAATACATATGGTATTATGGAAATTGTATATTACAGTGCGTACCGCGGAAAATGGTCCACTGAAAGTAGTAAAATTATTTTAGAACAAAGTGATGAAAAATAGTGCAACAATTGGCGGTCTTATCGCGAAATGCAATCTCTTCCAGACAACCGTGCATGGAGAGGAGAGTACAGAAAATCACATTTTGTCGTTGGTATTACAGAAATAATAAATAATGATCAGATTTTTCTTGATAAAATAATATCTACTATCATTTACACTAAACACCTTTTTTTTTTAAATTCCAATTCTCTTCTGTGAGGACGAAAGATTTTTCGTGCAATATCCTTGGTTATAGATCAACGGTTACCACTACCACGTGGATGAACGCAGTTAATTTACGAAGAGCTAGGCGTGGCCGAGTGTCAGATATTAGTGGGCGGCCACATAATAACAAGGAAAAATTGTGGTAAATTGATTAGTGATTAGTGATATTACTTGGTACGGTGGTACGGTCGCTTGCACATCAAAGCGGTTCGATCGTGCGGCGTGAACACCGTATCAAACGGTACGCTGGGCTGTATTCAATCGAAATCGAAATAGACAATCGAAAATGGTAACATGTTCGATTGTCTCCTAAAAACTCCTCTTCCTTCCTTTTCCTGCTCCACAATGAGAGCCTAGTCACCATTCTGGAACCTACTAATATTCACTGAGTCGAACAAATATAGAGCCTGTGATATTACAACGATATTGTAACCTTGACCTGTTCAATGGAACAGTTATCAAAGGTGTAAAAAATAAAAATAATAAAAACTTGACCTCTCACTGCCGCATCAGGTTTAGATGGGTCAGCAATCAAATGTTACTCATTTGTGCTCATTGGAATAGTCTCAATGAATAAATAGGTGACCAGGGTCTGTTTATGGAGCAAGAAAGAAAAGGAGAGGGAGGCTTCTAAATTATGTTTAATTTACAAGGGAGATGTAGACTTGTTTAGTCTTTTTTCATTAAACACACTTTGCCCGTTTATTAAAACAAATTACACTTATATTGAAATGAAATGAATTGTGTGAATGAGGATTGAGGATATGTGCGTTTGGAGTGTGTGCAGAGATGACGGATGACAGTCTAGAAACGCGGCAATACCGGCCCCACCTAATGCGAGATAAGCGCAAGTACTTTTTTTTATGATAGTAAGTGACAAGACGACCAAATCAGGTGCCTGATGGTAAGCCTCATGATTGCCCATATCAGACACAGTGCCACCCAGTGTTTTAAAATTCAAATTCTGCGCGGCACTGCACACATACCGGAACACAGTAATGTTTGCACATAACTGCTTGGCGGATGAATAACTGGCAAAGCTGTGGTACTTCCCCAGGCGGCCCCCTGCAAAAGAGGCTTACCACTACAACGTACATAATAAATATGTGTATGGACATATTCGTAAAGCCCACTCAAGTAATTCTTATAAGTGTAGTCTCAGTTCCACTATATTAATGCGTCCATAAATCGTCAACGTCGGAAGTAATTCGCTATCGTGATAAATCAGCCTGTCGCGTCGGGCACTGGTGTTATTGTTGCCATCGATTTCTACGGGGTTTCGGTAGGTACAGGTAAATTTTTCAACAATGCCAATAGTAGATGATGTATTTTATGAGAGTATTATGTTGATATCCACCAATCAAAATGTTTTATTTTGTAATATTTTATATTTTTATAGGCTAAAGCGGTCTACTGCCTCGGTGGCGTAGTGGTGGTGGCGTAGTAGCATACTCGACTGCCAATCAAGAGGTCCCGGGTTCGATCCCCGGGTCAGGCAAAAGTGTTAAATATTGGATTTTTCCATTAGGAATTATTTCAATAACTGCCTGGAGTCTGGAACTGTGCCCGGTAGATGGCAATAGGCTCGCCCCCTATTACATGGGACCAATAACATACTGGCGAAATGTGGGTGTATCTACTATGGGACTGAGTCCTGGGTACACCTCTGCCTACCCCTTCGGGAAAAAGGCGTGAAAGTATGTTTTATGTTTTTTTAAAGCTGTCTAATCGCATATCAGCCACGAGAGGTACTTCAACCTTACGCACCAATCCGGGTGACGGCATACTCCCAGTTGAGCTATTACTACTCGTTACCTATTGGCTACTTCGTCTGCAAGGGAGTCTCTATACTCTGAAATACAAGTTTTTAACTTAGTTCTGATGTGGAGGCTGGCTCCAAACTGCTAGATTGGCGTAGCAGTTTGGATAATGGGATGTTGGCCCGTGCCGATCGCCGATATTGATTGTAAGCTTTTTTGCCTTATATAGAATAACATTCCTCTGTATACCGTCATTAACAATCTGATATCTAAGACTTTTACCAGGGAAATTACTGACGAGTTTCAACAACTAATATCTTAGGATGACAGGTGCAGTGCATTAGAATTTTAAAACACTGGGTGGCACTATGTCTGACATGAGCAATCATGATGCTTACCATCCGGCACCCGATTTGCTCGTCTTGTCACTCTCTATCATAAAAAAAAGACTTATAGATATATAAGGTTTGTTATTCATTGCGATTCCTTAATATAATATTGTAATTCCTACCTTAAGAATAATTGTAAAAACTTTTTACAAATAAATATCTATCCATCTATAATTGACCGCGTGGGTATTACCGACCACATCGCAGTCACGTAACAACCACACCGCTAACTATCCAACATTTTGTAGGTACCACAACGGAACTGCAAGAAGCTGCAACGACACTATTTACACTTAACCACGCCTTGATCTTCTTTTGTCAATGCAAAAATAATATAAGTGCCTAAGTAGATGTTAAAATCCCCTATCATTCAGCTTGGCTAAGTAGTCCGTAGATGTACTTAGGTGTACGTAGTACGTACTGCTCGGCGACCCTTCACCTTGCGTTAGTGTTGGTTTTCAATTATTCAGATAGGTCGTTGAAGGGCGCGAGACACGGTGGGCGGCTCCCTAAATTGTTCAATATGCCATATACTATTTTCACAAGACAATTCAACATAAAGACGCAAAATCGCCAATATGAGGCGGTGTGCGGGGGGAGGTCGGTTAGTTTTTTTTTGTTACTAAGTAAATATAGTGTCAAACAGCGCGGCAGACATGTCCTCGAAACTGAAAATGTGCACTTTCTAGTAAATAATAAGGACTATTATTGCTCAGCTCAGACTGAGCAAAGTCTGAATTCCGCACTACAAAAATATACGTCCTACAAAATTGGATTGCGTACAGAGCACATAATACAGGGTGAAATATAAAAAAACTACGATAAAAAGCAAAGAAAATTTTAATTTCAAATTTGTACTAAGACTTGGGATATATATAAATAGTCACCCTGTATATGTGTCTGGAGTGAGTCTTACGAAGCATCATGTGATAGGGCATTCCGAGGGGTTTTATTGCCGGGAAAGGGCAGCGGTTCCCACCTAAATAGCATTTGTTGACATTGACGAGAAATACGGAGAAAAGGGGATTCCGTGTTCCCCTATAATAGGTTTGGCACTCGACGCTATCCGCGTGTGAAGGGGAAATGGGAGCACAGATTTGAGACGTAGTTTTATGATGCTATATTGACGTGGAAATCGACGCAGATATATGGTTCGTCACTTTAAAGGTCTGCGCCGACTGGTGGGGTAGGGAATACATAACATACATTCACGCCTTTTTTCCCGAAGGGGTAGGCAGAGGTGTACCCAGGACTCAGTCCCATAGTAGATACACCCACATTTCGCCAGTATGTTATTATTGGTCCCATGTAATAGGGGGCGAGCCTATTGCCATCTACCGGGCACAGTTCCAGACTCCAGGCAGTTATTGATATAATTCCTAATGGAAAAATCCAATATTTAACACTTTGCCTGACCTGGGGATCGAACCCGGGACCTCTTGATTGGCAGTCGAGCATGCGCCCTCTACGCCACCGAGGCAGTCCTAGGGAATACGACGGGTCTAATTCCTTCGAGTAGGACAAAACGTGTTTCAGGATTATTCCATTAGGAATTTTCTCGATACTAGTATGAATCCTGAAAACCATATATTCAGGTCTATTAAGGTTCATCCGTGAAAATTTTAACACTTTGGCCATCCATACATTTTGCTTCAATAGTCCTTTTCTACGTGTAGAAGGCTGGTTGGCGTACTGGCGTACAAGTAACTAGGTGTCGTGAGTCGTGTAGACAGCTAAGGCGAGTGGAGCTACTGACGTACGAGCAGACAAGCCGAGTAGCTGTCTACTAGCTAGGCAGCAGCTCGCACTGTGTAAACTAGGCATAAGCGTGCATTCCACGATAGGATAGACGTCAAGTGCCATCAATCAGGAGCAATACTGAGTGACTGACGACTAATTCCTTTCTTGAATGACGTCAATCATCACATCAGACGATATGTCAACCATCAATCATAGCTGTGACTGTGGTAAAACTGACAGCAAAACCTATCGTGTAATAGACGCCTTACAGTCTAAGAGGTCGTCAACATATCACCAACAACGCTGTACAGTAAAATACGGCACTCACCTGTAGTACAAACTTCTGGTCGATATATTTCTTAGCGACGTTGGGCTGGAAGTCAGGCGACTCCAGCAGCCTGAGGAACAGTTCGTATACCAGCTGCAGGTGAGGCCAGGCAGCCTCTAACGTGGGCTCGTCTTCCTCTGGATCGAACTCCGCACCGTTGGGGTTGGACGACGGTGGGAGAGTCCGGAATAGGTTTATTGCGAACTGTTGACAAATTGACAATGTTTCTGAAGTTTGATTTCCGAATACATAACATGTTTCCAAAAGTTAACATTAGCGAAAATTTGTTTCAGCGAAATTTTGCACTAGCGAAAAAGGTTCACATTGGTGTTTACATTCGTTGTAACCTACTTAAGTCTTAAGTAAGGTCAAAGAAAGGTAAAACTTAAGTCACTTCAATCATCAAAGAGGTAGAAAAGATAAGAGTGGCGTCTTTTTGTATCGGAAGTCGACATTCCGAATTGGGATTAACTCGTTGCACCCACTTCCCCACAAATATGTCGAGTTCTGTACCCTGACCCACATTTTAATGTAAGTATACTTAGACGTTCTTACAGCTGAATCCTTTTTCAGACATTTCCCTCGAGAAGCGAATTTTAATAAGTTTAAAAATGATTTAGCGTACCATATTGACAGCCTCCGGGTAAATAGGTTCGGTAATGACGCCACGCTGTGACGTCACATACTCCACCATCTCCAGCAGAGCCGCCCGCTTCACCTCCTTCCACTTGAGATCCGAGAGCGGCTCGTCAGCGAAGTCGAACAGCAAGCAGCATTGGCGAAGCTTCTGAACGAAGAGCTGTTCGCGCTCCGCGGCTGGAGCATCTGAGGACGAGGAATGAAATGAGAATATATCAAACTACGCAAGACAGACTGGACAACTCGGGAGGACAACATCAAATGATACACACACAGGCTAGGACTTTACCAAAAATAACATCCAAGAATGGATCACGCCATATACATACCTACATAATTATGATCCTCGTTACTCGTTACGGTCTAGTGGTCGCAAGCGCTACAACGGCGTAGTATGACATCCTGGGTTTGATTTCTAGGCCAGGCAAAAAAATAATTATAATAATTTGAATTTATACTCCAACAGATCGGGTTACCCCAATTACACTGGTCGAGTCAATTCATATAGGTTATGTGGACAACCCATATTGTCAGAGTTTCAGGTCACCAAGATTCCTACAAGGCTCCGACATGACCTAACGACTGCCCTCTACATATCTTATAGAAAACAGCCGGGACCTACAGTTTAACATGTCATCCGAAACACGGTAGCGCCCAGATGAAAGGTCCACATGGTGAAATTGATCCAGGGAATCCGGATTTAAAGCCAGGCATTATCCCCCTGGACCACGGTCGCTACAAAAAATAAGTTGCAAATTGTTATGGGTTTTTTTCAATAGCAGCCTGGAGTCTGGATTTATGCAAGGTTGATAGTAATGGGCTCACTACGCCTAATACACATGACTTAAACATATTTGGCGCAACGTAAGTGTACCGATGGGAATGGGTTTAACCCTTCTGAGAAATAAGGCATGATGTTATGATGAGCTTAAGGAACAATCTTATCAACAAAATAGCAGATGGTGTAGTTTACATTTGCCGTGTCATAAGATTATATTACTATTTGTCGATAAAGATAAAGATTACTATTTGTCGCAATCTTAGTGTTATAAGGAGTGAACTAGCCATTTTGACTCGAAAAGAAGAAGTGTTATCCTTCCTCTGAATAATATTATGTAGATATGTATATATTATGTATGTTGTGTATATTTGTTGATAAGGCTTCTTCAAACTCGGCGATAACTTGCTTTTAAAGAAGAAGCACGCATTGCAAGCAAAAGCTAATAACACTATCATCTGTTACTGGTATTTTAAAATAAAAACCTATTATAGCATTTGTTCAGTAAAATTTGTAAGTATTTCTATTTTCTATATAACATTTATCATGTTATCCAACATTAGACGTTATCTCGACAGAAGCGAACGTCGCATCGGCAGAAGTTTCTCTGTACGTGCCTTGAAAGGCATATTTGGCCCATCCGAAGAATCCGCAGGCATAATAAGCTTACAAAGCACACAAAGGAATACTAGGATACGCGAACTTAAGCAGTTTTAGATTGAATGTAGTTTGTTGAATGTGTGTTGTTTTTATGTTAATCAGGCAGTTTGGAATTCGATCTTTTGTCAATTAAACCGAAGAAAAAGTTACTGAAGATTCTAAACAGTCCATAGCCAAAGTTTAAAATAGCACAAGGAAAACATACATTTGAGTGATACAGAAGAGGGGAAATAAATATATGGATTAGATTTCGGCGCTGACTTGACTTTTATAAGGGTTAAGGGACGTCCTGAGTGACAATGATCTCTTCGACGACGATGCACAAGACCGAGCGAAGTGGAGGAGAAATAGCCGGAGCGCAGACCCTGGCTTTAGCTGGGATAATGTCTAGGAAAAAGATGAAGGTAATATACAAATTTTATAAATATAAGTTTTTTTTAATAAAAAACAAGGAAAAAAATTAAAGTACTTATATCCTAATAGTTTAGGCAAGATTGAAAATGATGAGGTTTTGTCAAAAACACACAAGTAGCTAATTATAAAAATAGTATTTATTTTCATCGACGTACAAAAGTGTCAGATTGTGACCTATTTGAATAAATCTTTTTGACTTTGACTTTGAGTAGGTAATTGAGAATAAATAAAAAAAGTGGATCAAAACCACTTCAGTGAACTGAAAATAAAATAAAGCTCTTTATGAAGAATCCAATTGTAACAATAGAAGGTAACTAATAAGCAAAAAAATAAAACATGAGCCAAAACAGCTTCAGGGAAGACTGGAAATAAATACCGAAAAGGGCTCTTTATCGTGAATTTAATTATATCCAGTAAATAAAACAAACAACGCTCTACAGAATCGGTCGCCGCTATAGTAAGAACGACAATGCTCCAGTTAAATTCCGTTCTCATAGATCTATCGAGGCTAGGGACGCCCTTTGATTGGGAGACAAAGAAAAGGCGTTGAATTGTCCTAAATACGTGCTCCGAAAAACAATCGTTATTGAAGGCGAGATGACTTAGAGCTTGATAAAATTTCCTTTGATACAATTACAGGATATACTAGCTGGTTCGAATTTTAGCCTTGGTCCCCGATTCTCGATACAGGCGTTTGATATACTACATATGCTATATATACTCTTTTCTGATCTGTACGATATGCCCAAGAATGACCTAAAAAACCTTGAAGTATCTCATCTCATCAAAATAATTAATTTTTTTTTTCTAATGTATAAGTATAGTAAGCCTCGTAATAAGTTCTCGTTCAATCAAGTTTTTCACTGTTTTGGAAACCGCTTACCACAATGTCGCGTGACATTGCGTGTGAAGGTTATTTGTTATGCCTGAACAGCATATTAGTATAATAAACATAGGTAAACAAAAGATACGTGAGAAATGTGGAGCAGGTAAATATGAAAGGTTTAGGTTTTGTACAAAAGGGACAACCAAAACAAACAATACAAGACTGTGCCGTCAGGAGTTCTGGCTGACAGACATCAATGCTTTTCCGTAAAACTCTGTAGCCAAGAGTAATATATGACATTCACCAATCAGGGTCTAATTTTTACCATAGCTCAGTTCAGAAAACGGGTAGCATACATTTTTAACAGATGACAGTCGGATTCGATACGATTGCGAATTTCTATTATGTAAAGCTACAATCGTGCTAGTCCCACTGATTGGTGGGTTCTTAGTGGTATAGCTTAAAACATCTCAAGTGGAAAGGTCTTTAACATGATATGTTGATGGTGTGTTCACCTTAGGAATTTATTTCCAGTACATAGAGGGCAAAGATGCCTGGAAAATTCTGCATAGCCACTACGCGGCACTCGGCACCTTCCAAACAAACAAATGCAACCACACCAAATACTGTTTCACTATCAGTAGAATCAATTAACCCTACAAGTTTCTCGTGCGTTCTCCTTGTAGAGGTATCTTTTCAAACGTACGGTAGATTAATTATCTAGACAGACCGGTGGACTTGTAGTCGTACAAGCTTCACTGACTTGCAAAAGTGTCTACTTGGGAATCCACGGAAACTAGGCCTAAAAAACCTTACACTGTTTATCCTATATTGTCTGGAAGATAATGTTATTCGCAAAAACATTCCCACATAGTAGCCCTCTTATTATCGCCGATAAATTTATAATTTGATTTGAATAAAGTGAGATAAGGAGAGTGAGGTGAGGTGAAAAATATTATTTGCAAATTTGAAAACCTTATTATTAGGCCTATCAAAATTATAATGTATGGTTGACGTGAAACAGAAACCAGCAACTCCTTTATTATAAACAATTTTGACTCGGATTTTCATAATTTGTTACAAATTTTTGAGGGTTCCGTACTTCAAAAGGAAAAAAGGAACCCTTCACGCATCGATACGCATCATCATCTCGGCCGTTGGTTATGCTACTAACTAGTAAACATAGGCCTCGTGCTCCCCATAAAGGAGGGTTTTGCCAATACTAGACACGCTTGGCAGGCGCAGTTTGATGGTTTTTTTGCAAAGGACGCTGCTGCCCGTCCTCCGCATCTGTTAACCCTTAGCCGGCTCTTACGGCAACCACGGGGAGAGAGGGTGGAGCACTATTCTAAAGCCGGTAACTCCACGGCATACATTCGTATGCCCTAACAATTTATTTCTTAAGGGGAGTACTAATAATAAAATATTCCTTTTCATACGTATCACCGACACTATAATTGCCAGTAAATTATGCGCTAAATAATTTGGCAGACAGTCACGTAACCATTACAAATTGGAGAGGCACTGACATGTTAAAAAGACCTAAATTATCCACACACTTGTTATGTTCAATGATCTGCGAAATGTAAGCAATTTTGCAATAGAATATTATGACATGAATGAGACATGTCGTGATTAGAAAGTCATGATAAATATAACCAAATTGTCTCGATGAAATCATTAAATATTGGCGCATTATTTATGTGACAACCGTTGGCTAATGGCTATGAAGTTGATGTTATTATACAGGTGCAAAAAGCAGTATGGTTTTTGTTTTCCTGCTAAAATACGGAAAGAAAACGTGAAAAGAAAGGTTCTCTGAAGATCACAAACTTTCCACGAGGTGGAACGGTGGTTTCTGATCAAAACCATGCATTGAATGCGAACGGTAAGCCAAACACGCAGGGCGACACTGTGCAGCAGTAGACATCTGCAGACTAATGTTGAACCATCAAAAGCCTATGTTTCTCCAATTTTTATTGGCATAATATGTCTATTCTATGTGGCACGCCTCTATCGAATAAACTCAATAGATTCTTCGTACCACTTGATAAATTAGATTAGTGACTTCTCTCCTGTATTTTGAGTACTGGACATCATAATTGGGTTTTCTCCGCGTTTCAGACTATGATTATTTGATGACACAATCTGGCCTATTAATATTACCTTCGTGAAACGCTAATCTTATCTCGAGTGTCACATATTATTCCTTTACTGACATTATCATATTTCCAGCGCAATTAACGACCATAAAACTAAATGTTTCTAACATACGAGTAGATATTCAGATTGGACATGACGTCATAAGGTTAACTGTTATAAATCATAATCGCTGTAGGCATTGATTTTAACCTGTGTTGGTTGGTGTTGGTGATACTCTCGCAATCTATCGATTAGATTAAACACAGGCGCCTGTAATATCATTTTCTTCTTGACGAGGCGTCTGTGACCAATTGTCACAAGTTTTCGAGTCGACCAAAGCCGTCAGTCATAACCAACAAACAAGTTAGGTATCCAACTAAGAAATGCCGTTACTTAACCCTACCGGTCAATCAAGTGCAGCCATAATATTATGATGAGATTATATCACCAGTATTGTCTTCACTGCCTCCAGGATGTCATAGAGATAATTCCTAATTAAAAAATCCAATAACATTTTGCCTGATCTGGGGATAAGAGTAGGTAGATGTGTAGCAAAAACCAAGGTTAATCTCACATGGAGCTTTTCTTATACCTATCAAAATGTTTACCGTTTAGTTTGAAGTTTGAAGTCGTAAAAAGCCGCACCTCGACAATGTAAATAAACATAGATTATTTGTATCTCATATTAATATACATTAATGGAAACTTTTTAATAATAGTCATTAGCTTGAAACAGAGCTGTAAACAATGTGTACTGCCCGCCAGATCATCATTAGCCTAAACTCTAAACAAACGAGTCGGGCGAACGAACTCGTCTTGCTTATTAAAATTTTATATTTTTCATGACAAATTTCTGAACCGCTGAAATTTAAATATCACATAGCATGAACTATGTCAATGTAGAATTGACTGCAGGCAGCAAGGACGTCGCATTCCACTTCCCATGACCAGTGTAGAGGCCGACCACTGGCCGCCGATGCCGTGCGGTCGATATATTTCTGCGGCATTCTCGCTATTCGCCATACCCTCCTCACTACAAGTATAACGTCAATGACTGCTCATTATTTCTGAGGCATTATTTCGACTTCTACGTATGTAGATGACCGTCCTATTTCAAGGTTGGCAACTGTAGGCTCGTAGTAGTTGGCCGGTAGACGCCGGTTAGATTTTCTTCAAAACTGATCAACTCAACTTTAACAACATCGATATGCCAAAAATAGCCGAGGCTATTTCGCATCCGGGAAAGTTCCCAAACCGCCGAGGGCGGTTTGTAAACAGTGCTGTCTCTACGAGTAATTTGGTTGCGTCAGATGCGCATATTTGCGCCGAGGTGTAAGTACTGACGAACCTTTGAGTAGCGGGAGCTGTACCATCAAGCTCTCCTTATCAGCGTTGGGAATCAGCGCGGGGCGATCGGGCGAGACGGCGTGCGGAGGCGGGCTGCGCGCATCCGGCGGCGACGGCGCCTTCTGCGGCGCCCCCTGGCCCTCCATGGCAGTGCCGGCGAACAGCGCAAACCTGAACGCGCGAGCTACGTCCGACACGCTCTCTGAACGTTTGGTAGTCGCCTGGTTGGCGACGAGATCCAGGCCCGAGTGGAAAGACGGGGACTTCGGTATTCCGAGCGGCGAGACGGCGCGACGCGGCTTCGTCTCAGCGGCGGTGAACATCGCGCGTGAGGGCGCGCGAGCGGCCGGCCCGGCGTGGACCATCGCAGGCGGCGGCGGCCGGCAGCGGCATCCGAGCGGGAGCCGGCGGGCCGGGACCGGAGCGAGTTGCGGGGGCGGCCGGACTGCCACGCGCCCCGACATACACTTGCGCCGCGACACGTGCGCGCGCATCCAACGGCCACCCCGCGCCCGCTACACCCTCTCCCGCCTCCCCGCGCCGCTCTATACAACCTCCGTTAGGGTTACACGTCATACCTTACACATTTACATAACAACAGCTTCTATATCGCTTCTTACACAAGTCGCCATTTGCGATCTACATGTGGCATGGGCATCATCAATCTTAATCACGGAAGTTACGGTAAATGTTTGCTACAAAGTATACACGTAACACGCCAGAATCTAGCAACGCTTTCAAATTCAGGCAAGTTCTTGAGTCCTGATTCATTAATGGCATCATTCATTAGACGATGTCTCAACTCTCAACCCACCGGCCGGCATCCCTTACGAAACCACCTTCTAGTAATTAGTCATTCAACATCGATTAACTGTTTTTAATAATATTCATTATTTTGAGCTCTCTTTGTCTTCTAGTATGAAACATCATATTATTATCTGCAATGATAAACACCAAATACTTTATGCGCTTGGCCATATGCTAACCCAATTGTCGTGGAAGGAAGCCAGACGTATAGGATCGTAAATCTGTGGCGAGAGGGTACCGACGCGGGCAATTTTCTTTCCGAAATCAAAATCAAAACTCGGGACGTGTGAGGAGCGTGCAAGGGCACAAGGGTAAAGTTTGTTTGGGTGAAAGCATGGGGAAGCACCACCCTCGCATAGACAGGCACTCCTGTGCCAGACGCATTCCATTCCCCCTGCACCATCGATCGTTTAATTGACTTCAAATTGTCTGATTCATTTCCTGGAATTCACTGGAAAAATCGATGTGGTTTGGGGGTCTTTTTGTATTTAAAAATTGGAGAATTAATAAAAAGTTAAGTGACGATAGGAGACTTGACTTCAGAGGATGCATAAGATCGGGTCCAACCGAGATAGCACTAGAAGACGAATAATAATTATGATGATGATTATTATTATTATTTACTATTATAAAGTAATAATGTGTCAGTATATTGCTAGCTGCGCCCCGCGGTTCCGTGGGAATATAGAAAAAAAAAGTACCCCATGTGTTATTCCAGGGTCTAAGCTAACTACATTCCAAATTTCAGTCCAATTGGTTTAGTAGTTTTAGTGTGAAAGAGTAACTAACAAACATCCATCCATCACTCACAAACTTTCACATATATAATATTAGTAGGAAGTAGGATGTACATATTGCATCGGTGGGTAGTGGTTCACAAGCGCTACTGTCGATCATAAGGTCCCGGGTTCGATTTCCAGGTCAGACAGTGTTATTGATTTTTTTCAATTTGGAGTTATCTTAATGATATCCTGGTCTACAATTATAGCCATTATAAGGCTGGACCTTTATTACAGCTTATAAATTAACCGGTGAAGAGTGGGTGTACCTACTATGGGACGGGGTCCTAGGTACACAAAGTACTCAGCCAAATAAGCCAGCAAAGTAAGTCAGCCTACCCCTTCAGGAAAAAGGCGCGATGTTATGTTAAATATGTGTCAGTAGTACTAAGTGAAAACGAACCTACCTACAGGCTTCATCTGATCATTATGTCCAACGTTCTGCTAAATAAAACTCCAAAGAGTTGGACAAACAATGAAACACTGATTTGGTATTACCGGATCTATTCTTGTATATCAGCGATATTTTATCAGATACTCGCGATAACGTACATTTGCGTTATTATTAAACACGAGAGATGAAGAAATCAAATGCGTCAAAGGAAGCAACGATAAGGCTTTTTTCCCAATCTGCACAACACACGGACCACATTTTGCGAGCATTATGACTGTGTGATTCCGACCACATCGCAGCCACGTAGCAACCACACAGAGACCCCTCTACATTTTGTAGGCTCTACTTCGTTAGTACTTTATCATTATTATTTATTCCGATTCAAGTCAATGAAGATAACGAGTAATGAATCTACCGTGCGTTCCGAAAGATGCCTTTATAAAAAGAACACTACAACTTACAACGCAACTGCAAGAAGAACCACTGTTTGACCAATCGCTGCGATGTGGATGTGATATACGAGTAGTTGTGGTACGTGTAAAAGTCTAAAGTCGCACATCTAATCATAATGGATGTGGCCGAAAATGGAACTAATATTCCGTCATAATTAGTAGGACTGTCCAAAATAATTAGCGGATAGACGTGAGCGCCCTCATCCACATCAATATCTGGCATAGAAGTATGTTGTGATCTTTGCTATTCGTAAATCTAAGTATTACTATACTGATATAGCTAAGACCTGATTAGATAAAACATGATTAGGCTAGCATCTACTACATAACAAATTTTAAATATCTAACAATCTATTAGCCTACATTTTATCTATACTAATATTATAAAGAGAGAATCTTTGTTTTTTTGTTTGTAACGAATAGGCTCCGAAACTACTGGACCGATTTTAAAAATTCTTTCACTTATGGATAGTTTAATTCAGTGTGAGTGACATAGGCTATATGAGATTTTGAAAAATATTAGGGATACGTAATAAAACTGCAATATTGCGAACCAAGGTGTCACATATATTCATTAATTTGCGTGCGCTGTGAAATCTATTGATGGTAGAATAAAATAATGTACTAGAGGTTTGTAGTAATTATCAATACCTATAAAACAGTATACATAGATTATATCCATCTTTTTTGGTTTAGTCACAATAATCGAAGCAGTGATTATTTTTCATGCGGTATGAAAACTATCGGTGGTAGATTAAAGTAATGTACTGGGGGTTTGTAGTAATTATTAATACTATAGCGCGACCTAAAAGAACTCCTAGGTCCGGCCCTCGCACGCGCCGTAATATCTAAGTGCAGCCCTGGCCTCCGGGACGCGACACGCGCGGCGACATTAGTCAGTCGAAAAAGTAATTAGAGCAATGCGCCCGCGTCGCGTTCCGGGACTCGCGCCCCCCCCCCCCCCCCCCCCCCTTTGTTTTTTTCTTATTATTCGTTATATTTCATGTGTTCGATGTTATTGCAGTCCATATTTGAGTTCATAGAATAAATTCACAAGTGTTTTCGTTAAAATATTTGTTTTTTTTTTTTCGGCAAAGAACCCTATAATACCTACAAAACAGTATACATAGATTATATTCATCTTTTTTGATTTAGTCACAATAATCGAAACAGTGATTATTTTTCATGCGGTGTGAAAACTATCGGTGGTAGATTAAAGTAATGTACTAGGGGATTGTAGTAGTTATCAATACCTACAAAACAGTATACATAGATTATATCCATCTTTTTGGTTTAGTCACAATAATCTAAAGTCATTATATGTATGCGATGTGAAAAGTATTTGTGGTAGAATAAAGGAATGTACTAGGGGTTTGTAGTTGTATAGGCTCACCATACAGAGCACTTGAGTTCCCACGTTAAACTTAATACTTAACATAACTCTATAGATTTGTTTAGCCATAAGTTTGTTAAAACCATTAGTACCAATAAAGGCGTCGTTCAGAGCACACTGCTCTTTTATTTCTAAACTAAGTGTCCCGGCGTCGCGCACCCGTACTTAACAACAAACAAGCTATTAATTCTAACTATAACTTAACAATTAAAATCAATGTATGCAGAGTCTCCAAACAGTCGAGACTCTACAGTAGTACTTTTCAATATCTTCAAAATAGCCCACGATAAATTTATACATGTGTTAAGGTTTGGTCATTGTAACAGAAATAGTCATTAATTTGCGTGCGCTGCGTAAACCATTAGGGTTATATCTATTAAAATACAATATCACGAATTTACTCCTGTTAAACGTTCACTATACCTACTTCTGCTACCCGTGCGAAGCCGGGGCGAGTCGCTAGTATATTATATTTTTCATATACTTAGTATGGAGCTGCTCAGTCAATTGACCATAATAAGCATTTTTGCAAGTGAACTTATGGAGTTAAATTGCTGATTTCTTTCTTATACTTCAAAACAAAATCAAAATTTTGGAATCAGGGCATTTTCTCGTAAATTGAAAAAAAAATAGCTTGATACCAGGCAGCTGAACTAAAAATAAATTTTTTGTACATATTTGCGTAATTTCTAACAGGATCTTTAATTTCAAAAGAATAAGAATTCTCAGTTGCCTAATAGTATACCATTTTTGTTCACGTTTTAAGGAAATATGACCAAAAAAGTTGATTTTTTGATTTTTGTTCAGCTATCACGTATCAAGCTATATTTTACAAGGTATACGCGAAAAAGCCCTGACCCCAAACTCTTACTCTTTCTAGATTTGCTCGTTTGTCAAAAGGCGATAGAAAATGAAGACCTTGGACTAAGGAATTCACGAACACAAATACCTATATATTAATAACTTGCTGTGCCCCGCGGTTACACCCGCGAAGTCTTCGTCCCCGTGCGGAAATTTCAGAATAAAAAGTACCCTATGTGTTAATCCAGGATCTAAACTATCTACATACCGAATTTCAACCCAATCGGCTCATTAGTTTTGGCGTGAAAGAGTAACAAACATCCATCCATCCTCAAAAACATTCACATTTATAATATTAGTAGGAAGTTAGATTCGACGAACTTTTTAAATATGTCTAGATTTAAAGATATTTCTGGTTCTTCATTATTTATTTATGATGATAAAAAGAGTAGTTTCTAGCTTTGAATATATTCCATTCAATCCAGTTCAGATCGTAACAGGTTCTCGAATTATTGAACCTTTTATTGAAACGATTGTAATAGTAATAATAGGATTCATCTTATAAGCTCAAAAACATGAATAAACGTTCCGGAGCAAGATGCTGCTGATGCTAACGAGAACAAGCCAAGGTCGGCAGCTAATTAAGATAAGAGGGCAGATTAGTGCAACGACGATGAAATTTGCTGATTAGCCGACCGATGGGACTGACCTGCTGAGCGCTGGGCGTGTTAATTCCCTCCTTTAGAGTCAAGGATTAATGTTAACGTGATTATAATCTTTTTACAGCGGTAACTGAGTGAACGTGTCGAAAAAGATGCTCGGTTGGTAGGTATATATATGGAAAGCGACACGCTGGCCTTTCACAATCACAGTGTAAATAGCTTTAATGCGACTAAGGCAACCCTCCGTCACCGTATTAAGTAATCAAGTATTTAAAAGAAAAAACCAAGAATGGGACGAAACGACGAAGGAGCCAAAACACGAGTGCCATTAAAATAGTGTAGTACTGTACTGTAGTGGTAGGCCTCTTTTGCAGGGGGCCGCCTGGGGAAGTACCACACCTTTGCCAGTTATTCATCCGCCAAGCAGTAATGTGCAAACATTACTGTGTTCCGGTATGAAGGGCAATGTTACCAGCGAAATCACTGGGCATGATGAGATTCACCAACTCATATCTCAGGGTGACAGGCGCAGTGCAGTGCCACGCAGAATTTTTAATTTTAAAACACTGGGGGGCACTGTGTCTGATATGGGCAATCATGATGCTTACCATCAGGCACCTGATTTGCTCGTCATGTTACTCACTATCATAAAAAAAAAAAAAAAAAAAAAAAAAAAAAAATCTTATAATTAATAATAATAATTCAAATGTATTTTCTAGTAGAAGTAGATTTCTCCAATACAATGCTCGAGTCGAACCATTATAAGTTATGTGTTATCAAACGTCGAAAAATTTAGTCGCCAAGATTCCTATAAGGGTTCCGTAATTACCCAGATACTGCCCCCTACATAATCTACTATTTTATAGGAAACTTATAGGAAAAGTTTAACGTGTCATCCGGTCCACGGTAGCACTCAGACGAGAGAGATTGAACCCAGGTGCTCCGGATTTAAAGTCCTATTAATATTATTATACTAGACTGCCTCGGTGGCGTAGAGGGCACATGCTCGACTGCCAATCAAGAGGTCCCGGGTTCGATCCCCAGGTCAGGCAGTGTTATAAATATTGGATTTTTCCATTAGGAATTATCTCAATAACTGCCTGGAGTCTGGAACTGTGCCCGGTAGATGGCAATAGGCTCGCCCCCTATTACATGGGACCAATAATATACTGGCGAAATGTGGGTGTATCTACTATGGGACTGAGTCCTGGGTACACCTCTGCCTACCCCTTCGGGAAAAAGGCGTGAATGTATGTTATGTTTATGTATATTATACGAATATAATATTATGCGAAGGTTTGTGATGTTTGTTATTCTTTCACGCAAAAACTACTGAATGGATTGGGTTGAAATTTGGTATATAGGTAGCTTAAACCCTGGAACAACACAGAGTTTTTTATTTCTCGATATTACCACGGGAACGATGACTACGCAGGTGAATCCGCGGGGCGCAGCTAGTTGGACATAATATTACTACTAGCCCACAGACGCTACTTCAAGTACCAATTTTCAGTTGAGAGAAGGCATACAGAAGGCTGAAATGGTCTTGCATCAGCAAGAGATAATTAATTCGCTTTAGACAAGAAAATTAGCATATTTTTCTACGAATATCTTATTCGATTTGTATTCCACTATCAGATTATTGAGTGGTTAATGTTATTCTGGTTTTGTAGCTTTCCAATTTCAATGCAAAACTTTGGACCCATAAAAGGAGATTATGGTTCTATGACTCTTAATAGAATATCGCAGAATGGGAGTTTCGATCATAACCAAGAATTACCAAGATTACACTTTTAATAAGGTCTTGTTCACACTGCGACTTTGAGCTGCCGCGACAGGCGTTTTTGCGTTTGCAGCGCCGCAGCTGCGCGTTTTGGCGACTCCCTGCGTTCGGAAGCCTGCAGCGGCGATCGGCGTTTTTGCGTTGCTGCGCCGCAGCTGTGCGTTTTGGCGACTTCCTTGCGTTTGGAAGCCTGCAGCGGCGATCGGCGTTTTTGCAGCTAAGCAGCTAGCTGCCGCAGCTAAAAGTCGCGGTGCAGTGTGCGGGGTGCAGCGTTTGTCGCGGCATCTAGCAGCTAGCTGCCGCAGCTGAAAGTCGCAGTGTGAACAAGGCTTTATTAAGCCTTGTTCACACTGCGACTTTCAGCTAAGATTTCCTATAAGGTTTTACGCGTTACATAAATTAGGTCAAATATTGAAAAGCACAAATTCACTAGCAAAGTTTGTTTGTAATTTTTTTTTTTTTTTTTTTTTTTTATGATAGTGAGTAACAAGACGAGCAAATCAGGTGCCTGATGGTAAGCATCATGATTGCCCATATCAGACACAGTGCCACCCAGTATTTTAAAATTCAAAATTCTGCGCGACACAGCACTGCGCCTGTCACCCTGAGATATGAGTTGTTAAATCTCATCGTGCCCAGAAATTTCGCTGGTAACATTGCCCTTCATATCGGAACACAGTAATGTTACACACATTACTGCTTGGCTAAACTTGGCTTGGTAATGAAACTAACATAACATGACGGCTTTTATCCGAATGAGTAGGCAGAGGTGTATGTCTGCCTACCCATTCGGATAATCTGGGTACACCCAGGACCTCCTACTATAATAGGTACACCCAAACTAGAGTAGACTCAGTAATGTTTATCTTCATTGACGTGCAAAAGTGTCAGATTATGACCTATTTGAATAAATCTTTTTGAGTTTGAGTTTGAAAAAACCTCGCCAGTTGTTTATAAGTCTCATGTAAACATGACTGCCTCGGTGGCGTAGAGGGCGCATGCTCGACTGTCATCAAGAGGTCCCGGGTTTGATCCCCAGGTCAGGCAGTGTTAAATATTGGATTTTTCCATTAGGAATTATCTCAATAACTGCCTGGAGTCTGGAACTGTGCCCGGTAGATGGCAATAGGCTCGCCCCCTATTACATGGGACCAATAACATACTGGCGAAATGTGGGTGAACCTACTATGGGACTGAGTCCTGGGTACACCTCTGCCTACCCCTTCGGGAAAAAGGCGTGAATGTATGTTGTAAATAGGAGGCGAGCATATTGTCATAAATCGGGCACAATTCCAGACTCCAGGCTGTTATTTAGAAAATCCTTAATGGAAGAATTCAACATCTATGAAACTATATTATCAGATACTAGTGTAAACAAAGCGGCTTTGCCCGCTCGCAATTACGAAACTTGACAGTTTTATACCAAAACTTTGACGCTCATTATGGACCCTTATAATGTGAATTTACAAAAATCTTTTCTTAACTCACGTTCAGAGTTCAGACAGCGAAAAGAACCTACATTCCAAGTTTCAAGTCTCCCGGATCAGTGGTTTGGGCTCTGCGTTGCATGTCAGTCAGTGAGTCATTTAGGATTTTATCATATAGGTATATTATTGATTTCATTGTCACTGATATCTACACCAAAGCAGTGCTTTCAGAGCAGATATTTTCTTTCCAAGTGCTACCCATAACGCAAAAGCCCAAAATTGAGACACCTTAAAAACCAAGATAAAGTCGGTTAATCAAATCGCTTTAAACATTAGCTAGCTTTGAACTCATCTCAGGTGAAGAGCGATGCTGCTGCTGTTTTACATTTTGTTCTGCTAGACGACTGGACAGTGCGATTCCAGAAGTTAAATTAGTTTAGCCCTAATTTCGTAAGCTAATTAGCACTAACAGAAATGGCAGGCATTAAGAAATATGAAGGTGAAGTTGTTTTCGAACAAACTACGTAATAGATTAATAGGCACTGAGAAGTGCTTCATGTGTTTGTGTTTTTCGAAAAGTATTTCCATTTTTTTAGTGCGTGGGCGTGGTTTTTCAGGTTGTCCATAGGTCGTCGAGATTCCTACAAGAGCTCCGACATGACGAATCGACTGCAATAGTATCTTCATATCCTATCTTGCGCCCAGGAGAAGTCAACATTTTGAAGGATTAGAAGCACATTTCCACTGGGCCACGGACGCTACATGACGTACGACGACATCTGGGCCGGAGCAGACAGCTTTACATAGCCAGATGTAACATAAAACACAAGTCGTCATGGTCACCCATCCTCCATGCTGTTTGTTAACGAATGACATTGGACACTGCCAGTAGCTATCCTCCATACAACCTACAATTCGCTGTTCTATCGAGTGTCATATATACGGTACTGCTCTACGCTTTTTTGCAAGGCCCAGCAAACGACGTCATCTGACGTCACCGGCCACACCCACAGCATTAAAGCTTTATTGAATCGAACATGCTCAATCAGTGGTGGATTTCGAGTTACGAATCGGTCGAGGCCCGCGATTTGTTTGCGTCATATTGACCTATATTCACTGCGGTGCTGGGTGCTCTCATAGAGTACAAGGTACGAATATGAGTCAGTCGTTTATTGGGTCATTGGGGTGACGTTTCATTAATTAAGGCTGCGTTTTCGGAGGCGGTGCGATGATGCATATATAAGTGACGCTGTGCAGATGAGCGGTACGAGGATACGAGTATGTAGCGGGCTTTTTTCAGATACATAAACCTCGATCTGGGTTCCACTAAAGCTGCGATGACCGATAGCCTGCTTAGTGCTCAGCACAGCGCAGCTTCAGGTATATATGAGTTAATTCTATTGTTCTTATAACAATCACATTCATCGCTACGCATTCCCGCACATTTCTGGCACCCTAACCGTAGTTGAGTTTCTCAATGCGGCATCAGCCTGGGTAAAAAAGTAAGTACTTTTGTCTCATTGATTTTCTCGTGATTCGCGTAGATTAGAAAGGCAGAGGGTATGATAAATTACTAAGTATTCAAGTGCAGTACTTCGCACATCCAGAAGCACTCTTTTTGACTGGTCTGGAAATCGAACCCAGGGCCTCATGACCGGCAGTAGTGCTTGTGAAACACTACGCCAAGGTAGCAAATAGCCTACTATAAACTCAATAAACGGAGAGACTGTCTCATTTTAAGATGTCCTCTTTATCAGATCGTAGAAGTATGCTTGACATTACTTTTCTCTACAAGTTAGCCAACGGCATTCTGGATACCCCTGACCTGTTACCTGTGTTAAAGATTGCAGTACCACTTAAGTTGCCTAGATTTTCTAGTTATAAATTGTTCGTAGGCTCTCAAAGCAAGTCAAATCTTGGACATAATGCACCACTTAACCGTATTGTGAGAGAATATAATTCGTTATCTAAGAGCAAGCAGTTTGATTTATATTGTGATAATATATATAAAATTTATATTTTATGTAATTTTAAACATATTTATATTTATTTTCTAATTAATTTTAAAATATTGTATTCGTAATTTATTAGTCTAATTTGTTATTTTAAACAACATTTAATTT
Organism: Hemistola chrysoprasaria; assembly: GCA_947063395.1. Classification (NCBI taxonomy): domain Eukaryota; kingdom Metazoa; phylum Arthropoda; class Insecta; order Lepidoptera; family Geometridae; genus Hemistola; species Hemistola chrysoprasaria. Next base: position 10,935,056 of record OX346728.1, on the reverse strand, counting down.
ACCTAACTTGTATAATGTATTATTGTATTGTGAATCCATTCTGTTTTGTACGCATGAAATAATTATTATTATCTAATTTACATATTTTGATTCTGTTTTGTTTCGTCTAAATAGCTGATTTGAATTTTTTATTTGTAAATTAATACATTGTTTGGAATTGAGTTATATTCATGTTAACTGTTATAAGTCCATTTTATTCTGTTTTCGCTTAATAGTCTCATTTCATGCTGTCGTCACCTGTAATTATGTTGGCATTTAACATGTATTTTTCCGATTTTGTGCTTTATGGTAAATGTAATGATGTACATCATGTTGGTGATCCAATAAATAAATAAAATAAAAATAAAATAAAATCTAATAATAATTACTTTTTTGTAATTATGACTTAGTTAGTGTCATTGGGATATCTTGCAGTCGAATAGATTAAAAAAAATAAACGAAAGGAAAAAATAATGACAATACAGTAGGTATATTCGATTTTCGATACGATGAAATCTTCATTTCCTTTTCAGTAAGCTCTACGAGTGGAGGGAATTTAATAAGGAATATAAGTTGAGAACATTTGGAGTCATAACTCGTGAGTTCCCCACATTCATAATTCACTTCTCCCCGCGTGTGGGTACTTGGTGGCAGCCCTACTCGTTAACCCTCGTTCTGCACGTCATTTTTGTTACCAAATAAAAATATTCAGAAGTCCGGCTCTAGCTGATTTTCAATTCTAAATCTTAACCTGACAGAATGAGTAATTTGTCAACTCCTTTATACGGCCGGTTAGGACGAATTGTGGAAATACAGAATAGTAAAACGGGTTGAATCGGGACTGCGGCTTGAACAGGAATAAACTGGTCGTGTATAATATCTCTAAGGGCAACTTTCGCGTCCACTTTGAAGAGGCTGTTGCGTTGAAAGTTTTGGTTCACAACACAAAAGGGCATGAAGGACACGCCGTTGGGAGATAAAAAACACGACCAGATTATCTCTATTCACCCTGCAGTTGATTCACCCCGTTTTACGGTACCTATTTTTTTTTTCTGCCGCTCGTATCATGTGCAAATATGGTAGGTACAGTTAAAAGGAAAAGTGTTAGGGAAGATAGAATTAGTTCCACACCAGCACACGCTCGATAATTCTCTCTGGAGAGTTTGCACAGTTATTCAGTCCCGTATGAGAAGAAAAAGTAACGCGTCTATGTTGCGTTCTATGCGTAAGTGTTTTCTCCTCTTTTCTATAAAGAGCCGCCTTTCTTAACACTTTATTTTATGTTTTGAGATGCAAATTCGTCTATTTATCTTGATAGCTGAAATAGGGAAAACTACCTGGAAAAAGATTTCACGTAAAAAAGCAGCCGCAAGAACATTTTGAATAATAAATACTCTTTTGAGGGAACTGTTTCATCACCGGCAATGAGCGATAACGACTTTCTCTCTTGAGAATAGTACTTAATTTTATTCCTAATAAAATATCATGCGCCAACGTATTTTACAACAATAAAATCAACATTTACGCCAAAGCGTGAGAAAACTGCTCGAAACCAATTAATTGAAAAAATAGTTGGTTTCGAACAGTTTTATCAAGAGGATACGGGGCTTAATAAGAACGCAGGCAAACAATGCAGTGCGACCAGAAATGGGGCACGTCTATCGTGCCTATGAATAAGATACGAGCAACGAGCTGGGGAATTAGGACGAGCGACTAGCGGCCATTCACTGACTTGAGTGGTGACAGAGAATATTATACTCGTGCAGAAGATTTACTAGCAGTTTTCTGACTTTGAGCTTAGGATGATACTCTTCGTGCGAGGCGAGGCAGTGCTTGACATGTGCCGGGTGGCTGGTGAGTCAATACCTTAATAAGGCTGTCATTTGAACGGAAAATAATTTTATTGCGGATTGACTTTTCATCATCATTCGTTGATCTCGCTGAACTCAAAACAGCTTTATTCAAATAGGTCATAATCTGACACTTTTGTACGTCAATGAAGATAAACAGTACTGAGTCTACCGTGCGTTCGGAAAGATACTTACTGATATCAGTAAGCAGGGATAAATAATGCAAATCGTTCTCAATTACTGCTGTGTATGAAAAAAAATTACTGAGGTCGCTACGCGATTGAAAATTCGTAGTACCAGTGCGGATCCGTAAAGTGACAATAAATAGCTAAGATAAAGACGTTTTAACGTCTAGCCCTAGTGAAGATTATTTGACCTCTGAACCAGAGTACCGTAGAATGTATAACTTTACAACGTGACGACGATATCTAAATCGGTATCGATAAGCGAGACTTAAAACCAATCACAATAAGTAGGTAGGCAGTAAAAAGACTAAAACAAGTCAATTATTTGTTATTGAAAGGTAATATTTCTTTGTCAAAATGTCAAAAATGCGTTGATGAACTGACAATAGCATTTTACGACGTAACTAATCTATGTTAACCCCGACCGAGAAACGGAAGGGGTGTTATAAGTTTGCAGCCGTTTGAAGATTATCAGTTTTTTAAGTTTGGTCACTGAATAGATAATATGTAATACTAATTGGTGAAAGGATGGATGATGCATATGAGTAACATCCAGAAGTCCGATCGATTTGAAATTTGGTATCCTGTCACTTCCAACAATTTTGCAACGATTTGGTAATCTTGACCTGATGCTGCAGCATAAGGTTCAGATGGGCCGGTTGTCAAAATTATCATCATTGGGCTCATTTGAATCTTCTCAATGAATATTTTATGTTACAGATACCTTATCTGTAACATAAAATATTCATCACGGTCTGAAGCTAGAGCAGGACTATAAGTTTTTTTTTTTTAATTTCTTAATTTTATCCTATATTATATTTAACAAATTATGTCAGTCTTGATTTATGAAATTGGCCTCTAAATTTGGAAAATATTACTAAAACGACCCAGTTCGTAGCCAAAAAATAGTAGGTATCCAGTAACTGTTCACCTACAAACTAGCAGTTCCAAGCAACTTTGTTTCACTGCGTCCGTGCACAAGACGGCTTGAAGCGATGAAAGGGGCGGAAACGGCACAAAGGGACGCCTGACGCCAGCCAGCCAGCAAGGTGGGGGCGGACACATGCCACTTTATACGCCGTTTAGCGCAGCCTAGGGCTCTTACTATATTATGAGCGATATAAAAAGGAATGTTACTTAAGGTTCTGGAATGTCAGGATGTAAAGTGCTGACAAACTGTCGTCAACCCAGCGCCGGTGCAGCGCTCACAGTCATACCGTATATATAGATAACCTGAGATTTCTTAACTCGCATCGCGTCCCAAAATTACATGGATTCCAGACACGATAGGGAATAGGGAGGTCACCTCTCCTACCTCTACCATCTCTTATGTAACAATTAATTCAATAAATCAATCGTTACTATAAACTGGCGAGTTTTCTCATCGACAACACAGGGTGCGGTAACGGTATTACAACCATACTACATCGCAGCGACAAAAGTCAACCAGTGGTTGGGGGTGAATAGTGTCGCTTCAGCTGCTTGCAGTTGCGAAGTGGTTACCTCTACAAAATGTGGATAGTTAGCGGTGTGGTCGGTATCACCCACACGGTCTATGTAAGCATGTTCCTACAGTCTTTACTAGGTTATCTGCTATCTGTTCACCTTATGGGTGGACGTCTTACGCTGCGTTAACCGGTCCGTGGTCTCCATTCGAGAACCTTACAGTCCCATCGACGATCAGTTCTACGTGCTATGTGACCTGCCCTTTGCCACTTCAACTTGTTAATCCGCTAGGCTATGTCGGTAACTTTCGTTCGCCTACGGATTTCCTCATTTCTGATGAACAAGAATAACATAGAGTACCTATAGAGAAAACGAGGGAATGCTTTGGAGGAAGGCGTTTTAACCGAGGGTTTGATAATTAAAGTACACAGACTTTGTGACTTTACACATGATGAGAACTTTGAGGCACCTGTTGTAGACATTCTAGTTTCTTATAAACCTATCTACTTGAAGATAAATAAAGCAACCAGTGGCACGAAATACGAGATAAACTCATTCAGTGAGGATATTATTAGACCAAGTTACGTATTCCTATTAGCATAAGGGCTATAATAACGGATGAGAATGGCCAGTTATCTTACAATTTTAGCCGGAAAATTATAGAGAACGTGCCAATTACAGTGCAAATAATGGTTATAATGGAAAAAGATATTTCAATACAAATAGCGTATTTTTGGGTAACCTACAATCGAGTTTGTAATTGGAGGCGTATCTAATGGTGGAAACTATATACTCGTAGGACGGCATTGAGCTCCAGGATAGACCCAGGTTTGACAAACTCTAAGACTTTTCTTAACATAACGGCACAACGGCAACACAACTCCATCTGTTGCAACACACACATAAGAATTCGTATGTTTAATTCGTGCACCTGACATCGTGAGTCGGTGGACGGTGAACCAGATCACATAAACATAATATACATTATACATTAAGTCACACCTTGTTCCCGTTGGGGCAGGAAGCTACTATTTCCACTTGCTACGAGCCTGACATTGCTACTTCCTCTTTCATCACATTCTTCGTGAACCAGGTCAAGTAGGATCAAAAACACGAGATCACTGCAAACGACATTTTTCTGGAAACTACTCTGCGCCTCCAATTTCAAGCTTGACTGTACAAATGATACACCCATTTTAATTAACATTATATATATATCACACTAGGGTCAGAAAAGTTTCCTGTAATATTTCCTCACAGTTAAATATAGAAACTATAGCAGTAGCGTCCTCTGTGTGAAAACCATCGAACTGCTCTCGCTGTTAAAAGAACTAGATAATGGAATAATACAGAGAGTAATCAATATGGTTATTTTAGTGCCGAGACAAAGAATAAACATCAATATCCAACATTCAACATCACCAAGCGAGAGTTATATAAAAAGCGCAATTTCTGTGTTAGAAAGAGCAAATAGCAGAGCTGTGAGTGATTTGTTATGGGTTGCCAGCATCGCATTTATTCGCGTCGGATGCACGTGCCCTCCAAGTAAATCGCTGTAGCGCGACTGGCTATCAAACCTTAAGATCTCTATGATAATATGATACGATTTGGTATACTGGTTATTTTCTCAAATTCTCGTTTCATTTCAAGGATACTGGTACCAGTTCCGGTCCCGTGTTCGATCCCATGGTCTGGCACAGTTTTTATAGGACTTTTCCATAAGGAATTTTCTCAATGAAAGCCTGGAGTCTAAAACTATGCCCGGTATATATAGGCAATAGACTCGCCCCCTATTACATAGGACTAAAATACCTAACTGGCGAAGTGTGGACGTACCTATTATGGGACTATGTCCTGGGTACACCTTTGCCTATTCCCTACCCCTTTGGGAAAAAGGCGTGATGTTATGAACTGTTTCCAACAATTTCAATAGTAGGAATAGATGCCCAGTGTTCGTTCCTCATAGGATGTTGGAAATATATCACGTGCTGAATTGATGCAATGGAAAAAAACACCACTGGTTTCAATATTTTTATGTAGTTAACGCGTGTAAAATTGATTTTCCTTGCATACACAACATTCACAACAATATCTTAAGAGTACTTATAGTATTTGCATTTATTCTTTTGACTGCTTATCAGTTCGGCATAATCGTAAACTCAGCTGAATATCGGCTGCGAATTCGGTGACACAATTGATTTAAAGAAAAGGGGAGATAGAGTACGATCTCCCAACGCATACTCAATAACTGGCATGTGCAATTTTCTCAGTGTGCAGTGTGCACAGTGCAATATAAAGAACAACAAAGATAGAAAAAGGACCTAAAACCGAAGTGCAGCCGAGACAAAATTAGTCGCTCGTACGACCTAACTTTGTTGACGTACGTGAACCTAATGGGACCTAATTTGAGCTTTCCATTTTCGAGTAGCCAGTACCTCATCTCCCCTTTTCTTTAAATCAATGGATGACACATATCTGGATAGGTCTATGTCCAGCAGTAGGGGTAAAGAAGAAGAATCAATTTGGTATTAAGATAGAAATTCAAACATAACATATAACATACATTCACGCCTTTTTCCCGAAGGGGTAGGCAGAGGTGTACCCAGGACTCAGTCCCATAGTAGATACACCCACATTTCGCCAATATGTTATTGGTCCCATGTAATAGGGGGCGAGCCTATTGCCATCTACCGGGCACAGTTCCAGACTCCAGGCAGTTATTGAGATAATTCCTAATGGAAAAATCCAATATTTAACACTTTGCCTGACCTGGGGATCGAACCCGGGACCTCTTGATTGGCAGTCGAGCATGCGCCCTCTACGCCACCGAGGCAGTCTAGATAGAAATTCAATCAGTATTATAAGAGTTTCAGATCGCCAAGATTCCTCTACAAGATCTCCGACATGGCTTACCGTCTACTACTACATATCCTATAGGAAAATAGGAAACATCTGGGACCTATTACCGTTTAACGTGCCATCCGTGACAGTGTAAACTCCACATGTAATGACATTCGAACCCAGCGACTCCCCGTTTTTCTTTCTTTCCCTAAACAAAATTTGCATCTGCTATGTCTTTCACACTCATCATTCTCCACTGGGAATGCTGCCTGTGCTAGACCTGCTGGTAATTTATTAGTTCAATCAACCTTATACTTACTTAGTGAAGAGGATAATGTTAGCATTATTTTTGTACCCTGCAAAATTGCCTTTAAAAAATATCGTTCCCTATATGATCGTTAAGGTTTCCTCGCCTCACGCTGTCTTTTTAACCGTAAAATATTCTACAAATCCCATTCCGGCCAAGAAAATAGGTAGCTATCAGGCCGGGAAGATTGCTCGGCTAGAAAGTTTTAATGATGATAAAACAATAAATAGCCAAGAGAGAACACCCAATGAAGTGTAACCAACTTAATCATCACAAATAGAGTTTGCAGAAATGATTTTTGTTGAGGCTAACCTAGAAATATAATTGAAAATAACATAGCTCGTTTTTCGATATATCAAAAACTAGCTTCGGGTAGCTAGCGGGTTTCACGCGCGTAGTCATCGTTCCCGTGGGAATATCGATATAAAAAGTCCTCTGTGCTATTCCAGGGTCTAAGCTAACTCATTTACCTTTCAGCTCAATCGGTTCAGTGATTTTAGCGTGATAACGGAACAATATATTTTTGTGGCGCTGGAGTAGAGTTAGAACTCGCTAACGTTTTGTTTACCTGTTAAAAACGTAACGTTTTTTCATTGTGCTTACCGATATATTTGTGATTTATAATATTAGTAGGATGGTTAATGCAAGAACATCTTCTAAAGTATATATGAGTCTAAATTATTTATAACAGGACTATTATATTAGGTAGAATTATAAAATTAATGACCATGACAACGATTAATTTCTGAATTGAGAATTGGGAACAAGTTTTGGAGATGACATTATTGATTCGGTCAGTTTATGGAGTCAAGTCAATGTCTTAAAAGTATACGAAGTATTTCACAATATATTCGCATCGATCTAAATGTTCATATTGGAAAGTAGTTTATATTTCATATGGGTGCGGCACCTTTGTGTCATGAATGACCGCTCACTCACCCACCTGCTAAATCGGAACGCTCTTATTTCTACTCGATTTTGGAGTGGAACCACTACTAGGGTCAAGGGTCAGTTTTCGGGTTACAATAATTACCGTGACATGAACTACATTTAGGAATATCGTACTTATTACTATTGTTTACAGTCTGCTTTGTCCCAATGCTGGGAAAAGGTACCGGGAAAATGATTGAAGGACTGATTGCATTGGACGGCATTTCACGACCAAATCCTAATATTTCGTTCTATGAACAATGAACACCTCTACCCTCAGATAACCTGATAAATAAATTAAGCTGTATACTCAAAGCCTTTACCTAACCCTTCGAGAAAAACAAAGAGTGATATTAAGTTTTCATTCTAAAATGTTATTAGTATAAGCATGTGAAGTTTTTTGGAATTTATAGAGTTAAATTCTAAAAAAAATGTTAAGATCTTTGGAAATTAACACCAAAGCATATTGAACGCCACGCCATTTCAGTATTTTATGTGTCCGACGGCAGTCAAAGGCTATTGAAGAAGTCTTACCTTTAATTGGTGGAAGTTTAACCAGCTCCTGGTTTTGGTTGTTGACGCTGAACCTGCTGGAGCCATGTCTTCTCGGCTGGCCGTTCCATCCTGGAGGACGAGGGCCATCCGCGGTGCGAGGTACGATCGCAGTTGGCGGTGGCGGGCCAGAGGTCAATGATGAATGCTGCTTTTCTGGATGACTCTGAGGACAAAAGAAGAATGAGGACTGAAATTGTATCATTCTTCAATTTGACAGACAAGTCATTCAGCGAGTCCGACGTCACGGCAGGCCTAGACTGATCTGTTCTGCCTTTGGCCAACAATGACTATTTAGGTGTAGGTACGGAATAGAGCTCGAAAAATGAAGAGGTTATCGCGAAGACGAATACCTCATTATCCTCATCTATTAAAGTCGGTTTGGAAATCGGAACTTATGACTTCTGCTCAGATAAACATCTGAGACATCCCTTACAAAACGTAGAAAACTTAAACAAGTTTTCTACGTTTTGTAAGGGATGTCTATTTGAGATGGTCACAAACACATATAATAATTACATAAAGATCATAATATAATTCAATTAATCACCATGAATTATTTATGTAATGAATGAGACTTATCAGGAATTGCGTTAATTGATGACGAGTGAAGATAACACGTTACAATTACAATACGATTCAATATCACTATCACAGACAGATAACGATTTCATATTGAAATTATTGGGCGTACGGCACTCGCGTCATGACATCGTAGATTTAAAGGCCCGCTCGCTATACTCAACAAATTTCGTTCTTGTCTCCTTCAGTTTTCTTTATTTAATCATCATCTCATCATCTCAGCCGTTGGTAATCCACTACTGACCATAGGCCTCCCCCATAAAAGGGGGTTTTGCCAATATTCGACACGCTTGGTTTAGCGGGTTGTCGAGCGCAGTTCGATGGTTTTTTGCAGAGAACGCTGCTGCCCATCCTCTGGATCTGTTAACCCTTAGCCGGCTCTTACGGCAACCACGGGTAGAGAGGGTAGAGCACTATTCTAAAGCCGGTAACTCCGCGGCTTTTAATTTAATAAAAATATAAAATCCCAAGTTCATTTTATTAAAGGAATTCCGGTGAAAATCATCTCAAGAACGATTCTAAAGTAGATTATCGTCGCACCAGAAGCAGTTATAAAATCTAGGTCAAAAGGACAAACAAATGAAAACACTTTCCGCCCCTCAGTTTATTAGATCAGCGGATATTAGTGCGAGCTAACTTGGATCGTTATTAATATGAAAGTTTTGCCTTACAAATATAGAACATTGGGGTAAGTTGAGTCATGATTACCTGTGAGGCTCAATACAGGAGTTTTCTAGTAAGTATATATATGTTATAATATATCTTGCAAAGTTATTCTTATTCTACTTGTTGTTTCGGTGTGTGGCCAACCTTGGTGTTTTAGGTCGCCTAAAAGCCACAGACCAAACAACGATCATCGGTGTGACGACAACCGGGACCAACGGCTTATACGCGTCTTCAAAAACACAGTAGCCCTTTTTGATGATTAAAAAAAAAAAAAAAAAAACACAGTAGTGCCAAGATTCTAGATGTATATCACATTTGACGGGATTCGAACACGGTGCTCTAGATTTGAAAAGAAAAGTTGTTATTTTAATTTTAAACTTTAAATAGGTTTCAAATCCACAAGCTCTCTTTCTTCTTTTTCGCTCTACACTACTTAGAGTCACCACAGCACCTGTTTTATTGTAATGTATCAGAGAGCTCTGCACTAAGTCCTTTTCCACGTTTTTTTGGTAACAGTTAATCATTCAAGACATTTATTAAGTCGCTTACTTTCCGCTTTACCGTTTTCATTTTCACAATCATTTCCAGGCTTTTCCTTCTATTACTATGTGTTTATTATTATTCCCAAAGTTGTTCAGCTTTGCATGGAAATAGTCGATAATCAAAACAATCTCTGCGACTAAGACGATCCAATGTCACCTCCTCCAAGCATCAACTTATTATGTTTCTTGTGTATTTGCGACTCAGTCAAAGTCTAGCTGAAATTGGTCACGTAGACGCGACGTAGGTAAGCTAGTTTTAAAATATAAAATAGCTGAAGACTGAAGATATTCCGCACGGGACCCGCACGAGCTCGATGAGGCGACAAGCGAAAATAAGAATTTATTGAGCAAAGTAAAAGAGAATCGTAAACCATGCCCGTGTTGAAAATTCGACAACGGACCAAATTTTTACGATCGTGTCAAGGATCCTTTACCAATAATAATCATAAAGTTTTACTTCTATCGGTGCTCAAGATGCTCGGGAACTTGGAACATGAAGGTCAATAAGATTATGAAACGAAAGGGTTACTCACAACCCCCGAGTTTTGAGACTTCAGAGTGTTGGAAGGTTGGACGAGTTTGAAATAGAAGGAACAGTTTATCAGTCAGGTTTGAAGGGTATTAGCACTGAAATATTGCACTTAAACTATATCAATAAACAGTGTGCTGTATAGCGAAAAGATTATCTGTTTTCTCCATACCGCATAATCTAGTGCAAATCATAAATAAATCATCCGTTGCGTTTGACGTAAGCACTTGCGTATAAAGTACGAACAAATTTTAATAGTTGCTCCTGTTATGCAAATTATGCGTATTTTTATCCGAGAATTTACGTTGGCGTGTAAGTCTCTGTTCAAATAACAGAAAAAATCTTTCTCCCAATACCATCTGGACTCTTAGACAAGTACGAACTTTTATTCGAACTAAACTTCTTTAGTGAGGCACTGACGCGTATCATAGCCGCCGAACTAGACCTATTTACCTGTTCTGTGAGTGAATTCACAATACTTACTCTGCAAGTTTTGTGCTATGGGAGGACAATAGCATAATATTATAATATGTATATAATAGGGAAGATTGTAGATAATAGATAGATAAGTGATAGATTTGTAATGTAGATTAGTAACGTTTAATGTAGGTATGTAATATGTCGCAATAGTTTTATAGTAAATTGTATACTGCACTGTCGCATTAGGCACATAGCCTGTAAGGATAGTTGTAAGTTTTGAGTAAATAAATAAATAAAATAAAATTTTATGTAGGCACTAGTTGTGCCCTGCGGTTTCACCCGCGTTGTGTGTATAAAATAAATATTCAAGATGAATTTTCCTCCGTCGATACCATCTTTGGATTGATATGTATTATGTCCCTATCTATGTCTAAACCAAAACCATTATTAGGTATAATATCTAGGTATCTAGTAACATGTAGTTTTATAGGAAACTGTTCAAGGTTAAAGAACAATGGTTGATGCGAAATGTTTCAATTACCATGCGCCAGTGCGTGTCGTCAATTGCTATCAAGTGCAGTGTCAATTGGCAAAGATGTGGAAACAAAAGATCAACACTGAATCGTCGAGGGGCATATTTATATTAGGTAGTAGAGTAGTCACAGAAAAGATAATAATGAATAATAGCGGCTCCACGGACTCTTATTACTTAAACTTAAATTTTTGTTTTGAATAAATAAGTTGACTTAAAAGTCAAATTATTTATTCAATTTGGTCACAATCTGTCACAATGAAGATGAAGAGTAATGAATCTACCGTTCGTTGGGAAAAAGATACCTACCTCTACAAGACGAACGCACAAGAAACATGCAAGCAGGGCTTCATTTTTTCAACTGATAGTTTTACAATATTTACCAAGTTTCTGTAGATCATCCGAACTGTGTCGTCATACCCCTCTTGTGACGCTGTCATACCTCAGGAACATAATCAGTTAATCTTACAGCTTATAGCGCTATAGATAAACATACAGGTACGCCTCGTTCCCATTGGGCTAGACGGAGACTATTTATTTATTTCTAGCCTTGTGACGAAGCCTTGATACGACTTTCGCTTCTTACACTTCCATCACATTCTTCATATATTCGTCGGTTGTGTATGTTCTTTTGACTTGGTCTTACAAATCCTATCCCATTCATATTGCCAATGCGAAAATGTGTGAGGATGGATGTTTGTTACTCGTTCACGACATACCTAACCACTGAACCGATTGGGCTGAAATTGAACAGTAGATATGTAGATAGTTTAGACCCTGGAATATAACATAGGGTATTTTTTATCACGACATTCCCACGGGAACGAAGACTACGCGGGTGAAACTGCGGGGTACAGCTACTTATATTTAAGCTAGCTAGCTAGCTGTGGCCCGCGGTTTCATTAGCGTTGTCGTTTCCGTAGGAACATCGGGGAAAAAAGTACCGCATGTGTTATTCAAGGGTCTAAGCTATCTTCATACCATATTTCAGCCCAATCGGTTGAGTAGTTTTGGCTTGAAAGAGTAACAAACATCTATCCATCCATCACAATAACCAAAACCGCGCTAGATGGCACTGGAGGTTAGAACTCGCAAGCGTTTTGTTCACCTGTTAAAAACGTATTTATTTTACATTGTGCTCAAAATTTGAGGTCTATTATATTAGAAGGCTAATATAATAATATATATATACCACCATTATTACCTACCATTGGTGTTCCTACTGTGGGTCTGGGTCCTGGGTACACCTCTGCCTACCCCTCGGCTAATAAGGCGTGATGTTATTGCCTGTTCTATATATCCCAGTTATAGAGCCCGGCTGAGATAGTCTTCAGTAATCAATACCTACATTCGAAACTTCATTCTTTATCATCAAAACCACTACGTCGTTTAAAGCCGCGTGTTTTGTGCCACGTAACATTACTTTTTTATTTCCTGATGATGCGTCGTGTAGTAGACGCGAAACACGTGTCGATATATGAATGGTGTCACTAACAAAAACTACCTAATACCTATAGCATTTCCTCTTTGTATGCAATTCTGCGGGCGGAAGGTCGGTGCACTGTGCATGTTGTTTTTGACACTAAACATCGGAACTAAAAACTTAATATTCTTGTTCTAGGAGTTTACTTTTTAATACTGGTCATTTCATAACTGAATATAAGAAATATCTGGTTTTTATTTTTCAAACATTTCAATCCATGAGGTCAACCAATTAGAATACCTATTTAATTCCATTGAAATACATAAGTTGAACTTACGTTAAGTCGTATGCTATCGATCTGAAGCCTCACGAACTATTCAAATAGTTTATTAAAATGAGCCCTTAATGTCAAGGTTTGGGATTCCTTTCGATAACAAATTACAAAGAAAAATGTCTATGTAATGTATATTATATATACATAATAACACTAAATTATTGGCTTTTTCGTCTTTAAGGCGCGGTGCTAAGCAAATTCGCCATCTCGCTCACACGTACCCATACTGAATCTATGAAAGTTTTTAAAATAGGCCAGTAAGAAAAGCAGCCGATGAAAAATGTATTTAAATTTCTAGTTAGTAACTCATTGGGAATCAGCAATGTGTATTAAACTCATAATGACTTATGAGTTTTTACAAATTGGCAGCAATTTAAAAAGTGTCTGTCGAGTCTTAAAATAGATCATTTTCTCTAGTCAAATTTATTTATTTATATTCATATTAGGTCTAAGTTTTTACAATTTATTATTTAATTATCAAAAATGTGAACTTATGAAGAAATAAACGATATTATTATTATTATTATTATTTTGAAGCGCGACAGACACTTTAAAAATTGCTGCTAATTTGTAGAAACAAATGACGTATGAGTTTAATATACACATTACAGATTCCCAACGAGTTCCTTAAATAAATTTTTCATCTGCTGCTTTTCTTACTGGCCTATTCTAAAAACTTTCAGTGTTACCCACATATTTTACAAAAACAGCATGTCGAAATTACAGGATATAAAAATCCATATAGTAGACGTAGTGGTTTTGTAGTGGTAGACCTCTTTTGTAGGGGGCCGCCTAGGGAAGTACCACACCTTTGCCAGTTATTCATCCGCCAAGCAGTAAGATCCAAACATTACTGTGTTCCGGTATGAAGGGCAATGTTACCAGCGAAATTACTGGGCATGATGAGATTCAACAACTCATATCTCAGGGTGACAGGCGCAGTGCAGTGCCGCGCAGAATTTTGAATTTTGAAACACTGGGTGGCACTGTGTCTGATATGGGCAATCATGCTTACCATCAGGCACCTGATTAGCTCGTCTTGTCACTCACTATCATAAAAAAAAAACGTGACGAAGACGAGCTCACAGTAACAAAATCCTTTGTCACTACTCTTGACAAGGAACATTTAACAAAATACCTATCTAATTAGTAACCAACACGTCTGATAAGCGCCGTCAAAGGTGTAACCTTCATGCTTAACGCAATGTTCAACGAGTACCCACTAAACATAATATTACCGTAAAGATATCGATACCAATACCAATGAGCACCTATGCAAGCCTACTGACAACGTTGTAGAACTTTGTCGCAATAGTCTTTTACTTCTTCGCGTGCAGTCTCCAGGCAAACACATCGTCGTTTATTACGACAAGGCCTTTGGATGTCGCATTTCTGTTCACATAAATTCTACATTCTCGACGATAAAATGTGCTTATTTTGATAAAAACCCGAACAAACATTGGCTCAGACTTGGAGAATAGCATTCGGTTAGTGGTTTGTATGAATTCAATTTTACTTTCAAGATGTTTAGTTATTGGTTGGCTAGCTGGGTAATGGATAAATAATTAAATAATACGAGATCATCAGGCATCGTTTTTTTAAATACCAAACGGAACAATGGGCAAAGAATATGGGATACTCGATACTACCTATCCAAAAGATAAGAGGTCATAATATCAAATACGTAAATAAAATAAATCATTAAGGGTTGCCTTAATGATTTATTTTATTTACGCATGCCTTGATAAGTATGCTGTAGGGCTCCATACACTGAACAAAACCCTACCGCGTTCTAAGAACATACAGCGTCATCTAGTTGCAATCAATGTGATATAAGATTTAGCTTCTTGCCAGATTTCATGGTGCTAGGCCAACGGGATGTACCCTAGAGGTTTTCAATCCGTTGCGCAAAGTATGGAAATACATTATATTATTGCAATAATCATCATTAGGTCTGTGATTAAGTTAAAAGTGATTAAGTTTCTTGAATGGTATAGAGGTTTTTAGTTGATTTTTATTTATTTTGAAATTAACATTGACAATACGCCCCACAAAACCTGAGAAATCTTGCGCCTGAACTAAGACATATTATCTGTGTCTGTGATTCTTATAATGAATACGATGTGCATTCCACCCGCCGGCCGGCTTCATGCCGCATGCCACGGGCCACGTAACGTACATAATTCCAAATCATACAAGTATTTACTCAAGTTATAATATATGCTTGACAAACGCGTGAAGGTCGTACGGCTGCGTGATTTGACTGGATTGGATGCCCACTGGCTAAGCTAATGAACGACCAAAGCATTGTTGATAGGTGCCCATATAATACGCGTAAACTGAGGATGGTCTGGTAAAGGAGGTTAAGCGTCTTGGCATTCGGAATAAGATGCTATTTCATCCTTCGGCTTCCTTCTTCAAAGTGGTTTTAATAGTTAAATTTTATCCCTTTCCTGTCGACAAATTGATATGATATTTGACACACTCGTTTAAGCTGGGATTATCAGCTATTATCGCGTCCGTCAGTCGTGGCTGATAGGATAGGTAATGTTGACAATCAATATACACAAAGCCGTTTACATTATAAGGAAACGTCCGAGGAAATTTTATTCTGCCTCGGACGTCCGGCCAGCAGCTCCGGCCAGCGGGTCCGGCTAGCGGCTCCGGCCAGTCCGGATATTCGCCTCAGCCGTGGGGGTGTCCGAGACGAGTGATTACACTGTTCAGCCGCGTCCGTAAGTCGCCACTAATACTATAAATGTAATACCGGCTTAAGTGTTTGATGACAATACAATCAAACCATTAAAAAATGTTTTAACTTAAGTGTAGTACTTGAATTATATACCTACATCAAAATGGACTTTAATCGTTACGATGATATATGTACCTAACCAGGGTAGGTTATAGCTACCTAACCTATATCATTTCGATATTACTCCTACATTTCGACATTATAATTGTAGGTAAGTAGTATTTTTTTTAATTTATCGTCACAGTTAGCGAAGTATACAAAGGTACCATTCTACAACATTAATATCTATAAAAAAAATAATAGCACAAGATCGAGCGAATGTTCCGTTGCGTAAATGGATATCTGGCCTGATACTAACTATGCCACACTCTATGGCCAGACCGTTCTACAAAGTAGTAGCACTTATCAAAGGTAGTTGTGACAGTAGTAACTGCTATACATCTGTGGCGCTCGGATGATAGTCGGACCGTTACTCTGAACTGATGTCTTCGACTAGTGCTCGCGTTTTATTCATGAGATGATTAAACCGGTCTCTGCCATTGTTAATGGAGTAAGAACTGAGAACCTTATTGGATTCATATTGGAAACGATAGGATAATAAGATAAATTACTGATAAAGCATTGAAATTGGCAGACGTGTCACGAAATGAAACTAGGACTAAACTAAGTAGGCTCAGTTTATCCACCATTGGACAAACGTATTATAGGAAGATTCATACATTCTTTTAAGTAAAAGTCATTCCTACCTGTTCTTACGAATATCATCACAATATTTAAAAGAATAGGTAGGAATGACAAATATAAGGATAGAAACCGACTAAAAATGTTCATCATCATCATCATAGCCGTTGAAAGTCCACTGCAGGACAGGTCTCTCCCATAATTTTCCATCAAGTCCGGTTGCTAAAAATGATAGAGACAATGAATCACTAGATTCATAACTCACCGTGATCGGCGATCGATTCCTCCTTCTCCTGAAAATGGAAGACAAGGACTGAGTGGCTATATTAGCCGTGGATGCCGCAGCAGACACCAGCATTTTGACGTCACTTCACATCACTAGCCAAATTCACTTCACAGTCAAACTTATTTCACAAAGCACCGGCACAATTCAAGAGCTCCGCAATGAAACAATAAACTTTGAGTGTGGCACAACATCAAAAGTTTCTCTGTGTATGTGTATCCGTGCGCCTCGCGTGTACCTATCGCCTCTTAGTTTTGGTAAAACGGGAACTTTCTACAAGCTAAATTATATATAGATGTGTTGATTTGTATTTCGCGTATGATATGCGATTGAGTGCATTGAGAAGGTTTTGGATAAGTAATATTTGCTTAAGCGTTTTCCATCTATAAATTCTACAGTCTTCCCGAAATTTTGGATGCGAATTGCGATAATCAATACCGCCTAAAATCCCCCAGAGTGAGGGTAATATTCAAGCTGCACAGCTGCACTTAACCAGATTTGGCACGAAAACACCGAACAGGATAATCTGTTGTATAAACTATCACTTTACACATCGTAGCTTCACGCGCAAATTATTTTAAAGAAACACCGTATAAAATCTGAGATAATTCACGTCGTGCGACGCCAAAATCTCATATGACATCACTGGCGAGAAAATATTCTAAAATTAATATATGAAGCAGTTAAACTACCGACTGATATTACGCTTGTTTACCACAAGACTCAAGACTTGGTATATAAATTAGACTGAGATAACACTGTTGATAAACAGTAACTATTTGAATTACGTACGACGCAATGACTTACTGTACTGCATAGACTCCGAATAGACACTTCACCGATATTAGTGATGGGTAATTTATATTTTAGAGACTCAGTAAGGCTGACTTCAGACCTAACATTAGCTAAAATTTTACCGAACCTTATAATCACCGGTGATACCTACCTTACGCGTTGCACTTACACGCAACGTCATCATTTATCTACGTAATTTTAACAGTTGTGAAACACTCGTTACAACTTGTAATATTCCCCGCTCGTGGGTGAATTTTTTCATCCCATTTTCATATTGTATTTCAGCGAGTAGACCGCTTAGTCTACAAAAATAATTTTATGAAAAAAAAATTGTTATGTGTTATCGATTTCGATATGAATTCTAAATGTAACCTTATACATGTCGGTGGGTAGAATGCGAAATGCATCACCAATAGATAACAGTCGCGCCCCTATATGCCGTAGGTGGGATAGAAAAAATTCACCAGTACTTCCGCGGTAGCTCAATGGGTAGAGTGCCCACCACCCGGATTGGTGCGGGTTCATGTCCCGCTCAGGGTGAATTTTTTTTTTCCCATTATCATATTCATATTGAACTCGCAAAACCTGAGATATGAAGGTAGGTTAGGCTTAAGTTAATGTTAAAATTTTGTGGTTCTACACGACCTAATTTCACTAAAACCATCTCAATATGGTAGGACTTTACTTACATGGAGAATATTATAAACAAACCACACCGCGTAATATCGACAAAACAATTAACTACACCAAATTGGACGAGCAAATCGATAATTAACATAAAAGGAAACTGGATAGTTTCGAAATTCACATAATTAACATTGAAATACACCATAAATCACTCATAGTAAAAGCCATTGTGTTTAGAACAAGTAAGGCAAAATGGACTAGATATAATATTTATCCAAAACGACTGCGTAACGTCTAACAAACTGATCAGCATCTCACGTGAATGATGTAAAATGACGTTGAATCTGTAGCTCTAGATTTGAGATTACAGTAGCGCACGTGTTCTTGCAATCAAATTCGTATATCAACTGCTGACACAGGAATCGGATTTCTAAATGTCGATTTCTTACAATTAAAAGGAAAATTGCAGCAACAATGCGAAATAAGTGTTACGTTGTTAATTAACAAACCAGTGGCCTTGTTATATCGATATTCATGAGACGCGATTGCTTATGATTATTTAAAGAAGTTTTATTTACAATTTGCACCTTCAATAAGGAAATTAATTGACAGCTATGTGATTCGTCTTTATAACTGCGTTGTAAAAACCAACATGTATGGAGAATCCAACAAAGATCTTAATGAAGTGGAAACAGCCATTATTTACCTGTTTTTTTATTATAGTGAGTGACAAGACAAGCAAAATCAGGTGCCTGATGGTAAGCATCATGATTGCCCATATCAGGCACAGTGACACCCAGTGTTTTAAAATTCCAAATTCTGCGCGGCACTGCACTGCGCCTGTCACTGAGATATTAGTTTTTTAAACTCGTCATGCTCAGTAATTTCGCTGGTGCCAGAATGCGCCATTTGCAACTAGCGATTGGAAAATTCTATTGAAAGACTAACCTTGCTGAATATACACTGCTTCATTGACCTACAATTTATTACGAAGATGTAAGTATTTTCGGGATTATTGGAACATTGGTTCCTTAAAATGGTCAGGAAAAAATACTTGGTAAAAATATACGAGTCCTTCCTAGGTCGAGCGATTTCGACTTCCAACGTGAGTTAATTCGTAGTAGATATAACATAATAATTATGCCTAACACTCACGATAGTTTTCAAAATCGTAAATATATATACAACATACGAGACTTTATTACTTCATATTTGTATTAGGTATATCGAAGTGTTGTCTGATAGGTATCGAAGTCCCAGGTGAAAGCCCGGTATATATAACTCAGTATAGAACGAAAATTCTGCTCGTATCCTTTTTTTTTAAAGAGCCTTTTGTGATCGGGGTTGAAATAGCTTGAATAATACTTGGCAAAAAACCAAGCTGGCTTCTAGATAGTAATTTTTTACAACATAAAACCAAGATAGTGTGCATAAAAAAGACCAGACGGACGTTGCAAAGGCACTAAACGTCAGAGCTGCCCACGATGTGTTTAGGAAAACAAACAAAGATGCGTCGTTTATATTACGAGCTCGAAATATAATACAAAAAATGTATTACGTGATAGTCGAGGTCACGGGTTCCATTAGTAAAGAAAATATGCAAATAAAACAGTTTATTTTGGTAGTTTTACATTGACGATTTGTTTCAACTAAGGGCTCAGATAATGACAGAGACAACGACAAAGGTAACTGAAGCCGACGCGTTATCTGAGCCCCAACCTAAACACAAGGAAAGGAAAAGGTTAGCAAACCTATAAGTTACATAGAATTACATAGAATGCTTACCTGAGTTTCCTACTACAGTGGCTTTAGTTTACTATAGTGGCCTAGCCTGATACGAAAGGTTTTAAACTTAGGTAGGTACATAATCGTATCGAGTTTGCACATTTATATGTCCAAAACATATTATGCAACTTTATATTGCGAAATCGGTCGACGATATTATCGTGACGATCGTATAGAAGGCAGGCAAATCCGGCTCGCTTAGTACTCAAAACAAAGATAAATGGCATAAGAGGGAAGAGACCTAGGCCTATCAATGTACTGATGTACCTACAGACTGATATAAATGTACCTAAATTAATTGACGATAATAAGATTTAAACAAAAATCTTGAAAATAAGTTATACCCCAACACTTGGAGAGACATTGAAAAGTAAGTGCTCTAAGTGGAATATAAATCTTGATTCCACTCTGAGCATCCACCAAAAATATTTTCAGGTGCTCGAAGTGGATCAGCTCAGGTGCTATGTATTCATATATTATATTATTACCTATTGCTATTCGTATTCATATTATTTACTATTTTACATATGAAAACAAAACCGGCGGTATATTTGTGTGTATTGTTTGACTTGTGGTATAATGCAAAATGCTTTGAAACGGAAAACATATTATTACAAATGGAAGGCATGGAAGGAATGGAAGATGGATAAAAAATGTCCATAGCTTTGAATTATACCTATACTTTCATTGAAAAGTTGTCACCCAAAATAAGAGAAAGTTGTTTTGGTTGGGTTGGGCAGAGTTGCAATTCTACTTGCGCTTCACATTATGCAGCGAACGTTCATTAATTTTGCCCACAAGATCGTATGCGAAAGAGAACATCAAGAAGGGGTGGGGGATCCTAGATAGAGCGACAATATACATAAAGTCGCTCGGCGAAAAATGAAAGACTGCACGAATTTTAGTGACGCGACATATAAATAAGGCCTATAATCAAGCAGTGAACGAATTGGCTGATGATGAAGAAGGATTTATAGGATGCGGTGAAACAACATCAAAAGGCAAATAACGTTGCCTGTTAACGAAAAATACGAGCTCAATTAGCATCGACTTGACAATCGAAGCACGATTACTGATTGCGTAACTCGCAGAACAAGTAAAACCTGACTGAATAAAGGAAAAGCTTGACTGGTTCACTGCGGATAACATTTGATCAATTGATCGACACGGCCGAAAATAGCATTCCGAATTAATTTACGGTCATCGAGTGACGAAGGTTCATCTGTTTTCGTGTATTTAGTTGTACGTGACGGGCGCCCAGTGGGTATCTGATAGTCGTAATTGACAATGGTTAACCGAGCAGCAGATGATCAAGGATTGTTTTGTTATCGGGCTTGTTATTTTGGTATATTTATACGAATATACATGGATTTGAAAGTGTCTAAAATGGCACGGCTGTCCATAAAGGGGTACTTATTCGCACACTTGATAGTGAATTTTGGGTCTGGCAGAAGCATGAGAGTAAGATTAATGCTGTGGAAATGAGAAGTTTCAGAATTATGACTGGAGTAATCTTGATCCATCAAGGTTACTCCAGTCCAAAGTGAGGACAAAGTGAGGAACAGCATTTTTAGGAGAACGCTGTGGCGTGTTAGAAGATGTAGTGACAAAGATAGAAAAAGGAATGCTTAGGTGGTTCGGACATTTGGAGAGGATTGACGAAAGGAGATTGACTAAGGAGATTTATAAGGCGAGTGTGAAAGGTCAAGTCGGCAGGGGTGACCTAGGCGTATCTTTCATTAACAATTTGATGTTATCTTAAGGAAAAACCAGGTCAAAAGTACCAACAACTGACGAGCATGTAAGAAGAATCTGATGAGAGCGGAAGAAACGAAAGTTGTATGCCTACCCCAACGAGAACAATGCGTGACTGTATGTATGTCCATGGATTTATTAAGCCTGTGTCCGTTCACTGCTAAACATAGGCCGTGATAGGCCTCTCTTAATATGCGCTAAGCCCTCTTCATCCAGTTTTCTAGCTGACCGTCTTGCTCAGGTCATCACTCTACCATAATATTATTTAACGTCGCGTACCTATGTTGGCCTAATCGCCGTCACCACTTAAGGACTCGAATACGCCAGCGGTTATCAGTCTAGTCACGATGTGACCTGTGGACCAGCCCGTTATAAATTCTACTTGCTTTTTTTTCGTTGATTTAGCAAAGTCCTGCACGATTTTAAAATCCTAGACGCGGCAATTATTATTTGTCTTCCATTTAGTTGCAATAAGAATCCCCGTCATAAAACACAATGTGTGTCATTCAGTCAATCATCCCTGACACAGTGCGTGATGCACTCTGATTATGTTAATAAAGCTGCTGGTTATCCATAATTCATATATTTTCCGCTGCAATCACGTCCATTTTGATTTATTAATTCGAAACCACTTTCACCGAGTGATGATATTTTTTGGACAAATTTGAGCAGGTGTGGTGTGTGATTCTCTGTATAAGAATTGCTTGTCTGTGCGCGTTCTTGTTTCCGCTCGTAATGTGGAGCCGGACTTATTTTGTGGCACTGGGCTCATCCATAGGATGCATAGGTAGGTTCTACATAATTTGATAGGTGTTCCTATAATTTTGAATCCCACCGCGTCATCCATGAGCAAAATACACAGCTTACCTAGTAAGTATATATATACATAGCCACCTTTTAAGGCCGTCTTCAGGGCCGTCTCCGAAAATACGGCGATAATAGAAAAATGCTTAAAGGAGTGTGACCGATTTAGATAAAAACTAAAACCGCATCATAATAAAACTTTTTATAATAAAACAAATTATAGTAGGTATATTTTTCTAGCAATATTATACAGCAATTAGGTACAATAACAGCGTTTAAACACTGTTGTTAAAAGTTTTGATAAAAAATGTAAATACTGTATAATCCTAGTTATTTACCTTGTGCATCGTTATTTATAAAACATTAAGAAGATAGATAATATACTTAAGTAGATAGGTAGGTAGGTAGGTACCTAGTGTCCCACCTACTTGATTAAAAAATTATTTTTTTAATCAAGTAGGTGGTTTAATTGATTAAAGGTAAGTAGGTTTTTTTTTTATTTTATTTTTTTATGATAGTGAGTGACAAGACGAGCTAATCAGGTGCCTGATGGTAAGCATCATGATTGCCCATATCAGACACAGTGCCACCCAGTGTTTTAAAATTCAAAATTCTGCGCGGCACTGCACTGCGCCTGTCACCTTGAGATATGAGTTGTTGAATCTCATCATGCCCAGTAATATCGCTGGTAACATTGCCCTTCATACCGGAATACAGTAATGTTTGCACATTACTGCTTGGCGGACGAATAACTGAACTGGCAAAGGTGTGGTACTTCCCCAGGCGACCCCCTGCAAAAGAGGCCTACCACTACAAAACTGGTATACTTTTTTTTTTTATGGTAGTGAGTGACAAGGCGAGCAAATCAGGTGCCTGATGGTAAGCATCATGATTGCCCATATCAGACACAGTGACACCCAGTGTTTTAAAATTCAAAATTCTGCGCGGCACTGCACTGCGCCTGTCACCCTGAGATATTTGTTGAATCTCATCATGCCCAGTAATTTCACTGGTAACATTGCCCTTCATACCGGAACACAGTAATGTTTGCAAATTACTGCTTGGCGGATGAATAACTGGCAAAGGTGTGGTACTTCCCCAGGCGGCCCCCTGCAAAAGAGGCCTACCACTACTATGGGATGTATCTATGTAGGTATAGGTGTGACCTGCACCATAGTATAAATGAATTGATTGGTCCTTCATTCATTCAAACTCAAACTCAACAGATTTATTTAAATAGGTCATAATCTGACACTTTTGTACGTCAATGAAGATAAACAGTACTGAGTCTACCGTGCGTTCGGAAAGATACCTCTACAAGAAGAACGCACAAGAAACTTGTAGGGCTTAATTTTTTCAACAGATAGTTTCACAATATTTGGTTTGCTTATATTCGTTTTCTTTGAAGGTGCCGCGAGGCGCCTATGCAGAAGTTTCCAGGCATCTTTGTCCTCTATGTACTGGTTGACTTTATAATAAGCCTTCTTTAGTAAAGTAGATTTTATATAGGTTTTGAATTTACCAGTTATCTCTTTTGGGATTTTATTATAGAAACATGCATTCCTAAGAATGTCTTTTTATTTGTTTTAGATAATCTAAAGCTAGGTACAGCTATTTTGTCTTTACATTAGAGGAATAAATTATCTGAAAATTTATACAAATATAAAATTTATATAGCGTGGTTTGCAAGTGGACTACTCAATTGGAGTAGTGTATTAGTAGTGGTGACCCTGCTTTCTAAGCCACAGGTCATATATTAAATTTGTCTGCATGAGCATGTCTGTTTGATCTGTGTCTGGGTGTTATATGCTTTTATAGTATGTATCTACCAGCTGAGACCCGTGTAGTCTTCGTTCCCATGGAAATATTGGGATAAAAGTACCCTATGGGTTATTCCAGGGTCTAAACTATCTACAAACAGAATTTCAGCCCTATCAGTTCAGTAGTTTTGGCGTGAAAGAGTAACAAACATCCATCGACAACAAATTATATCGACAGCCTTGTTGGCACAGATGGTAGTAACTCTGCTTTCTGTGCCATAGGGCCCGGGTTCGATCCCCGGCCAGGTCAAACATTTGTGTGCATGTACATGTCGGTTTGATCTGTGTCCGGGTGTTATAAGCCTATATAAAAAGTACATATGTATATCAGTCATCTGGTTACCATTGTACAGGCTTCTAGCCTAGTTTGGGACCAGATGACCGTGTGTGGAAGTTGTCCCATATTATTATTATATTAACAGATTGGGCTGAAATTTAGTATGTATGTAGGTAGCTTAGACCCTGGAATAACACATAGGATACTTTTTTCCAGATATTCCCACAGAAATGAAGTCTACACAGGTAAAACCGTGGGGCACAGCTAATCTTTAAATATATATATATAGCTATATTTTATCTTTGAGGATAACGAATTAGAAGTTCTAGTGGTGAAAATATTTAAAAATCGCTTGGAGGTAATTCAATGTTATGTTTATTAATCACAATAAAATAACAACCACAAAACAACACACGTCAACTGCAAAACAAAAACTCTGCATGGTAAACTTAAAAAAATACAAAAAATTACCTATTGCTATAGCTGTCTATTTTCCCTTTCTTTTCTCAAATTTAAGTCACATATCACTTTATTAGGTACCTATATGCTTGTAATAAGTATGTATGTATGTATTTATTATTATATTAGTATGTATCATTGTTATTATCATTAAATACAGGAAATTACAAAACAAATTGAAAGAGATGCTAGACAGCAAACCCAGAAGCAAAGAAAGCTATTTAAGCAAAGTGACACTAGAACTATTAGAAGAAAGAAGAACACTAATAACAAATAAAGGGGACAAAGAAAGACGCCAAAAAATTGCAAATATTAGCAAGGAAATTAAGGAGAATATGAGGAAGGACCGTAAGGAGAAAAGAAATAGAGTTTTGGAAGAGAATATAAAAAGAACAGGAGGAACAAAAAAGGCGGTGAAACAACTAAGCGAACATGGGAAAGAATGGATATCGAAACTAAAGAAACGCGAAACTTACTTAACTAATCGACTCCCAATACAGGAACTAGCTACGGACTATTACCGCCTATTGTATTCTGATAAATTCGATTCAGGGTTGGCCACAATTCCGGAAGTAAACGAAGCAAAAGAAATCAAAGTAGACGAAGTGCCAGAGATCCTTGCCTCAGAGGTAATCAAGGCAATAAAATCCCAAAAACTCGAGAAAGCCCCAGGGCCGGACAGGATACCTAATGAAATGCTCAAGGGAACCGTAGAGGAAATCAGTCCTGTGCTGGCAAAACTTTTCAATGAAATCTTACAAACAAGGCGAATTCCAGAAGAATGGACCGAGTGTCACATAATCCTACTACATAAAAAAGGCCCTAGAGACGAGATTGGGAATTATAGGCCAATTTCTCTAATATCAAACATATATAAAGTATTTGCTAAAGTGATCCTGGAAAGAATATCATCAACACTAAACGAAAGCCAACCCGTAGAGCAGGCAGGATTCAGAAAAGACTTCTGCACAATAGATCACATTCACACAATAAAACAGTTGATACAGAAGTACACCGAATACAATAAACAAATTTACTTGGCGTTTATAGATTACTCGAAGGCATTCGACAGCCTCAGGCACCAATACATATGGCATAGCCTTAAACAACAAGGGGTCCAGAGCAACTATATAGAAATACTTAAGAGTATATACAAATCTAGCAAGGCCAGTATTAAACTAGAATCAACAGGAAAATCATTTCCTATCAAAAAGGGCGTACGCCAAGGTGATCCTCTCTCCCCTACGCTATTTAACGCCGTACTCGAGCACATCTTTAGACAGCTAAACTGGGACCACTTAGGTCTGAACATTAATGGAGCTCGTTTAAACCACCTTAGATTTGCCGATGATCTGGTGCTTCTTGAAGAGAACCCAGCAGCAATAGAACAAATGATGCAGAGCTTAGCAAATATAAGTAGAGAAGTTGGTCTGGAAATCAATGACAGTAAAACAAAATTGATGACAAACTCAAAAGAAATAGATGTTATGCTGGATGGTAACAAGATTGAATATGTCAAAGAATACATTTACTTAGGACAGATAATATCCCCTTCAGATGAAATGACAAAGGAAATAAACAGGCGAATAGCCCAAGGATGGAGAAAATACTGGTCACTGAAGGAAATAGTGAAAAGTAAGGATCTAGGCAATCACATAAAAAAGAAAACATTCGAGACCTGTATTCTACCTGTTCTTACTTATGGCTGTGAAACTTGGTCGACAACACTTCACCACAGGGAAAGGCTAACAAAATGCCAACGTGCCATGGAAAGAAGCATGCTAGGGTTAAAAATCAAAGATAGAGTCAGGAACGTAGATATAAGAACAAGAACAAAACTCACAGACATTCTTACCCGGATAGACGTCCAAAAATGGAGATGGGCTGGACATATGCTACGCCATCCCATTAACAAATGGAGCAAGCAAGTCACCCTCTGGCAACCAAGAGATGGCAAAAGAGGTAGGGGTCGTCAAGTCAGGAGATGGGAAGATGACTTAAAACAGACAGCGGGACCATTCTGGCTGAGTAGCAAGGGACAGGACCCATTGGAAGGAATTGGAGGAGGCCTATGCCAAAAGGCACACCGAACTTAGGGACCTCTTGTAACACTATGTTTAGGAATAAAAGGCTATTATTATTATATTATTATTATGTATCATTATGTTTATTAGTATATATAATATTTAATATATTATTTATATATGTATAGTCATTATATTTTTATTTTAAAATTTATAACAAATAGTCATTATTGTAGTTTGTGTTTATTAATAATTAATTAATTAATAAGTAAATTAAAGTCATATTTATTATTTTTGTCACACCACTGACCAAATGTGATTTACGGTACTTTCCTCTCCCAGCATGCTTGTCTGGGAGATCGCTCTTAGCGATAACACCATGTTTATATTTTAAAATTTATTGTTTTTTGGTGTACCAATAAAGTGTTTATCTATCTATCTATCTATCTAAAATCATCAATGAAACTTATGAAAACCAAATATTTCTTTTTGTTGTTGAGAAATAAATGTTTTTCCAATAACATTTAGAAAAAAAAATTAATCACATTATCATCCATTTAAGAAATAGGTATTTTAGTTGACTGTACACTGTACAAGTAGAAAAAATTGCAATTAAACTAATCGAAATTGTGGCTCTCTGGTATGTGACTCTGGGGGATTGTGACTCTAAGAAACGAACCCAAAAAGCCTACTCTGTGTTATAGTGGCATCAAGGTAGATGATACAGTGACCCATTATATTATGTTGTGGAAAAGTCAGAAGTCTCAGGTAGGTAAACTATCAAATTGTGCTTGCCAACCCACCTGCCAAGCATGGAGAGTATTGGCAAAACCCCCTCACGGGGAGGCCTATGTCCAGCAGTGGACTTCCAATGGCTGAGATGATGATGATTTACATACTCATTTTTAGGTCTGTGTTTCTGTTTTGGTTATACGAACACAAATCTTCCTTAGCTTATAAAATGCTTGTAAATTGCCTGTTTTTAGACTGTGGACCACGTATTTTTATAACTTAAAGAAGTTGGTAATTATTTTAACAAACTTTGATGGGTAGTTTAAATTATTCTTAGTTTGTTACATATACATAGGTTGTAACGTGCACTTGGTAACATGTAGGTGAGCATATATAAAAATTTAAACGGATCACCAAGCATACCTAAGTAATCATCATATTATAATAACTTATCGTAAAACAACTGAGATAACTCCACTGCATAAAATTTTCATAAACATACCTCGGGTTCAGTTTCGCCATTCCTGTTTTTATCCACTTTGGTCTTCATCGCCTCTTTTCAACCACGGCTAACACTAAAACTCAATCACTCCGTTAATCCCTTTGGTTTCACACACACAATTTTTTCACACGTAAATTATGCAGGATCGCGTACCATGAAGCAAACTGACATGGCACACGACCGGATTGCTAAATGCCGAACAACACTTCTGAATCACTAAATTACTCACAATGCTATTGTTCAAACAAATAGTTTCGAGTACAATTTGAAACTTCGATTGTCCAATATGTATAATAATATTTATTTATTTTAGTATAAATCGTAAAGTTTTTGATTACATTCGGATGGACAACAGTTGACTGTTGACATTTTCTCAAATATTCTGTTGTCGATTGTCAGTGTCAATCAGGTGTCAACTTAAGATTGCGAAATGTCAAAATAATCATCTGTGATTGGTCAACTCTGATAACGTCACTCACTAATGTTGTATCGTAGTGATGTACCGCAGTCGATAAGCAATGTATGATCGCTTGCGATGAAAATCGATTTTTATTTAAATTTATTAAAAAAAAATTATTAAACAACTCCACCAAAAACCTTGTAAAATATAGCTTGATATGTGACAGCTTTTCGTCATCACCCGGTGCCTTGTTGTTTTGGGGCCATTCTGGTCTCGTTGCAATATTCGTGGTTATAGAGTTACAGTTACAGGAGTGCTGGATGTCATAAATAGATTGAAAAGGTTTGAAAAATTATTCAATAAGTACACCTATTATTTCTTACAAGGTTCCCGGTGCACGTGGGAATCGTTCATGATGGTATCCAGAGATCTTGAAGAATTGCACAGCACTTGAGGGCTGCTGCAACTTTGAAGTTTGGACACAGGTTTGGATTGAAGTTTGGATGTTTTTTTTAATTCAATGGTCTCACTTTAATGTAACGATTTTCTCTAGTATTGTTTCATATCAGTAATATTGTTCTTTAACGCAGGGAAAATTAAAAAAAAACCGAACAAAAAATTTTTTTTTGGGGTCAGGTCATTTATGTTTCAAATGATTAATCAAATTATACCTTCTTAGAACTTAATTTACGACCATAGCAGCCTACGGAAAAAAAATTTTGTTCCACGTATCAAAATATTTTTAAAGGTATTAAGTGTACGTAAGGTACAAAGTATTCCTTTCCCTCTGGTTGTCTGGAAGAAATCGCTTTAAGCGATAATGCCGCCTCTTGTACTAAGCCTTTAGATTATTTTAAACGTTATTCTTTATCTATCTATAATAACTTAATAGAGATGATCGTATTCTAGAATTTTGCTGAGCAGACCGCGTTCGTTCGACGGAATCTTTAACGACACTAGAGGCGATTTTTCTTTTGGATAGTAGATTATACTATTTAATTGACTGTTTATTTAGACAGAATTGTAAAACACTGGAAATTAAATTTAAAAACCTATTTAATAAAATAATAAATTATAAACTAATATAATATATGAACTTTACTGTACCAAACTCCATAAAATTATAATTACCAATATAGGTAAATATAACACGCTCCGTTTGTAACAACTCCGCTCGTGTTACCAATGAAAAATGTTTTTTTTTTTATATTATATAAGTATGGGAGATAAAAATTAACCAACATAGATAACTACCTAAATAGGTATGAATATGAAATTAAATATAATTAGTAATTATTTGATTATTTCTTCTTTGGTGGTTGTTTTTTCTTTTTAAATGGTCCAAGTTGGCGCCTCACAAGCAACCCACGCCACCAAGCTTGTACAGTGATGGCCGATTTAGTCATCTTCTCGCGGTACAGCCGAGCTTTCTCCCGTTCTTCTTTGAAATGAACCCAATCCTTCATCATTTGATCATGCTTTGCAATCTACAAAAAGATCAAAAATATATATTAATTAAAACTATATTAGTTATGAAAGTGTAGAATGATAATATTTTGTTATTTTTATGTTAGAAGGACCTATACTAGGGACACTTCAACAATCGTTTTATTATTGTTACGCGAGTGATATAAGTTTTCGAAAGTATGTTGGTAATAGGTAGGTTAGTATGTACTCGTAGATGGTGTTGTTAATTATGGGGTGTAATAACAAAATTCATCACCGTTTCTTCCATAGTTTCTCTTTTTTTATACATATCGTTGTACTTATTCTTCTTCAGTTGAATCTTCAAGTCTATTGCTTCTATATCTTTGTCATACTTATTCATCCATTCTTCGACTTTTTGCAGAGTTTCCTGTGATAATGCACGATGAATGATAAAGTATGCCTAAATAATCAACATTAAGGCTCGGCACACACGAGTCACCGACCACAGCCATTAATGCCAGGCATTTTAAAAATTGCGTGGTCGCCACAGGTCACAAGATTGTGGTGAGCCCTTAAACTTTTCAATATATGAAAAAGTTAGTGCCGATGGCGGGTTAAAGCTACCGGTGGCTGTAGTTGGTGACACACTTGCGTCGAGCTCAATACAATCAAAAGCCACACATTTATGGTAATATTAATAAGCATATCAATTTCCAAATGAACCCTCTGCTCATGATCAGTCCTCTGTTTGTAGTACTCGACAGACTCTGTGAAGACGTTCTCTTTGTTGAGTATTGTCTGTATGTGCTGTTCTGTGCGAGCACGTTGCCAGTTGTCCAAGTAACGACTGCGGCATTCTCCGATAAGGGCTGAATCCTGTATAAAGCAAAGGTATGGAGGTTACGCAAATTTTTATAAGCTCTTAGAAGTAAGGGTTTGTTCCCGTTTGTTCACCTGGGTTAACAAGTGTATATGGGACAAGTCGTGAGTCTTGAGTGTTGCATAGCAATAACGGCTGACTTTCGAGAGTTTATAAAGTTTTCCGCGACCTGTAATAGTAGGTAGTAACTCATGATGATCATGATTACAATAGGGGTAATTTTGGGTTTACAATTTTACCTCAAGTTGGGTTTTCATGTTATCAATTTTTGCATCAGTATCATAAATAACTCGTTTGTAATGGTTTCGCTGTTGCCTAATCTGCTTCAGAAGTTCTCTTCGTAATCTGCGAGAAAATACATAATACCATCTAATAAAAAAAATTAAAGTAGAATTTTAAATATTACCACAATTAAACAGTAACTACTGATTATAAGAAAACTTTATTTATATATCTATATCAAGCTCAAGTGGCAGTGGGCTGGTCACATCGTAAGCAGAAACTATAACCGCTGGGGTAGACGTATTCTGGAGTGGCGAGCGCGAGTAGGCAAAAGTAGCGTAGGACGCCCTGCGATCAGATGGAGTCACTACGAGCATGTATTAAAAATGTCATGAGAGTGGAAGAAGTGAAAGTCGTTTGTTAGGATCGTAAAAATGGGCAAGATATACTTAGTCTCGGCAGAGATAACCCCAACGCGAACAGGGCGTGACTATAAATATGTAATATGTACAAAAGTAGCTTGCAGGCATTGTATATTATTATGACGTAAAAAATCGGATTAGCTATTTTCAGTCTTAGAACTTACTGCAATAATATTATTTAAGTACTAACGCTTTGCTTTTAATTTCATTTTCCATGATGTTTTTTCGATAATGTTCTAACTCTATTATAGATTTGACGGTATTTTCTAGAGCTCTAAAATTGCCATTAAGGCATAGATCCGAGTAGGTTTTAAGAACTGTGTCAATTATAAATTGTCTGTAAATAAAAATGTAATATTTTTCATATTTAAAACCAAGAAGACAATTTAGAATAAGGTGTTTTAAATGCCCAACCTGTCATATTCTAATTTATTAATCTTGTGTATATCGCAATACAGGGTTTTCGGATCTAAGTCTTCAAGTTCATCTTCGGTAGCAGGCGTTTCAACACCAAACTTTTTTTTTAACAACGCCTCCATATCTGTATAGGTCTTTATTATTCTAAATTCATTATTGCACTCACCTGAGAATAATAATAAAAGCTTTATAAAATACACAAGAACACAGTATTTTACTGTAATTATTATATAATATGAAAACATACCTACATACAAGATTGCAACTAAATAATTATACAATTTACTTAACAAATAATATATATTTTTAATATTATGTTTTGTGTGTTAAGTGGTTGATATTATACTGGGGATAGTAATTTAACGATTTTAACGATACACTTACATAATATACGAAGTTGAGTAGCAGTATCTTCGGAGATTGTAGCAAATATTGATGATTGTAGGTATGGCAAACTAAAATAAAGTAAGGTGTAAATAAACGAAATTATTAAGAATATAGGGAATATGCATGTCATTTAAAACCTTTTTTGAACCTAAACCATAATTTTGTTTAGTATTTAAGTATATGCACAATATATTAATTAAAAAGTACTACATATATTAGGAAAGTTTGAATTTGCAAAGGTTCGCTAGTGGTCAAATCAATCGTGACGTCACGAGTTGATGTTGATAGTGTACTCACAACACAGTACGTGTTGTGTGAGGTTATCAATGGCGCGTTCAATATAGGAGCGTTTAGACTGGTCAAAGTAAACGCACTCGGAATCCAAGGAAGCTGCGCCCAGAAAACCTTACACTGTTTATCCTATATTGCCGGTTAGAGAATTTTATTCGCAATAATATTCCTAAACAAGCCCTCTTATTTTCGCCGATTAATTTATAATTTGATTTGAATAATGTGAGTTTAGCACTATTTTTTTAATGACGACGCGCGTTCCAATTTTAGTAGAACATTTGCATAATTTATTATAATTAATGGTGATGCTAATAATAATATTATTTATGCACATTTGAGAATTTTATTGTTAGGCCTATCAATTAAATACAACCAAAATTATAATGTAAGGTCGACGTGGCCCTGAAACCAACAACTCCATTGATCGACGATTTACATAATATAATAAATATTACTTTAAAAATGTTTTTACCATGTTATAACGTTATAAGACGTTAATTTAGCAAATAAAAAAATATGATGCATATTCCCTATTATAGTAGATAATAATATTATATCTTCATAATATTAATTATTATATTTGTGTCAAATTAAACCTGGTATAGATGTCTCGCAGATCTACTTCTGACCTTTTTTCTTCTTTCATAGAAGGCCCAGAGACTGTTTCCTATAAATAATAATTTATTTAAAAATAAAAAATCGATTACAATCGTTATCGATATGTTTAAATTAGTCGTTAGACCGCTCTACCACAACTCTACTAAACTTTTGGCGGCAAAGAGAACTACTACAATGAAATTTAATAGGTTTTGTTTGGCCTGTCAGTCAGACACCTGAACTTTGAAGAAAAAAACAAATTATATTTTATAAAATAACAATAAGCTAGCTTAGTTTTAGTTATTTACCTACTCAGTAGCTAAATTAAGCCGTTGAGCTCGAGTCCCGGCTGTGATCAGACGTTAGTAGCATAGTTTCACTCTAATAATATAATTTATATTATGTCGATTAGGTCTGTGGTCAACGGGCGACCAGAAAACTTGAAGCAAGAACCAAGATTGGCGATTGGCCGCACACTGACTCCTGACTCCACAAGGAGAATAGGTAGGTACTTACTACTTGCATAACGGCCGTAGACTTCAAAACTGTAGATTGACCCCGTGTGTCCTCATCATGACTGCCAATACGAAGCCCCACATCATTCATATTATGGTAATAATTAAAATAAGTTATAGTTATAATAATACTGTAAGTAGATAACTTATAAGGTATACCTAACGCGTTGCGTATAATATGATTATTTAAAATAACAAAGTTAGTGTCACAGCGATGGATAAAAATAAATTAATAATATTAAGTAAGAATGAAAAGCTGTACGACCTCGTGACGACTGATAATGACAGTTATTTTAAATTTTAAAGGAACCACAGAACTGACAGACGCCTCATGTCAAATTACATAGTATAATTAACCATAGATGTATATACGAACTATTTGTAATAAACAATCTATGTAATTTAATTGGTAATAGCTTATGACAATAGTTGAACTAGTTTGGATTGTGCACGCTTTTTACAAAGGGTAGTATAATGGGACCTAACGTGGGGCCAGTGGACCACATTGTTGAGACTTTCGAACTAATGCGTCATATTGACAGATCTCCGCATAGAGAGCCAGCGAAGACAACATTCATCTAAGTACCTACCTATACATGTAGTCCATTGAAATGTTACATTTTTTAGGCCTTACCTTGCGTTTTTTAGAGGACGCAATTTTATTTTTTTTATGTGTAGGGGGGGTCATATCAGTGTAAAGCTAAAACCAAGTTTGTGGGGTCGCCACTCTTGTCCCACGGCCGCCATCTTGAAAATAGGGGTTGAAATGGTTTTTACGGTATATCTCTTAAACTATTTATTTAATAAAAAAAATAGTTTAACATTTTTTGTTGCAAATTAAATTCTCTACAACTTTGGTCCAGTAACTTTTTGTCGTAGAACTATAAATAAAAAAGTTATAAGCGAAAATCTTCAGAAATTCGAGAAAAAAAATTATATTTTTCGATGTAACTTTTTTTTATCATTTTACTTAAAAATGATATCTGACCATTTTTGTAGATCGTTTTTTGAGGAATAACTTTTTTTGCATCATTTTTTCAAATAGTTAGTCAAATAATCAAATAGTTTAAGAGATATACCGTAAAAACCATTTCAACCCCTATTTTCAAGATGGCGGCCGTGGGACAAGGGTGGCGACCCCACAAACTTGGTTTTAGCTTTACACTGACCCCCCCTACACATCAAAAAAATTAAATTGCGTCCTCTAAAAAACGCAACCCCAAATGTAACTTTTCAATGGACTAATGATATAATATCGATGTTACTGTGAATTCCCCAAATATTACACAAAGTAAATAGTAAAATTGACTAGGTAACCATATTATAAATATTAAATTTAAGTGAAGAACCTAATAAATATTAATTAAACGCATAATTGAAAATAATAATAATAATAATATAATTTCTGTAAAATAATCGATAACTTGAACATTATTTTAAAAAAATCACCTTTCAATAAAAATAAAACTAAATTATGTAAATAAAGCTTTCTAAAGTATTTAAAATATAAGTTTAGGTACATTAAATAAGTAGGTAAAAAGCATAGAAAGGAATAGGACAGTAGAAAAGAAATTAGGGTTGCCATTATATTTAAGTAGGCATTCACAAAGAGAAAGAAAAATACTTTCTATTTTTACTTTTTCTTCTTATCAGGAGCTTTTCCTCTCCTGGCAGCAACTTTATAAGGACCCATTTTGAGTCTAACAAGCAACCCTCGCCACCAAGCTTGTACCACTACGGCAGAGTTGGTCATCTTCTCGCGATACAGGCGAGCCTTTTCACGTTCGTCTACGAAGAATTTCCAGGCATTCATTTCTTTCTCGTGTGCTGCAATCTAAAATTAAAAAAAAAACATATATGTGTATACTCTTTGGTTTGACTGCCTCGGTGGCGTAGAGGGCACATGCTCGACTGCCAATCAAGAGGTCCCGGGTTCGATCCCCAGGTCAGGCAAGTGTTAAATATTGGATTTTTCAATTAGGAATTTATATCAATAATAACTGCCTGGAGTCTGGAACTGTGCCCGGTAGATGGCAATAGGCTCGCCCTCTATTACATGGGACCAATAACATACTGGCGAAATGTGGGTGTATCTACTATGGGACTGAGTCCTGGGTACACCTACTATGGGACTGAGTCCTGGGTACACCTCTGCCTACCCCTTCGGGAAAAAGGCGTGAATGTATGTTATGTTATGTCTTTGGTTTGATGTATCTTTGCTTTAGTGGTCGAAAGCATTTTTAAAGGACTTACAACAGCTCATCAAATCAAAGTATTTAGTACTGTTTGACGTTTCATCTTTTCAAGCAATTTTCAAGCCGTAATAGCTTTGCATTAGGCACGCGTAACTCACAGTTTCAGTAATATTTGCCATAAAACCATGAAATTATGAATTAAATAAAATTATAATCTCATAAGATGTAAGGCAAAATAAAAACTGTCAAACGGTACTTTTTAGATTTAATGGACTATAGTGTGAAGAGGTAGGTAACACACATCGACAAACTTTCTCACATAAAATATTAGGAACTCTACACACCTAAGGCGCCAACAGAAGCCGGCGACAAAATTTCAAAAGAATCATATCGACAACATGCGCAAGTGCATCCAAATCCATGTCGCAAAAATGCTGGGCCAGTGCTGAGTCCTATTATTATAATAATATATATTATTACCGTATTCTCCAACTTGATCCTCTTGTCAAGCATATTCTGATGTGCTGTCTTTTGTCTTTGAATCTTCAATTCCATTGCTTCTATGTCTGTGTCGTATTTGTCCATCCAATGCTCCACTTTTTCCATTGTTTCCTAATTACATAACATAACATACAATCTCGCTTTTTTCCCGAAGGGGTAGGCACAGTAGGTACTCAGTCCCATATTAGGCACACCCATATTTTGCCAGTATATTATTGGTTCCATGTAATAGGAGGCGAGCCTATTGCCATCTACCGGGCACAGTTCTAGACGCCAAGCAGTTATCGAGTTAATTCCTAATGGAAAAATCCAATATTTAACACTTTGTCAGTCCTGGGGATCGAACCCAAAACCTATGATCGGCAATCGAGCTTGTGGCCTCTACGCCATCGAGACATTATAATTACATTTAGAAGGTAGTAGGTACATTATTATTTTAAAGCTATGTGTTATAAGTATTTTTGGAAAATGTAAGGATTTGTGGATTTAGTCTGTGGCTTTGTCGCTGTCAACAAGAATTTTGACAATGACAAAGTTACTGGTTTGTAGAAGTACTGAGAGGTGATATACTCTATGGAATAGGCAGATAAGCAGAAAATATGGCGGCAAAGCAGTGATAATGGATTATTGGAGTGAATTATGAGAAAAATATAGTAAAAGGAGGTGTACGAGGCTTATTATAAGATTTAATAATTTCCATTCGTCACATATGTTTTAAGAAACTGGGATAATATTATTATCTCCCTTCTTGTAATATAAGAAGGTAATGATCTCATTGCAATAAACACTTTTTATTTAACGAAAACGTAGGCCAAATCTGATATTTAATAAACTAATCTTATAAGTACCTATAGGTACTGTGGAATGATCTCCCTGCTCCGGTCTTCCCGTTGAGCTACAACATGGGGCTCTTCAAAAGGAGAGTGAATAGTGTTGGTCGGGTCGGCAACATACTGGCAATATACCCCTGGTGCTGCAGGTATCCATAGGCGGCGGTAACCGCTCGCTATTATAGGCTCACCGTCTACTTGTTTGTCACCTATGGCATAAAAAAATGCGTCCAACATTTTGTTGTCCAGAGATTTTTTATGTATAGGCCTTCCCCATAAGGGGGTTTTGCCAAGACTCGCCACACTTAGCAGGAGGGCGAGCGCAGTTTGATGTTCTTTACGCAGAAGACGCTGCTACTCGTCCTCTGGATCTCATAACCCTTAGCCGGCCCTTACGCAAACCACGGGTAGAAAGGGTGGATTACTATTTTATGGCCGGTCTCACCGGCCTCACGAAAACTGAACAAAATATTATAAATAAGTTCATAAGTTGATCAAGTGCGTCGGATTAGCACATGATGGGTTCCGTACCTTCACACCACAACATATAAAAAATGTACACCTGGCGAAAAATATATCCCGGATACGTTTTTAAAAATAATATAAATAATGATATATAAGATAGTATTCGACAAAGATTTGTATATCCTACTTACATTAATGTTGATATTAATAAGCATTTCAATCTCCGCATGCACTCTATCTTCATGGTCCGACTTTTGCTTGAAATAGTCTATGGTTCTAGAGTGAAAATCCTCCTTGTTTATGATTGACTGTTTGTGTTGTTCTGTTCGTGCGCGTTCCCAGTTCTTTACGTAGCGACTTCGACATTCTGATATTAAGCCGTAATCCTTGAAAAAAATTTTGTCTATTTTTATAATAAAAAACCTGGATATTGCCAGGTCTCCGTGTGCGCTCCGACAAGATACCACTGTCATACTTCTCAAACGCGGCAACTTAAATTACGCCTGTCCGACACAACTTTTCTCGCACTCTGGCACTCCTTGCGAACTGTTTTTTACGCACTCTACAAAAGCATCGAAAATGCTTGCTGCATTTTCTAAAAATTCTTATCCTTGAAAAAATAAACTGTATATATAAAACATAACATAACATACATTCACGCCTTTTTCCCGAAGGGGTAGGCAGAGGTGTACCCAGGACTCAGTCCTATAGTAGATACACCCACATTTCGCCAGTATGTTATTGGTCCCATGTAATAGGGGGCGAGCCTATTGCCATCTACCGGGCACAGTTCCAGACTCCAGGCAGTTATTGAGATAATTCCTAATGGAAAAATCCAATATTTAACACTGCCTGACCTGGGGATCGAACCCGGGACCTCTTGATTGGCAGTCGAGCATGCGCCCTCTACGCCACCGAGGCAGTCTGTATATATAACTGTATATATAAATGAAATTAAAAAAAAAAACAATACTCCTTCTTTTTCCTACTTCATTATCAGGCCCTGGACACCATCTCTGTAACATATTGAGACGATTCCAATGAGCTCGCTCAATCATGAATCTATCAGACCACTGGAAGTTGCTTATATTCCTTCAGCAGTGAGAAAAGAGCTGATAATTTTCAAACGGCTAGACTGATTTTTATGAGATAGTAAAAACAATTCCAACAATTACACACGTCAGCTTTCAAACAAAAAGACCCCATCAAACTCGGTCCGTTAATTTAGGAGCTACGATGCTACAGACAGACACCCACACAGATAAACAGCTCATCGTTTGTTTATATTGTGAAAGTGTGAAAGGGGAATGAAGAAATTTCGGAGTAGTGATCATGAAATACCTCTACTTGAGATTTCAATTCATCAATTTTAACATTCGTATCATAAATGATAGATTTGATATGATTGCGCTGCTGTCTCAGTTGCTTGTAGAAATCACGACGTAATCTAAAAAAACACAAAATAATATAACATATCATAGAACTTATTATTTATTTAGTAACAATAAGTGTACGGTCAAGCCGAACATTGAACCTGCGTCTTGCTGCGGTTGCAAATCATGCAGCCGCGGCCTAAATTCACTAGTACATATCAATCACTTCATCATTCACACGCATTCACATTCACATTTAGCATATTAAACAATTAACGATATGGCATACTCTCAACAAATAACCTCTTTCAATCAAAAACATCCTCAAAGATCTCATACATCTTTGTTTTTGGTCCTTCGAGCCGGATGTTAAATTATGTATAGAATATTATGCAATATTTATTTATTTAAACATGACTACAATGTGCGAGCCAAGAAAGCAAACTTGCCGCAGTATCGACCGGAGAAGCTTCAGAACAAACTTTTTTGAGTGTTAGAAATTAAACTATAATGTTATTATTGATGTTATAAGGAAAGGTCAGGTCAAAAGTACACATAACTGACGAGCATCTATGAAGATTCTTATGAGAGAATAAATTATAATATACGTTATGTACTAACGCTTTATTTTTTATCTCCTCTTCTGCTATATTCCCTCGAGTTTTCTCAACTTGTAGCAAATCGTTTATGCACCTGTTGAGAGCTCGGAAATTTTCGTTTAGACACAGATCTTTGTATGTTTCTACTATTACTTCGGTTATGTACTTTCTGTAAATTTATAATAATATTTTTGCATAATAAAGCGGACTGCCTCGGTGGCGTAGTGGCAAGCAAGCGCTACGCAAGTAGTACGCAAGTGTTATTGGATTTTCCATTAGGAATTTTGTCAATGACAAACTGGAGTCTTAAGTTCAGTACCTAGATGGCCATAAGCTCGCTCCCTTTTACTATTATAGGACTTAAAAGCATAACTGGCAAAGTGTGGGTGTTCCTTCCCCTTCGGGAAAAAGGCGTTATGTTATGCAATTAACAACGTTACTCACAACAGCAGGCGTTATTCCCACTGGTCGCCACCTCCTAGGCAAACCCCCGTCACTCCATACAATCGCTCGCACGCAAGAGCTTACGTAGTAGTAAGGCTGGCTTGGGACACTCCGCAATAAAGGTATGAAGCTACAGGTAGCTGGGGCGTCCGTCTAGACGGGAAATTGTCTATGGGCTAGATAGAGAGAAAAGATAGAGAGATACGCGATAGAAAGAGAGGCAGCTTGTTGGTTTATGTAACGATAATTAGTAAGGCGCTGTGCTACATAAATTGGACCTTATTGCGTCGGAGCTAGAGTCGTTATTTATTTGAATGATTTTGAGGAGTGTCCCTTCTGTCCCTTTAGTATTAGTATTCTGTGTTACTACTACGCAGAAAACATAACATGTGCAAACGCATCAATAAATGTGTGCGTAAGTGCGGGCATTACTGCCGACTGCCTCTTATGGCGAGATGAGAGTAGATTCTTTACGTAGGTAGTTATATTTAAGTAGTATCTATTCTTTATCGTAGGTCTCCACTGGTGACAAATGACTACTATAAGTATAGGTAGAATAAATTATAGTAACCTGTCCATATCAAGTTTATTAATCTTATACTGTTCACAGTGTAGATTATCAAGATGAATGCCATCGAGGTCGTCGCCAGTTTTAGACTGTTTTACATTAAACTTCGTTAATATTAGATTGTTCATCTCGGACATTGTTTTCATTATTTTTAGTTGGTTGTTGCATTGAGCTGAGGACAAAAATCAGATTTAATAAAAATACCTATATGTGAGCCGAGCTCACGGTGGCTCGTCTGTGCCTATGTTCAGACTCCCCAAGTTACGCCGGTCATAATATATCCAAAGGCGTAATATAACGCCTTTGGATATATTATATCATATATATGATATAATATTATATCATATATATGATATAATATTATATCATATATATGATATAATATATTATGTAATATATATGTATCTATTTACTACTTCCCTGCCGTAGGGTTACCGGCTTTAGAATAGTACCTCACTCTCTCTACCCTTGGTTGCCGTAAGAGCCGGCTAAGGGTTATGAGATCCAGAGGACGGGCAGCAGCGTCCTCTGCGTAAAACCATCAAACTGCGTCGCCAACCCGCCTGCCAAGCGTGGCGATTATTGGCATCAACCCCCCTTATAGGGGAGGCTTATGTTCAGCAGTGGACTTCCAACGGCTGGATGATGATGATGATGAAGTATCTACTTCCCTGAGGAAAATGAACATTGTCATCTTCACCATCTCAGTTGAGTTCATTGCTGGACTTCCCCTATAGATTTCCATCTAGTCCGGTTGTAATCCAGCGTGGCCCTATGTTGTCTGGGTGAACATCTTCCGCTAAGCTTGCTGCTCCGTGGTCTCTATTCGAGAACCTTACTGCTCCATCGGCCATCAGTTCTACGTGCCATTGTATGTGCCCTGCCCATTGCCACTTCAACCTAAATCCGCTAATCCGCTGGGCTTTGTTGGTAATTTAAGTTCGTCTACGGATCTCCTCATTTCTGATTCGATCTTCCGTACCTTATACGGGTATACCTAAGCCAAAAAACTAAAGGTATAGTGCCTAATCTAATAATACTTAAAAACAAAGTTTCTTACATAGAATACGAAGTTGACAGAGAGTATCTTCTAAAATAGTAGCAAATAGAGAAGCCTGGAAGAACGGCAAGCTGTAACAACGTGAATTTCATTATTTCAGTTATAATTGTATAAATAGGTATAGATTAAAATTTATAGAAAAATGATAGTAAATTGAGCAAAAATACGTAATATTACAAACACAAACCTGGCTTCCAAATCAGCTAAAACGGCGTTATCATTGTGTACCTGTAATATAAAAATATGTTTTATTTAATCCTACGAGTTTTATAAATGCGAAAGTTTGTCGGTATGTATTATCTCATCACGCTGAAAATACTGGACCGATTTGTTTAAAAGCTTAGAACCCTGGAATCAGCCTCAGATCTAGAAAGTGGGCAAACCGGGGCACCCTGACTCAGGAAGTAGTTTCGGGGGGCGCCAAAATCATAATTTGTAATAAAAAACTTGCTCCACAAAGCGCCTTAATACGGAAGCCTGGTTGGCTCACCGTCAACTTATAAGAAAAAGGCGCCACACAGGATAGAGGGGCCACCAAAGAATACTAACTATTATAACGCCATAATCAAGTTTCTGCCCTGGTTCGAAAAATTTTTCCGGACCTGTTGGCAAACTAAGGGGGTCCAAAAAAGGATTATGTCCAGAAGTGGAATTCCTACGGCTTAAAACCAAGCTGAGACCATGAGGTACGGAACCCTTTAGAATTTAACACAAATAACTTACAGTGTGCATGCCTCGAGTGGAATGATCCATCATGAGATCTACAGAATGACCCCATGTTTCTTCCACTTCAGTGATTATTTCCGC
The DNA here is from genome assembly GCA_947063395.1 of Hemistola chrysoprasaria. Lineage (NCBI taxonomy): Eukaryota > Metazoa > Arthropoda > Insecta > Lepidoptera > Geometridae > Hemistola > Hemistola chrysoprasaria. The sequence continues at coordinate 10,892,241 of OX346728.1, read as the reverse complement.
CATATTCCTTTATTAACGTATTTTCTCGTAATACTTGTAGGTAAAATTAATTTATGTAAAACATTTTTATAAATTCTATGAAATAATAAAAATCATTTATGAAAATGACATTTCCATATAACATCAAAATAGGCGCAAGTTTAGTTTGAATATAGAATAAATGAGCAGACAAATTAAATATAAAACTTCTTTGAGAAAACGTATACTTTTTAAAGAGATAAACGCATGGAGAGTAGTCCATAGATTATCCTAGACTAGATAGGCTGCCTTTCTTTGGGAACGGCCCTCTTAATTATACACGTGTGACTGTATACTAACGTGTACAGGTCACAGGTATACGTTAGTATACAGTCACACGTATACCTGTATATTCTGTAATTTATTATGCGAAAACGAAGTAAAGGGCAAATAAAGCTTAATTTATCAATGCAATATTTGTGATGCTCTTGTACTAAACACTTATTTTTTAATGATATTATTCAAAATGTATGTGCACCGGAGGTGGTTGATCAGCCGGCACATACACGCTATGTACTTCCTACTATCCTATAGGTCCTTTCTACCAATCTTATAAAACTCAAATCTCACTCCAATTGGGGCAGCGACCGGAGAATTCCCCATACAAACGTAATGGTTATCATTTGAAATCAGAGCATATTTCCATGTAGGCGTGATTTAATCGTCTTAGATGTAGGCGGTTTTTTTTTTTGCGATGCGGTGCAGCTCACTGCGGATGTAGTCTGCAGGAGCCTTTATAGGTGGGCGCACATTTATCAGAGCCGAACGATACGATTTTTAGAATTCTTAATATTCGTTCGTTCCTCGCGTTCAGCTCGGATATATGTATTTACATTCATATTTATTCAAGTTCTCATTGATGTTTTTTTTTGGCGTCTCACGGTTTATGCTTTGTGCCCTTTGTGAGTTTTACCAGTTTGTAAAATCAAACCTAAAAATAAAACGAAGAATATCCAATGCAAAAATTTAATACCAGACTTTTGACAAATAATTTATGACTTCATAATACAAGCCGTTCTGAAACTGTTGTATATCTTTATCTGACGAACAATATCAAAATCGATACAGCTTTACGGCATTTGGTTTTGCATTTTTACGGTGAGCTGATCTTACACAACTTAGAAAATTTCAAATTATAATGAGCATATAAAATCATTTTCAACTCGGTATAGCTTTGGCCCGCATGGCTATTACGAACTTTGCGATGACAAGGGCTGGCAAAATTAACGATATTGAATTACTTGTAGATAAATATAATTATGATATTTTATGTTTCTGTGAAACTTGGTTAAAAAATGAAAAAATGTCATTTAATGTAACTAATTTTCAGGTGGCTAGTAAGTTCAACAGAACATCTGCTGAAGGAGGTGGCTCGATTATACTTTTAAAAAAATCGATTAAATATAAAGAGCGAACTGACATTGTCAGCTGTTCTGTGGAACGAACTTGCGAGGTGGCTTGTGTAGAAGTGAACGGGCACATAATCTTATGTGTATATAGGCCGCCGAACTCGAATCTCACTTCTTTTATGTCCTCTATGGAATTAATTTTAAACAAAATTTGTAAAAGTAATAAACAAGTACTTGTATGCGGTGACTTTAACATTGATATTTTGTCAGATTCTCCAGATAAAATTAAATTGACTAGTTTATTTAAGTCATTCGGTTTGAGTTACCTATTCTGTGAGCCCACTAGAGTTACAGTCACCTCATTAACCTGTATTGATAATATCTATACTGATTGCGAAAGTAGGAAGTTGTCAATAACGAGTGGCGTTAGGTCTGACCACAAGGGTCTCTCACTAGAATTTTTATGTCAAAAATCTAAAGAACAACTAACAATTGAACATAGGCCTCTAACAACATTTAAACTAGAAAAGCTTAGAAATAGTATAGAATCAAAACTGGTAAATGTCGCTGTCTCTGAGGAAGACCCTAATTTCAATTATGAAACTATATTTTCCGTAATAAGTAAGGAGTTCAATGAGATATGTCCCAAAAAGAAATTACACATAAATAGGAAATTAGAATTTAGTGATTGGGCTACCAAGGGAATCAGGAAAAGTAGGGATAATATGTATGAGTTGTATAGTGATAAAGCCCATTCTAATTCAGAATCATTTCATGAGTATGTTAGAAGTTATTCAAAAATTTTTAAAGCGGTTTGCATCCAAGCAAAAGCCATACATATTAGAGACAAAATCCGCAGATCAAGCAATAAAATTAAGGCAGTTTGGAAAACAATAAATGTAGAGACAGGTAAAGATAAACGAAGAGATACTGAATATAAATTATTAATACATAATGAATACATTACAAATGTTGAGGAGGTCGCTAATATTTTTGTTGATTTCTTCTCTAACATAGCCCCTAATGCGACCAAGTCACTTGATTCATCCCCAGACTTGGCGGATGCTTTTCTTAAAGAAAACTTCCAACGCACCATAGCTAAATTTTCGTTTGAACACATCTCATTAACTGATATCAAAAAGACGTACAAGAGTTTAAATGTTAAAGCTACTGAGGATCTCTGGGGTCTATCTGTAAAAATGTTAGATTCTATAATAAACACAATTGCTCCTTACTTAGCAGACTTGTTCAACCTATGCATAGATAAAGGCACGTTTCCGGAACTAATGAAAATAAGTAAAATCACTCCCATCTTTAAATCGGGAATTAAGACAGATCCCTCCAACTATAGGCCAATCTCTGTTTTGCCAGTATTAAGTAAAATCTTTGAGAAATTGATGCTGAACCAACTGCTGTCACATTTCAATAAAAATAGCATATTACATTTTAACCAGTATGGTTTCACCAAATGTAGATCAACAACCGATGCGGGCTGTCATCTCATGACTCTTGTCTTGGAGGCTTGGGAGCGTTCACAGGATGCCATTGGAGTGTTTTGTGATCTCTCCAAAGCCTTCGACTGTGTAGAACACCGCACGTTACTGCGCAAGTTAGAAGTATATGGAATTCATGGGAATGCCCTGAATTTGGTGGAATCATACTTATCTAGTAGGCAGCAGAAGGTAAGCGTCAATGGTATCACATCTGCTAGTTCTCCTGTCAAAATGGGGGTCCCACAGGGATCAATTTTGGGTCCTTTCCTGTTTCTGGCATATATTAACGATTTGCCTTATATGGTCCAAGGTCTGGCAGATATAGTTCTATTTGCCGATGATACGTCATTGATTTTTAAAGTTGATAGGAAGGATACCTCACTCACACATGTTAATAATACTTTAGCAAGTATATCCAGATGGTTCACAGCAAACAATCTGTTATTGAATGCGAAAAAGACTAAATGTTTGAAATTTTCTTTGCCTAACGTCAGAAGTATAGAACCGAACATAGTTCTTGACGGTGAAAGACTCAATATCGACAATGCAACTTTGTTCCTTGGCATACATATAGACTCTAAACTGCAATGGAGCACTCATATCACCGAGCTCTCAGGGAAACTAAGCTCTGCAGCTTACGCGGTTTACAAAATTAGGCAACTAACGGACATAGCAACGGCGAGATTAGTCTACTTTGCGTATTTCCACAGCGTAATGTCATATGGGATTTTGTTGTGGGGGTCAGCTGCAGATATAGAAACCATCTTTATACTACAAAAACGTGCGATTCGTGCCATCTATGAGATGCGTCCACGCGAATCCCTTAGGGAATTATTTAAAGAAATAAACATACTGACCCTACCATCCTTATACATCTATGAGAACATCATGTATGTGCGTAAAAATTTGCATAAATTCAAATTAAATAGTGACCTCCATAATTTTAATACTAGGAATAAAGACAAAATAGCTATACCTAGCTTTAGATTATCTAAAACAAATAAAAAATCATTCTTAGGAAATAGTGTACGTTTCTATAATAAAATCCCAAAAGAGATAACGGGGCTCTCAGAGGGTAAATTCAAAACCTATATAAAATCTACTTTACTAAAGAATGCTTATTATAATGTAAATCAGTACATAGAGGACAAAGATGCTTGGGAACTTCCGCATAGCCACCACGCGGCACCTTCTAAACAAACGAGTGTAACCAAACTAAATATTGTAAAACAATCAGTTGAAAAAATTAAGCCCTACAAGTTTCTTGTGCGTTCTTCTTGTAAAGGTATCTTTCCGAACGCACGGTAGATTCGTTACTGTTTATTTTCATTGACGTACAAAAGTGTCAGATTGTGACCTATTTGAATAAATCTTTTTGACTTTGACTTTGAAGGCATTAGCAGCGCAAAAGGCGTTACTTGTGTAGTGTACGATAATTCATATAAAATGTACGAATGTGATGTAGGCGGATTTTGTTATACGATGCGGTGTGGCTCGGCCCACCCTAATGTGCGCAAGCCTTAGTACCGGCCTTTACTGCTGTCAAATGTATTTTTTACGAAACTAGCGAAAACTACCCTCGCTTCACTCCGTGTATCATTAAAAGCGGATTATTAGCTTGAAATACAATATGAATTATGGGAGGAAATAATTCACTCACGAGCGGGAAATATAAACCTTTCTCTTGAATAACTCTGACCATTGATGAAAACCGCATTAAAACCCGGCGCGTAGTTAAAAAGATCTAAGCGTACAGACGGCGGGAAGTAACTTTGTTATTATGTAAGAATACCAATAACTACATTCGACAGCAGTAATTGAGCAAATTACGCCCGTCGCGTTGCTGTTGCAAAGTTCGTAATAACCATGCCGATTCCCGCTACTGTCTTGATGACTATAAAACAATCAATATAGCTCTCTAAGGTCTGAGCGTTAGGCCTGGACGATTATAAGCGAGTGTAGTTCATCATGAAATTTGGGTTTTTATTGTACCCCGCGGTTCACCCGAGTAGACATCGTTCCCGTGGGAATAACGGGAGAATAGTCTGTTATTCCAGGTCGCAAGCTGTCTTACATACCAAACAGTTGAATCGGTTCAGTAGTTTTTGCGTGAAAGAGTAACAAACATCCATCCTCACAAACATTCGCATTTAAAATATTAGTAGGATATTATGATGTCTTTTACATTTTCTGAGGATAAACGAATGTTTGTTACACTTTAACCGTAAAACTACTGAATGGTTTGGTTTGAAATTGGTTAGGTAGCTTAGACCCTGGAATAACACATAGGGTATTTTTTATCGAAGCGAAGACTACGCGGGTGAAACCGCAGGGCACAGCTAGTAATTACATATTTTTGTTTTTACCGCATCCATGCAAAACCAAACACGACATTAATTTAAAAAAAAATTACTAACAGAGTACTAAGTTATAAATAAAACATCACACAAGATAATATTTTATAACTAACATAGGAAAATTATGACTAACATAGGAAAAGATACTTATAAACTTAACTATATTGTTAAATTTACGTTAAATTAATATTTACATTGATATATCTCACATATAACATGAGGTATATAATATTTTAACGATATTTTTTATAATATTCTTAGCAGTTTGACACAATCCTATGGAAATTTACCAAATCGAAGTTCAGTATTCCTCTGTTTCCTTCTAATATAGAGTTAACTTATTTGATAAATTTATATCCTGGTATTTTGAAGATGAAGTAAACTATGTATCTATCATTTTATTTTCGTTTATAAACTCTTCATTTTCGTGTTAGTGAACGTCTTATCGCGAGAGTAAAACTGGGATTTTTAGAAGTTCACTTAGAAAAAACCGAGAGTTTAAAAGATAAACTAAAATGACAGAGACATAGCTTACTCCACTATAAAAATATCAGGATATAAATTTATAGAATGGGTTAATTGTATTCGAAGGAATCTGGGCAATACAAAACATCAATTTGGCAAATTTTTCATGGGATTGTGTCAAATTTCTTGAAGCTAGGATAGATACGCACATAATTATATAATGCATGAATTTAAAAGATATGGACGCGATTTATTTTAATAAAAGTTTTTTATAATTATAATTTATAAGGCAGCACCTATTTATTAGTATTTAATTATGCTAGCGCATCACAATGGGCATATTTGTGCCTATACATTGGTTTCAATAATATTATGTGTAATTCGGTACTTCGACTGAACATAGTGTTTATAAGGCAGATACAGGACCCCTTAGCAGTTTGACACAATCCTATGGAAAATTTACTAAATCGATGTTTTGTATTCAGCTGTTTCCTCCGAATACAGTAAAACTATTTGATATATTTATATCCATATACGTTAAAGTTGAAGTAAAGTATGTCCCTATCATTTTATTTTTGTTTATAAACTCTAAATTTTTTGTAGTGAACGTCCAATCACGCGAGTAAAACTGCGATTTTTGGAGGTTCACTATGAAAAAAAACAAGGGTTTATAAGAAAAACTTAAATGACAGGGACATAGGTTACTTCACTATAAAAATATCAGGATATAATTTTACAGAATGGGTTAATTATATTCGGAGGAAACACGGTAATACAAAACATCGATTTGGTAAATTTTTCTTAGGATTGTTTCAAATTCGTGGAAGGGCATGTACGCTCTTTAGAAGAATCCACACATTAGACCTTAGAGAAATGACAGGTCTTAGCTCGCGCTCTGACCAGCTCTGACCAGATACCGCACCACCTAAAAATAACAGCTTCGAAAGTGCGACAATTTATCAAATTATAGTGTGCATATAAAACTGTTCGCAAGAAGTTCTGAGTGAAAATTTTTATTGGATAAGATCACAATGCAGGTGGGTGTTAGGACTTATGTGTTGCTCGATAATGGCGAGAATAATGGTGTGTTGACGTCACGAGTCAGAAGCAACTCAGATTATATTCACAGGGTTTTTAGTATATGAAGAGAGAGAGAGAGAGAATATAATTTTCCATTCGATTATTTGTGGTTGGATTCTGATCTGTATTTATGAATGTCATTAAAGTGGACGATGCGAAACCTGTATGTCAGGATAGTAGCAAGTGAAAGGAAAAAGTCTCTGCCTACCTCTACGGAAAAAAAGGCTCATAGGATAGAGTCTAAATAATAATACAGTTTTACAGTTTAAATAGACATAATACAATTATTTACATAGTTTTTACAAAGGTAGACTCGAATCTTAAACCATTTTTTTTATACAATTTGAAATATTATTTAGGGGGTTGCTCTTTAACAACAAATTAATAATTTACTGCTCAATTGTTTATGGTTGGCTTGATTGGGTTTTAAAAAAAAACCATGTTTTTTTTTCGTATTTATATAAACCATTAAAATAACCTATAAATATTTTTTTAACAAGTAATTCCAAACTGTTTTCTTTCACCAAATATGTTTTAGCGCAAATAAAGGTCAAATCAAGAGCCAACCACAAACAATTGAGTAGTAAATTATTCTCCCTTTCTCCATATTTGGGAAATTTCATTTTTTATGGAAGAACCTTAAATACAATCATCAATGAAATAAAGGACTTATACATATTCAAATAAGGTTCAAAATAGTTTTATACTACGACTGCCAACGATAAATCTCAATGAATCCATTAAAGAAATACTGTTAAGACCTTTTCTCTATGGTTAAAACTTAAGTTAAAGTAAAAGCTATACAATTTCGAACTTTAATTCTCAGTAATACGGTTCATTAAACACGCAACTTTCATTACAACTGGTTTCTTTATGATCCTGAGTGAATTCGAAGACTAGAACGAAGGTTTGCTATGACGTCATTTTGAGTGAACGAAATGAACGAGGAGGCTCTTTGACTACGGCCCATCAAATCAAAATAGGTACGTTTGACGTTTCATCCTTTCCAACTTTTTCCGAAATATTTTTGCTTAAGGTGATCCGTCTTCCATACAAAATGAAAATACACAAAGACCAAGTAGAGAACCATTTTCCAACCAACTGTTGTTGTGGTTGGCTCTGGATCTGGCCTTTATTTGCCCGAAAACATATATTTTTTAAGAAAAAAGGTTTTTATGCTATTTAAAAAAAACATTAACATAACCAAAAATCTACTTTTTTACAATTTTCATAAACATGAAGACACTGTCAGGTTTTCATTAACCAAATATGTTATCACGCAAATGGGGGCCGGATCCAGAGCGAACCACAAACAATTCAGTAGAAATTATTCCCTGTTTCTTCATATCTGTGCTTTTTCACTTTGTATGGCCAAGCAATCCTCTTAAGGGGCTTTAGCTAGTGCATGACTGCATAACAGAGGGTTCCTGTCATTTTTACATACTAAAATTTGAAAGCCAAATAAAAATCAACCAGAATCCTAATTAGCGAACTTTTATACAGAACACGATCTGAATGAGTACATTAAAAAATTGGAACTACACATTTGCCATAAAATAACGTCATCGCCAAAACGTCCTGCCACAGACACTAACGCCATTAAGAGCCTGGACGATGTATTGAAACATTTTCCAAGTTTTTTCTTTTAAAATTTGTTTTCTATGTGGCCAGAGGTATTTAATGGCTAGAGGCACGATTGTGAAGGTATGTCAACCTTTTTAGTCTGTAACACTTTCACAAGAATGTTACCATTATTATTGGACATCACTTGCTCGACGATGGCTGGACCCGTTTTCCTGAAAATTAACAAGAATTGGTTATTATAGAAAAACATAGGTCGATCATTAATTGCGAATATGCTGGCCCGGAGGTTCGCTATGTGTACAAAACAAGTGAAGGTAATGCTCTTTAGAGCATATTGCCAGTCTTTTTACACATGCAGCCTCTGGACCAGTTACACGCAGCGGGCATACAGCGCCTTACGAGTCCAGTATAATAATGCCTTCAGGGTGCTGTTGGGTCTTCCTCGATATTGTAGTGCCTCTGGTATGTTCGCCGAGTGCGCAGTTGACGGCTTTCATGCCATCTTGCGCAAGCGGTGTGCATCTCTGAGGGGCAGAGTTCTTGGAAGTTCGAACAGCATCGTGAAGGTATTGTCAGACAGGTGGGATTGTCCTTTTTTGGGTCACTGGATGGGGCTACATGAGGGTTTTGCCACAAATGTTTTCATGTAATTTTAATGTATAATTTATTTATTTATAATTTTAATTTTTATAATTTTTTTTCCTAATTTTTGATAATTGTAATTTTAATTTTATTTCATTTCATTTTTCTGTATTTTAATTTATTATGGATTTTAATTGTATTATGGTGAACAACCGAAATAAACGGATTATTATTATTATTATTAATTGTGTAAAAAAATAGAGTTTTGAACTTTGTACAGACAACACTCCGGAAGGTTTATTACATAATATACACGTTGATTCGATACTTTGTTCATAGTACCCTACCACGGCAAACCAAAAAGGGATCTTTTATAAAAATAATAATATTAATTTTTTTTCAGTAAAGAACCATACATTTTGTTACACCATTACATTAAATGATAAAAAATCGAAATATGATAGATATAGGAGTATAATAAACAATTAAAAGTAATTTAATATTAAAATCGCATTGAAAAATAATAACTACCTAAAATCTATGTGTCCAGTCAGAATGTCCATCAGAATGTCAGAATGTATAGAAGTGAAACCATATGAAACTCTCTTTTTTATATTTTTTAAGTGGTTACAAAATTATTGGTAATACACGGTTTTTTTTAATTGGCATCACACGGCTTGTGTACTTTCGGTTAAAAAGAAACATTAATAAGTTCTACTCTCTTCATACAAGATATACAATTAAGTAACAATAACATCCTTATACATTTATGAGAACATCATGTATGTGCGTAAAAATTTACATAAATTAAAATTAAATAGTGACCTTCATAATTTTAATACTAGGAATAAAGACAAAATAGCTGTACCTAGCTTTAGATTATCTAAAACAAATAAAAAGACATTCTTAGGAAATAGTGTACGTTTCTATAATAAAATCCCAAAAGAGATAACTGGGCTCTCAGAGGGTAAATTCAAAACCTATATAAAATCTACTTTACTAAAGAAGGCATACTATAAAGTCAACCAGTACATAGAGGACAAAGATGCCTGGAAACTTCTGCATAGTCGCCTCGCGGCACCTTCAAAGAAAATGAATGTAAGCAAACCAAATATTGTGAAACTATCTGTTGAAAAAATTAAGCCCTACAAGTTTCTTGTGCGTTCTTCTTGTAGAGGTATCTTTCCGAACGCACGGTAGACTCAGTACTGTATCTTCATTGACGTACAAAAGTGTCAGATTATGACCTATTTGAATAAATCTGTTTGAGTTTGAGTTTGATACTTTCAAACAAATAAACGGCATCGAAATAGTCCACTCGTTTAGAAACAACGATGCCACAGACAGACACATCAAGCTTATAACACCTCAACCTTTTCCTATCGAGTGTTAAAGCCTACAAATAGATCAAGTACGCAATAGAGCTGCGTCTAATTTTCCTCCTTTCTATGCCGCGGGTAAGTCCCTTGAGGTAAAACAAATATTTAATCCGAGTCATTGGCTTATTGTATCTCATCGGGCTGTCGATTTGACGCTATATGGTAGAACTAGCTGTGCCCCGCGGTTTTACCGTGTGTAGCGTCCTTGGTCCAGTGGGAATATGCCCGGCTTTAAATCCGGAGTCCCTGGATCGAATCTCACCGAAACACGGTAGCCTGGGCGCTACCGTGTTTCGGATGTCACGTTAAACTGTAGGTCCCTATAGTTTCCTATAAGATATGTAGGGGGCAGTCGTTAGGTCATGTTGGAGGCTGCGTAGGAATCTTGGCGACCTGAAACTGACAATATGGGTTGTGTCCACATAACCCATATGAATTGACTCGAGCAGTGTAATTGAAGTAACCCGTTCTGTTAGAGTATTAATTCAAATTTATATTTATCTCGGTGGCGTAGAGGGCGTATGCTCGACTGCTAATCAAGAGGTCCCGGGTTCGATCCCCAGGTCAGGCAAAGTGTTAAATTTTGGATTTTTCCATTAGGAATTATTTCAATAACTGCCTGGAGTCTGGAATTGTGCCCGGTATTGGATCTGGAATTGTGGCAATAGGCTCGCCCCCTATTACATGGGACCAATAACATACTGGCGCAACGTGGGTGTATCTACTATGGGACTGAGTCCTGGGTACACCTCTGCCTACCCCTTCGGGAAAAAGGCGTGCATGTATGTTATGTTATATTTATATTTACCCGCGTAGTCTTCGTTCTGTGGAAATATCGGGATAAAGAGTACTTTTTATGTTATTACAGGGTCTAAACTATCTATATACCGAATTTCAGTACAATCGGTTCGGTAGTTTTGTCGTGAAAGAGTAACAAACATCCATTCATCCTCACACACTTTCGTATTTATAATATAAGTAGTATATACGATTTTTATCTGTATAAGGATAGTTACACATCTGACTGAAGAAGCGTCGCGCCTTATTGGTCGCGTAACGTCAGAACAGAAATATGTTTGATACGACATTCAACCTTGCACACTCAACCGATAATGAGTTAGTACAAGGGCACACCCCGACACTCGACTCAATTCCCATACAAAAGTCACGATATAACTACCTACTACATAGACACTGCACACATGGAGTTTTATGCATGCGCAAGAGTGTGCGTGAGGTGATTTCCCATAGAAGCGGGGCTCGTCGAGAGCTCAATCTCGCTCGCGGGGTGAGGAAGGCTCGATTGGTGGGCGGATGACAGTCTATACGTAGTATTATTATCGGTTCTGTGACAAGGGATAAACTAAAAGTTTTAAGAATAGGCCAGTAAGTAAATCAGCCGATGAAAAATGTATTCAAAGCATTTCGACGCTCGACAGACACTTTTTAAATTGCTGCAAATTTGTAAAAACAAACGACATAATATGTTTTAGTTTTTATATTTAAACCACCGTCCTTCCAGTATATGCCTTGCCTCTTTTCAAATGGTTGTCTGGAAGAGATCGCTCTGAGCGATAAGACCGCCAATTATCGTTACTCACGCTTTAGTTTTTTTAAGTTTCATTTTGTTAATTTTCTGTATTGTGGTATCAATAAAAGTGTTATCTAATCTAATCTTATATGAATTTAAGAATAACAGACTCCCAAAGAATTCCTTATTCGAAATCTATATACATTTTTTCATCGGCTACTTTTCTTATTGGCCTATTCTAAAAACTTTCAGTTTTAACCACGTACAACCGTTGGTACGCTCGACGCATCTTCCGTCGAATGTGTAACGAACCTAAGGCTATTTGTCGTAAGGCTATAGAATAGTACCCCATATAAGAGCCCGGCTAAGGATTATCAGATCCAGAAGACAGCAGCAGCGTCCTCTGCGACAAAACCATCAAACTGCGCTCGCCAACCCGCCTGCCAAGCGTGGCGAGTATTGGCAACAACCCCCCAATTGGGGCAGGCCTATATCCAGCAGTGGACTTCCTACGGCTGAGAAGATGAAGGCTATTTGTCAATAACAGCCTGAAGTCTGGATTTGAGCCCAGATGTAAATAGGCTCGCTGAATATTATAAATTTAATCTCAAATCTCAGTACAATGTAAAAAAGTTACGTTTGTTACATGTAAACAAAACGTTAGCGTGTTCTAACTCGACTCCAGCGCCATCTAGCGCTGTTTTTTTGTGTTTGTATCGTTTTCACGCTAAAACTACTGAACCGATTGGGCTGAAATTCGGTATGTAGGTAGTTAAGACCCTGAATTAACACATAGGGTAATTTGTATACCGATATTCCCACGGGAACGAAGACTAGGAAAGGCACAGCTAGTAATTTAATGAACTTACTGAGATTTTTCCGTGCTTCTGCCCTTTCTTGCGCATCGAAATACCATAAGGTGATAGCGTATCTGAAATAATAAGGATTATAATATTTTTATTAAGATATTTATAATAATATTGCACGTAGCATGTAGCCCAGTACATATCATAATAATAATGATAATATGGGACAACTTCCAAACACGGTCATCTGGTCCCTAAACCCTAGGCTAGAAGCCTATCTATGGTAAACAGATGACTGATATACATACTTATATATGCTTATAACACCCAGACACAGATCAAACAGACATGTCCATGCACACAAATGTTTGACCTGGCCGGGGATCGATCCTGGGACCGGCGGCACAGAAAGCAGAGTTACTACCATCTAAGCCATCCAGGATCATAGAACATACATTTGCGAAAGGTAACATGTGTGCGTGTGTTTGTTACTTTTCCAAGCCAAACTATAAGGTCAACAACTACCCTAATTGTGTAAAAAAATAGTTTTGAAACTATTTATTTTTACATATTTGGGAAAGTAGTAAACATAGTTTTGATACTTTGTTCATTACCATGGCAAACTACACAAAAGGGGTCTTTTATAAAATTGATAACGACATAATATAAGAAAAAGATCTTTTTTAATTTTTTAAAGTGGTTACAAAATTATTGGTATCATCATCATTATCAGCCGGAAGACGTCCACTGCTGAACATAGCCCTCCATAGAGCGCCATAAACTATTCTACTACTAGTAGTACTACTAGTTATGGCTGCGCTGTCCAAAGCAAATTCGCCCGCTCGCGCACACGTTCCTACCCACATTTTGGAAGATCTATAAAATACTACATTATGTAATTACGTAATATATAAACAACTATCAAGAAAATAACAATACAAAGATTCAGTAAAAACTCAATTTGAATCCAAACTAGTTTTCATGTATAAAAACCTGATAAAAGAAATAAATATTAGTAAAATAAAAAGGCACTGAAAACTTGTTTGGATAAAATAGATTTTTTTAACTGAATCCTAATCCTGAAGTTCCTAATTGTCTCTATTTTACGTGTAGTATTTTTTAGATTTTCTAAAATTTGCCAAAAAATGACCAAAAATGTGGGTACGTGTGAGTGAGAGGGCGAATGTGCTTTGGACAGCGCCATAGAGCTAAATGTAATGTATTTAAGGGTTTGTACCCTGAGCGGGTAAATAAAACCACAAGGCGCAAGTAGTATAATATCACAAAGGTACCAGGCTTGCAGAAGTTTACAAGAGCTTACCTAGTGCTATAAGCCGGTTGGACTTCGTGCGGATTCCGCCTGTCCGACCAGAAGAACAGCATCCTATCGAAGATGGGTTCTATGTCCGCCACTTTATTATCACTACCCGCTGGGAATACCCTGGAGAACACAAGAAACATTTTTAACTATGTTGGTGCAATATTGTCCTGAGTAACACGTTGCCTGACTTGGGGATCGAACCGGGGACCTCATGATCGACAGTCGAGACCGTCAAGAGTCAAGACCGTGGACCATCCTCAGCCATAGGACGTCCACTGCTGAACATAGGCCTCCCCCATAGATTTCCATCCAGTCCGGTTTTAAGCGGCCCGCGTCCAGTGTGTTCCTGCCGTCCTACGCTGCGCTTGCTGGTCCGTGGTCTCCATTCGAGAACTTTACAAGCCCCATCGGCCATCAGTTCTACGAGCTATGTGCCCTACCCATTGCCACTTCAACTCCGTATATGAACTGTTTAAATCCTACCAATATTATAAATCTGAAATTTCAGTGGAATGTAAAAAACATTCGTTATTAACATGTAAACAAAACGCTTGCGAGTTCTAACTCACCTCCAGCGTAGCACGCTTTTGGTAAGATTGATGTATGGATGGATGTTTGTTACTCTTTCACGCCAAAACTACTGAACAGATTATGCTGAAATTTGGTATGCAGGCAGCTTAGACCCTGGAATAACACATAGGGTATTTTTTTCCCGGATATTTCCACGGGAACGATGTCTACGCGGGCGAAACCGCGGGACACAGCTAGTACGGAAATTTATGCAAAAGGAGATAGTACACCTATTGTGGGATAAGGACAGGTATATTATTAATACCTATCTTCTTTATCAATCATAATCTGACTCACGGTTCAGATAATATCTTACCTTAATAATCCTCCGCACCGCTGGACGTCCCAGTCGAGATTCAGATAGTATATAGCGGTGATGCATCGGCCGTCCTTGTTGGGATTGTCTACATGCTTCACGTAATGTGCTCCCGAGCCGGGGTAGCATGCCACCATCGCCTGGTGATCATTATAAAACATAACCATAACATACAATCACGCCTTTTTCCCGAAGGGGTAGGTAGGAAGGGGTAGGCAGAAGTGTACCCAGGACTCAGTCCCATAGTAGGTAGGTACACCCACATTCCGCCAGTATATTATTGGTTCATGTAATAGGCGGCGAGCCTATTGCCCTTTACATGGCACAGTTCCAGACTCCAAGCACTTATTGAAATAATTCCTAATGGAAAAATCCAAGTTTTAAAAGGTAGTTTTCAGGTTATGTTATTGCTTTTTTTTTAAAGCAATAAAAACCATACGGTTTTAAAAAAAAATAAAAAATGTTTTCGCGCAAATAAGACCAGATCCAGAGCCAACCACAAACATTTGAGGGAAATATTATTCCCTATTTCTCCATATCTGTGCATTTTAATTTTGTATGGATGACGTTTAATCCTTAAAAAGTCTTCAACGTATGTGTAAGTCACACCGCACACCCCTATTGCGTTAGGTATGTCAGAAAAAAAAAATTCGCCAACTAATAGTACCTCCACGGTAGCTCAAATACTAGTAGTATTTGAGCTACCGTGAACCACGCAACTACGTGCATGGTTCAAATCTCGTCCGTGGGTGAATAGACCGCTTTAAAAGCAAATAATGTAAGTACATATTGGGACCATTTAATATGCAAAAATAGAGATTCCGATATGTATCACTACTCTCTCGTGTTTAGAATACAAACGATCATCGTTTATTATTCTACAGCCGCTATTTTTAATACGATTTGTGCGATTCTATGTCTTCAGAACAAGAGCGTAAGGATGAAATAAATTTGAATATATCAGTCAAAACAATCGTGGGTGGTCCTATTAGCAAATCTATGAAGATTTTATGTTTGTTAAAGCTTTTTCTATGGATAATGGGGATTCTAATATATTTGAGCATATCGTTTTTTAATACAGCTTGTTTTCCAAAATACAGTTTTTTTTAATGTTATTATAATTCAATTCAAATTTTATTAATTTTATAATGATATTTATTAATATTATGTTTATCGTAAAAATAAGTGTCATATATGGGCTAAGGAGTCTGTAAGTAAATCATTTTTAAATTTTTTTAATCAAAGAAAATGAAATCATTACCAAAATAAATTCCAATCTCAATATTTGTACACAGATATTGCGACTCCACTCAAACAATGTCATAAACCAAAAAATCAAATAAACAGAAATAATAAGGGTACATAGGTAAGTATTGTATTTGATTAAAAATGTATGACCTAATTATATTTTAGTAGTAAGTAAGTAGTAAGTTTTCCGGTAATCACTGGTACAAGATCTTTTTTATTATGTGGACTCCTTAGTAGGTCTGATGTTTTCACAATTGCTCGGACTTTTCTGATGACGACACTAACCACGTAGACCGAACCATTTTCCTGTTTTCTTATTGAGGAAAAGTAACAATAAATACTCTTTATTAGTTACTAGAAACAGCTCTATACAACCTATTGTAAATATTTACATGCAGTTTTATTCAATAGGCACTTACTCGTCACTGGACATAGCGTCTCGAGCACCTTTTCAGTTGCAAAATCAACATTTGTTATTGTCTTATTGTTGCGCAAAGTGCACAACCTCTTAAGAAAACGTTACGAGTTACGCTGTTGCAATCGAATCAACTGTCCATTTTATTGCTTAGGTTGCAAATAATGCTTAATGTGAATTATATGCGAGATGCCAGCATCATCAACACAAGAATATGAAGTTATGGTAAAATATAGCACAAAATGTTAATGTAATAATTTTATAATATATATAGTATGTTCTATGATTTTGGTACGGTTTGGTATTTTCCGATTATTTCCAGGATTATTTTTCTTCCAGAAACAGCATAATATATTTATTGATATTTAGACAGGTACATTCTTAGATTTTTCTTACCTTCCCTACTAATATTATAAATGCGAAAGTTTGTGAGGATGGATGGATGTTTGTTACACCTTCCCACCAAAAACTACTGAACCGATCGAGCTGAAATTTGGTATTAAGATAGTTAAGACTCTGGAATAACACATCAGTAGGGTATTTCATCCCTGTATTCCCACGGGAACGAAGACTACGCAGGTGAAACCGCGAAAATTATAAATGCAAAAAGTTTTTAAAGAAGGATGGATGTTTGTTACACTTTCATGCCAAACTTACTGAACCGATTAACCGATTGGGCTGAATTTCAGTATTTAGATAGTTTAGACCCTAAAGTAACACATTGGGTATATACTTGGGTATTTATCTCGTTATTCCCACGAGAACGGTAAAAGTGACTAGACTACGCGGGTAAAACTGCGGGGCACAGCTAGTAAATTATAAAGATAGAAAGGAAGTCGCAGTTTCCTGGAATAAGCATGACGTTATTTGCCTTAACTCATAACTGTTATAGAAGAAACTATTGTTTAATTGATCTTTGTACGCGGTATGCTATTTTGTCATGCAGATAACCGATCGGGTAAATGTATATTATTATTTAAAGACGTTAATTGATATATTTATTTACATTTTACTATGGGACTGAGACCTGGGCACACCTCTGCCTACCCCTTCGGGAAAAAGGCGTGAATGTATGTTTTTATTTACATTTTTATTATTAATAATGCACTAGCAGCATATGCTGATGCGAGCATATCACTGCACTTGTGTATTAAAAAATGTATTAGTTTCTGAATGGTTATATAGTGACTGCCTCGGTGGCGTAGAGGGCGCCTGCTCGACTGCCAATCAAGAGGTCCCGGGTTCGATCCCCAGGTCAGGCAGTGTTAAATATTGGATTTTTTCTTTAGGAATTATCTCAATAACTGCCTGGAATCTGGAACGGTGCCCGGTAGATGGCAATAGGCTCGCCCCCTATTACATGGGACCAATAACATACTGGCGAAATGTGGGTGTATCTACTATGGGACTGAGTCCTGGGTACACCTCTGCCTACCCCTTCGGGAAAAAGTCGTGAATGTATATGTATGAATGTATGTATATAGTCTGTGTTTAATACTGTTCACTGAAGTAGCAACAGTCTCTAGAAATTTTTTCGTCAGTTTTGGTACATGGTTTGGCAGGAAGTGTTTTCTTGGGTTACTCGCACTTGGAAGCTTGATGAGTTTGCGTGTGTCCTCTCAGGTGTATGTTTATTATAATTCTATTATAATTTAAGGTATTAACTATAGTCATAACAATATATAAATCATAAACGATCTAAAAAAATGTGGCCAGGAATGAAATATGTTATAAATATACGAAATAAAAACTTTTTCTGCTATTTGCCAATTTTTTTTGGACTGTTTATAGCTTCTTTACAGATTAGCCAGCCTAAGGTGGATCCTGATAATATGTTCTTTTGTCCGTACCGTACATCCGTTTCGTATCAGCGTCGCGATTTGCGATCCAGGAACGCTAGTTTGGATGTCGCCACCAACGATGCCTTTTTGATATTTTTTTTTGTTATATCCTACTAATATTATAAATGTTTGTGAGGTTTGTGAGGATGGATGGATGAATGGATGTTTGTTACTCATTCACGCCTACTGGACTGATTAGGCTGAAATTTGGTATGTAGGTAGCTTAGACCCTGAAATAACACATTGGTTACTTTTTTCCTGATATTTCCACGGGAACGATGACAACGCCGGTGAAACCGCGGGGAACAGCTAGTTGTAAATAAAAATAAAGCATGTGGAAGAAATAGCCAAATTCTCATAGACTTCCGCAGTTGAGATGGTCGGACGAAATGAACACGCGTAAGGAGATATGGGCTATTTTACTTTGCGTCCAGACTTTTTGGATCGCGACGCTTATACGAAAAAGAGGTACGGTACGGACGAAAGAACATATCTGGACCCACGCTTAGCTAGCGTAGATTAAATTTGTTCATAAATTCATAAGCTTATAATTCATAAGGCTTATTTTTAAGATATATAATTATTCTCATGAGTTACGGACAAAATGTATACATACATATACATAATCGCTTACCCCTTGCCCACGTCTACTTCGCTCATGGTCGGATTGAATCTTCAGAGTATATGCCATATTATGCAAAGTAGCCAGAATAGGCGAAATATCCGTTATAAGAGTTATAACTGTATACATCTAGTGCAAACAGCATTAACATATAAACGACTGGCATGACATATTGACAGACATACGCTATATTCGTGTTTGCTTTGGATAAGGATTAGCATAATATCTTCCTAATATATGATAAATATTAGGGATTTATCTAGTGATTTGAGAAGTGCGTAGTGAGGTCTAAGAACGATAAACAAACCTGTTTACATGGATAAGGTTAGTATTCAATATACTTATTAAATTAGCTTTTGGGCTAAGTAGCAAAACTTTGGTAAGCTGATGTTTCTCTGATATTCGGAGAGTGGGCAGCAGCGCTCTCCGTTTCCAAGTATTCCAACTATTGCGATCACCAAACCGCCTGTCAAGAATGGTGATTAAGGCAAAATCTGCCACATGAATAGTTTATAGCGTTCTATGGGGGAGGTCTATGTTCAGCAGTGGACATCTTTAGGCTGATTATCTGTGTGTGTCATGTTTCTCTTGAAATGGTCAAAAACTTCGTAGTTAACTTTAAGGTTTGTTTACTTTTTTACGTAGTATTTAGTACCAAACACACATTATACTAGAGTTTCATAAATTCTCAGATGTAATTCTTAAACAAACTAGGATTAATATAGGTACAGGAAAGGAGATTGTACATCCGTCACGTATTTCTGATAACGACGAGCAAATATTTAGCATAAGAGGTACCTCTATATTATTACGCTCTATATATAAATACATATATAGGAATAATAAAAAATAACGGTTTAATTCATTGTCATCCGAACCACAGTAAAGATACTTTACCGTGTCAAAACTGAAGGTGTACTAAATATCAGATCAATCGATCAAAAGGGGTAAAATTATGTCACCCAAACATATTAACAACTAACGGTCAAGCTAAATAAAACCATGAAAAAAAAACCAGTACATAAAAAGGTTCATACTCATGATTATCACAGAATGGGTTTCCTCAATTATTATCACCCTCTTTGTTAGTCATTGGTATGTTTGGTCCACCAATAGTTTGAGTTCATTATGTAAAGGCCTACTGACGAGCTATGGTACCCTACATTTCTGACAGGAGACAAACTGGATCCACTGTTTAACGCATCTTCGGAAACAGATCATATCGTGATATCGCCTCACAACTCATTATAGGTAATGCAATAGGAAAACAATGGCTACGTGGTAAGATACAAAATATTTACATTCAACATTCCATTTTCCTTAAACAATTAACGCAGAAATAAATGATAACGATGAAGGGTCCTCATCCTTACCTATTTAATCAAGGATTTCCCCTTTATAATTTTACTCGAGTGTTAATATAAGACTTTGATAGTTGCTTTGTCAACAAGGTTTACTATTTTCATTATGATCACTGCAAGATAATGTTGGTGCAAAATTTTGGGACCCGACTTCAAAATCATCGTTCGCCAAACATGACATAATGTGTTTAATTTCTTTCTTTCAGTTAGGCTTTTGCACAAAATTAGGTCACGCAGTTTATAAATGTTTTGATATCGATTCTCAGCGACAATTCACTTATTAAAGTGGCACTTTGCGGTAGGTTCAAACCACATAATCGTTGGAAGGTATTTATTGACCTCTTTATCAATGTACCTTTGAAATGGTACCTACATTAAACCGCAGAGTAGGTGAAGTGTCCATGTCGCGGGTTGCAACATTGCTGTCCGCCTACAGGTGTTATTGTGTGTGCCTCATCGCATTCACAAACAGCACGTGCCCAAAATCACGTCCGGGACTTTTCTAAGGGCTTTATTTGAGGTAGGTCATTGGTACCGGTAGTCAATTATGACGCGTGTCTAATAAAACTTCTGACTTTAGATGCAGTTGAAAATCAGGGAAGTAAATTTGTTATTTGCAGTTGAAGTATTTGTGGGTAGAATAGCAAAAAAATTGCTTTGGATAAAATTGATCATACCTAAACCAAATCGGGGAACGGACCGGGTGAAAACGGTGCGGAGCCGCAATATCGTTATTGCCTAGATTGTTTTACAATTCTTTTCGTATATCATCTTCACAATTAAATATATTTAGCACCTACTCAGGATAGATGTCTGTTCTAAGCAGTTACTTGCCAAGAAGCATTCAAAATTATATGTCATACACATATATACATATATGCATATACAACATACGTATGTTCATCTTTGCGCCTATATCCGGAGATATACTGTAAAGACTGTAGTTATTGGTCGCAAAGCTTATCGTAAACCTTGTTTCCGGCAACTGTGGCACGTCTTTGACCCACTGAAGGGCGTGAACTACGTCTTAAAACAGCATTTTGGAGTAAGCCATTCAGAACCCTATTACTAGCAAAGTAAGCGTCATGTTTTAAGTTCATGCATGCCTTGGCCCATGTTTGTAGTTGCATTGTGGGGCTTCCCATTGACAAACGTAAGCATTACAAGCAAGCTGCTTTCTCATCTGATTGTATGTACGAGCATTATTGTGGTTTACGACCATTGTGATCGTAACTGGGATGACATAATAAGCCGATTGTCGTATTTGAACTTTTGACTAATCTCGTCACTTATTTTTCACTCTTATCTTAATTTTACTTCATACGCTCTTTTAATTTCCGTATTTCTACACTCCAGGGCGTGGACCGTGGATAGTCCTAACTAAATGAAGAGAACAAGCGAAAGGGAATCTTTGCTCGTTGATTTAAATAAAATGATCTGATTTGTTTACATCTCCCGCGATGTACACTATCTATATCCATTCAAAGAGCACACAGATATAGTTCAGTTATTTAGGAAACGGTATAATGTAGTTGAGTTTTTTTACTGTCTGCTGGCTTGTTATTACAAATGGGTGAACGTCAGATGTAAACCCCAGAGTTTTAAGTACCTATATATATGACGACTCTTCATTGATCATAACGATTAACGACCAAGTTTGTTTGGTTTAAATTTGTTTTAAAAGCTTGACGCGTTAGGTGTCCTGTTGATGATTGTACCTACTGGATCGATTTGTGGGAAATTCTCAGAAACAGTCTTTTGGTTCCAAACTAAGAATATAATAATCTTATAGCTAGAGTATAGTCAAGTACAGGCTCTAAGCAGAGCCTGTGCTTTCAAAACAAGAAGGCTGATTGAAACAATAATTATAAAGGACTATATAATATAACACATAATCAAAAAGATAATAAATAGGTACCACGTATGCACACTACCCGGCACAAGACCACAAGTTCGGGCCACTAGGCCAGTCAATAAAATATTATGGTGTTCTTTACGATGAAAACAAAATATTGGTCAATTACAATCGATTATGTCATAAAGAGTCGGTCAGTTCAAAGACAAGGTAATCACCTTGTAAATAGGTAAGTTATTCATTGAATACGTGACTGAAGTGGACAGAGGCATATGTACCTAATTGGGGATAATGGATGATTTATGTTCGAATGTGTTTAATACTTGTTATTTTAATTACTTTGTTAATATTATGGACAATGGTAAGATGAGGTACTTAATGAAATTGGCCCTTAATTACCTTAGGCCATTTTGCCTTCTAACTTCTAATATTTAACTTCGAAATTTTGACGAAAAGGTATAAGACGGATTTTCCGCAATGAAAAAAACCCTCAGTTGGAATGCACTAAAGTTTACTCAAAACAAGTGCAAATGTTTATGCATCCAATTCGATCTCAGCTTCTAATTACTGTGCTTGTACTTCCCCTGTAATATTTGCCGTTGATATTACTAAAATTATGATGCTGGTGCTGCTTTAAATTTCATACTTGAGGCGGACCTAAGTTAATTGGTTAAGTAAAACGGAACATAGTTTGTAAACAGTGGCTATCACCGTGGGATTGTAGGAGCTATATTTTGTTCTCCTCGTGTATTTACCAAAAGAGTAAGAAGGAATACTGAACTGTATGTCCGATGAGAAGTTACGTTTAAAGCCTTGATCAAACTTACAGAGTGCATTGGCGTGACAGTGTTCTCGGCCGTGTTTGGTTCGAATATTGACGAGGTGTTCACACGAACCGAATAGTCAGCATACTGTCTCGCCAAATACTCGGAACGTATGATTAAATAAGGACCATGTGCCATTTTACATACCTATTTGTGACAGATAGCAACATCTTGAAAGAGCAATAAAATTTCTAATGTCTACTAATAGATGACTAATCTGTGGATCCAGTTTTTGTGTAGGATTTTCAACAAATGCCAGCCAGCATTTCAGGGCTATCGAGATGTTTAATGGACTCATGGCATTGGTGATGGCTAATCGCTCATTCGATTGCAACTGCTTACTAACGGGCACAAAGAACAGAAACTTCGATAAAGGCTCATGTACACAGGATTATACGCCCGAAGCCGACGTGACGTGTCGAATCCCTACCAACTCCATCTACACATTGGTAAGTCTTACAATGTTGACAGTTCAAAAATCCACGAATGTGTAACACCGGAACCATATTGTCTAATGTTTACAGTGTCTCCCCCCTCCCAGCCCCTCGCCGCCATGTCGCGAGTCACGTACGCAAACCTACGAGCGCGCATGCGCCGAAATAGGAGTAGGTAACGTACGTATATACGCGTTTATTTTGGTTCTTATCGAAAACTAACTATTCTGCGATATCTCATTCGCAAGAGATATAAGTAGTGTATCGCGATCGATAACATTTTTACGATATTTTGCGTTTGTTACAATGTAGGTAGTATGTACCTACCCAACAATTTTCATCAAATATTTTGCGTCGTAGATTAGATACAACTTAGAAACAAGATCTAATACCTATTAGATGATTTTTTTTACATTGAAAATCACTTTTTTCTGAGAGCTCTTAGAACATGCAAACTGCAAATTTAGCTGAAAATAGTAAGTGAGTAAAAACACTAACTCCCAATATCGTGACCATGAGCCAATAGGTATGTAATTTGTAATTTAACCTCAAAGTCTCAGTACTTTTAGGTACCTATTTTGTTTCATTGAGGAAATCTAATTAGGTCAATGACCTATTTACTCCAACCATTAGGCTGGCAGAGAGTAAATAGTTTGCTCCATACCCTTGTATGGCTAAGGAAAATATAGAAAAGTACTTATCGTCATTCTAGACCAATACATAGTACCTAACAAACGAACTAAGGTACAATTCTATTCTTTTGGAATAATATCTGGGTACTTGCGATAAGGTTATTAATAACTATATAAGTAACATTCACTAATCTCAGTACCTCAACATTAATTTTATCCTCAGATATAAGGATTGCAACAACATTTTTCACTCAATTAGTTTTTTGGAAAATATAGTTTTTTGAGATGTCACGTTCTTGCAGCGAATGTGCGAATTGCAAAATCAAATAGAACAGCACGACCACCCAAGTATACTGTATTTATCTATTTATGTTCCATATTATATTATCTTCTAATGGCCTTTACTCATGAGTCATTAAAATATCTAATGTATAATAAAACACAAATAATTATAATACAACGTCGCCACAAACAAAACAATCGGCAATATACCTATTCACCGCTACATTATCATTTATCGTGATAGTGAAATGGACCGTAAAATCCTTTACGAACCGTTTTATCAGTGTCAATATTAACTTAAACGTATTATAATTATTACTATTTGTATATTCTGTGAGGCCACAATACCTATTATGTATGCGAAAAATGTATGTTAATCATGAATATTATGTATAATTAAGATTTGGGCCAAATTGGTTTTTCTTGTTACTGCTTACTTACAAAGGCGGGTTGGTTTTACTTTTTACTTGTGTGTGTGTGATACACGTTGAGTTTGACGCAGAACGAGCACTTCGCAAAACGTGCAATTTTAGATAAATGCAATTTTCTTACAATGAGCAATTCGGGGAAATTCTCAGAATGAGCACTACATGGAAATTTTCAGAATGAAAACTACATGGAAATTCTCAGAATGAGCACTTGGCGGAAATTCTCATAATGAGCACTTCATGGCCACAATGGCAGATCTAATTATTTCAGCGTAACATATATTTACCACTAATTTTAATAGATAAACTGATATCAAATAGGTACTAGTAAAAAGTTACCTTCGTCCGTCCATTGATGAAGAAGTCGCCCATCCGTCCGTTGTTCGCCATTTTGTTAGCTCGGAGTATGATATTGTCTACCTGAAAATTAATGAACCTTTGTAATGAAGTCTTGGAAGTTATTTATGACAGCGTCGTTGGCTCAGATGGTAGTAACCCTGCTTTCTGTGCCGCAGGCCCCGAGTTTGGGTTAAAGCTTGAGTCATTATTTTATGCTATTCATAAAGACCTTGTGCCACTTCGACCATTGCTGATCTATTGTGGCAGCCCGTATGGATTTGCTGGAGTCAACGAGGACGTCGAACTTCAAGACCTACGTTCTCCGTTTTCCGGTTAATATTATAAAGAGACAATGGAGTTCCGAAAAGTAACGTCAAATTCAATCAATTATTATAAAGAGACCTTCCTAGCACCACCACCCACTTACTCACCCCACAACGCTATTGATTACCTAGTTGCCGTAATGGGCGCAAGCTCGACTGGCGATCGAGGTCCCGGGTTCGATCCCAAGGTCAGACAGTGTTATTGAATAATTCTATTAGGAATTATATTATATAATGTGACAGCCTGGAGTCTGGAAATGTGCCTGGTGGATGGCAATAGGCCTGCTACCTGTTAGGGACCAACAACATACCGGCGAAATGTGGATGTACCTACTATGGGACTGAGTCCTGGGTACACCCCTATTTAAAGAACAAGGCACGATTGTATGTTATGTTTCTTGTTCCTGGCACCAGAATTTTGACCAGAAAGCATATTATAGTGTCCACGCGAGACCGAAAATAATCCCTCGTATAATTGTAATTTTGTTTAAGTCTGTAAGGGATTTACCATTGATATAAAGAAAAGGGGAGATGAGGTACCGGCTTTAGGTCCACGTACGTCAGTAAAGTCGTACGAGCGAATAATATTGTAGTCTCGGTTGCACTTAGGTCTTAGGTACGTCTTTCTATCTTTGTTGTTCATTATATGGGCAAACTTCACACAGCAAATTGCACGTGCCATTTGTTGAGTAAGCGCTGGGAGAACGTATCCTATCTCCCTTTTTCTTTATATCAATGGTATTTACTATTATTATTGAATGTAAGTAATTTTTTTTTTAAATAAAAGCATTATTACATACAAAAATGCTACATTTCCTATGTAGATAAGCACCTATATTACGTACAAATTTTCTTATCAATGGCGCCATCGCTTCGTCACAATATATTAATGATTAAAATAATCGTTCGATCCTTGATATCACCTGTCATACAAATAATACCTAAATGCGTAATAATTTATTATTATTATGTATGGATAATATAAATCGTGGCCGTGTGGTTTTCCCGGCAGAAAGACTTTTCGGATTTGGAGAGTAGGCAGCAGCGCTCTCCGGCACCAAGTTCCAAATGCTGCGATCACCAAGCATGGTGATTACGGCAAAATCCCCCCATATGAATAGTTTATGGCGTTCTATGGGGAGGCCTATGTTCAGCAGTGGACGTCTTCCGGCTGATGATGTGAATATATTAGTAATAAACAAAAAGACTAGCCATTCTAGCACAATGCCTAAGGGATAGGCTAAGTTGAACCAAGTAACTTTAACAAATAACTAATGTTTGCCCGGACGTCAGCCAAATTGATTGAGCGTCAGGTCAAGTGTTATTGGATTTTTCTGAATGACGGCCTGGAATCTGGAATTGTACCCGGTATAGATGGCAATAGACGGATTAGGCCCGCGCCCCTATTATGCATGGTCAAGCGATAGAAGTAAAAGTAGCAGAAGCAGTGAAGTAGCAGTAGCAGTAATTGCAAAATGTCACTTTGAATTCGAATTACGCATGCTTTCTGCACTGCTGTTTTGTCGCTTTGGCACACTAGCGGCCTAATGGAATATTAGCAGTAAATGGAACTAATTATTGCGGTTTAATTTTTTTTATCTGTGGGAGGCTGCTATAGTCTGTTCTATTTTTACCTTTGATTTCATCAAATTATTTATCTTCTATGGGCACGGGCCACTAAATCAATGAGACAGAAGGACGGTTACTATATCACCAGATATTCGAGTAATATATTTTCAACTTGGAGTAAGCGCACTACATTTATTTTTAAGTGGGTGCTTAATTGTTATGATTGTTTTAGTTAAATATTATTTATAGTATAAACTTCATACAGAAGTCCGCAGTCTGTACTACATTAAAGTTCATATTACCTATTAACATCCAATCTATTCATATCAAAATACGGACACAATATTATATAATAATATCTTCGGTGCGGGAGAAATCTCCAATCCCCCAAAAGTGGTTAGGTCAAGTTGAATGGATAAAACAAAACATAACTTTAAAAATATACCTTTTCTTCTTTTTCCTTACCCTTTCCCCCTAAATTCGTGGCTTGAGTCACAGTAGCGGCACAAAAATAATATCTCTTCGGCAGATGGGCGGGAAGGGTAGGAGGTAATCTCCCTTCTCCACATACTAGCCAATTTTGTGCTATTCGATTCCAATTTCTATTTAAATATACATAAAAATCGAAGCCCTGGTAGAGCCGGCTTTCTGTTTGATTGTATTATGTGGCAGCGTTGATGGATTACCTAAATTCTAAATCTGACAACATTAATAATTATCCATTCATAATAATGTCCAGTCTTAATTAATTACTTATATCCTTGTTTAATATGATAATATCTCACTTGAACTATATTTCACCCATATTAGCTGCAAGAGAAGGTAAGTTACGAACGCATAGATTGCATATACCTACTCCAACTGTTGTTGTTGTTTACATATTATCGAAACTAATATTACTACTTGTTAACAGGCCAAACGTAAGGCTCCAGTAGCCAGATGGAACTATATACAGAAGGATGAGGCAGAAACCAGGGGCCGATGTCGTACTTATCACCGTCGTACTGTGGCGGAACGTAAACACCTACCTCTGAGAGGTTGTGGCATAGGCCTCGCGTTTGATTTGGCTGTAAACGTGCTAGAAATAGTGACTGTGACGCATACCTACTAACTAGCTCGAAAGAGAGCACCCTAGGGAACTAATCAAGTGTGCAAGTAACTCATTGAAACTGGCCCATAATAAAACACATATAAAGCTCCAAAATCTTTTATTTTCTCCTACTTAGGTGTGAGAAACAGATAAGTACGCGCGTGTAATAATAAATAAGTGTATTTTTAGTTAGTGTGATCATATTTTAACATATGTTAAAAAATATGCATATATAAGATGCGTGGTCGCGAGCGCTACTGTTGACCATGAGGTCCCGGGTTCGATCCCTAGGTCAGGAAAAATGTGTTATTATTAAGTATGAATTTTCTCAATGACAGTCTAAGTCTAGAGTCTGGAACTGTGCCCGGTAGATGATAATGGACTCTGGAATTACGCTAGTTATGTTATTGGCAATAGTAGTTAACTACATGTAAGTAGGATTATAAATCCTACTTCTTACTAATACTGCAAGCTATTCCTACCTTTCACTATAATACAGCTTAGACCCTGAAATAACACATAGTCTAGGGTACTTTCCAGCGCATAAAACACAGGTAGTATAAGTATATTATATTCTTACTTTCCTTTTTATTATTCTTTTAATGACAATAATTATGTTAAATAAATCTATAAATTCTATAATAAGTAAAAAATAATATGATTATTATCAAAGAAATTCAATTTATAATAGCAAAACAGAATAAACTATGAACAGCTCTATTGATAGTCAGTAATTAGTTCTGGACCCTCAATCCCTAAGTACAAATTATGGGTCTGACGAGTCTTCTTAACAGTCTCTTCTCTCATGTCTACTTGTCTCCATCTATTAAGTGGACATCTCTTGTAGCTGCAAAAGTATAAAATTTTACTAAATAAATAATACTTAAAACAGCCCGATAGCCTGTTGGCTCAGATGGTAGTTACTCAGCTTTCTGTTCCGCAGGATCCGGAGCAGGTTCGAACCCTGTCCAGGTCAAACATTTGTGTGCATGAACATGTCTGTTTGATCTGTGTCTGGGTGTTGTAAGCTTACATAAGTATGTATATAAGTCTTCTGGTTAGCATAGACCAGCTTCTAGCCTAGTTTGGGACCAGATGACCGTGTCTGGAAGTTGTCCCATATAATTATTATGTATAACATGGAGATAAAATAAGAATAATAAATACCTACACCAGTCACTGGGTGGAATTAAATATAAGCTGTGTCCAGTTGCATCGAACCTACACAAGCACAAGAAAGAATCGAGTGGCTGAAAATGAAAGAGATTCTTAGACCTCCTGTATGGATCTTTGAGGATGTTATTGATTGAAAGAGAAGTTGTTGTGTCGAGTGTTATATAATTGTTTAATATACTAAATGAGTCGCATGTAAATGATGAAGTGATTGATTGCGAACTGGTAAATTTAGGCCGCAGCAGTTTGATTTGCAACCGCAGCAAGACGCAGGTTTGGTTTGACCGTACACCTCGAGACATACTTATTTAACAGAAGGATATTTTATGATATTAGGTAGGTACATATCTAGGCTGAATAAAGATAATTTATTAGGTACCTGGTAAGTTAGTGTTTTATCACAATAAACGTTTGCATGTTATGAATTTAATCATTCAATAATAATTATTAATAGGCACCTACCTAGACACATTAAAACAATAAAAAATAAGGCCAAATTACCTTTCTGATGTGTCTTGAGATTCAAATACTTAATTTCTCGTTAATCCTCAACTTTCACAATGGGTAATATTATGGTTTTTGAAGCTGTAAACACACCAATAACCAAAATAAGGTGTTTGAGTTCGACTCAACGACTTGGACTCTTGTTTTATGGGTCTTGTAAATAAGTTTATGCAGGTAAAACATCACGATTTTGGTTAGAGTTTTTTTTGATTTGGATAACAATCTGAACAACAATCTGCAAATAGTAGTCGCCTTCTGTCAGTCCCATTTCGCGCTGCTACTTCTATCGCTCTGCTGTTGAAACGCTTCGGTAATTCCGAAAATTCAGCCTTAGCAGCAATTTCTGCCACAGACCACAAAGATTTCTTCACTAACGACCAATTTTTGGTTCCTTTCCCGACGGTCAGAGGGCGTCTTGAATCGAGCTAGCAATCAATTGCAAGTTTTTTTGGGTAATACGAAACATGCCGTTTGACAGCAGAAATTGAGCAATCTTAAACGCTTTCCACACTTCTGTTGCGTCCGTAATAAGCCCGCCGTTTTGCATACTCCCGATTGGCATTGCTTGAAAAATATGTTCCAAAAGATCCCCCAGGCTCGCCCCCTATTACATGGGACTAAAAAAATAACCTTATCAGCAGGCTCAAAATAGCGCAACGAGCTATGGAGAGGGCTATGCTCGGAATTTCTCTACGAGATCGAATCAGAAATGAGGAGATCCGTAGAAGAACGAAAGTTATCGACATAGCCCAGCGGATTAGTAAGTTGAAGTGGCAATGGGCAGGGCACATAGCACGTAGAACTGATGGCCGATGGGGCTGCAAAGTTCTCGAATGGAGACCACGGACCGACAAGCGCAGCGTAGGACGTCCACCCACAAGGTGGACAGACGATCTGATAAAGAAGGCAGGAACACGATGGAGGCGGGCCGCTAACGACCGGACTGAATGGAAATCTATGGGGAAGGCCTATATTCAGCAGTGGACGTCCTGTGGGTGAGATGATGATGATGATGAAAAAAATAACTGGCGAAGTGTGGGAGTTTAAATCGCGCAAAACTTTATGAACGATCAGAAGTTAACCGTTACGGCAGCTCAAACTCAACTCAAACTCAAAACAGCTTTATTCAAATAGGTCATAATCTGACACTTTTGTACGTCAATGAAGTTATACAGTACTGAGTCTACCGTGCGTGCAGCGCAGTATACACATAAGTATTATAATAGGTGAGTAGTGAGCGCAGCCATAACAGCTAACTTCTGATCGTTCATAAAGTTTTGCGCTACCTACCTACTATCGGCCTACGGGACAGTGTCCTGGGTACACCTCTGCCAATAACCCTTACGGAGTAATGCGTGATGATATTATATCTATGTTCTATAATTCACGTAGGGACAGGTACAATACGGCTGGCCTATCTTGGCGAGTCTGAACATAGGCTCTGCGAACTTTAGCGCATGTATACTCGTGATGAAAACTGTTAATTATATTATGAACTGAACATAACATTAATAATATACATTTGTTAATACGGCAATAATAGATTTCTTCAAGAGTTTAGCGGTCGCAGAGCCTATGTTCAGACCCGCCAGGTAACGTCAGCCGTATAGTAAATTGTTACCTTAGCCATAAGCTGTCCTATATGATAACAGTGCTGCTCCTTGCCATCGATCCACGTGATGAGATCGCTTCGTATCGTCTGCGCCTCCGTGCTCTTTGGATTTGATACCAGCTGGCCTGCCTGGACAAATACTTGTATTAGTTTTTGGGGATATTGATACCCAAATTCTCTGATCGTAGTGTTATAAAGTGCAGTGACTCTATAATCAAATAGTCACTGGACTTTAGTTCAGAACAGATAATAATACCAAGCATAAAAGTATGTTAAGAGGCCGGCGACCGCCGAATTCCCCACACAAACGTTACACCTAAATAATTTATTTTTAACTCTCTATTTTATTTTGGAGTTATATTTGAAAATACCTATATTTTGGATTATCCAAATTTTTATTTTTATTTAGTAAAAAGTACTAAATTCTTCCACACACAAATAAGGCACATCGACGTCGAGTTGTGGAGAACTGCCTGCTAATTTGAATAGAATTGACTCCAAAGTATTATATTTTGGATTTAACTATTGGGGTGACAAGATGTCATGTTATGTATATATTTTAAAAAGATACACTGAATGTTAGATTTGTTATTGTTATGTATACCTACTTCTTGACACCAAAATTATAAATGAGAAAGTCTAGATTGACTTGACGCGTGGGTTTGTTATTATTACTCTTTCTTGCCAAAACTACTAAATTACACATATACACAAACAAACACACCTTAACCCGCTCGCACTCACTCTCTACTATCGAATAATTTTCAATATCCATCCATAGATAATAAGTTATTTACTCCAGTTTGGGTTAAGCAAAGGGGGTGCAGGACAGAATAATTACGATGACTACCGTATTCATCTGAATATGGAAGTCATCAAAACTTCTGTATTTAGATTCACGAAGGGGATCCCCTTCGTGGTTTTTGAGCCACCCAGAAATAGGAGCCCCGTCAACTACCACCAAAAACATAGGCTGTTGTGTAAAAAATTTCTAAGTCTTTTCTCATAGGAAATCATTTCCTAGCAAAATAGCAAACGTTGCTCCTGAAGAGGTCCTCTACACATACCGCCCATAAAAAATTAGGGTCATCAGTATTATACAGGAAGTCACCGAAATTTTAGGCAAAAAAAAATTACTACTTTAGTTCAAAGTATTTTGTGATTGCTATAATTTTGCCTATTTGAAAAAAAACATTGTCCCCTTTGCTACACCCGAACCGTTACTCCAAAATTTAATTAATTTTGCTCCGGGTAGATTAAGTTTTAATAATATTACCTATGTATGTACTTCCTACTTATATTATGACACAGTCTGACTAACTAAATACCATCAATGTTTGTGAGGAATCTAACTCTTTTCGAAGATATAAACTTCCCGTCTAGTTTCAGAAATAGCAGATTCAACTAACTTATGGTATTAAAAAAATTGATATTTATAGTCCATAAGTTCTAGCAATTAATTGTAAAACAGCATCATAGGTTAATATTAAGTGTTTTGGAAATAAATTTATCTATTATTATTATTGAAACCAATTGGACTCAAATTAGTATTTAGTTAGTAGGTCCAACCTTAAGTTGCAGTTAGTGTTTTGGTGATAAGTTGTGGCCTAAAACTTACTCTGAATATCCCTGTTTGATACATTTGTAATACTTCATGATGCACTAATAGTCCTCTCTCCCGGCCTAGGAAGTTATTTAAAACACAGACTCCATACTGGGTCATGTCCCTTATCACTCTTTGGCAGACTTCATAGCACGGGTCACTTGGGTCCATTAGATAGCTGTTAGCGATGTGGTTAAACGGTGCCCCGCTACCTTGTAATGAGGCTTCAGGGTACTCCCGAGGTCTTACAGGTGGTTCGGGTAACACAGGCATCTTCACTTCGCTCCTGTTCGCCGCTCGCAGGACGTTCGAGCTCCCAGCACCACCGTAAAAGTCCGCACTCAACTGCTGTGCATTCTCATTCAATATCTCATTCTCTGAAGAACCCTCATATGTTATGGCACTCTCCGTTACTGTATCCTTATTAGTACACAACACACTAGATATTAAACTACTGTTTTGTTTAACGTTTTCCGTCGACGGTACGTTATGTTTACTAACACTATCCACACTGCTACCCTCTTTACTGCTTTTCCTCGATCGGGACTTTTTTTGTCGCCTTGCAGTACTACCCTCGTTCTTCACTTCTTGATTTGATTTTTCTAAGTTTTCTTCTTTATCTTTTCTAGCTGCTTCTCCGATAACTGTTGAATCTTGGCCAGAACTGGTGACTTTCGTACCCTTCGGTGCGCATTCACTTTTGTGTCGTTTCCAGTCTAGCTTTTGATGTTCCGTATTGCAATAGTACACGTTGAGACACCGCGCACATCTCCGATGGGTTTCCTGGCTACAAACGGCGCAGCAAGCGAGTCCGCCACCCTGATTCATTCTAAACAATAATTTTCTCCGAGAGCCGGCCCCTGCGACTTGTCAACACTGAGATATGTCAATGCCGACGTGACAGTTCATAGTTCCTAGAATTCCAATCCAGATACTTTTAATGGGTACTAATATTTTATATTTTACAATCTTTGAATAATCCACCGCGTATATAACTGAAACAGTTTGATAATTTTATATAATTTTACATAATATATAACAAAATACGATTTATTGTTACAAAACTATAAAGAAAATTATTATTTAACATTCACATGACTATACCGGATGTAGAAACTCTTTTGACATGGCCGCAATGGAATTGCCATAAAAATGAAAAAGGACTGACAGTTTTAACTGTTCACAGTACAGACAGTTGGCGGCAAAATATTATGGCGGCATTATGCGAATTACATTATCGTTGCAGTTTTAGTATAACTATAGTTCGAGAGTTACGCTTAATATGAGTGAAATATTACTTAACAAGTCGTGCTCTTGATAATGTATCTTAGTATAATAAATGCGAGTGATATAAACAAATTAGACGCGATGTTGTGATTTCTTTAGGCTTTAACGCTCCGACACTTCAAATTTCATCGCTTTACGAAGGGTACATGACTTGTCTGACGAGTTGTAAAGCTCAACATGAATTTGAACTGACTACAGCTCATCAAATCTAAGAATTACCTTTTGATAGTGTTTATTTTAACTTGTTTGAAGGATTTGTTGAAGGATATTTAAATTTAGTGATAATAATTATATCTTGTGATACAATTCATAATTTCATAGTTTTACGACAAAGGTTATTAAAATTATATGAGTTACGCCTCTGCAAAGTTATTTCGGCTTAAAAACATAAAACATCAAACTTTACTTTTTAGATTTAATGGGCTGTAGTTTGAATTTCAATCAATGATTAGCTTAACTCGAAAAATATAACTTGACACTGACAATATACTAATGTGCGAGTCCATCAAAAGAAAAAAATATAGTAAGCCTCTTGTACACGCACGGTTTACCGCCGTGAAAATCTACGGTTAATTCGCCGCGTGTAGGCACGGTCGTCAGTGTTGTATGGATTACTATGAAAGCTTGTAGACGCGCACGGCGCACACGGCCGCGGCGCCGCGCCGTGGCGGCACCAACCCTGACGACCGTGCCTACACGCGGCGAATTAACCGTAGATTTTCACGGCGGTAAACCGTGCGTGTACAAGAGGCCTGACCTTTATTGTGTCGTTCCTCGACTTGATTTAAAAAAATAAACGTAATCGATAATTATTTATATATTATTGAGTAAAATCGAAATAAAGAGTAAGTTTAATATTTACTATTCGTTATTTTTTCTGACAGGGAAGGTAATTAAATGAAATAGTTATAATGTTTAAATTTTTATTAAATAAAATATACTTAATACATAATATGAATATATTCTTTATAGCTTTCTAAAGATATTTCTCCCATTATAAACTTCTTTGTAAGTTATTTACATAATATTACTACCGGAGATCTGACCAAAATTTTAAACGAGATAGAGACTTATAATTTTATTTACAAATACTAAATACATCGTACAGGTAGTAAAGAAATAATATAATTTGTGATGATGTAACGAGATTCATTTCCGTAGAATCGTAATGGACAATGAGAAAAGACTAGATTAGTTCTACGTCGAGCCACGTTCTTAGAAAACATTTTGGGGCTCAGAAAACTATTTCTTTCTATTTCCGAAAAAAGGTAGTCATCATTTTCAAGAGCGAGACTCAACGAAAGGAACTAAAGAGCACGTCAAAGCGCGCGTTGAAAGTACACGCACCCTTACGTCAACTACAATAATAATTAATTACAATAAAACTTACAACCACTAACACTTAAAAATATCCATTTTTTTAATAATATATTTGCATCTTATTTATATCGGGTAAGTACAGAGTTTAGAAAAAGGAGCGTAGTAGGTACGTAGAAATAGAGCACTCTTCAAAGGCATTACTGGTGAATTTAACGTTGTCCTGTTATTTTATGTAATAGGCAGAACCATAATATTGAATGTCGTATACCTTAGACAACTACACTAGCCAATATTATCTTGGACCCTATAATATAACCTTAGAACCTCTACCTTCGGAAAAATCAATTTAAAACTTATACCTTAATTTAAAATAAAAATTATCTGGAAGACAGAAAATTCGACAAGTTTTCTTATTTTAGCGAGTAAAGTTATATAATCTTCTGTTTATATTATAGGAAAGTAAAAATAACTGACTCGAAAAGAAAATCAAAATACCACTTTTTATTGATAGAAAGAAATATACACTCCATAGTAGCGTCTATATAGTTAAATAATTTGCATTATAGATATATTTTAGCACTCACTCTCTCTCCCTCTTCAAAATAAGACCTTTACTCATAGCCTCATTTCTTAGGAATTTTCTGAAATACTAATACTTTCAGATTATGTATATCGACTTTATTAATATTTTATGAAGTATTTATGTGATTAGTAATAAGAAAATCACCTTTTATTTATATTAGGTATGAGAATAATTTCTTGGGAGGTCATATATTAATTTAACATGATTCTTATTATCTACCTATACATAATGGAACGCAATTAAAAACCTAAAAACGAATGCACTGAATTCATACAAAAATCAGTTGAACACTCAGAACATCACATAAAACAAAAAAAAAAAATTGCAACTAGCTCAAAAACATAAAAGTATTTCAATTATGAAAATAATATTAACACAAAAAAAATCGTATCAACAAAATAGCATCGTTTGTAATCGGCCTATCTTATTCGAAGACTGCACGTGGCAACACTGGATAAGTGTTGAACCTCTACCGGAAATTCAGACTCTGGGATCATTTTCTGGCGGGACAGGTGGCGGTGGCGCATGTAAAACGCGTGCTAACTCAGCTTTCTCATCCGCCGAGAGAACATAAACTGGCGGAGCTGCAGGTAAGAAACGCTCAGCTTTTTGTGGCTCACGTTGTAACCTAGCTCTGTATAACATTACTATTACGCATAGAACGCTTATTATGAATGCTGATGTCGCTGCTAGAACTATTAGGGCCGTGTGGTAGGATGTTGTTGCTGATACCTGGAAATAAGGCTTTTATTTAGTAAGTTTTGTTAAATACTTATTTATTGCTTTTGCTATGGGTTTTCCTACTGATCAAATGAGTATTTTGCTATGGGCTATTGTCACAGTATTACAATATTTCTTATTGTCTAGGCTTATAGTACTTAGTAAGTATACTTAGTTGATTACTTGTAAATATAAGTATGGGTACATACAATCACGCCTATTTCCCGAAGGGGTGGGCAGAGGTGTACCCAGGAATCTGAGTCCTATTGTAGGTAGGACCTACACCCAAATTTCGGAAAAATCCAATAACACTGCCCGACCTAGGGATCGAACCCGGGACGTCATTGATCGGCAGTCGAGCTTGCTCAATGCCCACTACGCCACCGAGGCAGTCCAATCGAGGCAATCGAAAATAAAAAGCTAATGCTATCATAAAACAAAACTTGTAAAAAAACCAAGTCTCGCAACTCAGTACGTAATTAGCTAACCAAGCATCTTATTGACCACATCAATATTTAAAATCTTTTATGTTTTAAATAAAATAGATTGATTTGGCGATGACTGCTCGTGGCTGAAATTATTCGTACCATTTTCCTAAGCCATATTGTATTTCAAGATAATAATATAACTCACAGTGGATTCAGTGAGTATTTCTCTATGTAACAAGGCTGGTGTTGGTGGCGCGAGTCTGTACTCGCTGCGGATAACATCTGCTAGTAACACTCCGTCTCCAGACTTCGCGTTTGATTGCTTCTCGTGTTTCACCTGAAGTAAGAACAAAGATTATGTTGGTATATTTATTGTTTGTTTTGATTACTAATGATCTGCAATAATTACTAACATGTTTGCGATATCTATGTATGGAATCCTACATACGCTAAGCATATTTACCAAGATAGACATTAACAATTTATTTACTTTTTAAATAATACCCACCATGTTCTCAATATGGTAGACGACATCGACAGCCCCCGGGCCAGGTAGAGCAGCTCTAAGTTTCACCGTCCCTCGTTCTCTTGTAACGGCCACTGGCACACGAGTACCGAGCGACGCCAGTTTTTCAGCGAGTGTTGTTCTAGAACGTTCTGCTGCTTCTTCCTCAGCGCCTAGGAGCTCCAGTTCTAGGATCGCTGACTCGATTTGCGTTTGTTCTGGAAAGAGATAATAGGATTCGTGAACAGAAACGTAGAATTGTGATCATCTGAGTGAAATCATGGACATTATTAAGATCACTTGGGTGAAATCACCTAAGATAACCTGGGTGAAATCGACTAAGATCAGTTGAATGAAATCACCTGTTCACCTGGGTGACATTATGCACATTAAGTATGTAAATGGCCTAGAGTCCTGAAAATTCCTACTCCTTCCCATCTACTTAGTATTTTTACCATACACATTGTCTTGATCTCCTTCCTTCTTAAAATTACTTACCACAGTTATCAGGCATTGTAACGGGGGCAGCAGGTTGTCTCCTTTGTCCCGCCGCGTCCACACACCAACATCTCCCGCGGGAACATTGTCGCGGAGAGAATCTACCGTCGGACAGGCAGTGTGGCCGGTGACTTTCCGCTCCTGTTAATATAAACTCTAATTTTATATGAATAAGGGCCTAAATTTATTCAGCATCGGCCAATTCATCTTCATATTCCTTCCTTTTGAACATAGAGTTATCCTATATAACTTGGTCTTTCGTTTATTTTTCAATCGCTATCAGCAAAATTAAGCTCGTATTTAGCTCCTAGGGCCTTTCACTTTCCAAACTCATATACCTAACTTATTTGGTTAGCTGTTTACTCTGTCCCGAGAGATAAAAAAGATTTATTGATGTCATACAGAGTTCATCTCAATAAAATTAAGAAATCGGTCATGTACTAGAGCGTTACCACCTAATTATTCCCAGAAAAGTGAAAATGAGTTATCGCGACGTTCTGGATTACCGTGATGTTGCGAAGGTTTTCTATTTTTAATTTTTACGTGTGAATTAATTAACGCGACTTTCTAGATTATCGTGACGTTGCGCTGTTTTGTTTTCAATGTGGCCAAGCCAAACACTTCGTTGTGGATCGAACACGAAGTTTTATCGCGTCAACGCGACACGAAGTTATCGCCGATAGTGTGGCCGTAGACCTAATAAAAACATGTTTTGCAGTCTTTTCTGTTCTAATCTTGTTACATTTTAGCTTGTTCATTGCTTAAGAAATCCCTTACCACTCTCAGCTTCCTCCTGCATCAGCTGGCATTTGGTTTTGAAGTTTATCCTCTCTACGCTCACTTCTAAGGGCTTGTCCTGTTTTTTGGTGGATACCTTTAATTAGAAGAATGTAAATTAATATTTTAAAATTGGTTAATATCTTAATTGGTTAATACCAAAACTAGGTGCGTTAAACCCACGCTAAAAACGATGATTAACAGGAAAAAGGACATCTTAGCAGTTAGACACGATCCTGTGAATCTGTGATCCGGAAAATTTACCAAATCGATGTTTTGTACGCCTCTGTTTTCTCTGAAGATGAAGTAAAATATGAGATGTATGTATTTTTTTGTTTAAAACTCGTAATATATTTGAAGACAACGTCTAATCACGCGAGTAAAACTGGCATTTTTAGAAGTTCGCTATGAATAACCGAGAGCTTTTAAGAGAAGCTAACAGGGATATAGTTTACTTCACTATAAAAAGATCAGGATATAAATTTTATAGAGGTGGTTAAATATATTCGGAGGCAACAGGGCAATACAAAACATCGATTTGGTACATTTTTCATAAAATTTTGTCAATTTATCGTAGCTAGGGTACGCTCTTATAGTTTTTAAATAAAGTGTATTACGAGAATTAGAATAGAATAAAATAATACTTTATTGCATACCAAACTAATAAGTATAACAAAGTTACAAGAAATAATACAAAAATATCACGGTAAATAACCGGTAAACGGTACTTAGTAAATGAAGAAATATTTTTAGGAGATACCTTTGGTTCCACGACCTCAGTGACCAGCAAATCACCATCGCGGCTTTCCACCGAGTCATCGTCATCATCATCATCGCTCTCGAACTCGTCTATCCTGTACGCGGTCATCTGTCTGATCAATTCTTCTAACACTGGAAAGGAAAGTTATGCATCATCAGATCAGATCATATAGATCTTAAAGAATTATGAAATGTCACGGTCAATATAAATAAATAAACATTTTGAATTTATATACTCTAACAGGACGGGTTATCCCACAGAGGAGATGAAAGAGATTAGAGGGGCCTTGTGGGCGGGGCCGGCTTTGCTGCCCTCTTGAGCAGACGCTCGTAACTCCGCC
This sequence comes from Hemistola chrysoprasaria, assembly GCA_947063395.1. NCBI lineage: Eukaryota > Metazoa > Arthropoda > Insecta > Lepidoptera > Geometridae > Hemistola > Hemistola chrysoprasaria. The sequence continues at coordinate 10,852,017 of OX346728.1, read as the reverse complement.
GAAATTAGCTTTACCGGCTAATAGTCGCGCTCATGTGGTCACAACGTACGTAGCTCCGCGAAAATAGTGTATAATGCCGTCCTGCGCTATTATAACTTGTCGAAAAAGAAGCCAGGTGTGTAGTGTAGCCAGACAAGGGATTTCTTTTCACCGGTAAGTCCTAAAACCTTTAAATTCAAGTGATATTTGTAATGGGGAATGTCTATTTATTTTTGTTTTTTGTAATTTCAAAACCATTTGGAGGAATAAGGTTGCTGATCACTACCTATTACTTAAAAACAGAAAATAATCACGGATTATTATTATTTTCGGTTTTAATTGAATAACCTTCATTTGACCTTAGATGACGTCACACGTGAATTAATGGAAAAACGTGTGTGAGCCTAAAAAAAAATAAAAAAAGTGAAATGTCATTAAGTTGTCAAATGTCGATGTATGTAAACATAAACATAACCTCTATCTAGCCGACTGCATTATCTTAGAAAGTGACTGTGATTTTTTTGTTTATTTTGTTAAAAGAATCGAAACGGTAATCCATCTTAACTCATAACTAAGGAATATAAAAAGTGTTTTGTTCCGTCCTGCAATAATGACACTGACAATAGTCCCAACAAAATTTTTGTTCGTGTGCGGGAAGACTTGCGAGAGAAGTGGTGCCAAGAAGTAAAAACGGAATACTTCAAGGTTTTCACGATGTATTGTTGCGAAGATCATTTGGATGTAAGTTTCTTTAGACCAATTTTGTTTATTATTTATTAATTAATGGTGCACTTAGTACCCATACATTGAATGTCTGAATGTGAGAAGAAAGTAGCTGCCACTCAAACTTCTGGATTAATAGGGTAATATTTAATTTTCATGCCCTGCAAGTTATTTAAATTTGAATTTTGTTTTTAGCCCAGGGAAGATTTGACGAATTATTACAAGTGCAAGTTAATGAACCAAGAACCCCGACTGAAACGATCGGCTACACTTCGAAATATTACTCAGGATACAGGGGCAGAATTAACTAAGATGCTGTTACAACAGCCTAGTACCAGTAATCCACTCAAAAGAAAGCATGAAGATATAACAATGCCAACTACATCTTCATGCTCAATATTGCCTATGAAGGTTCAAATCTTTATTCATTATTTTTTGTTGTAAAGTTCTATTTTGTTCATTCTCATCATCATCATCATCATATCAGCCATAGGACGTCCACTGCTGAACATAGGCCTCCCCGTTAGATTTCCATCCAGTCCGGTTGTAAGCGGCCTGCATCCAGCGTGCTCCTGCCGTACTTATCAGATCGTCTGTCCACCTTGTGGGAGGACGTCCTACGCTGCGCTTACCAGTCCATGGTCTCCATTCGAGAACTTTACGGCCCCATCGGCCATCAGTTCTACATGCTATGTGCCCTGTCCATTGCCACTTCAACTTGCTAATCCTCTGGGCTATGTCGGTAACCTTCGTTCGTCTATGAATCTCCTCATTTCTGACTCGATCTCTCAGAGAAATCCCGAGCATAGCCCTCTCCATAGCTCGTTGCGCTATTTTGAGCTTACTAATAAGGTAACGTTTGTTCATTCTGCTACAGTCCAAATGAACTGATAACCTATTTTACAGATAAATGCTGCAACCCAGTGTGAAATTAAGATGTTGGACAAAAGCACAAACTATAAAATTCGGAAAGGCTCGACTGTTGCTGCTACATTGGAATTGCAATCTTCTCAAGAAATATCTTCAGCAACTACTCCTTCTTTATTTGGTGGTACTTCAGAAACAGAGGAATCTGTAGTGTGTGATTTGAATAAAGTTGTACTAAGTCGCAGGGACAGTATGTTAGACATTATATTAAAAAAACCCAAGATGTATTTAGGGTTACCCAAACAATATTTGTGGCTTATTGAATATATTATCAGTAAAAGTTCAACAAAAATTGACTCTCTTCACCTTATCATAACATTACTCAAGATTAAACAAAATGACTCTCTAGAGAGAATCAGCGATCAATTTGAAATATCTCGAACAAAGTTATCGTCAATAATATTGACAGGAATAGAAGTGTTGGGTAACTTTTTTCAAAATTTTGTGTATAATCCTGAACCCAAACTGATAAAAGCTAACTTGCCATTAGTGTTTAAAATAAGATATTCTGATGTTCAAATGATTATAGATTGCTTTGAAATACAAATTTCTAAGCCTTCAAATCCATTAAAGCAAGCTCAGACATGGTCACAATACAAAAATTGCAATACTGTGAAATATTTGATTGGATGCACACCTAATGGCTTTATAAGCTTTATGTCTAAGGGTTACGGGGGAAGAATATCGGATAAAGCTATTGTTGAAAAAAGTAATTTATTAAATTTTTTAAACTCTGGTTCTGTTATTTTAGCTGATAGAGGGTTTAAAGAAATAGAGTCAATAATAAGCTTACGAGGTATTAAACTTTTGAGACCACCAAGTGTGTATTCAGGTACCAAGCAGACTGCTTGTGAAGTACTTCAGAGTAAAGTGATTGCGAGCTTACGAGTCCATGTCGAGAGAGTGATAAGACGGGTAAGGGAGTATGCTCTGCTGAAACCTCACTCCGTTGTTAATCACAGATATGTTCCTTACTTGGATGAAGTTGTAATGATTGCTAGTGGGCTAATTAATCTACAAGGGGAAATAATAAAGATTTATTAAAATGTGACATGTGTTTTATTACTTTTTAGCACTTTCAAGTAGTTTTGGAAATATATATTTACTCCAAAAACATTCTGCTTGTTTTATTACAAGTGTAATGTAGGATTCATTATAATCAATCCAAAGAATGTGGATATTCTTGGTTGATTCAAATAAAGGATCAGCAACACAGAATAGTCCTTTCTTTTTGTTACAGGCCATCATTTGACACATTATTTGTGTTTTAAATTTTTCATTGATTTGACCATCTTTTAAATATGTTTTGACAGCTTTCTCTGATGCAGGGCACTTTACTTCCACTACAAAATCCTCTCCAATTCCATCGGGCGATGCTCCCAAGAAACCATTTATAAGATGAAAGCCAGACTTTTCAATTTTTAGATGCAGTTTTTTTTCAAGAGCTTGAAGTACCCGGCTTTCCAACATTCTTCCACGTTGTATAGCTTTAGTTTCGGGTACTTTGTATCCACCTAATATTTGTTCGACTAAAGCTCCGTCTGTATTGCAATGAGCAGCTTCATATAGTTTAGAAGCTGTAAGTCTCCCCTGGCGTATGCTATGCCAATATTTGCTTTCAACTTGGTCGACAGTTTTTCTATTTATTTCTTCTATAACATTCTTTTCAAAAATATTTTCTAAATATTTGATAAAATAATCATAATTGTGTACAGGTTCATGGTCAATAAATTTAAGCATAATGTCAAATATATTATATGACACAGGTTTAGTTCCTTCAGAAAAGTTCAAGATTAGAGAGTTGCTTAAATTTCTTCTTTGACACTCTTCATGAAACTCACTTAAGATTGTACTATTCTTCAGAAGCAGTTTTGGAATTTTAGCTTTTGGAAATATGTCTTTACTAGTAACTGGTTCAGCACTAGCACTGGAAAGAGTTGGTTTGTTCCAGTAGCATTCAACTGCAGTTGATGGTGGCTCTGAACTTTTCTTTGCAAGCCAGAAAAGAAGGAGTAATGAATGTTTACAACCACCTGTAAACAAAGCAGGAGATTAGATTTATGTAGGTTATTACCATTATATAATGGCGGAAGTAGGTTTGTGTGTTTGTTAATTATTTCTTCACACTAACAGATTGATGAGGCTGGATGAAATTTAGGACTTAGCTTTTGATCTGGATTAACACAGCCTTTTAAACTGCGGGTAAAAACGAGCACAGCTAGAAGACAATAAATTAACCTTTACATGTTTCAAATTACAAAGTACCTGCAGATGCTGCACAGTCCTCACAGATTGCCTCAATAATACGCTCATCCTGTTCATCAATTTGACATGTGACTGTATACAATTTTTTGTTTATCCTATGCTCAGGCACAATTTTGGCTTTGACTATGCAAACACTCGCTCTTCGGTTTACTTTCACGTACCCCACCGCAGTACATAAATAAGAATCTCGAGATGACCTGAAACAAAGAAAATAAAAACCTTTTCTTAGGTAGGTCTATAAATAATATGAAATGAAGTTCGGAAATTATTTGATGAATGTCAATAAACTTACATTAAGATCTTTGCTCCTCTTATTTCAGCCACGTTATGCTGGTTACTCGTAGACACATATTCTAGTATCATAACGTTCTCCACCTTCGGAAGGTTCCGGGAGTCAGCCTTGACAAAATTTTCACTCATTCCGAATATTTGGTCGGCAAGGAACAGAGAAAATGGAACTTGTTTTTTAAATATGCAGGATTGCGCACAAATATTGAATTTATCACGAAAATGGGTGGGTAGTTTATTTTATCAGTTCCTCAAGATAAGTTCCAAAATCACAGAATCAGATTATTACCATTAGCCATTAGCAAAGAACAGTTTTTTTAGAAAAGTGGGGTTATGGTTGTGATAATTTAATGACATTGACAATCTGAATTACATTGCCTTTTTTTTTTCTGTCGAGGCCGCAGTCACCGTCTATAAAGCTTATGATGACGTCATCATCACCAAAAATTCTCAAATTTTTAAAAATGTTTTTAAAAATAACTACGACGAAAATAGCAAAAATATTCAAATTAGTTTCTTATATTGCTCTATATTTTCATTATCTAAAATAAAAATGGAGGTCAAGATAATTTGGACATTCCCCATTATTATAAAAGTATTATGTAATTGTTAGACAAAAACGACACACTTGCGAAACATATTGGAAATTATACATTGCTTACTACAATGCATAGGTTCCACCTTGTACTCGTAGGTGATCGCGCAATGAACTGCGTTCTTTGCGAGGGGTCGCGTGCGCCAAGGCGAAGCTTGAATTCCGGGAAATCCCCGCGCATCGATAGTGTTGTACCATGTTGTAAACATTGTCGATATTAAGTGTCGTATGCAAATGATTATTATGAGTAATATTTTGTAATTAAAATACCTCTTTGTAAACGTACTTTTTAGGAACAAGTTGATGTTGTCCTAAGGAAAGATCAATAAATCAAAAGTACCTACAACCGACGTGCATGTAGTATGAAGAATTTCATGAAAGTGGAAGTGGAGTGTGTCAGTATATTATCAAGTGAGTGTGTGTGTGAGTCTCTTTCTGTCTGTCTGTCTGTGAAACAGCGTCGAAAGAAAAAATTTGTTCTCCTCTTTGTCATGCAAAGTAAATACGTGGCATCTACTGTGGTCTGTCAACATGTTAATTGTGATTATCAATTTAGTTGTAGAGTGTGGGTTTTCGTCTAAATTTTGTTTAATTGTTCCGTTTATAATGAAATCAAAATTTTATTTTTACGTTTCCAAAAAATCCAGATATAAGAAAATTGTGGATTGAGGCAACCGGTAGAAATAAATGGATTACTACTAAATGTAGCACAATGAATTCTTTTTGCAAAATTTTCAACATTTTGCAGAACATGATTATGACATAACAAAAGAGTCAGGAAAAACATACTTAAAACCAGGAGCTACGCCGCTCAAATACATCGTTATGACTTTTTCAGTAAGTAGGTAGTGTATGATTTATATCCTACTAGCTGTGCCCCGCGGTTCTTTCCCCGCGTCCCCACCTAGTGTGAGTTAAGGGAAATGATAATTTAATAAATAGGTACGCTTGTATTTTTAACTTGTGTCATTTGTTTACTTACTATAGGTTTAACCCATGTCTTTCTATGCATGAACAACGTTTTACGCGGTAACTCACAAACCAAAAAAAAACATAGAATTAATAAAATATAATAAGTCACAAAATAATAATAATATGGGACACCTTCCACGCAAGGTCATCTGGTTCCAAACTAGGCTAGAAGCATGTACTATGGTAACCAGATGACTTATATACATACCTCCTTATATAAGCTTACTTATACACCCAGACACAGAAATTATGTAGTAACAACATTACATTGTAAGGACATTGTATAGTAGTTAATTAATTAATTAGTATAATTGGCTATGAAGCCAAGTTTAGTTCATAACAAATAAATAAATATAGCAAAAAGTTAAAGTAATAATGATACAGTAATTTTATCGATATCGATAATCGACCTTTAGGTGACCGTAACATGTATCCCACCAAAAACATACATGTAAAAAAGGAGAGCCAAGTTCAATACTTTTAATGTTTGGCTGTGGGCTTCGCCGCAAAAAGATTGGAGATCTAAATGAGTGCCAAGTTCTATGCAAAATCCAAATATGTATTTATAGAAACAAAATAACATTATGAACAAGTATAAAACTCTATTTCTTTGCTTTATTGCCTATAACAATTGCTGTTATTTAAAAAAATAATTGAGATTTAAAGTAGGTTAGATTTGACTTGGCCAGGACACCACTTATTTTTGGACTTAACTTTATTTTTATATATCTGTTATATAGCATATATTTTATATTGTGATAATTTCAAATATTTGCTTGTAACGTTGTAACGGTTCCAACGCTACATTAAAAAAAAATGTTGTATGGGGACCCCTCCTATTTTTTAATTTTTAGATTTTTTCCTACACTTGAACACAATTACCGAGCTGGATTCCAAATTTCATCCTTCTAGGTCATCTGGAAGTAGGTTAGATTTAGGTACTATATGTCAGTCAGTGCTAAATTTTACGACTTTTTGACCTTCATAATATCTTTATAATCGTTTGAGCTAGCTTCATGAAATTTGGGCTACTAGATGTCCTTATGGATATAATTAAACACACGTAGTTTTATGTGTTAACATTAAAGAGATTTTGAGTTATAGAAGAGTCAAAAGTGGCACTCGGCGCTGGCTAGCCAGTTCCTTAACTTGGCTTGACACGCTGCCGCGTGTCTAGATGCGCTTTTGCGCGTGTGTGAGTGCATGTCAAACGCAGTGTTTGCGCTAGATGATAATCAATAGCAAACTCGCGATCGATGTGTGTATGGTTAATTTGTGTGCGTAATGCGTGCGCGTATTGGTCTCTTGCTTGTAGTGGAGTTGAGGAGTGGGAGACAAGCGGCGACGAGCGTTCTGATACAAATCAGGAACTATTTCCAATCTAACCTCTTTCATCCTGATCTGTGGGTTATCCCAAATACGCTGCTCGAGTCAATTTGTATGAGTTACTTATGTGGACAACCCATATTGTCAGTTTCAGGTCGCCAAGATTCCTACAAGGCCACCGACATGACCTAACGATGGCCCCTTAGCATATCTTATAGGAAACAGCCGGGAACTACAGTTTAACGTGCCATCCGAACCACGGTAGATATAGATCTTTTAAAAGCTGTGTGCTCGCTAGACTGGAATCTATTAACAAAGAATACTATTACGTTAAGAAGCGACAGTTACGACGTAAGTAAGCCCGTACTTATGCACACATTTGACACTCGTATACACGTTGTTTTCTATGTTGTAGTAGTGGCTACAGTGCACTACAGTAATATTAGGGTCGATAGTTTGGCAAACAGCTTTAAGTATTTAAGTATTTTTAGTAATTATCAGGGACATAAGTATGTCTATTCCCAACCACCACCATCGGCACTATCATTTCGCTCTTCTGGTAACAATTAAATTATAAGTCTTCCTGGATCCTGGATCTTTTGCGTGAAAAGTGTTCTCTACTAAAACATCCGTCAACATTAAATTTATTTCTTTGTGGGATGGAGTTTTAGAATATGATATACTACTGAGATTAATTACTGCGGAAGATCCATCCAAAAATACAATACAATTTTTAAACTGAACTCTTGACTTTGAAAAAAAAAAAAAAAATCATAATTTTGTTTTACATCCAATTCTAGACATGGAATAAATAATAGCATCATCACCTATAAGTGTTATTGACCTACCTTCGTCAGCCTTAGCCCGTTCATCGAGAGGATCCCTTGAGATCCACTTGCGAGCTTGTCTAAAGTTGCAGGTTGGTTTGGCGCCGCGAACTAAAGATCCTTTCAGCGGCTCACCTCTTGCACTGACGCACCAACATACATCTGAAATATCATCATTATGACCTTAATATTATTCGTCACCACTTTGCTACAAATTGCCTTTTCCAGTACCTAACTCTTCCTAATGGTGTTTATTAAGACTTCTAGGATTTTCAGGCTTTCTTCGGTATATGTTTCCTGTCAGTCAGCGATTCTCAGAGAAAAAAGTACTCTTTAAAGAATCTCTTCTGACTATAAGAAGAATAAGTCTTTCGTTTTGTAGGTATTGAGCTTGATGTGCCTCTCAAAAGTATCGGAATGTATCTGAATCGGTATACGGTCGTTTAGTTTTGGTGCTAAATTACCTAAGATTAATTGCCGTTTTCTCTCTGCATTTGGATGACTAGCATATTATGGATTTCTTTTGAAAACCTAATAATCTCCAACCTAATAAACTAAAACAGATACTAACCAATATGTGCCATACATTGCACCGGCTCCCATGCTCCACTGACGTCACACACAGGAATGAAAGTTCCCTTGCCATACTTCTTCGAAGCCAGCTCGTTCTTCTCTCGTAGCCGCTCACATGGACTTAGAACTAGAGCAAACAACGTGAATTATCATTAATTTTAAGTCCTGCAGTTTCACCACAAAATACTAGAGGTACTCGTGAACTCAAGATAACTTCAGCATACCAAATTATGTTCGAAGTAATCTAGATCACACGGCTCATTCTCAGTAGTTCTGTACATAGAGCTAGTGTGACTTTTGTGTACAAAACTACTGGGAAAAAAATGTAACACTAATTCTATGTATCAGCCAGAATCACATTCTAGTACCTACCTATATATCCATCTAAACTTAAAAGCATTATAAATTAGTGCGGTAATCGTATCTCTACGGAGTTATTTAAGATCAGACTTGATTAACATTAGAACACAGAAGTGCGCACATTTTGTTATTAAAGTTCTACTTAGACAAAGTTCCTCAAAGACGGGCCAGTGCATATCAAGGTGCCGTTATTATTAACTCCTGGGTTCGATACCTCATGGTCATGCAAAATGAGTTGGGATTTTCTATTTGGAATTTTCTCAATGACGGCCTGTAGTCTGGAACTGTGCCTGGTATTACATGGGACTTAAACATAACATAACTGGCGAAGTTGGTGTTCCTACTATGGGATTGGATCCTGGGTGTACCCAAGTGTGCCTCTGCCACCCCTTCGAGAAAACGGCGTGATGTTATCACTGTTCATCACTTGCCCTCTTGATTTTACATGAGCTGTTGCGTGCTTGGTTAGCAAAAGTGCTCCATACTCCATACCCTGGACCCTGATCTATTTTCATTACAACTCCTCATAAATATAGATTCCTACACCCATTCCATATTGATGGTCCAAGCCATGGTCGTGTGAAACCAATTTTAGTTATGTTATTAAAATATCGTGCTATTAGAACAAAAGTGCAATAGGTCTCCATCCGTTGGAGTTACAAATGATTAGCTTATATGCAACATTTATTATGGTACTTAAAGGTCTTGCCTTCTTCCAACTGCTTAATCTTCGTTCTTTGAGACAGTTTGGCTGTTTCCCCTTCAACTGTATCACGGTAAAATTGTATTAGAAATGAAGTCAAAGTAACCCGATATAATCAAAACCCTTTGATTCGAGTATAAGTCGTATAGCATTTTTTTCTTGGTCAACCAACCCTGAAAGACCTCTGCTGCTGTATATCCAGGAGTTTAATATAGGTTAATGTCAATAAATATAAATCTCTCTATTATAGTCTCAATTACTTGAGCATTCAAAAATGCAAACTTATACCTACTCCATATCATGTTCATACCCCATGACCCACTCTCAGCAATACCCACAACCTTCGTTATCCAGGAAATAATCTCCTTTTACCTAGGATAAAACTTTGTTAAATGTAAAAACCTTCACACACGTCGTAAATACTTAATTTATCAGCACCAACGACACCGTTGCAGCCCAACAGGCCTAGCACGACACATGAGTTAATTTGTTTCCCCCGTTTAATTGAATTTCTGCGTTCTCGTTCTAACCGCATAGGACTTGGTCACTTTGCTAGGCATTAAGGACTGTTTTCCGTTAAATCATTATGTTATCATAAAATCCGCTAATCAAAGTCATCAAGTCATCAGCGCTAATAAAATATGCTGTGTGCAAACACTACTCTAGAGATTAATTCTGATTCAATCAGAATAATAATGAACTATGAAAAGTTTAGCTGGATTCAACCTAAGTTTCAAACTAACCTGGACAAACAGTATTGCATTCCTCCTTGCTTCTAAAGTTGTTATGGTTTCCGGAACAGCCGTGGTACCGGAACCTCTCACAGCGGTTCTTTTCTCTGTTGAAATGCCATCTGGTAGCGTTGAGGACCTCGCCTGAAGAGCAGATGCCTTCGTCCTTGCTCTCGAAACATACGCTTCCTGGAAAAGGAAATTTTCTTTGAAAATTGAAACTATACTGAAATTTCGAAACACCAACAAAGGTGACTGCAAACCCTGACCAACTTGGGTTGGCACAAATCTGGTAATCTGAAAACATTAATTTAAGTTGCCTAGAAAGTAGGCAAGCCTAGATGGTTGGCAACGAACCCAAAAGTGCACTAAACTGAAATTACTTTCTTAAAACTCAAATCTTCCTGAGTGTGATAGATATTTCCTTACAGAAAGATACCTCTGAAGTTGGTACGAACTCAGGTTACCTCGCGGTAGGACGACCTAGTCATCTTCCGTGGTCTCCGTTGTCTCCGTTCGAGAACTTTGATTTCCACTTGAACTGCGTTCTGGACACATTGGAGACGAGTTATGGAGACCACACAACCCATATAATGGTTTGACTTTGATTCATGCAGTAGGTATAATGGCACTCCCTAGCGGCCCTCAGTAGTTCGGAGTTCATAGTGGGGGGGTCGGGTTTATACACATGTACTCACGTGGTTTAGGACAGCACAGTGAGGGGCTGGAGTCGTGTGGAGCGAAGCGGCACGCATGGGTGGAGGGGCAAGCTGCTGCGCGTGGACCACACACGAGCGGCCCTGAGTCGTCCGGAGCTTGTAGGGGGGGAAGACCGTCTGGACACTGGGGGGAAGGTGCGCAGCGGGCTAGCGGCACGCATTGAGAATCCTAGAGAGGAAACACTTGTGGGGTTAGCGTAAGGAGCCGAAGGAATAGAAAGACGTGTTTATCGTTACACGTTTATTGACGATCTGTTTGCTTAATACATAGATGTACCTATATCTTATATGTATACTTATACTCTACTTATGCACTACGTATACTATGTATTCTGCCACTACATCTCCATATTTTTTTTGAAAAAAAAAAGTTATATTCTTAATTTTTTTTTTTTTTTACTATTACTACATCATTATACTAATTTCATTATTACTACATTATATCATTAAACAATGTCAATCTAATTTCATAACTTTATATTATACTATCTTAATTGCTTTGTTATTATAAAAACAGTAGTCTATCATTCAAACTAAAGTATCAGGTATACACGCATACACTACAAACAGTATGAAAAATTCAACATTTTTCGGTATAATATGGTTTGGTTCGATTTTTATGAACAATATCGACCTTTTTGTCTTTCAAAATTTTAACATTGGGTGTAATGTCTTCTAATACTTTATATGGACCAGAATATATATTTTCGAATTTATTTCCTGTTTCATTTTTCAACCAAATCATATCATTTACATTGTATTGTACAGTATTTAATTTTTGATCGTAATGGTTTTTTCTATTAATTTTTGATTCTATTAAATGTTTTCGGGCTGATTCGTTACATTTCTGTAGTCTGTATTTTAATTGTAAAGCGTAGTTATCAGAATTATATAGTGGTTCTGGCGTTTTTCTCAAGTTACTTGGCAAATTACATACTTTCCCAAATACTAACTCAAATGGAGTAAATTTTGTAGAACTGTGTACTGACGTATTGTACGAAAAGCACCAATAAGGTACCCATGTACTCCACGCAGTTGGATTGTTGTTAGTTTGGATTCTGAGATATGCGTTTAGATTTTTGTGGGAATTTTCTAGAGAACCTATAGATTCGTGATGGTAAGCAGTAGATGTCAATTGATTGATACTCAACAGTTTACATGTTTCCTGCATAGTCGACGATATGAACTCAGTTCCTTTATCTGTAGCGATTTCTCGCGGAATTCCATACCTTAATACGAAGTTTTCTACGAAAGCTTTAGCTACACTAACAGTATCCTTACGCTCTAATGGGTAAGCTTCTACGTACTTAGTTAACTCGCATTGTAGCGTTAATATATATGACTTATCATAATAATCTTTATCTAAGGGACCTACTATGTCTAAGAAAATCTTATCAAATGCCGATGTGGCGGTTGACGTGACAGTCATTGGCTCTTTTGTGTGTACAGAATGTTTATTTTTCTGACACTGTTCACATTTCTTCACATACAAAGTTATATCATTCGTCATATTTGGCCAATAATAATATTTTTTGACATTATTAATCATTCTTCTTATGCCAGCGTGTCCACTCGTTGGCAAAATATGGAAATCATTCATTATCACCTTTTTATCATCATCATCTATTATTCTTCTTACTCCTTTTAATAAACAAAGTCTTGGAATCAATGATTCTGGAGGAGAAAATATGGGGCAGGGCCTCATTTTATTACTATAATTCTTTTTGGTTAACCATTCTTCATATTTCTTATAATTTACATTCTTTAATAAGAATATTTCATCTACTTTTATCTTCTCACAAAACTTATTCAAACCTCTCACGTAAACGTCTCGCGTTAAACATGATCGAGTATCTGGACAAGTGTATATAGTGCGTAGCGACGGCACGTAGGCAAACATTTCGCTCGCTTGGGTCACATCCTTTAATTTATGTATTTTACTCTTTGACACAAAAACTAATTCTACTGAATATTTCGGTTTGTTAACCATTTCCACAACTTTCGGCCGTTTGTCGATGGAAACGTTAGCATCCGGAACATTCTTCTCGCATTCATCATCTTGCATTCTTCTCTTCTGAGCTCTCGTTATCACATTTAAAACACGTTCATTCATCTCTTTCAATTCATCTGAACTCACAATCACACGGGATAATACATCCGCTGGTACATTATCATTTCCTTTTATATATTCTATGACAAAGTCATATTCTTCAAGGCTAAGACGAAACTTAGTCAACCTACTCGAAGGATTGTTCATATTGAACAAATATACTAATGGTTTATGATCGGTTAATATTTTGAATTTTTTACCATACAAATATGGGCGAAAGTACTTAACTGACCAAACTATAGAAAGAAGCTCTTTTTCTATAGTCGGATAGTTGAGCTCAGCTTTGTTTAAACTTCTGCTGGCGTAAGCAATGGGACGGTCGTCTTGGTTGCAAAGTACTGAACCGATTGCCACACCTGATGCATCGGTATGCAATATGAATGTGTTATTTTCTGAGAAATCAGGATATTGCAGCAGAGGCGGTGAAGTTAACGATTGTTTTAATTTCAAGAATGAGTTTTCGCATTGTTGTGACCAAATAAATGGTATATTTTTTCGTAATAAATGGTTCAATGGTAATACTATGTTTGCATAATTTGGTATGAATTTTCTATAATAATTAGAAAATGCTATAAAACGTCTGAGATCATCAACATTTTTTGGTTTGGGATATTTTTGTAATACGCTGACCTTTTCGGGATCTGGTTTAATTCCTTCGTTCGTTACTAGATGACCTAGATATAGTATCTCTTTCTTCATAAACTCACATTTTCGTGGATTGAGTTTCAAATTGACTTGTCTCAATCGTGTGAAAACGTCTATAAGGTTGGATATCATAGTTGGTATATTACGCGAAAATACAATCACGTCATCCAAATATACAAAACATCTGTCGTAATTCAATCCAGATAAAGCTATGGTCATAATTCTCGAAAATGATGAGGGACTAATTTTTAAACCCATAGGAAGTCGTTTTAGTTGATATTGTTTATCAAATGTAAAAGCAGTGCACTTCCTACTCTCTTTATCTAACTCGACTTGATAGTATGAATTTTGAAGATCTAATTTTGTGAAATATACTGATCCAGATAGAGAATCAAGGATTTCGGTTATATTTGGAAGAGGGAAACGATCATCAATAATAGATTCATTTAATTTTCGATAATCAATAACCAAACGAAATTGTTTTGTGTTGTCAGTTGATTTTTTGGGGACCAATAAGATAGGACTCGACCATTCACTACATGTTTCTTCTATTACATCATCACTTAACATTTGATCAATTTGCTTTTTAATTTCTTTATGTTGTGACTTAGGTATTCTGTACTGTTTCCTATACACTGGAGCAGTGTTTGGTTTCATGTGAATTGTTTGTTGTGAAATATTCGTGGAAGTTAGTTTGTCACCTTCTAGATGAAAAATGTCTGAAAATTTCGCACATACTTTCTCAATCTCTAATCTTTCTTCGTCATTCAAATTATCTAACTTCAAAGCCGAAAATAATTTCTTAACTCTTTTCGAATCAATAGTTGGGATAGGATCAAAAGCACAAATATTGTATTCACTAACTGGCTCTATATTCTGATTAAAATAATTTAATCTGATGTCTTCTTCACGCGTGTTTAAAATGTGGATAGGAATTTTCCCATTTTTAGGTGTCACTAAAGAACCTCCTAGAAACACACCTTCACATAACTGTTGTGGTAATACTACACAATCTTCAGTCAGATTGGTGTCGACATAGTGAATAGATTCACACCTCTGTGGAATAGTTAAGTAGTTACTACTTTTACTACCCAAAGCCATAGGTAACGTCACTTGATTTTCGGAACTTTTCAAGGATAAAATATTGTGTTCGAAATCGATAGTTGCATTATATTTGGAAAGAAAATCTCGTCCTAGTATTCCGTCACTTTTACAACCTAGATTTTTAAATACATAAAACTTATGACTGCATTTCATTCCTATGAAATTCAAGGTGAGATATATGAAACCTTCTGACCAGATTTCGCCACATACTCCGTTTATGCGGACTCTGCATGTTTGTATATCAACGTTGGAACATTGCATTAGCGCATCATATTTAATTGCACAAAGTGATGCACCTGTATCAACTAACCAATTGAATTGAGAATTTTGTATGTTTGCTTCTATAGAACTATTGTAATCGCACTTACATATCTCATTGGGAACGAAAAAACTTGGAAGAGGGAAAATTAGTCTCTTCTTGAGTCGTTTGAACTTGACTCGTGTTCTCAGCATCTTGGGATGAGGAGATATTATTTATATGACCTCTATTATAATTTTTAGAGTACATACCTCTGCCTCGTTGAGGGTGGTTGTACTGGGCATGGTTGTTGCGGTAAGTACCACGCTGGAAGCCTCGCTGACGCGGGTAACCAGTAGCGTTAGCGGTAGCAACGCCGCAGGTGGTCGCTCGTCCACGACCTCTACTATACGATGTCGTAGCTATAGCTCGCTGAAACCTATGATTTGAATTGCCTCGAACCGAAAATATACCGTGGTCGGGCTCTGTAAGTTCTTCATCCTTAGCAGCACGAATAGCGTCTTTTAGGGAGCTGTAATTTCGAGAAGAAACTATAGTGCTTACTTTAGGATTGCGTAAGCCGTCGGCGAATTTTTTAATAGCCATCTTTTCGTTAATTTCCTTCAAAATTTCAAATTTGTTAGAATCACCGTCTGCTTGTGCAATCGTCAGGTCTACGAAAAGCTTTTCTAACTCTACACCGAATTGTTCGACATTCCGTTTACCTTGTTTACACTGGTGCAATTGCGTTTGCAATGCAGTAGCGGACTTTTTTACAAGTAAATGGTGCTTCATGTCAGTGACTAAGCTTTCCACACTTGCATACTTTTGGCTTAACCTCAGTTTCGCACTTTCCGACAATCTGGTTTTAAGCACAAAGTTGATGAGTATAGGCTTACTACTAGCCTCTAACATACCATCATACATTTCTATAGCAGATATCAGTTGCTTAGTAACTTCTTCCCTACCGTTCATCACGGGCAGTAACGCAACTGCAGTTTTTAGTTCAAATTTCTCCATTTCGGTACTTGTATGTAATTCTTCAGTTAAAACAAAACTTTCAGATAGTGGATCGGGATTTTCGTTACATAAAGATAATATTTCTGAGTATAAATCTTCAATAGCCTTTATATTCCACTCTATAACTTCTTTATCACTAGTTTCATATTTTCTAAGTTGTATATCATATAGTAATATATTCTTATATTCGCTAAACTTTTCATATATACTATTAACCTCTTTTAATTTTTTCTCGCAACAAGTTTTTCTTCTTGCGGGACCTACTTTTACTAGATAAGTCCGTATTTCTGTAAAATCTTTATGATATTTTTCTAAATCAGCCATTTACTCTTTATGATATAATATCTACTAGTATATAATTATTTCATTACAGCAAGAAACTCTAATTAATCATTATACATTTTACTAATGTTATAACTAATTTACGTATTTATTCTAAAACTTATCTATGTTATGTAAAAGTTTATGTACTGTTCATTTTGCAAACTGATAACACTGCACTTTCAAAATATAATACGACATGATCGACGCACTTCGCTTAAAATATATCTACTAAAATGCCTTTTTTCCCTACACACTTTTCACACTGATGTTATCACTTATCTGCTACTACTCACGAACTCGTCGCAACTCAGCTTGGCTCGTGATCATCATCAGCTCGGGTCCTCTCAAGCTCGCAGGAGTCTCGGGTCAGCAACTCATACTCGATGGCAAGGGTTTGGTGGGCTTGCTCCGGAACTTAGGGAGTGCGGTGGGCGCAATACACTGGTGTAGTTCCACAACAGGCAACTACTGTTTTAGCACTCGTCAATTGGCACTTTTTACTCGGGAATTGGCATTTGGCACTGGGGAAATGGCATTTGGCACTCGCGAGTTTCACCATTTTTGCGAATTTACATTATTTTGATTTGGAATCGTTCATAATGATTTATGCAATTAATTTTTTATTATAATTATTGTTCGAATGCGGTGCGCCACGACGCGACATTTGACACCACATATCGCTCGCTCGCTCGCGCACCCGCACTGGCATGGGTCGCCATGTGGGGTTAGCGTAAGGAGCCGAAGGAATAGAAAGACGTGTTTATCGTTACACGTTTATTGACGATCTGTTTGCTTAATACATAGATGTACCTATATCTTATATGTATACTTATACTCTACTTATGCACTACGTATACTATGTATTCTGCCACTACACACTAAAGTTAGCATAGACAACTCTTTAATTATGATTTTAATCAACGACATACAGATCAGCCCCAAATCTGCCAATGGAACGTCATTGGCCCAAATTATGACCAATTTGTAGATAATAAACGTGGTATATAACGCTAGTGTGTACTGTTTGTCTATCTGCCAGAGCATTTTGACTTGGAGGAAGGAGTATAAAGAGACGACATAAAATTACATACAACCTAGTGACAGTTGTGCCTGATCAGCCATCTTATGCGATAAGTTTCGTAGTAGCTGAACTGTCAAACCTTAGCCATGGCAGCCATTTTATGTGACGTTATGAGTTGTAGATAGGTATGCAACCATTTTTGTAGGTGCTTCGGGTCCATATATCTAATGTCTATGTGTTATGAAAGACCATTCCACTGACACTCCAAAGACACTGTGGCCACTATTCTAAATCTATGGTGGCCACTTACCATTAAACTTTGTTATTATAGAAGAACAGGTATGGAAACTTTTCAGTATTCAGATAGTCACTCGTATTGGTACATTATACAAACCTCACAATCCAAAGGCACCAGCTCACAAGTCTCATCATCCCTACATTTAACCTCAGAACAAGGGTCTCGACAGTCACACGTGGGGCAGCCAGCTTCGTCTAGGTCTCGACCATAGGGACATGTGATCTTGTCATTGCAACCCGCGTCGGGGCAAATTGTTGGAGCGTCGCAGTTTGGAGTCGAGTTTGTTACTCGAGTTCCTGAGACCTGAGGGGGGAATCAGTTATATAACATAGGTGACTTATATGCATTGAGTCATGATGTGAAGCAAGTCCATCGAGCTGTCAAATACAAGAGCCAATACTCGCCACGAGCCAGTACTGGCTGGCAGCCGTCTTCTAAATCTAATAACCCTTCGTCCAGCTCTTATGGCAACCACGGGAAGAAAGGGCTTGGTACAATTTTAATGTCGACACTCCACGGCAATTAATAATAATATCTTCATCTAACTCAAAGTCAAAGATTTCTTTTTAAATAAATCTAAAAGGACAGTTTTAAACGACATTAAATAATATCAATTAATAGTAATAACCTTACAAGTAATGGATCTACCGTGCATTCGAACAATATACCTTTGCATGAAGAACGCACAAGAAACTTGTAAAGTATAATTTTTTCAACTGTTTGTTTTACAATAGTTTGGTTACATTTGTTTGCTTGCAAAGTGCCGGGTGGTGGCTATGCAAAAGTTTTATTGGTATTGGAAAGCATTTCCTTACAGTCGATCTTATACAGGTTTTGAATGTACCCTCTGAGATCCCAGGTTTTATTATAGAAACGTACACAGTACAACTAATGGAGTCTCACCTCATTACCAACAGCGTCAACACACCAGCAAGCCTGATCAGATCCGCGACATTGTACGGTTTCGTAAGTACCGTCCTCATTGCATTTAGGAACCCACGTCCAAGCTGGTGGGTTGCCGCTTTCTGCGGCCATGTGGAGTGCTAGTGCCCTGTGGGTAGTATCACATTGACTCTATTATCAACTACCGTTTTTTGCCCGCAAGAAGACATTAAAGGTGAAAGCACATTTATCTGAGCCGCGTACCTGCCCGCGTTGAATCTTTGGTTTGTTGGTCGTTGTTTGTGGTTGCAAGGTTTCATAAGATTTCATATAATGAATTCTAAACTTCGTTTCGTTCTACTCGTTCGAAGCGTTCGGCTCGAATAAGTGTGCGTTCACCATAAAGCATCATGACGATGTAACATATAACATCACGCTTTCTTCCTCTGAAGGGTTAAAAGGCAGAAGTGTAGCCAGTCTTATAGTAGAGCTGTAGTGATTCTGTGGGAACAGTAGACCTTGCGAGCCCTTATAACTATGCACGGTTTGAGGACTTAGCTTGCAAGCGTAGCAAGAGATATGAACGCATCAATAACGTCCTTACATCTGGATCAGACAGCACACTCATAGCGTAAGATGCGGCAATAGCTGCCACTCCCGGATTGGTCTTTTCAACTACAGGCGCAAATTTCGTGGCCCACGTTATCGCTGCTTATATCATCTGTCATATTAATGACCATCCATCCATTGGTCAATGGATGAATTCCACAATCCGAGTCACTCGCATGACCCTGCTAGAGACCAGGTATGGACATATTCCTAGCTTCTATCAATACTGTATCCTACCGTTTCTGTTGACAAGGCGTGTGATGTTCAGCCATAGTGCAAGCAGTCCCGCATCCTGTGGCGCAGCATCTCTCCCCCACTCCACACTCCGAGTCACTCCGACACGACCACTCGCATGACCCACTGCTAGGGACCAGGTATGGACATTGGCCTGGCTTCTTTGGTAGACCTGACAGAAATAAAATATAATTGGGTGGGTAAGTCATTCGATGCGAGGAAAACAGTAATATTGTTGTGTCCATAAGTTAATGTCTACTCGGAGATAGGCCTCGTATTTGTTGGTCCGCAACCTATCTAGAGAAGGAAAACTCGAACAAACCCGGAATGGGGATTACGCCAGTCAGGCACGAGTAGGGCACAACCTGAAATAAGTGGCAGTCTCCTGCAACCAAACTGGCTCCGCACTTATCGACATATCGTTCCTGCGGGTTCAGCCAGTGAGGTCGAGAGGGTGGTGTAGGCTCTGAGCAAACAGTCCTTAAGTCGTCCCAGGCGACACATTGTCTGTGGAGTGTTCTAAATGCGGTATATGCGACGATGTACATGCGACCTCATGTTTAAATCGTCTGCCAAAGACGCCAAGGCCAATATATAAGTTAGTGTCTATGTGCTAGGACGTTTGGATGTCCACTTATTGTAGAGATACGTGTGACTCCAATTCAGGCTACATACACATTAGATCGTAGTCGTGACGTGCCTTTTAACTATGTACTCGTAGTACTTTTGTAAATATCGAATTGTATCACTGAACAGTTTGCATACCATGGCAGTTTCGTGTTTAATCTATACAGCAAAAGTTTGGTATCGTCAACGTTTGAGGAAAATTACCAGTTTGCGCCACTTTGGCCTGATGGGCCAGATGTTCAATTGTTTAATAGTTCATCTAGTTTTAGCCTAGTTTGGGACCAGATGATCGTGTGTGGAGTGGAAGTTGTCCCATATTATAATATGTATTTTTTTGTATCTCTTGAGTAAGATTTGAAAATGTGAAGAAGAATTTCATAAAACGAGCTAGTTCAGGCGGGTAATATTCAGGATACGATACTCCCACGCATGGGTCTCTACACTGACACGTGTGACACTTGTCTGTTCCCAACTCGAAGTAAATTATATACACTTACAAGCTGGTACAGGCGGGCAATAGTCAGCATCGCAAGCCACATCCACAGTAGCACACGGCCTGCCTTCAGGACACGATACTCCGGCACATGGGTCTCTACACCGACACGTGGGACACTTGTCCGTTCCCAACTCGAAGCCGTAGTCGCAACCCATGCGGCAGGTCAGGTCTAGGCAGGTGAGTGATGAGCGGATCCTGGAGAGTTGAAGGTTAAATTTTGGCTATAGCGTTGAAAGAACTGGTGTTCGATTGTTAATGTTGTCTTGATAATGATGTCGGTTGTGGAGTAGCGTGAATGAAATAGAAATGCCAAACAATTTATGGCTTTTAGGTAGAAATCCTAGATTAATAAAAAAAACCCATCAAAAAGTGTGTCAATACACATTTCATGCTTCACCGACACTCGGTAGACAATCAATCAAACCTTCCAAATGATACGTAACTAATTCCAGCCAAAAAAATTGCAGCCACGCCTTGCCCCATTACATAGATAAATTCATTATTGGTACACCAAAAACAAGAAACCTTAAAATTGAAATACATTTAAACAAATTGTGTAACAATTGGCGGTGTTATCGCTAAAAGCGATGACACACAACACAGATAGATAGACAGACAAAATTATATTAGGAAGAAATCATATTATTGTACTTGCTATGATCCTGATATTCACTTCTACATAATTGGGTACAAGGTACCTTTCCATAAGACTTATGTGATATATATACTTGTACTTACTGATCACAATCAACAGCAGAAGCATTATTCGTGCTAGTCTCTGGTATCTCAGTCCCAAATGAGTCCACACACCAGCATCGCCCATTGGCACACTGCTGAGAAGAGAAAGCTCCGTCTTGGTTGCACGTTGGAGCTGGTAGGGCTAGCTTCATGCCGTCGACTGTACCTTCCATCTTCTCGTCGAAGTCGCGGAGGTATTCGCACACTGGGGAATATCAATTGAGAAGGTGTCAAAAGGCGAAGAAGTACCATGAGGTGAAGCTACCCGTCCTGAATAACCTTCAAAAGAAATAATTTCAAGCATCGCTTTCCTCACACTACGCATCAGTTGATGTGTAGTATGCGTAGTGAATTGTATGGAAAATATTTTGATAACACCTGTTATTAATATTGTATAAATTAAAGACCGAGAGAACAAGGAAAATAATAGTTTGGAAACTGAGAGCATCTTTGCTAGAAGTATTTGGGATTTTGAAGTTTTTAAAATACCTAATCGAAAAGAAGAGCGAAAGATCTGACACTTGAATTGTATGTGTCCAGAAAAAATGTGGATAAGTCTATTTCAATAGAAGTTAGTGTTTTTTGGTAGGTAGCTTTGAGTTTTATGTGATTACGGCACCCAAAAAGTTAACTAGATCAGATCAAGTAACATTTGATTACTTCCGTCCTACATTTGACCACAGCTGCCCTGCCTTACATTTTACTCTAGCTAGGACCCTGCAGCTTACAAATGGATAAAAACTGGAGTAAATCCTCATTTCTATCCCATGGTAGTCCTGCAGCTCTTCAAATACTTTGGCCGCCAAGTTCAAGTATTTGCTTTTAATTCTATAAATCTACTTACTGGTAGGAGTATCGTCCACCCGGTCGGTTTGCAGGCGCATCTTGGCAGGGTCAATACAAACCGGGCCACAGTTGGCCGTGGCGCAGCAAACCAGGTCGTTCTCACACTCGCCATCCATACAACTGACTGTGGAGTTTAACCCGCACAGAGCTTCGGCTTCGGTACCACACGATTCTAGGTTAACCTGGTAACAACATACACCGTCATCATCATCAGCCGGAAGATGTACACTGCTGAACATATCCCCCCCCCCCCCCATAGAACGCCATAAACTATTAATATGGGAGGATTTTGCTACTTGCCAGGCTGGTGGTGATCGTAATAGTTGGAATACTTGGAAACGGAGAGCGCTGCTGCCTACTCTCCGAATATGTCTTTCTGCCGGGTCTCACGGCTCCCACAGCATGAGAAAGGGATGGCCTTATTATATAGCCGGGAACCCCACGGCCAATATACACCAGGTCCAGGTATTACATAAATGAAAATTTAGAAATTTGATAATCCCCTCCCCTCCTCCTCTTCTTCCTGCTCCATCATATGAAGCTGGTCTGATGACCAGGATCTATCTGTACATATTTATTAAAACGATTCCAATCACGATATATTTGACTAAAATGAATATGAATGCTGCATCATCAGGTCAACGTCACCAAGTCGTTGTTATAGTTGAAGCGATGACACCAAATTTAGCCAATTTATCGACTAGACACCACTTGAAGTTGGTAATATAAAAGATTTAGTGAAAATTATGTAAGTTAATATCTGCCCGTCAAGAACAACTTGCAATAAGAAAGAATGGCAAGCGGCAAGATCCTTAAAAATTCGTCGAATGAAACTTGTCAAACAAAATAGATTAATTGATCGTAATGGGATATCTGGGAGAGAAGTATGGGAAGTCGACATTTTATGCAAAATTTGTAGTGCTTTCTTTTCCAAGTTGTTCAGTTTGTCGGGTTGAAATAGGTATTTCTTAAGTATTGAGGTCTAGTTATAGGTTATTCCCCAAATATATGATCAACACCGTGAAAAGAAAGTTAAGGTCTCACCAATTTGGTTATTCAAGAAATCGGAGAAAATTTAAAGTACGGCTCAGACTCTGCCATTTTGATAAAGTCATTCCGTTTTCAGTTAAACTAGCAACGCTGTTAACTAAACAGATTAAATGATAGGATGATGATACATACAGGGTAAAAAACGAAGCAGTTTCAGTTGTGCCAAATAAGTTCGATCATATTATATATTAATTATCGTTCGCGTCTACGCCGCTGTACGTCGTTGCTATCGATAGGGTCGATAGAAAAAGAGAAAGAATGCTTGAATGCTATTCTGTCTTCGTTGCACAGCAAATCTTGCTATCGTCATGCCTACTCGGCCGTACCATAATGCTGACGTACTGCCATTACTGTAGTTGCTAGAACTTAAGAGTATAAGACCGTGGGTGGGACGGTTTAATATCTAGAGCCTAATGTTACCTCAAAAGCATCGTCCGTGGCATTATCGTCTCTGTTATAAGGGCAGCAGAGTGCAGATCCGCTACGTCTCGTGTGAGTACAGGAGTGGTCAGAAGGACAGTCACCATCTGCTCCACAGGTCACAACTGCCCCACTATCGTCTGTTGCTGGGGTGCCTGACTCGCAGGGATTTTCATACGAAACTCGAGGACGACCTGGTTTTAATATTACAAAGCATCACGTTTTTTTTCCTAGATTTAGGCAGATATATACCCAGGAGCCAGTCTTGTTTACTATGTTTTAAGTCCCATGTAATAGGAGGCGAGCCTATGGCTTAAACTAGGTTGTGGTTATAAAATCTCGTCAAAATAGTTCTCTTGAACATGAGGCATAGGTTCACATAAAAACCTGAGGTTTTATTTGGCGTTGAAACCGGATAGCGAATTGTTTGGCCGCTTAAAGTAAATACTGATTCATCTTCGTCATCATTAGATTAGATTAGATAATACTTTATTGATACCAAAATACCTACATGAATTATTTTCATGTATTTTGGTTTCAATTCTTTATTGATTTGTTAAATTAACATTAAATGACACATCATCAGTCTTCAAATGCCTGATGATTTTAGGCCTCCTCTTTTCTGCCACAAGCCAAGCTAGATTCACTTCACTTTGACACCAGAATATTGGCCAGTGCCTTTCCCAGACAGATTTCTCGCATTGCCTTTTCCCTCCAAAATCTTTTTCTAAGAAAATGATCATACTTACAAACAGGATATCCCGTGCAGAAATCTCCAGTACACTCTGCATCCTTAACCCTCACACACTCTTCATTCTCCTTACAAGGGTATCCAGCACAAGGGTCGTCGCATTCGCATGTTGGACACCCGTCTACAGTCTTGTACCCATATTCACAGATCCCTGCACAAAGTGCTCGTGCGCAGGAGTTTAGGCTGCGGGACCCTGAGCGAAGGGTTGAGGGCAGCGGGGAAGCGGAACAGTGGACGGATTCTGCTGGGCCCATGGAGCCACGGAGTTTGTTGCCGTCTGAATCTACGCACCTGATGAGAATGATTGTAGGATCAGATAGGGAAATTGGGGGATAGGGGTAAATGTGGCCATAATTTCTTATTCCGCAAATCCCCACTGGGTGAAATCCTTTAACTTTTCCGTAAATCCTTATGACTTCCGGAATAATATTATGACCGCTCAACATTTTGATTGCCCTCTCTGACCCTGTTAGAAACTTTTTGAAGATTTTTAAAGCATCTCTTAAGTAACAAAAAACTAGTTTACTTTTAAATGGGATGGGAATGATGAACGCAACTTGATAATAATTTGACGAAATGTTACAGGAGAATATTTTATACCTATACATAATAATAATGTTAACCAAACTAAACTTGTCTTTTTGTGAAGACCATCTAAATATATGCTTTCATCTAAATATATGGTCATTTATGTAGTCTACTCAATTTCATATTTTGTGGTAAAGTCTAGTAAAGGTGGTAGGTAATCTTACCAGCATACCAGTCCATTCCTCGAACATTGCCTGGATACAAACGTCCCATCGTTAGCGCACTGAGGGACATACCCCCTGCCTTCCCTCTCACTAACAACCAACAACTCTGCCAACATCTTCTGCTGAGTACACATCGTTACATTATTAGGCAACACGCAATGTCTTCCACATTCCCCACCGTCACAGCATTTCTGCATGGAAGAACATTCTAGATCATGAGCACATGGTGTTCCACAGTTGGTGTTGGTCGGGGCAGGACAGGTGCCAGCTTTTTTAAGCTCTAGGGAAGCTGGGCAGCAGACTCCGTAGTCGTTTCCTGGAAGACCAAATGTTACTTTAGAAGATTTTGGCGTGACTGCAATAATATTCGATTTTTGCATTCGTAATACTGCACTTATAAGTACTAGAGATACCTCTATAAGTAAGCTCAGAGATCTTATTATGATCTCTGGGTCCAATAACTTCCCAATACAATTTAGAATTTATCCTTCCAAATGGCGCAGTCGTGGAACCTTACTCAAACAGATTTTCGCATTGAGAAGCTCTCCGTTCTAATCGGACCGCATTATTACATTAATTATTTATTGTAAATTGGCCTGATAAAGTGTATGCTTACCTGATTCTACTAGACATCTATACAGTGGTGGGCAGTTAGGTTTGCCAGGATCTGTGCCGCACAGGAAAGGTCTTGAGGTTTCCGATATTAAGAGGAGATCTCCTACGGGGCAGATGTTGTGTAGGCTTCGCCCTCTTTTACCTGAGGAACAAAATGGTTACCTTTAGTCCTTCAACTGTAGCTATTGCGCGAATGCGAGCATCTTTGTCACTGCTCCGCAAAATTTTGTGCGTTAACGGCGCATTGATTAAAATTACGATTTCTCTAAAGTAATTGTATGGGAGCTATAAATAAAACGTATGTCATTAGTATCGTTATGAAATAAGCTATTATTAAAAAAATTGTCCTGCTTTGACTAGTAAAATTATCAAGGTAAAAGCGCAAGCAGAATTAAAAGTTTGTAAGCCATGGTCAATCTTAGATCTAAAATTTTCTGCTGAGTGCTTGAGAGGGATGAAGGAGATGAAATATTGCTGTGTATTTTATAATATTCAAATGAGAAAAGTTTTTGAATAATGTTGGTCATAAAGCAGTAATGAAATATTATAGTCCACGAAACGTGCTTTGCAGACTGTTCTTTACTGCGTTACTTATTCAAACTTTCATTACCTTATCTGACATATACCATTAAAGGTACAACCATCGCAAAAGTTTCATTTATCACGCAAATAATGGCGAATATCATCACGGCACACCCTCCGTGCCAATCAGAGATAGCGCCATAATCACGACGGTAAATCTTACGCCATTAACTTTGCCGTAAAGACTGCAATTGTGATTCAACCATCAAAATGGTATGGCGTGCTCGTAAAATGCAACGCACCGGCGGGATTAATTTGTCCGTTGTGACTCATGGAAAAACCACCATAAATTCTTTAATGCCTCACACATTTAATACAATATGCATAGTGTAAAGTGAATGTTACTTCAAGTGCCTCCATATGTACAAAGTCACAAGCCACGTAGATATAGATAGAGTATATATTGAATCACAATAAAAATTCCTTCGCAACTTGCATCGCGTGCATATTACACTGATCTTTCTTTTCAGGGGATCGTTTATGTAGATTTTACCTAATGGTGTGTCAATAGAGTTGATAGGGTGTTCGAATGTCTGTGGTGGCATTGGTTTGATGAGGGAAATGGTAGAAATTGAGCCATGAATGACTTAATGCTATTGTTTTAGAAGAAAACTAAGAATCACGACCCATCTATGGATATAGCCTGATTTCTTTTAGCATAAAATAACTTTTGGTAATCGCCTTGATATGAGCTTTGCTAACTTATTTAGTTGTGCTGATGTATTTTATGATTGGTATTGACTTGGTGCACTAGGTAGGTACACAATGGATTAAGAGCTGAGCAAAATAGACAAATCTTCTACAAGATTCTCTTCTAGACTATTAGTAGCTTCAAATGTAGAAAAATGAAACTCACAAGTAGGCACAGGCGGGCAAGGCTGCCTCAAGCAGGGCGTTTCTTCCAGCTGACAAGACAGTTGTCCTGGACAAGTGACTCCGTTACAAGGGTCTCTACACTTGCAGAGTGGACACCCTCGTGTGTCCAGTTCGAAGCCGAGTGGACACAGCATCCTGCACGTGTGAGACGCGCATGGATCTGATCTCGTGCAGTTCACTAGACCTGCTGCGGGTGCTCTTGTGCCTGGTACCTAAAGAATATGATAAGTTATTAAATCCCATCTCATCGAATCTAAGAAGTAGTTGACAGTTCTTATTTTGTCTGATCTGAGAGATTTTCATTTAAATTTAGTGTAATATTTATGATTAATGAAAAGACGAAACGTCAAACGGTACTTCTTAGGTTTGATGGGCTGTAGTCCAGATAGCCGTGTGGTTCCTGGATATATAATTTAGGGCCTATCCCTATCTCATCCCGTGGAAGCCGTGAAACTCAGCAGGGGGACAAAACGGAGAGTGGGCAGTAGCGCTCTCCGTTTCCAAGTATTCCAACTGCGATCACAAAGCCGCCTGCCAAGCGTGGTGATTACGGCCAAATCCCCACAAATGAATAGCTTATGGCGTTTTATGGGGGAGGCCTATGTTCAGCAGTGGAATTCTTCCGGCTGATGATGATGATGAGTCTAAATTATTGATGGTGTCAGTCAGATGTAGATAGATAGATAGAATAACTCTTTATTATTACACTACAAACATGAAACCTTAAATTTAAATATACAATTATAACAAATAATGTAACAATTGGCGGTCTTATCAGATGTAGACTAGATTTTGCAAACAAAAATCTCTATGACATATTTGAGTAATATCATCCCTATTGCTTTAATATTATCGTCATCTCAGCCGTTAGAAGTTACTGCTTTAATATGGTGATCATCATTAACTTCGTAATTGATTCGTGATTGATTCGTTTTTAATGGAAAATACAGTGCAAATGGCAAATAAAAAGCTCCAACAAAAACTCCAACTAATTCTAAATCTACAAAAAACTGCTAAGTTAGTGGAGCTTCCTTACCTCAAAGCCAGCAGCATCCACGCACCAGCAAGAGCTAACGATTTCATTATCACATTGGATCTCCTCGAACTCTCCATCAGCCACCCTGCAGCGTGGAGTCCTCATGGAAGGAACCCCTCGACCGCTTCGACTGTTCTCTGCTGCTAGAGCGCGGGATATACGCTCTGATGATAGCTTGATGTTCTCACAACCTGAGGGAAAGGACAATTTGATGACTTATGAGCCTTCAACTTATGACCCCCCGTGTCCACTAACTTCTGATTTATTCTTGGTAACTATTAACGTAGCTTGATCAATTTCGCTAACTTGTTCATTACATAACCATAACATCACAACTTTTTACCCAAAGGGCAAGAAAGAGGTGTACCCATCCCCATTATAGGCACACCTACATTTCGCCAGTTATGTTTTAGTAAGTCCCGTCTAATAGGGCGCGCGGCACGAGCGTATTTGCCATCAACCGGGTACAAACCCAGACTCCAGATGGCTATTAAAAAAATATATTAAGAAAAATCCGATAACACTGAAGAGCTGGAAATCGAACCCAGGACCTCATGCGTAGCAGTAGCTCATGACCACTATACCTACGAGATAGTACTCGATCACGATTATCATCATCAGGTGCATGTATCTGTATCAGCTCAATACTGGAGATAGGATCTTCACGATGTCGTCGACCCAACAGGGAGATGGTCTGCCGATGTCGCGACCTCCTTTTCGAGGCTTACGTTCTGCTAGTTATCTACTCCACCTGTCACCTGCTAACGCACCCTGCCTAGCGACGTTAATACTTGACGCTTACCAGTAAACATAGGATCAGTGCAGACTCGTCCACAGCTCGAGTTGCAGCACACTTGCTCCCCACACTCATCGTCAGCAGTACAAGGGGTAGCTCTCGCTGGACACGCCGTACTATCCACTGGACATCGACCTCGAAGCTCTGCTATCGCTGGGGAATGAAAACAATCACGGTTTATTAAAGGAACGAAACACCACTTTGGATTTGATTTTGGGACTGGAACCCAGGAAATTATGCTCGGCAACTAACTACTGAGCCAATTATGGTGTTTGGTGTGTAGATACTAGTAACTTAAAACACATGTTATTCCAGGGTTTAAGTTACTAGTATCTATGTAGAAGAAAGGAATTGGAGCAGAACCCATTAATACAAATTAATCATCATCATCACAGCCGTTGGGGCCGGATGAGGAGAGGGGAAGCCGGACGCTGATGCCCGTCCTCTGGGTCTGTAACCCTTAGCCGGCTCTCACGGCGACCACTGGTAGAGAGCGTGGGGTAGTGCTCTATAGCCGGTACTCCTACGGTTTGTATTAAGTAATTTTACCTTGTGGAAGCATGAGCACGGCGCAGATGAGCGCCACCCGCACCGCGGCACGCGACATCGCTGCATCACACACACCACCACTGAAACAATACACAATATTCAATTAGCTTTATATGTAAAAATTTTGAATATCACCCAAAACACAGTAGAGAGATTAGGCGCCAAATAATAATAATTTGAATTTATAATCTAACAGAACGGGTTACCCTAACTATACTGCTCGATTCAATTCATACTTATGTGGACAACCCATATTGTCAGAGTTTCAGCTCTCCAAGATTCCTACAAGGCCTCCAACATGACTTAACATAAAAAAACATACATTCACGACTTTTTCCCGAAGGGGTAGGCAGAGGTGTACCCAGGACTCAGTCCCATAGTAGATACACCCACATTTCGCCAGTATGTTATTGGTCCCATGTAATAGGGGGCGAGCCTATTGCCATATACCGGGCACAGTTCCAGACTCCAGGCAGATAATTCCTAATGGAAAAATCCAATATTTAACACTATGCCTGACCTGGGGATCGAACCCGGGACATGACTTAACAACTGCCTCCTTTACATATATACATATCTTATAGGAAACAATCGGGACCTACAGTTGAACGTGCCATCCGAAACACGCTAGCGCCCAGGTGGAAAGTCGCCACATCGTAAGATTCGATCCAGGGACACCGGATTTAAAGCCGGGCATATTTCCGCTGGGCCTCGGACGCAAAAATAGATACAATAGATGATAATATTTTCAACACAAACGGTCGTAAAGTGACTCGTCGTTATGGCGAAACTTTCTTCACTCTTTCCGTTGATGGATGTTAAAGTCGTGTTACTTTTATTTTATTTGTTTTGATTAATTCCTTACTATATTATAACACTGAATATGCTACCACAATTTATGTGTTTTATACAATAAGAGATGAATATGTCATTATCATACAAGTGTGCTATTTTATACGCCCCTATAGGTGTTAGGTAGAAGGGATAGATAAATTTCGCCGACGAGTAATACCTCGGGACTGCCTCGGTGGCGTAGAGGGCGCATGCTCGACTGCCAATCAAGAGGTCCCGGGTTCGATCCCCAGGTCAGGCAGTGTTACATATTGGATTTTTCCACTAGGAATTATCTCAATAACTGCCTCGAGTCTGGAACTGTGCCCGGTAGATGGCAATAGGCTCGCCCCCTATTACATGGGACCAATAACATACTGGCGAAATGTGGGTGTATCTACTATGGAACTGAGTCCTGGGTACACCTCTGCCTACCCCTTCGGGAAAAAGGCGTGAATGTATGAGTAATACCGCCACGGTAGCTCAAGTCGTAGAGCACCGGCCTCGGATTGTTGCGGGGGGTGCGTGGTTCAAATCCCGCCCGTGGGTGAAATGTTTCTTTCCTTATTCGTATTATAAGTGTGCTATTAAGTTGAACATTACGTATGAGGCGATGTTCGGTGCTAAAATATATTCTTCAATGTTCAATAAGCTTATGCGTTTCATACGACGTTTTTCAACACCGTAATGAGGAAAAAACATACAGTATAGCCCGACAGAAAAGAGTAGAAAATAATGGGGGGGCGCCACTGTATTTATCAATAAGAAAAACTTTTAGGTCATAACGTACACTTTAAATTGGTTCCGTTTCTACTCTTTTCTGTCGAGCTATACTTGTATTTTTATTAAAAACACCAGCTACATTTTAATTACTGATTATTGAAACACAATTCTACAAAAGCGGTCCACTGGCTGCTATCACTCGTATTTTGTGCCTCGGTTGGTATTTACGGACGTCTCATTTACGAGGGTGTTGAACAAGTTATATTAACAATGCATGCAAGTACTCCGTATTTCACGTTACCAATGCCTGATTCATACTAAAAATATGCTGTCAGCCAAAGACGGTCGTAGCCTTGTGTTAAATAGAATCATCGCTACACACTTGCGGACGCATTGAAAATATTAATTAGGATGCGGTAGGCGTAGGTCACACATTGTTTGGGTTGGTTGCTACAATAAGCTGTCAAAATTAAAATTAACTGAAGTATAGCAATAATAATATAGTACATTGTTACACAAGGGGCTAAAGTTACCATACGAGGGAGTAAGTAGAACATAACATAACATACATTCACGCCTTTTTCCCAAAAGGGGTAGGCAGTGGTGTACCCAGGACTCAGTCCCATAGTCGATACACCCACATTTCGCCAGTATGTTATTGGTCTCATGTAATAGGGGGCGAGCCTATTGCCATCTACCGGGCACAGTTCCAGACTTCAGGCAGTTATTGAGATAATTCCTTATGGAAAAATCCAATTTTTAACTCTTGCCTGACCTGGGGATCGAACCCGGGACCTCTTGATTGGCAGTCGAGCAGGCTCCCTCTACGCCACCGAGGCAGTCAATAGAAACAGTAAGTAGAAACAGTTTTATAATGGGTTTTAGCGCCGTGTGTTAAACGATACTTTTCATTACGAGTGTGAGAAAATAAAATTAATAATTTGATCAAAACATCTTGGCTAATATCCTAATACGTGCGACACCAAAAAAATATAATCTCGTTGGTGACACAAATTAAAAAGAAATCTAATTTATCCCATAGAGCTTGACAAGTTATTTTAGCACCGCTCTGCGTACGCAATAATATTTTGCTATACTTATTTATAATGTCACTAGATTAATTATTAACTAGCGGTTCTTACAATTTCACGGCGACATATTATGTAATAAAATAAGTTCACAAATATAAAATATATTATTTTAATAAAAAAATATTGCATGAAGAAATCACGTAATAAGCATTCAGTAAGGAGTGGAGTGCGCACATGCATGCATGCGTCAATGCGTCCTCGCGCCACTTCGCGGTTACGTACACTTCGACCACTCTTTCAAACCTAATGGAATGTGAACGAGGGCGCTATTGTCATGATGTGCTAGAACATTTTGACGGCGACTCAATACAATAGAATAGTTCTATTTCTGGCCACATCCATTATGATTGTAGACGGTCTCTACCGTGGGTTTTCCGCGCACCGCACGGGTTCTGAATTCAATTTGAGACCATTATTATATACTTTTTCAATTTGTAAAGGAGGTCAGATAGTCCAAAGAGGAGATAGTCAGATATTTTTTTAATAATAAAGTAAGAGCGGCCATGTAGGCCTTCTAGGAATTTGACACAATCCCATGAAAAATTTCCAAATCGATACAAATTGAAAAAGTATAAAACAATGGTAATCAATAAATTAATAAATTTTTATATCCTGATATTTTTATAGTGAAGTAACCTATGTCCCTGTCTTTTTAATTTTTCTTATAAACCCTCGGTTTATTTCATAGTGAACTTCCAAAAAATCCCGGTTTTACCCGCGTGATTGGATGTTCACTACAAAAAATGTAGAGTTCATTATTAACAAAAATAAAATAATGGAGACATACTTCACTTCATCTTTAAAATATCAGGATATAAATATATCAAATTGATATACTATATTCGGAGGAAACGGGAATTTAAAACATCGATTTAGTAAATTTTCCATTGGATTGTGTCAAACTGCTAAGAGGTCCTCTTTCCTGTTAATGCTGATCTTTTACATTTTTTGACTTCTATTATTCAGTGAAAAGGTTTATCATTTATTTTTTATATTAAATGAACCAGAACATTATTATTCTTATCTTGGTCGTAATAAAGAGTATACTGCTTGACTCTAGTGCATTACATGAACCATAATTCCTACTTCACAATTCAAAACGTGTTCGATCCCATTGGAATTCAAATCAGGATGCTTCGTAGTACCTACCTAATCGTATGAGAAGGTCCTCCCTTGAGACTTGTACGGACGACACGGAACGGTCTTTAAGGTAAGCGTCTTGGCTTGGATTATGGATATTGAATATTGAGATATTACCAATATAACAAATGAGAAAGAGGGATTTAGATTGGTTTAGAATGTAAGCCAACACTTTTCAAATTCCACCACAATTTTGCCCGCTATGCACGGCTTACCACACCTACGAGTACAAAGTACAACGTATTACAAGAAACTGTAATAATCCTTAAGGAGGCGGATCTACCCATCAAACTACTACTAAAAAAAATCAACTTCCCATAAAATTATTAACCGATCAGCTGAACAATTTTATATGGAAGGTGGATTTTTTTGTGAATTTCTCAATTAAGAAAGAATAAAAAGTTGTTTTGTTTGATGGTTTGATGCATCCCCTTAAGTGAAACTTATGTTACAGAGTGTAACACCCAAAGTGCCGCATGAAATAGCAATTTCAAAGTTTTCAGCAGTTACGGCAAACTCGTGAAAGCACGTACATGTACCTATGTGAACCCAATAAAGATGCGCTTGGAATCTGGGACATGAGAGGAAACTCGTGCCGTTTATAAGTTATACTAGTAGCTTGTAGGTAAAAGTTAACGTTCTCTTGACAGTCAGTATTGTAGCCGTTATACAGCCATTTAGAGGTAAGTCGGGCATAAAAGTACCTCAAACTTTTCAACTAGAAATAATAAAAGTTTTCTGCTGAACCTAGTAAGTACCTTTTTAACCATGTATGTTTCCAGTAGTCTGTATCTCTAACATGCTTTTCTATCGATGTACGCGAACTTTAAGCATTTCATTTGTCCATCTACCAGGAGAGCATAAATTAGGTAGAGTTGAAGTAAAATGTGCCAGTGCATCTCCAGCCATACTAGGTCGATAGCCCTCGCCTTTCACCCGACACGGGCGGCTGCGTGTTGCGTCACCACGACGTGCGTCGGCACGGGTTCACTCACTCCTTGCACTTGCGACATATCTTCTTACGTCTATGTGCGCCTGGTACTTTCTTCTCTAGACACAGAAATAAAGTTTAGCGTTTTGCCAAAAAGCTTGACTGGTTGGTTGGTTGGATTCTACTCATGTGAGTAAGAAGAAGAACATTATCTGAAGATGTGTAAGTAGTACTTGAATAGTGACGATAATATATGTAATCATAGGCCATGATGACTAGGAAATTTGAGTTGCGGGAATAAATAATTATTTATGTATTTACTTAATATCAAAATATTTTTTTCGAAATCAATGGTCTTTGCAAGTCTAAGAATAAGCCCCACTCCATAGCCCCTATTAATATTTTAATACAATACCACATATGCTATTATAGCTCGGCTTAATATAACTTTACAGACTTGAGATAAAAAACCTCGCTTAGTTAGTCATAAGTCACAATATTATATTTTGAGTTCATTAACCCCCGACTATAACGCTTCTAAACCGGTGAAAGTGATCGGTAATTAGCATGCAGCCGATGAATTCATGTTTACGTCACTTCCGTGGCATTAAATTATAATTAACACAGATCTACGAATCTACAAAAAATTAACATAACACATAACCAAACTAAACCTCAATAAAATTATCACGTTTCATGTAATATAATAGAAACTGATCGCCATGAGGCTCTAAGAGCCTTTTTGCCGCCATGAACAAAGTAATTTTATTGGTCGACAATAGGCGGCTTTATATGAGCCATCTCTTCAAGGCAACCAGGCTTTGGATGGATAGAGACTCCATCCTTAGTTACTATAGAAATAGGTCTACAGTATTGATGTGAGAATAAATAAATAGTTTACAGCGTGTAACAAAAAGATGTTATAGTGATAGTTTCGTATCGTAGTATCGTGCGAGGACGAAATATGTTTAGTTTAGTAGTGTTACTGGTTACGAAGCTCCGGTTACGTAGACGGCCGAAGCGATACATCAGGGGGTGGCTTTAACGATCAAAGTGAACAATTTTTAAAAGAAAGACTACCTATAATATAAAAAAAAACATTTGATATGAAGTAACTTGACTTTTTTTTACTGCTTTTTGCTATTTGGTATAAATCTAATTAGATATAAACTATATACCAAATGAAAATTATATCTAAATTAAATTTACAGTACCTACTGTAATGTTACGTTTGATATAAACATTTGGTATAATTTTTATTTCATATTGATTTGGTATAATGCTCTCCCTACCTACCCTATTTTATGTGAATTAGCAGCATTTTGTAGTGGTAAGCCTCTTTTGCAGGGAGCCGCCTAGGGAAGTACCACACCTTTGCCAGTTATTCATCCGCTAAGCAGTAATGTGCAAGCATTACTCTTGGTCTGATGGGCAATGTTACCATGCCGAATTACTGGGCATGATGAATTTTGAATTTTAAAACACTGGGTGGCACTGTGTCTGACATGGGCAATCATGATGCTTACTATCAGGCACCTGATTTGCTCGTCTTGTCAATCACTGTTATAAAAAAATTAGAAAACAATAATACTCACTCAAAATAATGGATTTACATAATGGTAGATTAAAACACAGTTTTATAATCAAACGGTGGTAAAGAAAGTGAGAATAAGAGACATTGCGAATGCAAAAGTTGACAAACGGTCGTGAGGGATTTCACGTTCACGTACCAACGGCGGACGGTTTCTATAAATTGACATGCTATTCACGCACATCACAGAATTTAATATAATTTAAACGTTTTAAATAAAAGTGCAAGCAGTGTTATCTTGGGTTACTCGCACTTGGAAACTGATGAGTTTGTGTCCTCTCAAATGAGTGTTTGTATTTCTCAGGAACAGGTTTTTAATGTCATTCACATCATAGTGCCCATTATTGCATGTTATTATTATCAAAATCAATTTTAGACTCTCAAAAAGAGGAAACGGCATTACACGTCCTCTGTAAATGCGGGCCACTGATTCTCAAACGAAGTATCCATTTGAAACGACAAATTATACCTCCAGATGATATACAACACATCACTCCCCAGAAAATCTGAAAATTTCTAGATTAAGCAGTGAATTATAATCCATAATTGCCACAATAGAACAGCAATAATAGGTACCTAATCTGAAACAAGCGGTACCTTTTCTTTACAGGGTCCCAGACATAAATCGCGCATAATACATTTATTTCCAAAGCTCATAATGAATTGTATATAAGTAATATTATTTCCTTTTTACCTTGTACGAGGAAATTGTATAACAAATCGGTCTCATTTACCGCTGTTGCTCCCAAGTCCCAATATTTCACGTTAAGCACGGTTAAGCTACGATTAAGCTTAAAGTTATTACGAAAGACCCGACCCGAGTCATAAGTACCGAACCTGTGATTAAGAGATTACTCAAATGGTGAATATTGAAACGTGAGCGGTTAATAAACCCAGGGCAATTATTGTAAGGATAGTGCTTACTTAGATAAACCTTAACAGATTTAATTAATTAATCTAAGTTTAATAATTTGGGGCAAAGTGCTTTATAAGGCCTGATGTGGAAAGTCGAAGAACTGGTATTAGGTTTATTTAAGTACAATAATTTAATTAATACAGAAGTTGATTTGGCTGAAAACATAATTTATTACTAAAAAGCTATTTATATTAAAATAATGACGCGAATATGTATTTATTTACAAAGTATTTAACAAAAGTTCAAAACTGAGACAATATTTTAGGCCGAAAAGGAAATTTAGAAATAAATGTGAGTTTGAGCGAACTTCCACAAGTTCGCTTCGAGTTTAAACAGTTCCGAAGTAAAACAACATCAAAAACCTAGTTATATAAAAGCCTTCAGTAAATGTCGTGCGACTCAATTTCGTGACAAATCGGAATAGAAAAGTTAACGCGAGGTTTTTAATTGTCGCTTTAATCGTTAAATTCGGTATCAGAAACCTTAACACGTAAGTTTATGTAAACTATGTAAAAATTTCATAAATATTTCAGAAGTTAGTCACGATTTAAAAATGTCAAGGTCGCAATTCAGTACTTACTTATTTGCCTTATTTTTTATAAATGCGGAAAAATATTTACCTATTTCAATATATGGCGCCCAATGTGGGCCAATTTTGGCCCCAAGTTGGGCGCCAAAATATTATAACTCAAGTTTATTAAATAGGTATGAAAATACCTCTATAAAAGGAAGAATTACATGCGATACGAGTTGTGTCCCGCAGTTTTATCGGCGTATTCATCGTTCTCGTGGGAATATCGAGATAAAAGTACACCATGTGTCAGGGAATTTCAGCCCAATCGATTCAGTAGTTTCGGCGTAAAGAAGCAACAAACATACACACATACAACGGTAGAACCACACACACCGCCACCGACAAACTTTATAATATAATATTAATAGGATATTACTTCATCTAGGACTAAAGCAGTGTTTTGCCAATTTCTTAATACGATACCGTTATGCCAGAAACAACAAGCATATTATAACTAGACAGGAAATAAACTATACTATAAGACGCAAGTTGGTCGTAACTCATAGCTCTTGTCGTAGTAGGAAATTATGGTGCTTCCTAGAGTTTGTCTGATTAATGTTGTACTGTAATAAATGTACATTGGCTTAGGTAACTAATAGGGTAATATTATATGAATCAATATAAACTTTATTTACCAGATCCGTGATCCGATTTATTGCTACTCTTTAATAAAATAATAATAATAATATGATCTGGTCCCAAACTAATATACCTATAAAACAATCAATCAGTAGATTCTCATGTGACAATATAAGATGAGACAATAGAGCTATTGAGTTAATTCTCACACATTAGCAACAAACTAAACAATAACCGTCTATGTATCATACTTTTCAATCACTTTGAAAAAAACCCGGGAAATATTATTAATACACATTCTGTAATACACATTCTATACACATGCACATTCTGCTTTTGTGTTGTCCTGAGTTGTCCAGTGTCTTTTTTTCGAGATTTTTTTTCTCTCGATACATCTCTTGTATCTGTATCTCTCTTTGTATACATGAAAACTTGTTTGGATTTTTTACTAAAAGTTTGTATTGTTATTTTCAGTTCCTAGTAGACTTTATTTTACGTAATTACACGTAGTATTATCTTCAAAAATGTGGGTAGGTGTAAGTGAGAGGGCAAATTAGGTTTTCACCGCGCCTTAATTATTTGAATTATAAATAACCTGACATGATATAATTTATTTAAATTATCTATAGATATTACAATTTACAGCAAAATAATTTCCTCTCTACCCTGAGGATTAGGTATACCAAGACTATGAATCACGACGTTTCCAATGACAAAGGCCTAAAACTCTCTACTGTCATACAAACAGCCAGTTATTCTGTGGTGCAGTTTCACTCGGACCGCTGCGAGCATGCCGATGTCGCATGACTCGAGCAGAGAAAGTGCTGGACTTATTAGCACGGATCACATGTCATTTCTTAATACTCTTTAGAGATTATACTAGCGACGCACTTCGAGTAGCAACAAACAGTAGGTAGTAAAAAATAAGGTAGATCAAAAGATCTACCTTATTTTTAAAAATATGAGAAATATAAATTGCTGCTAATTGCTTCCAGTCGGTCAGTGAGCTGTCACAGCTCACTGCAGTGGGCAAAGCTTTTTCGGCGTAGGTGAATATTCGCACGTGTAACGCGTACATATACCAGCCACGGACGGCATGCCATGCCGTGCCTGATAGCCAAGCCAAGCCATGCCAAGAGAAGCCAAACCAAACCAGACGAACCCAAGCTAAGTCGTGCCGGAATATTCAGCCGATTCGTGGCGGACTGTTGTGTTCGTGCGCACCAGCTAGTTCATGGGGTTGTCTATGGAACGCATCTACATTTATCTACGCCCTGCAGATTTGAATAGAGCGTTAGAAGGAAATGACACATTCTCCGACAAGCCGGCAAAGAAAGCGGATCGTAAATAAACTCTCAGTGAAAAGCGCTAAGCATATATGACGTAAATATTTAGCAACCTGTTTCACACGCAATGAAATTTGCACACGTGCCAATTTCCCCTTTTTCGGACATCTTCAACATTCATCGTCATAATTCAGACAAAACTTTAATAACATACAATCACCCTTTTTTCCCGAAGGAAAAAAAAGGAAGGAGGGTAGGCAGGACTTTGTCGCATAGTAAGCAGGGTACTTACTACTCACCAAGTCTTGTAACATGTAACGACTGTTGCAATATACACTGCCCAGCTCCCAGCACTATGACAAGTCCTTTACAGTGCGAGCTGTTCGGTTGTGGAATGCACTTCCTGTGTCCATTAGGTATGCTAAATCCACCCATATTTTCAAAACACTTGTAAATGAACACTACTTATCATCAATTTCATAGACAAGTCTGCGGCTCAATGTATGTATGTATGTAGTATGTATGTAATTTGTATGCTTGTAATATAATATAACCTATTATTATAATAATGTCTAAGTATATAATATGTATTATATTACTATGTTAATATTTATAATATAAGTATTTATATTTTATATATTGTATAGTATAGTATAGTTTTATATAGTATGTTTATATAATATATAAGTAGCTATTTTATCTATGTATATACCTATATATTGCACACCGCCGTCGTTAAATGTTTTCTGTCCTTTTCCATCCCCAGGTTGTCTGTAAGAAATTGCTATACGCGATAAGACCGCCTGTTGTTTACCATATCTTTCTGTAAATGTCTTTTTGTCTTTTTGTAAAACTATTTTTCTTTTTTTGGTATGCAATAAAGTATTATTCTATTCTATTCTATTCTATTCTATTCTATTCTATTCTATTCTATTCTATATCTGACACTGTATGAAGTAAGTACGTAGGTACGAGCCTCTCGCGCGTGGATCGCGCTGAAAGCTCACAGTGACCCGCCGAGTGGCGGTTTCACTGCGAACACAAAGGCGGCTCCGGGAGCTCGTCACTGGATACGCGGTGACCATGGACGAGCCGTACCCACTTGCAGGTTGATACAGTATCAGATACGTTACATGCTACACGGCTAAGTGACTACCCTGCTGTGGGTACACCCACATTTCGCCAGTATGTTAATGGTCCCATTTAATAGGGGGCGAGCCTATTGCCATCTACCCGGCGCAGTTCCTAACTCCAGGCAGTTACGGAGACAATTCCTAATGGAAAAATCCAAGATTTAACACTTCGCCTAACCTGGAGATCGAGCGCAGGACCTTATGAACGGCAGTCGAGCTTGCGCCCACTGCGCCACTGAGGAAGTCTCTTGTTCTCAATAATAAATATAATGTAAGTATCAATCCACATTGGGCAGTTAAAAAATACAACCCTTTTTTGCTTCACCTATAACAAAGGCTGCAAAGCCATTTGAAAACTTGATTGGAGACTGGAAAAGGGAAGTTTCTTCGTTGCTTCTGCAATCTCCAAATACATCATTCCATGACCTATGAAGGTGTGAAATCAGTGACGTCATAAGATTAAGCAAATGCGATGCCAATATTGCCAGATATTGTCGCGAGCTATTCAATATAACATGAACCATCGCCAAATACATAATTCCATGACGTATAAAGATGTGAAATCAGTGACGTCATAAGATTAAGCAAAGGCGATGCCTATATTGTGAGATATTCCCGCGAGCTATTCAATATGACATGAATTGGGTAACATTGGAATATCCGTATCTTAAAGACGGAATTAGATATACATACATGCATTCACGCCTTTTTCCCGAAGGGGTAGGCAGAGACTCAGTCCCATAGTAGATACACCCACATTTCGCCAGTATTTTATTGGTCCCATGTAATAGGGGGCGAGCCTATTGCCATCTATCGGGCACACTTCCGGAATTAGATATACAGATACTTTATCTTTCCACCTTAACACAACTTACTTCCTACTTTTCTTTTCAATATTATAGTGATTGTGTGCTCTTCCCGCTAAAAATAATATAGACATTGTATTTACTACTTACAGAACTTTCGCTGTTTTGTTTTAATCAACCCACACTTTAACATGACGAGCGTTTGGGGGTAACATTTTAGGACCGGAGAGGTGCAGGTGGCAGGAAACGGCAAATTTTTTGTAGTGGTAGGCCTCTTGCAGGGGGCCGCC
Organism: Hemistola chrysoprasaria; assembly: GCA_947063395.1. Taxonomy (NCBI): domain Eukaryota; kingdom Metazoa; phylum Arthropoda; class Insecta; order Lepidoptera; family Geometridae; genus Hemistola; species Hemistola chrysoprasaria. The sequence continues at coordinate 10,810,519 of OX346728.1, read as the reverse complement.
TGGGGAAGTACCACATCTTTGCCAGTTATTCATCCGCCAAGCAGTAATGTGCAAACATTACTGTGTTCCGGTATGAAGGGCAATGTTACCAGCGAAATTACTGGGCATGATGAGATTCAACAACTCATATCTTAGGGTGACAGGCGCAGTGCAGTGCCGCGCAGAATTTTGAATTTTAAAACACTGGGTGGCACTGAGTCTGATATGGGCAATCATGATGCTTACCATCAGGCACCTGATTTGCTCGTCTTGTCACTCACTATAATAAATAAAAAAAATAAAAAAATTCACGTCTACCTCCGCGCCCCCCACCGCCTCTGTACCCCACAGGCGATTACAGGCTCAATTAAGCGGTCTAGCTATAGCTACCAGATTAATATTATGTTATGATTTGGTTATACTATAATATTATTTTGTATCTCCTCTTAGGTCTACTATCGACATTTTAATAAGAATAAGTAGAGCGCCTCGTTGATTGCCTCGGTGGCATAGTGGACGTAAGCTTGACTGCCAATCATGAGGACCCCGGTTCGATCCCCAAAGTGTTATTGTTTATGGGTTTTTCCATTAGGAATTATCTCTATGACAGCCTGGAGTCTGGAACTGTGCCCGGTAGATTGCAATAGGCTCGCCCCCTATTACATGGGACCAATAACATACTGGCAAAATGTGGGTGTACCTGCTATGGGACTGAGTCCTGGGCACTGGGCACCTGTGCCTACCCCTTTTTGAAAAAGGCGTGATTGTATGTTGTAAGTAGAGCGCAGATACATAGTCGGTGACCAGTCTTCATTTTCATCCTAAAAATTTTGTACTCGTATTTAACTCGCTCCTTTTTAAAAGCGACATGCACCAACAAAGTACGTCATGCATGCTCTACAACCTTTGATAGTGTCGCGTCGCGTCGGAGACTGAGAAACAGAGATCTAAAGACTAAAATTGCAGCATTTCAAGCCACAGTTGAGTACCAGTATCATCGGAGTGTCATAGCATCGTGAAATATGAGCATAACCCGCTTTCATTATACACCAGTTGTTTACGAATACTCCGTGTTGTTTGCAAAAACAATATCTTGACGATCTCGATCGAATTACGTGACTGGAATTGAAACTAGCGATGTATTGTCTCGTGGAAGAACATTTTATACCTCTTTTATATCCATTTATAGTGTCGCTAGGGAGCAAATTTTATAACCCTGAAAAAGGTCTCTAGGCTCGGCGCAATAATATTTGATAAACGACCACAGTCACAGGTGGCTCATTTGCGCCGATATTATATTCGTTTTAGGCGTTTCGCAAACAAGACAACTTCGCGACCACAACCACAGAATAAATAATAGTAGTAACGTACCACAACGCTCGTCGCTGGAGATGATTATCAGGAACGTTTGATTTACAAATCTTTGATTTGATGATTTCAGATAGTTGATTATCAGTAATCATTCTAATTTACTTATAATACCAGTACTTTGTAAATTGTAAGTAACAATGACAATTTTGTATAATCTAAGTACACAGTTGTAATTATTAAAATTGTCTCTTACACTTTTGTAATTGTTATTTCTTTTTATGCTCATTTGTAATTCCTGCCTTACAAAAACTTGTAAATGTTTTTCTTAATCCATAAATATCTATATTTTCATTATAATTAGAGTTTTGTATTGCGGCAACAGACAACTAGCTATTTACATTAATTTAATATAAAGAAACTGCGCAGTCATAGCAGCATCAGTTGCTGGTTTCGGTGATCGACAACAATTTCAAATTGCCTTAACAAGCAACTGTCGAATATGAAAACTATACCTTATATGCCGTATTAAAACAAAAATTGTTTGATCAATCACAGCCGAACAAAATATTTTTTTTGGTCTTATCCCCTTAAATCACGTACATAAATGGTATCTTATCGGGTAATTTAATATGCAATTGATAAATTAATAACCCTCTTAGAACTTTCAACTTCATATTTTTAATGATTTGTGCGGGCACAAATTTGCCAATATCGTCGTGGTTAGAGAGACCAAAACACGCTGGAGACCGATCGGTTTAAAAAAAAAAATCACTTGTTATTTTGGAAGAAAACCGCAACCGATACGTACGAATATCTTAAAACCAATGACTTAGAATATTGTTTATAAAAAGAAAAAGCATAAGTATAGTGTGTCATGTAGTCAAGTGTCAAATGACAAGTAGTTGTTCCCCAATCAGCAATCGCAGTGACAGGTGACTGCCTCTAACGGCTGAGAAGAGCGACATCTAAACTCTAACGGCACTCACCCAGATTAATTATGATCATATTATACGCAGTCTAAAAATATTTATACACAATAAATAATTATATAATCAACTAGTTCCGTGAACTAGTTAACAGAAACGGGTTTCTAGATGCATTTGCCCTTATTAAGTGTGCGATTGCACGGCCTATGCCTTGCGGTATGCGTTCCGTTACCGCGATTGTAATGTGACACAGTGAATGTGCAGTGGGGAATCTTTGAACCCAGCCAATCGGTTGTTTTTGTTTTGTTTGATCATTGAAGAATGTTTCGAATGGAAAAGCTGAGTGACCACTTGAAGCAGTCTTTAGACGAGACTCTACCCGAGACCACCCCAAATAAATAATTGCAACAGTTTTTTTTAATTTTAAAAGAGGCTATAAATTTCAAATCTTAGAAAAATGTAAAAAAGTTGCGATTGTAACAGGTGCCTCGGTGGCTGCCTCGGTGGCGTAGAGGGTGCATGCTCGACTGCCAATCAAGATGTCCCGGGTTCGATCCCCAGGTCAGGCAGTGTTAAATATTGGATTTTTCCATTAGGAATTATCTCAATAACTGCCTGGAGTCTGGAACTGTGCTAGATGGCAATAGGCTCACCCCTATTACATGGGACCAATAACATACTGGCGAAATGTGGGTGTATCTACTATGGGACTGAGTCCTGGGTACCTACCCCTTCGGGAAAAAGGCGTGAATGTATGTTATGTTATGTTATGTTATGTAACAAATGAAAAAAACGCTAGCGAGTTTTAACTCGACTCCAGCGCATTTTAGAGCGGTTTTGGTTAGATGGATGGAGTTTTGTTTCTTACTTTTTCACGCCAAAACTACTGAACCGATTGGGCTGAAATTCAGTATGTAGATAGTTTAGACCCTGAAATAACATATAGGGTACTTTTTATTCCGATATTCCCACGGGAGAAGATTATGCGAGTGAAACCGCGGGGTAAAGTCTTGTATATTATATTTACAAAAAGAATGAAATCTGATTAACTTATAACTAACTTAAGCCTAAAAGAATCGTTTGCGTGAACCTATAAGGCTACGTTACCTCGTTATTACGTCGTATGGCCAAACTTATTCGTTATCTAAGATATTACAGCTTTTGGGTCACCCAGCGCTTCTATAAAATGGAACTCCCTGAAAAAGTTTGGCTTCTTGACCCAAGATAATATCATAGTTCACGCAATCTTAAGAAATATGCATTCCTTACTGAATCCATGGTAAGTAGGTATGGTTTTTCATTTGGGATGAGTTACTGAAGAATATACTATGGTAACACCGCAATACGTTCAGTGACCCAAACACGGATGCGTTCGATGGGAATTTCGCTTGTTAATCGCGAATCGCGAGGAAAAACAACCGATTGAAATATTTTTTCTACGAAATAAGGACATTATACATACGCTGCGTTACTCGCGTAATCATCTATACTGATAACATTGCTGTGATTTTGTGATTTCTGTACGTAGACAATTATTTACAATATCATGAAGATTTTCAATTTTCATTGTGTCATTTTTAATTTTCATTGTTCCACTTTCAATTTTCATTGTGTTATTTTAAATTTTCATTGTTTCATTTTTAGGTTTCATTGTTTCACTTTCTATTTTCATTGTTTCACTTTCAATTTTCATTGGGCCATTTTCAATTTTCATTGTTTAATTTTTAGGTTTCATAGTGTCTTTTTTAGTTTTCATTGTTTCATTCTAAATTTTCATTGTTTCATTCTAAATTTTCATTGTTTCATTCTAAATTTTCATTGTTTCATTCTAAATTTTCATTGTTTCATATTAAATTTCCATAATGAGAGACGATGTATTGAATTAGCCGCTTACAACCGGACTTGATTGATATCTATATAGGGGAGGCCTATGTTTAGCAGTGGACGTCATACGACTGAGATGATGATTATTCGTGACTCCTTAAAAGTTAAATTGAGGTGAGCCCGTTCACTTCAAATCGGTTTTTTCTTGTTTTTTAATTTCGGGAAAATGTATATAGCAGGCAAGTAAGGGTAAATCGGTTAGTTTTTTCCCAGTTTTTATCTTGAGGAATAGTTTCCTTTACAGCGTTCAAATAAGTAAGTTAAACGTGAATGTGGCAGTTGTTTTTAAACGAGTTTTTAAGTATTTTTAGTACCTAATTCGTAAAAAAATTGGTTTGTTAACTATATGTAGTAATTTATAATTGACTATAATATGCCTAAGATACATACCTTATGAAAATCATCGTCATCCTACCAGTACCTACGTGCTTACCTATTTTTGTATAGGGCCCTGTTTCATAAAAATACGTAATTACAATTGGCAATTACAATTGTACAATTGTAAAAAGTTCTTTTTCATAAAAAATATATAAGTTACACTTGTAAATGTACAGGAAAATCTCAGCAATTTTCCACCGATTATAACTTACAATTATACAAAATTGTAGCAAAAATTCTAGAGGCAGCTGGACAGCTGTGTCATAAAATTAGTTTCGCGTTTTTTAATCAATGAAAAAGTAAATTCATAAAATTAGTATTTTAATGCCTAAAGACAGCAGGTTCACGCTGAATGCAGGACGCTTATAACCGGACTAGATGGAAATGTATGTTGAGCAGTGAACGTGTTTAGAAGATAATGTTTTATAGGTATACCAATAACTTAGTAACTACTTCAAAAAATAAAAATGTTAATTGTCATACGTTTATATTTTTTATAGTTAAGTATATAAAACCAAAATTTTTTTAATTTGCCATGTTAGGGTAAAATTAACAATGTAAAAAACTAAAAGTAGTAGACAATTGTAGACAATTTTGTAATATACAAAATTGTCTACAATTGTCTACAATTATAGAGCCTTTACTAAAATATATTTTAGTAAAGGCTCTACAACTCTACAAATTTGTAGATTTTTTTTAATGAAATAGGGCCCTAGTTTATCTATGAGGATAAGATGAATGAAATAAATGAAACCCAGCCTCGAATGATCTAATCCTACCAAATTATTACTTGATGATATCAACAGATTAGGTACATTTATTAGAAGGTCGCCTTTTAATACGGTTCCATCATAATATCTAGGTAAGTAAGTAGTAAGTACTTACTCATTCGGTAGGCAGAGGTACACCTCTGTCTGTCTGTGGGTGTACCCAATACCCATAGTATTTCGCCAGTATGTTATTGGTCCCGTGTAATAGGGGTCGAGCCTATTGCTTAATGGAAAATCCAATATTTACCACTTTGCCTGATCTATGGGGATCGAACCCGGGACCTCTTGATCGGCAGTCGAGCTTGCGGCCACTATGCCGCCGAGGCAGTCCTTTATAACTATACATAATTTTAAAAGCTTTTATTTAACTTGCAAGTATGTTTGTTCGGGTGAAATCTTTGAACTCAATTTTGAAGTAGATATCTTCAACCGATTGAGCTGAAATTTTGTATACACGTAGTTTGAATGACAATGCACGATATGGTGTGTGACATCATTCTAAATCCAATATGGCGGATCATCCAAGATGGCGGAATAGTTATTTTTAATGCATTTCTACAATATGGATATGAAATGAAAGGGCTTGTTGAGAGTAGCTCGAAAAATAATTTCGTGTCATTCTAAATCCAATATGGCGGACCATCCACGATGGTGGAGTAGTTAAAAGCTTTTTTTAAAAATGTTTTTATGGTTTTAATTTATTATTAACCTCCCTTTTGAATTATTCTGTCAATAGATGAAAACTGTAGATCTTTGTAGTGGTAGACCTCTTCTGCAGGGGCCCGCCTGTGGAAGTACCACACCTTTGCTAGTTATTCATCTGCCAAGCAGTAAAGTGCAAATATTACTGTGTCCGGTCACCGGTCTGAAAGGCAATGTTACCAGCGAAATTACTGGACATGATGAGTTTCAACAACTTATATCTCAGGGTGACAGGCGCAGTGCAGTGCCTCGCAGAATTTTGAATTTTAAAACACCGGGTGGCACTGTGTCTGATATGGGCAAATCAGGCATCTGATTTGCTCGTCTTGTCACTCACTCACTATCATAAAAAAAATCTAAGCGTACAGACGGCGCGAAGCGACTTATTTTTATACTACGTGAAGATGTTATTTTATTAGGCAGTATAAAAACTTTTAGTAGGTAAACAATGACTTCACCAATTAAAATTCTGGAAAAATACTGTCCGAAATGTAAACACATTACATTTAGGGCCTCTTTCACCAACCATCCATTCGTCTATTAAAGTGGCGAGTAAGGCGCAGTGCTAACTTCATAATGTCCGTTATGCTAATCGGCTCATAAACTGGTCTTTTTTTGTGAAACCCTCAAAAGTTACTTGAGGCTTCTACTTGCCGAGTAGCACTAATCGGTCAACACTACTCGTGGATGATGAAAGGGGCCCTTGGCTAAATAGTAACAACAAAAGTACATAGATTAAATACTTAAGTACTGAACAACGCAAAGAGCAACTCGCGGTAAAACTCGGTAAAAGGGCGGATTTGCCGGCCTAGTTTCACAATCATTATACGCCATTGTTATTTAGATAATAATTACAAATCCTAAACAGAACAACAAATCTAATGTCGGTTCATGCAATAACAAGCAACTCGTATTGCAAGTGGAAAGAAAATTAGCGGAAATGTAATAAAGGCTATTATTGATTATTGAGTCTGTTTCCGGATGTTACACATAGACCGAATGCTACCTAGGTACGTTTTATCCAACTGCAGCAATGTTGGAGGAAGGGCTGTAATTTGAGCTGTGTACTTACAAGGTATTGTCGAATGAATAATGAGCATGCCTTTGAGTGCCAACGGGAGGACATACGACAAATATTGGCGATGGATGTTACGAAAGAGATAAACTGCAATATGTAAAAAAATAAAACCAATGCATATTTCCAAAAAGACATGCATTTACCAAAGCCGATGCGAAATGGCAGTTAACAGAGTCATAAAATATTGTAAAAAATAATGTATGTATGGCGAGATAAAACTGCAATGCACAGGACATATATTATAACAACTGGGTCAACGTTTACATTTGAAACCCTGGCCGCTTTCCCCCTCTAGTGCAATGCATTTTTAAAACTGCGAGGTGCTGACTTAACAATAAAAAGTTTGTTTTGTGGGACAATTTTCGCCGGCACTCGTTCCGCTGTTTCGGCGACCGTAAAAACGAATCTTTAATTTTCTTGTAGCTTCAATATGGGTAAATGTACACTGGGGTTCATAAAATTCCGAACTTTCAACGAACTTGGGCGTCGTTTGATAATATTATTTAGGCTACACAAAATTTTACAGAAATTGAGGACAGGCTCAATCAAACACAATATTATACAACTAAGACCAAAGTAAATAAAATTTTAAACGTCAGTTTTTTTTTTAAATGTTTAACCATGGACGCAGTTACTAACAAAGGCTTTGAAGCCATTTAAAATTGACTACAGCAAAGTTTTATTGACCGAGCATGTTGTGCGTGAAACATAGAGATTAAGTACAAGGAGACTCTCTCCATTTCAAAGTTGATTATAAATACATTACATTATTATATAATGTTACGAAAAGGTCTTGTTGGGGTAAGAGCGTACATGGCCTTCTAGGAATTTGATACAATCCTATGAAAAATTTACCAAATCGATGTTTCGTATTCCCCTGTTTCCTCGGAATATATTAAAGCCATTCTATAAATTAATATCCTGATATTTATAAAGTGAAATAAATTAGGTCCCTGTCATTTTAATTTCTCTTATATACCCTTGTTTTTTTCATAGGGAACGTCCAAAAATCCTAGTTTTACTCTCGTGATTGGACTTTCACTACTAAAAAATTTAGGGTATATAAACAAAAATAAAATGATAGGGACAAATATCTGGATATAAATATATCAAATAGGTTTACTTCCTCACACCGCAAGCGAGATTGAGCTCTCGACGAGCCCCCGTGAGCTCGGAACGCACCTCACGCACACTCTTGCGCGTGTACAAAACTCCATGCGTACAGTGCTGTGGTACAGTGTCTGTGTAGTTAGGTATATGGTGACTTTTGTATGGGAATTGACTCGAAACTCCGGGGTATGGTTGTTTTATGTTTTATTATAGGGGACTCCCTCTAAGACTCCAAGATACAGAAACTCTTTGGTGGAAGAGATCTCCTCCCAACTCTTGTAGCTGTAGAACTAGATGTAACATCGCAATCCGTAACAGTCCGCATTGAAATATGACACAAAGCAGACTAGCAATTTCCTGATTGCCTATCGATCGTGAACACAGATGTGTACGGGTATTAGGTACCCGTTCAATTATGTTCACAATGGGATCTGTCTTCGAAAAGATAAAGGACTTTGTTGTCCGAATGATGTATCGTGTTGGGAGAGATTGTTTAGATCATCCTTCTTCTTTGCGGTTGTCTTATAAAATAAAAATATTATCAATAAATTTTAAATAACGATCACATCACAATACAATTTGTACAAACAATTTGGTTTCTCATTTGATTGAAGATGTCAATCGGTTTCAGTAGTTTTGGCGTGAAAGAGGAACAAAAAACCATTCTTCGATCTATCCTCAGAAACTTACGCATTTATAATTAAAAATATATGTGAAGTATCTATGTACTCACCTATGTAATAACAAATTAGATTTAAAGATGATAAGTATATTAATTAGTAATATTGAACAATCTTTATTCTTATTGCAATCGAAAAACTTTGATTAGGATGTGGATTTAGTACCCATGAAACATTTATTCCTCAAAAACCGCCAGACCTTTTAAACCCAAGAGAAATAAAGTTGAAGAAAAAAAATTTGTGAATATATTATTTGTCTCACAAATAGATTGGATAGATTTTAGGGATAAAGCTGTCTTTACACTACTTATGATTTCTATCTCAAATACAAAGATAATTTAATTAAATAAATAAGTCTTCATAAAAATAGCGCAACGAGTCATGGAGAGGGCTATGCTCGGAATTTCTCTACGAGATCGAATCAGAAATGAGGTGATCCGTAGACTAACGAAAGTTACCGACATAGCCCAGAGGATTAGCACGTTGAAGTGGCAATGGGCAGTTCACATAGCACGTAGAACTGATGGCCGATGGGGCTGCAAAGTTCTCGTATGGAGACCACTGACCGGCAAGCGACGTTCTGCGCTGAACGTCCATCCACAAGGTGGACAGACGATCTGATAAAAACGGTAGGATTACGCTGGATGCAGACCGCTTACGTGCGGTCTAGATGGAAATCTATGGGGGAGGCCTATGTTGAGCAGTGGACGTCCTATGGCTGAGATGATGATGAAAAAGACAATTTTAAACGTGAATAAGTAATATCAATACCTAGTAATGAATATACCGAGCGATCGAAAATTATACTACTTACCTCTACAAGAAGAACGCACAAGAAACTTATAAGGTTAAATTTTTTCATCCACGAGTTTACAATATTTGGTTTGGTTACATGTGTTTGTTTGCAAGGGCGTTGCCAATGGGGGGTTGGGGGGGAGGCTGCTGCCTTCATAAAAAAATTAATCTACAAAATTGTAGGGCTTTTCTGTTTCATAGAAATTTGTAATTGTAAATTGTATACAGGCAAATACCTGTTGTTTAACTACCGTCTACCTAAATGGGTAATTTGGGTAGAAATTCCTTGACTAGCCCCCCCCCCTTGATCATCGGCTGGCGACGCCCTTGTTTGTTTGTAAGGTGCCGGGTGGTAGCTATGCAGTTTACAGGCATCTTTGTCCTCTATGTATTGGATAACTATAATAAGCCTTCCTGATAGTAGATTTTATACAGGTTTTGAATTTACCTTCAAAAAATAAGCCGTTAGCCGTAGCTACAAGTTTAATGTACGTTCTTCTTGTAGGGGTATATTTCCGAAAGCACGGTAGGCCTCTTTTGCAGAGGACCGCCTGGGGAAGTACCACACCTTTGCCAGTTATTCATCCGCCAAGCAGTAATGTGCAAACATTAGTGTATTCCAGTCTGAAGGGCAATGTTACCAGCGAAATTACTGGGCATGACGAGATTCAACAATGAATATATCAGGGTGACAGGCGCAGTGCAGTGCCGCGCAGAATTATGAATTTTAACATTTTAACACTGGGTGGCACTGTGTCTGATATGGGCAATCATGATGCTTACCATCAGGCACCTGATTTGCTCGTCTTGTCACTCACTATCATAAAAAAAGACTCATTACTGTTTATCTTCATTGACGTGGAAAAGTTTCAGATTATGACCATATTAAATATTTTCTTTTTGACGACGGATACGGAAGGGTGTACCTGGTCCACTAGAACGCATTAATATTCAACACCGTTCTCATAGAAATTGTTGATGAAGAGCTAAACGGTCTAGTATAGGCAAGGTCTCATTCATTTTTCTACAATTTAGGAAGATAAATTTCCCCACGAACGGGATTTGAACCCGCACCTTCCGCACCAATCCGCGTAGTGGGCACTCTCAATCGAGCTACCGTGGAGGTATTAGTCATAGGCAAAATTACCATTTTTATTACTCCTCCCGTATTTATATTGTATTTCAAGCGAATATAGAAATGAAAAAAGGAACGTATTTTTCCGTGCCAATAAAGCCTAATGCCACCAGCCTTATCCAATTGTGAACGCACGCACCTATATTGTAAATTTTGTAACTTCAATACGAAAATTACACAAAGTTATAACAAAATCTGTGTTTTGGATTTCTCCCAAACATGCCGAAATAGCGACTTATGTGCAAAGAGCTTTATGTGCTGAGCTATGAAAATAACAGATGCTATTAAACACACCCACACAATTTATATTATCACAATATGGGTACTGAAGAAAAGCAGACTTGTTATTCGACTTGTCCGGCTTCATTATAATTTTGCGCTTCGCACCAACCTCTCTAATTAAATAAATCGTTAAGATATGTATCCATAGTGTCGGGTTCCATACCTAGATACCAAGAACATAAGTATAGCTCGACAGATAAAAATAGAAACGGAACTAATTTAAAGTGAACGTGTTGACTAAAAAAAATTCTAATTGATAAATACAGTGGCGCCCCCATTATTATCTACTCTTTTATGTCGAGCTATACATCGCCATCTATTAGTTCGTTGCTTAAAGTATTGAAATATGCAGTTAACTTTTGATTGCGTTAACTTAGAAGTATGATATTTTACAGCCACAAGGGACCGCAGGTTTGAGTAATTGATATCAATTTCAACTTGATACATCCACGCGTTCCCATTAAAAAGTGTCTTTACAGACGGACAACAAAGTGATCATAGAAGCGTTTTTTTTCCATTTGTGGTACGGAACTCTAAAAAGAGTCAAGATAAGATTTAATTTAACCGTTACGAAGGGTTTTAATTAGGCTTACACTGAAACGAACAAATTAGGTAGGTTACCTGCCTAAACATAATTAAAACAACATAACAACATACATTCACGCCTTTTTCCCGAAGGGGTAGGCAGAGGTGTACCCAGGACTCAGTCCCATAGTAGATACATCCACATTTCGCCAGTATGTTATTGGTCCCATGTAATTGGGGGCGAGCCTATTGCCATATACCGGGCACAGTTCCAGACTCCAGGCAGTTATTGAGATAATTCCTAATGGAAAAATCCAATATTTAACACTTTGCCTGACCTGGGGATCGAACCCGGGACCTCTTGATTGGCAGTCGAGCATGCGCCCACTACGCCACCGAGGCAGTCATTATTAAAAGCTTTTAAATATTAGATTAATTCAATTTAGAGCTTATTAAAATGTTTCTGATCATAATATGAATTGAAATTCTAGATGTTTGTTAGTACTTCTATATAAAGAACATATTAATAACGCAAGTCTATTATAATGTATGTACGTAATTCTTATTTCACAAATAACGTAATAATATCAATCCTGTATTCGACAAGCGCTTCAGAGGCTCCACGATACGAGTCCAGAGCTTAGTTTGAGTCTCGCTGATAATTGATATGAACATTACATAATGTATAATATTTCTCTGTGTCTAGCTTTGTTATGTGTGTAAAAACTATATATAAATAAATATATTATGATATATCTTACGTCTTATAAGATCGGATCCAACTTTTTTGCACCGTTAACGGAACAACCGATTGGGCTGAAATTTGTGATGTAGAATGTAGGTAGCTTAGTCTCTGGAATAATACATAGGGTACTTTGAAATATTCCCACGGGAACGATCTCTGCACAGGTGAAACCGCGGGGCACAGCTATTATGCCATATATGTACAAGTCCGTAATATTATATGTTATGTGACCGGATTTTTCGTCCAGTAAGACTTGAATGTGAATTACCGGCAGAATTCGTTCCCAAGACTTGTCGGTTAACTATGAAGATAATACTTTACTGATATTACTTTCAAGGCGATGAGATCGCCAAAATTATTTTATTGCTTTCGTAGCAATTTGCCCCGCTTGAAAATTGCGAAAGGATTTCGATACTTCGCTTTATACCCGGGTCAGCGCAATTTGGGAGTATTTCGATCTTTCGACCTAATTTGACGTTTTTTAAATTATTTTAGAAGTAAAATTAGCATTTTTATATTTTGCTTGCTGTGAAGCGACACAGCTCATCATCATCATCATAAACTATTCTATACACTCATAAAATTGCACTATTATCTAATATCTATGCAGCAATAGGAAACATGAGTTGTTAAGTTTTTATGCAAACTCGGCTGACGCACTACCGTGTCTAGGTTATCCCCAATCCCCAGTAAATTCCTGGCCCTCCCAACCGGAATGAATATCGGATCACTCAAACTCAAAGAAAATTTATTTAAATAAGTCTTAAAGAGACCTTTTTTAAACGACAATCAATAATATCAAACTGGTTAAGAATCTACCGTGCGTTCGGAAGTATACCTCTACAAGAAGAACGCACAAGAAACTTGTAAGGTTTTGACACATCCACATTAATATCCAGATTAATTTCTCATATTGAGAAACCTTCCCAACATGGTATAATAAACGTAACGTACAAACGCCTTTTTCCCTAAGGGGTAGGCAGAGGTGAACCCAGGACTCAGAACTCAGTCCCATATTAGGAACACCCACATTTCGCCAGTATATTATTGGTCTCATGTATTAGGGGGCGAGCTTTTTTTTGTCTTCTATCGGGTACAGTTCCAGACTCCGGGCAGTTATTGAGATAATTCCTAATGGAAAAATTCAATATTTAACACTTTGCCTGGCCTTAGGATCGAACCTGGGACCTCATGAGCGGCAGTCGAGCTTGCGCCTACTACGCCACCGAGGCAGTCTTTCCTAGTGTAAGAACAGCGGCTTTGCCCGCTCGCAAGTTTGAGTTTGAAAAACTTAGACGCTCTTCTTGGACCCCTTAGAATGTGATTTTTTTTTATCCTTTCTTAGCACGCGTCCAGATAACGAAAACAACTTACATTCCATGTTTCAAGTCTCTAGGATCAGTGGTTTGGGCTCTACGTTGCATGTCAGTCAGTGAGTCATTTAGGATTTTTTTAATATATAGTGATAGTGATTACACCTATGTTCCACTATGCCCCACCAAGCCGCCCCACTGGTGGGGCATAGTGGAAAGCTACAAATTATGTCGCGGAATATGCCCCACTAAATTGACTCGGTGGGGCGGATTATTTGGTAAAAGTTTCCGCACATATCAAAGCAATGACGGGTGTAACGGAGCCAACTGAATGGAAACGGGTCAGATTCACAGCCCACTGCCTCCGAACAGACACTGCCTATAAACCTGACATATCGGTACATATTTGCAGCTTTATGGGTAAAATATAGATACTACGACATTAAATCGACTGGAAATTACGATATGCACTGACAATTTTATAGAGAGGTGGGCCTTTAGTTTTAAGCCGTTAATATTTTATGTCATTTTATCTATTGTCCTATTCCTCAATTAATAATGTCTTCATCATTATCATCAGCCGGAAGACCTCCACTGCTGAACATTAGCCTCCTCCATAGAACGCCATAATCTATTCATATGGGGGGATTTTGCCGTAATCGCCACGTTTGTGCGGCTTGGTGATCGCAGCAGTTGTAATACTTGGTGCCGGACAACTTTCACACACGGTCATCTGGTCCAAACTAGGCTAGAAGCCTGTACTATGGTAACCAGATGACTGATATACATATCTTATAAAATATATGCTTATAACACCCAGACACAGATCAAACACACATGTTTATGCACACAAATGTTTGACCTGACCGAGGATCGAACCCGCGGCCTGCGGCACAGAAAGCAGAGTTACAACCATCTGAGCCATCGAGGCTGTCAATCTTTTGAATTTTTTGGAGCTAGTAATATTATTAATGTGAATGTTGTCAGGGCGACAACATTTCCTAGGACTGACCCGTCAGAGCTAGTCACACTTCTGTTTAAGTAATTTCTTAATAATAATCTTGACTGTAGGAACTCCCAAAAATTCGTGACCTCCTTTTTCCAAACAGCGTACCTCTCCAAAGTTTTGAAATGTTTGCACGTTTTGATCCGGTCGCAAATTAATTAAATCAACTTAGAAAGAACAATATTGGAACAAGAGACAATAGGCCCGAGTAAATGTTTATCTGACATTTCCATATTCCGTATTAAACAAAGAGTTTCAGTTGAATTTGCATAGGATGAGCTGCGTGTCCCTTGCGCGAAGTTAATATTAACATGAATATTGTATGATACTGGTAAATATATACAGTTATATTAGTTTTGTGAGACCCGGCAGAGGGACATATTCGGAGAGTGGGAAGCAGTTTCCGTTTCCAAGTAGGTATTCCAACTAAGTGCGATCTTCAAGCAGCACAACAAGAATAGAATAGACAGCATTGCATATTGCATTCAGGCACCTGATTTGCTCATCTTATCACTGTTTCATTAAAAAAAATCATCATCAGCCGGAAGACGACCACTTCTGAACACAGGCCTCCCTCATAGAACGCCATAAACTATTCATGAAACAATAAAGTGATAACATTAAAGAGTTTTCACTCTTTATTGTTATCACAACTAGTACAAAAAAACAGTAAAATCACATATTAAAACTAGAAAATGTGTAACAAGCGTGGTGATTATGGCAGAATCCCCTCGCATGAATAGTTTATGGCGTTCTATGAGGGAGGCCTGTGTTCAGAAGTGGTCGTCTTCCGGCTGATGATGATTTTTTTTAATGAAACAGTGATAAGATGAGCAAATCAGGTGCCTGAATGCAAGCATCATGATTGCCCATATCAGACACAATGCCACCCAGTGTTTTAAAATTCAAAATTCTGCGCGGCACTGCTCTGCGCCTGTCACCCTGAGATATGAGTTGTTGAATCTCATCATGCCCAGTAATTTCGCTGGTATGATAATTTGTTGATTAATTAAAAATTTAAAATAAATTTGATTTTGGAATTGAAAGAAAATGTATTGAGTCTGTTCAGACGGTTCGAACCGTGTGAACCCGCTATTATAAGAAACCGTTCCTTTTCACTACATACCTCTTACTATTTTCGTTGTTGAATATTATAATGTGCACCTGATTTGCTCGTCTTGTCACTCACTATCATAAAAAACTACCTACATACCGAATGTCTGCCCAATAGTTTCAGTAGTTTTGGCGTGAAAGAGTAACAAACATCCATCCATCCCCACACACTTTCGCATTTATAATATTAGTACCTAGTAAGTAGGATTCATCATAAAGCAATACTCAACAAGTATGTCGTGTAGAAAATAAATTGTATTATTAACGGTGTTTCTTAACTCATAGGTGTAAAAAAGGCCGTTACAATAAAATAAAAGTTCATTTCATTAGCGGGAACAAGCGTAGGCATGCCCAATACTCAAATATGTGCTAAAACTCACAACTGTTTGTGTTTAATGTTCCGAACAAACCCTGGGCTGCCATATCCACATGGCGAAATTGCTCTAAAACCACAAAAAGGGTAAATAATCATAATAAATGATATTTAAAATGTATGTGGGAAGGTTTGTAATTATTTAAATATGAATATGTTACAAAAAGGTGTAAAAATATTTAGGGGATACATCTACCTATAAAACTGAACTAGATTCAAAAGAATAAACATAACATACATTCACGCCTTTTTCCCGAAGGACTAGGCAGAGGTGTACCCAGGACTCAGTCCCATAGTAGATACACCCACATTTCGCCAGTATGGTATTGGTCCCTTGTAATAGGGGGCGAGCCTATTGCCATCTACCGGGCACAGTTCCAGACTCCAGGCAGTTATTGAGATTATTCCTAATGGAAAAATCCAATATTTAACACTTGCCTGACCTGGGGATCGAACCCGGGACCTCTTGATTGGCAGTCGAGCATGCGCCCTCTACGCCACCGAGGCAGTCATAATAAATGATAATGATGAGGTATAATCATAATAAATGATATTTAAAATGTATGTGCGAAGGTTTGTAATTATTTAAATATGAATATGTTACAAAAAGGTGTAAAAATATTTAAGAGGATACATCTACCTATAAAACTGAACTAGATTCATAAGAATGAATTGTGAAATGCACAAATAAACAAATCGACTTCCCAGTTCCCATACAAAATTGCCAATCACCTTGGCTTTGCATGGAAAGTATATGGGACAACTTCCACACACGATAGATTTACACGGTAGGTTTATTTTGGCAATGCCGGTCAGCATTTTGGCCCCTTTCCCTTTTACCAAGGGATAAGCTGATCTGATATTTTAGCATTAATTTTTAAGTAGTTTAAAGTTTTAACTTTAATTTTGTAAATTTTAGTAAGTACCTAACAATGTAATAAGTAAAAGTTCTTCTCTAAATTCAAATATCCTATTAATCGTACTAATATTATAAATTATGCTAAAGTTTGTGAGGATGGATGGATGGATGTTTGTTACTCTTTCACGCCGAAACTACTCGGGCTGAAATTGCAGTGTGTAGATAGTTAGACCCTGGAATAACATATATAGAGTACTTTTCATCGCGATATTCGCACGGGAACGAAGACTACGCGGGTGAAACCGCGAGCACAACTAGTAATAAATAATAATATATTGAAGAGTAAACTTGTAATAGAATAAAACATCAGTTCTCAGTCTTTATAAGTCTATATAGCAATTATTAAATAAAGCAATTATTTAAAACATAATATTATGGGAAATGTGTAAATTGGCAACACCACCTCTCCAGTTAATCATGGTGACGGGGGTTAGAACGAACGAGCTCTAATAATTGAGAGAAATCGTTACAAGGACGTCTGTCGTCTGTAATTAATTCGATGTAGGAACACTGTCTACATAACATAACATACATTCACGCCTTTTCCCGAAAGGGTAGGCAGAGGTGTACCCAGGACTCAGTCCCATAGTAGATACACCCACATTTCGCCAGTATGTTATTGGTCCCATGTAATAGGGGGCAAATAGCCTATTGCCATCTACCGGGCACAGTTCCAGACTCCAGGCAGTTATTGAGATAATTCCTAATGGCAAAATCCAATATTTAACACCTTGCCTGTCCTGGGGATCGAACCCGGGACCTCTTGATTGGCAGTCGAGCATGCGCCCTCTACGCCACCGAGGCACTGTCTACAATCATATAAAATGTGGCCAAATTTGTAACTAACCTTTTTCTCATCACTCAAAATGAGCTAGCACAAAGACTTCAGGAACCTCGTATACTTTGATTCATACGAGTTTATCGTAGACTGTATGCACAGACAAATAAACTTTTGACAAATAAGACGATATTTTGGGGGAAGATATATTATGCTGTTGCTAAGATTATGCATAGAATTGGGCAACATTCCTTTAGCTCCACGAGAAAATTAAACCGATTTTGGTTTCATAATAAAATTAAAAATTTTAAATTATTTTTAAAGAAATCGCTTTAAGTGAAAAATCCGCCAATTTTACTAGCCTAAGACTTACTTTATTTTTAATCACAGATCAGGATGACTAGCTGTGCCTCGCGGTTTCCCCCGCGTAGACATCGTTCCCGTGGGAATATCCGGAAAAAACTACTCCATGTGTTATTCCAGGATGTAAGCTACCTTACATACCAAATTTCAGCCCAATCGGTTCAATAGTATTGGCGTGAAAGAGTAACAAACATCCATCCATCCTTACAATCTTTCACATTTATAATATTAGTAGGATAGCACGATGTTCGCTGTAAGGTGTACAATAAAGTGTTTATCTAATATATCTTATCTATCTATCATGAAAGTAGGGTCTTTTAAGTTGTGTTGTCTGTGACTGTATGAGAGGCCATTAAAAGGGTTGGAATTAATTGAAAATTATATCGCTAATAATATTATATACTATAAGCTTTAGCTTTGATGAAGGCAAAATTAATAATATATGGAGTTGGCGCTTTGTGATAATGAGAAATCTAATAAGTAATCTGTAATCAATAATATATTTCCTCTTTGCATGCAATTTTGCGGGCGGGATGGCGGTGCACTATGCATGTTGTTTTTGACACTAAAAATCGGAACTAAAAACTAAATATTCTTGTTCTAGGAGTTTGTTTGCTTCAGGAGTACCTACCTCATTAACATAATTAAAAGTGTACCTGCCTTAGATCATTGCTTGTATGATCTGAGGTCCATTCTATACGTGCCTGGAGTACCTACACCAATAAAACTTTATTCTACTTAGTTCCGTAAATAGGTTATGGGAGCCAATTATTTTCATTTCTCATTATTATTTTACCACCCAAATAACTATACTACATAACTTGTTTTCGCTAAAACTTTTTGAACCTCCGAAGCCAATAATAATAATAACACAAAATTAGAGTTGTAAGTTGCCCGACAGTGGTTAAGGGTAGCCAAGTTTGCGCACCGTCTACTGTATTACCTGATTATAACGCTGGTAGGGTGACCATTATTAAAATATACTATGTATGTGATATTGTAGTGGTAGGCCGCCAGGGGAAGTACCACACCTTTGCCAGTTATTCATCCGCCAAGCAGTAATGTGCAAACATAACTATGTTACGGTATGAAGGGCAATGTTACCAGCGAAATTACTGGGCATGACGAGTTTTAACAACTAATATTTCAGGGTGACAGGCGCAGTGCAGTACCGCGCAGAATTTTGAATTTTAAAACACTAGGTGGCACTGTGTCTGATATGGGCAATCATGATGCTTACCATGAGGCACCTGATTTTCTCTTGTCACTCACTTAAAAAAATGTTCTATAATGTGAGTGAAAGTTTTTCACAGACGCTATAAAAATTTTGCTATAGTAAATTGTTAATTGTTGGGGCTAAAGAGACCTATTGTATACGAGGTTACTCGCGAGCTTTAGAGAGGGAGAAAAAAAAAACCGAGTTATAATGGGTTTTACCGCCGTTTGTTACACTACTTTTCAACTACGATTGTGAGAAAATAAAATTATTAATTTTATCAAAACATGTTGGTACGCACGTATAGGATATACGTGCGACACCAACAAAATATAATCTCGTTGGTAACAAAAATTAAAAAGAAACAGTAGCGAAACGCTTATCATTTTAAACATTTATGCCCGAGAATAAACTAAACATTTATTTATTTAACCCTAATTTTCGTGCAAGTTGTGAAGGTATAAAATTGACTAGATAAATTGCTTCGCTGCCCTACTACGATCAATGCTACGTCGTTAGGGCAGTGCTATGTGCTACGGGCTTCGCTACGTCGCGCCACTGCACTTGAATAGAACAATTCAAAACATTCTTCTTCATCATCATCATCACCATCACCATCATCAGCCGGAAGACGTCCACTGCTGAACATAGGCCTCCCCCATAGAACCCCATAATCAGAATCTAATCATATAGGGGAATTTTGCCGTAATGACCACAATATGTGTTATTCCAGGTTCTATCTTACATATCTTACATACCAAATTTCAGCTCTATCAGTTCAGTAGTTTTAGCGTGAAAACGGAACAAACATACACAAAAGAATAACGCTACAGCTGTGTTTTTTGTGCCATCTAGATGGCGCTGGGAGTTGAGCTGGAACCCGCTAGCGTTTTGTTTACCTTTGACAAACGCAAATTTTTGACATTGTCCTGATATTTGATAATATTAGTAAGATAAGATGGTCAACCTACGTACGGGGAAGCAACTCTGCGGTGGCTTACGATACGCGGTCACGCGAGCCTCGGGAAAGCACGACCTTTACGTTTTAATTGTGATCATTTCTACCCCTTAGGGCTATCCGTTCATAATGTTATGCTAGATTATTTTGTGATGATACTATTATCATCACCTATAAATACCTATGTATTAGGTATAAACTTAACATTTTTATCTATGCTATACCTATATAATTATCACAGTATTATATAAGTTTAATTCATCAGCCGAAAGATGTCAACTGCTGTACATAGGCTTCCCCCATAGAACGCCATCAACTATTCAAAATGGGAAGATTTTGTCGTAATCACCACGCTTGTTGTGCGGCTTGGTGATCGTATTATTTGCAATACTTGGTGCCGGAGAGCGCCGCTGCCCACTCTCCGAATATCTCCCTCTGACAGGTTTCACGGCTCCCATCAGATGAGTAAGGATGGCCCTATTATATAGCCGGGAACACACGGCACTTAATTATGGATTATTGTCGATTTGTCACAAAGTTCGCCACGAACAAAAATTATCTGGTTTATAATTGTTGTAATTTTTTTATTTATATATAAATAACTATTAGTAGTTAATTTTAGGTATAATTGTCATAATATAGTTATATAAATCAATTTGGATTTATCGCTAATCGGCTGCAACACGAGTAGTGGTGTTTATTTCAGACATCCATAAACAAAGACATTTGGAAAATCAGTCATTTTGGGAAAAGTTGATTTTAAGATTTGTTCATAATGAGTTTAGTACAACATAAGATTCAGTCCAAACAGATCGCAAACGTGGTGCCGAGCATGCGGTAATTTGCCAACACACATCATGCGACTTAACCTTAACTCACCTCTACGACCAAAGCGACTTTGCCAAAACTTTTTGTAAGAAATTCCATGGTAATGACCCAAATTATCCGTCTACATAGTATGATTGCTCTTTTGTAGGAAGAAAAATATATATATTTTTTGTTTTTCCATGGAAAAAGAAAATAATCGTAACATAAGACTGGAAATAATTATTACCCTTTATCAAAAAGGTAATTGGCATTGATATATTTATCTAAATAATATGCTTGTGATGTAGTAACTTTCAAATAAGGATAAATTTGTGAATGCCCAGTTTATTTCAAATATAAAAGGTATATATTATATTTTTTACGATTTATTTTTTGTACTTTTCTTTCAACAGTATAATAAAGGCTCATTTTCATTGGTCCTTTTACCGCATGCGGGGAGTCCCCGAATACGGGCTATCGACCAATGAAAGTAGGCTTTAAAATCTGTACCTCGCAGGCTATAACCCTATATCGACTAATGAAAACAGTTACTGCATGCGGTCCTTATGTCATGCTGGAACAGAAATATCCCGCACTCCGCATGTGGATGTCGATAGGATACTTACTGCTAAGAGGACCTCTTAGCACTTTGAGACAATCCTATGGAAAATTTACCAAATCGATGTTTTGTATTCCCCTGTTTCCTCCGAATATAATACTGTGTGAAATTTCTCGTAAGTATATAGCTGGACACGCTCTTACTTATAGGAACATAAATAATACTTACAACAATAGTTTGAAGGATATCGGTGGTCATGAGGGCATAAGTTATGGCCAACTGCAAAATTACTCTAAACTTTGGAGACATGCGATGTATTTGTCGATATTAGCTGTAAACAAAATTAAATAGATAGGTATAGGTATTTATAAGTCTGTCAAAACTTCGTTACTTTTCTTCCCATTTCCAATAAAATATAGAAAGCGGTAAAATACGTTCCTTTGGGAAGTTTTCTACATTTCGCTTGTTTACTAAGTAAACACTAATAAGGCCAAAAAATTGTTTTTGTTCAGCGTCACGTATCAAGCTGTATTTTAGGTATAGTTATTTGTATTCGGTGGGTATAGGAAGGTATAGGTTTATTGCCTTCAATTTTTTTTCTATATCTTTTTTTCCTATAGTTCTCCTCTGGGAAATGTTGCTCATGCCTAGCTCTTTTAGGAACAAGGATTTAATTATAAAGCGCAACAATGCTATGACAACCATGAGTGCTTTTCTATCCTATATAGATTTACTACCTCTGTACTTATGGAAGCGTGGGTTCGTCGCATACCACCGTTGAATCTCTGCCAGAAACCGCCATTGTTTAACTTGGCTTGGAAAGTAGAGGTTCAAGGCTTTTACACCGAGCGAGCATAATTAGGTACTTTGGTTTATGTTTTCGCTAACTGCTGCATGCACCTATAGCACAGTATAGATAATAGTTTACCAACCTACCGTTACCTACTATGTTATTATTAAGCACTTATATATATTATATACCTACCAATTTTACTTTTATTGTAGAAAAATCTCAAAAATGTTCGGAATGAGCGCAGTATTATTATGCAAACATTTTCCCTACCCTGATATTAATTTAACAACTACCCTACTGGCCCTACTTAGTATTCTAATTCTAATATGTCATATATCTATGTCATATATCTCTCTTATATATAGTAGGTACAGGGTCACTGATAATCAATTAGCATTTAACAGGAAAGAGGACCTCTTAGCAGTTTGACACAATCCTATGGAAAATTTACTAAATTGATGTTTTGTATTCCCCTGATTCCTCCGAGTGCAGTAAAGCTATTTGATATATTTATATCCTGATATTTTAAAGTTGAAGTAAAGTATGTCCCTGTCATTTTGTTTTGTTTATAAACTCTACTTTTTTTGTAGTGAACGTCCAATCTCGCGAGTAAAACTGGAACTTTGTTTTGGAAGTTCCCTATGAAAAACCAAAGGTTTATAAGAAAAAATAAAATGACAGGGACATAGGTTACTTTACTATAAAATATCTGGATAACTTATAGAATGGGTTTATATATTTGAAGAAAACAGGGGAATACAAAACATCGATTTGGTATATTTTTCATAGGATTGTGTCAAATTCCTAGAAGGCCATGTACGCTTTTACTGTCATATTATTGTATATGTCATATTAGAAACAACTTCCTGTGTGGAATTAACTCGACAATCTCGAAAAGTAATTCAGGCTTTCATTGAAAATACCTAATGCAAAGGGTTGGGTACTCTCATTCGATTCACAGATCGTTAACATTATAATATTTCCTCGGTTCAACATTAACGTTTAGCCAAGTGTAAGTCCATTCATTTTCATATCTCCACATTACAGTCCGAGTGAGCTTCACATTACCCATTACACAATTATGAGCACTTACTCACGTGCTGAGAGCTTCTGAGGCCTCTCGTAAAAACTTACCAACCCCGGTAAGATATTACAGCTATTAAACACCGTATAATGTACCTACCTACAACATATTTACGGACTGCCTCGGTGGCGTAGAGGGCGCATGCTCGACTGCCAATCAAGAGGTCCCGGGTTCGATCCCCAGGTCAGGCAGTGTTAAATATTGGATTTTTCCATTAGGAATTATCTCAATAACTGCCTGGAGTCTGGAACTGTGCCCGGTAGATGGCAATAGGCTCGCCCCCTATTACATGGGACCAATAACATACTGGCGAAATGTGGGTGTATTTACTATGGGACTGAGTCCTGGGTACACCTCTGCCTACTCCTTCGGGAAAAAAGGCGTGAATGTATGTAACCCTAATTCGCAGTCTGATATAATTACTCTGATATAATTACTGAGTATTTTTCCCCATGTGTAGGTATATAAGATTTCTGTAGTGGTAGGCCTCTTTTGCAAGGGGCCGCCTGGGGAAGTACCACATCTTTGCCAGTTATTCATCCGCCAAGCAGTGATGTGCAAACATTACTGTGTTCCAGTCTGAAGAGCAATGTTACCAGATAAATTACTGGGCATGACGAATTTCAACAACTAATATCTCAGGGTGACAGGCGCAGTGCAGTGCTGCGCAGAATTTTGAATTTAAAAACACTGGTTGGCACTGTGTCTGATATTGGCAATCATGATGCTTACCATCAGGCACATGATTTGCTCGTCTTGTCGCTCACTATCATAAAAAAAGATAATTAGCTGTGCCCCGCGGTTTCACCCGCGTAGCCTATGTTCCCGTGTAATCCATCCATCCATCCATTCTCACAAACTTCGGAAAGTAGGATATTATATTATACAAAATACTAGTATACCTTCAAGTGTTGATATATTTTTTTTTTATAAAATTCTAACAGAATATGTGTACGTCGTACATTACGTGTCTAATCTAAAGAAAATTAATAAATATGTAATTTTCATACAATGCCTAAAATTAACATTCTATACATCTTCAAGGAATTATATAAAATGACTGAATTTCGCACATATCTGGCAACGTCAATAAAAAAGTCTTCACTTTTAAATCCATTAGTAAGCAAGCCTTTTTCACTCGCGCTTTTGACGCAGCACTTTCCACTCTTAGCCTTTTTTCGCCTGTTCCCCTTTTATGTCATGCGATATTTTCATAATTTTTAGGGTTCAATTTGCATAATTTAAGGGCTTTCTTTTTTTCTTAGCGAGAAATTTCGTGGACATTTCTCTGATTGTATTTCATGTGTGTATATGAACAATAAAAGAGCATGGGTAATGACGCTCAACGTAGCTTGTCAAAGTGGCGCCCATTGTAGAATGATATAAGTGCAAGTGCCACCCAACTTAGAACGTCACTAGTGGCGCCCAACATAAAATGTCAAAGTGGCGCTTAACGTGGAACGTCACAATTGGCGTCCAACGTAGAATGGCACCATGGTTATCAACATACTCGTAGAAGGCACAAGTGGCGCCCAACGTAGAACGTCAAAGTGGCGCCCGATGTGGAAAATCAAAGTGGCACCCGACGGGTCCACGCTCTACTTTCATTCTATCAAGTACCTATTAAGAAGTCTATATGTCATAAGCTACAAAACAAAAAACTTTATACATAACTGTTTTTTATATTAGTGCTATTCTTTTATTACATATCAACATTTAATACAATATTAAATATAATGGAATCCCTACTTTCCAAAATCTAACTTTCTTCTTTAACGAAAAATCAAGGAAAAATAAAGAAATTTTCGAAATACCCACGGAAACGAAGTTGCGGGAATTATTCTAGTAACTTATATTATTACTCCTCGGTGGCGTAGAGGGCGCATGCTCGACTGCCAATCAAGAGGTCCCGGGTTCGATCCCCAGGTCAGGCAAAGTGAAAAATATTGGATTTTTCCATTAGGAATTATCTCAATAACTGCCTGGAGTCTGGAACTGTGCCCGTTAGATGGCAATAGGCTCGCCCCCTATTACATGGGACCAATAACATACTGGCGAAATGTGGGTGTATCTACTATGGGACTGAGTCCTGGGTACACCTCTGCCTACCCCTTCGGGAAAAAGGCGTGAATGTATGTTATGTTATGTTATATTATTACTCTCAGTATTTTTGTATTTCAAGTCAATTCATATTCATACAAGCCGTCACTTGAAAAAAATGCCTACGCGAAAGGTCTCATTGTTAGCCTACCCTTTATATTCCATTCTTAGTACTTGATGAAAAGAAAACACGGCTTCTACTTACGCAAAAAACAAACTCAACAACGGCATTATTTATGTACCTATCTGTCTCTAGTGGCTTCTTGATAAGAATCTTCTTCGAGAAACCTTGAAGGAAAATGAAGGTATTTAGGTATTTTAGTCAAAATATTGCGCTTATTCCGTTTCCTTCAAAAAACAATTGTTGTTACCTCCAAATTTTATGATTTAGGGTGTTTCTATTTGAATAACGTATATAGTGCAATCTTACAGTTTATGGATATGTTCTATGGTATATGTGGATGATTTTGGTCATGGAGCGTATTTTCAAACATTCTTTAAAAGTGCCAATTTACCTGTAGCACACCCCGGAAACGACTCAATTCTATACAAAAATCGCGATATAACTACCTACTACACTGGTTAGTCCTGCTATGCTCTAGTTTGGCTATGCTCGACTCAAAAAATAACTACTAAAAAGTTTCGCTTTCCACGAAATCACATTCGTAGACAGTGATGAAGAAGTGTTAAGTGTAAAATTTTATTTAACCATTTTAAAAGTAAATTAAGAAAACCTGGCATGTAAATATTATGTTATCCTATTCTTAATCATCATCCCAGACACTGTTTGTTTTGTACACGCGCAAAGGTGTGCGTGCGTGAGGTGATTTCCCAGCGAAGCGGGGCTCGTGGAGAGCTCAATCTCACTCGCGGGGTGAGGAAAGCCAGATTGGTGGGCGGATGACAGTGTCCATTCTATATGGAGCGTACATGGCCTTCTAGGAATTTGAAACAATCCTATGAAAAATTTACTTAATCGATATTTTGTATTCCCGTGTTTCCTCCAAATATATTAACCCATTCTATAAATTTATATCCTGATATTTTTATAGTGAAGTAACCTATGTTCCTGTCATTTTAATTTTTCATATAAACCCTTAGTTTTTCAATAGAGGACTTCCAAAAATCGCAGTTTTACTCGCATGATTGGACGTTCACTACAAAAAAATGTAGAGCTTATAAACAAAAATAAAATGATAGGGACATACTTTACTGATGTTACTATCGATCTTTTGTATTCCCTTGATTTCTCCGAATACCTATTTAATATATTTATATCCTGATATTTTAAAGTATCAACTTTTAGTAAATATTCCATAGGATTGTGTCAAACAGCTAAGAGGTCCTGTATCCTGTTATTATCTGTTCTGTGCCGGTAGTATAGAATTTACCTGTAGCTGTAAGTATATTGCGGTCAGAAATTTACGATACAATATTAAGGGAAGGTAGTTGCTACAGCCGTAATACAGACCTTATTACGCCTCGCACAATAAGGTACACCTCTATATATAGGTATAGGGAAACAAAGCAGGATTGACGCACGTAAGCAGGGGTAAGGTAGGTATCCCTTCAGGGTTGCCAAACTCTTCAATATTAAACGCAATAGTAGCAACCCTAAATCAGAATTCCACTTCAAGCTAATGCAATTCGACGATCCCATTTTCAGACTTTAACTGGGTATATATTTTTACTATCTTTGTATATGAACGAAGGCGCTAAAGTCTATGTGCTAGAACATTTGTATAGTTACTTGTTACCGAGGAATCTTGGTTCCATTTCTGGCCACATTCGTTATGATCATGTATTTTCCAATTAGCTGAGTGCAGTTAGAGGTTCAATTTAGTTTATGTTTGCGTAATGCCTGAAGAAGCCGCTATTAACGAGTAATATTAGCCTTTTAGTGCTGTTACATACCTATACAACATAGCTATGGTTTTATTATTTTGATAGGCTGAGTGCACACACAATAAAAAATAAGTTGATAAAATTAATTATGTTCACACAATTCGTGTCAATAAATGTTATAAAATGTGTCAAAATTAGGCTGGTGTGGAGTTTTGTATATTATAACTACCAACATAAGTGAAAGGCATATATAAATTTTGTTAGTTTTTGTAGATGCCTATTTATGTAATGGTAGATAGTATACAAAGTATACAAAAAAAAGAAGATATTAACTGAAAATCAAATTAAAAAAAACATTTGTTAAGACTACAAAAGTTTTGCATAGGTAGGTAATACATATTTTGTATAAATATTTGGTGCCCTACCTCTTGGACAAGCGTGAGCTGTAGCCCAGGAGGCAGTATAATATTTATTTAATTTTACAGAAATAACAGGAATTTTAAACACTTATCTTGGAATTAGGTACATACATTCTGGTTTTATAAAAATTAAAATCTTTTCAGACTCTTAGCCCATATGTGACACTCATTTACCGAATTAATAAATATAATTATAAATTATATTTGAATTGAATTACATTTTTAAAAAATACATTAAATATTACTTATAAAAAGAAGAACCTAAAAAAATCAATTCACTTCAAAAAGAACTGAGTCTTAATAAAGGGGGTGATCCATTGGCGAGATAAACCTTTGGTTCGTCAACGAGCCGACGAGCCAAAGGTGTGAACCGTTAATGTAGCACCTACAAGACCGCGGTTTTATAGGTGCTCCATTAATTTGGCTCGTCGGCTCGTTGACGAACCAAAGATTTATCTCGCCAATGGATCACCAAAGGGGGTGATCAGGTGATAAGGTGTACACTGGTGTACACATCACGCAGGCTAAGATTAATTTCAAATGTCACATTGACAAATCTCATTTGAATCTCACTCAATCTCGTTTGAATCACCAGAATAAAACCTATTTAAAATAATAAATGTAGTTCTGCAGGAGAAATCTTTACTGTTCGTTCGGATGACGAATTATCGTCACGAGATTATCTCGACACGAGTTTGGTGTGAAAGTTGCTTATTTTTAATATTTAAGTTATATTTTTTGCTGGTGACGTCATGAAACACGATTTTCCTGTATGTAACCAGCCTTATAAAATGTATTATGGAATGAACTGTAGACTTTACAAAACTCTACTGTAGTAAAGTGTTTTTTTAGAAAAACATCAAAAAACATGAAAATATACCTTTAATATGGACTTTAGGATGGACTTGAAAAAACAGCTTTTTTGAAAAAAACAAAAAAG
This sequence comes from Hemistola chrysoprasaria, assembly GCA_947063395.1. Lineage (NCBI taxonomy): Eukaryota > Metazoa > Arthropoda > Insecta > Lepidoptera > Geometridae > Hemistola > Hemistola chrysoprasaria. The sequence continues at coordinate 10,781,633 of OX346728.1, read as the reverse complement.
TGACGAGGCAACCTTATTGGTGGAATGTTAAACTTTTTAATTTCCAAAATTCCAATGTCTACCAATAAGAATATTTTAAGTTGGATCTGTTTATATCTCTTTTTACTAACCTTTTTATTTATCTCAATAAACAGCGTTCTTTTCTATTTTTTTTTAAATAATTTGCAATCAAACTTAGTCGCATATAATATTATTGTGAAACAAACAATAAATTGTGTACGCGGCCTTAGAAAGCCAATTAATTAGCTGTCTTCATTAGAAGCCTTCGTAGATTTACGCAACAAAGATATTATAATAGATAGGTATGTATATTAGTATACCTAGCAACAGTTATACAACTGCCTATACATATATACAGCCTACATCGCGAACAAATATAGAAACGACATTGATTTAAGGCCACAATATGGTTGCAGGAGCTACAAAGGCATGCCGATCTACTAAAGGCCTAAAGGTTAAAACACACTTGGGCAGGCGTGATTCGAATGCGGGACGGGTCGGGTGTCAAATACAAGCAAACACGCCTGACCTACGCATGCTGTTGTGTGTTGTCCTCTATATAAATTTAATAAAGGAATGCAACGTTCGTCAGGCTCCCGACCCGCGCTCGCGTTGTGTGAAGTAACCTTTATACTTGAATTTTACATGGGATAATATTATTATGTAGATATATCTAAAGAAAATGCATATCTAATTTATATCTATTTATTACCAAATTTTTCACATTCATATATTTTAGCTCGACTGCCTCGGTGGCGTAGAGGGCGCATGCTCGACTGCCAATCAAGAGGTCCCGGGTTCGATCCCCAGGTCGGGCAAAGTGTTAAATATTGGATTTTTCCATTAGGAATTGTCTCAATAAATGCCTGGAGTCTGGAACTGTGCCCGGTAGATGGCAATAGGCTCGCCCCCTATTACATGGGACCAATAACATACTGGCGAAATGTGGGTGTATCTACTATGGGACTGAGTCCTGGCTACACCTCTGCCTACCCCTTCGGGAAAAAGGCGTGAATGTATGTTATGTATATATTTTAGACAATCAGTACTAACTATATTTTGAAAACCTTACTTCATGTAGCGTTAAGAGTTTTTAAGGGTACGTTTCTTATAGCCACAGTCCCGGAGAGCAACGTCCAGTACGTTGCTCTGATTTTGATTAAATTAATGATGACGTTTAAAAGTCAATTTCTCTTCAAAGTATCGTCGATAGCAAAAGCTGTTAACCAAAATAATAAATTGTACAGTAGCTAGGTATAGGCACAGAATACTAAGTATAGGTAGCTTATCCCTCGACTTCTTTTTCGTGGTTATTTCGGAAATTCCTTTCGATGAGACTTGAGACGGTAGGAATACCTATCTACTTATTTTTTGATCTAAATATCTATAAATTCTTCAGCATTTTATAACGCATCTTTCACATTTTAACGTTTAAAATAAGAAACTATTTAGTCGGAATTCTTAAGGGTTACAAAGGTGGAATCCGTTTGAAGTCAAAAGGGCATCCGGCGCTCCTCTCTCAGATGCTAAGATAACGTAGTAAACAGTTCTTTAACATAATCTAAGTACTTATCTATCATTTGCATACTGAAAGAAACTAAAATGTGGTGTTTTAGTGGCACTTTTTGTCAATTAAACAGATTGGTGGAGGTCGTTTCTAATCGGATCTTAGATCACATTATATTGTACCTCTAAGGCCTGACGTGATTTATATACCGATACAAAAATCACGCGTCCGCATGCGGGTGCAGGGTGAAGTGTGAATCGCATAGGTGTAAAGGTTTGTAGTTGGTTTGTACTTATTTATGATAATCTAGGAGAGTATTTTCTTCTTTTCTATTAATAACTACTTATTAATTAATATTGTTTTTCGATAGTTACTGTTATGTTTATAAACGCAACAATCCGTGAAGAGCCTGCGATATCTTGATTTCATTCCATCTCTACATTCGGAGTTGGTTCGCGCCGCACACGTCTTGTAACTTTCACATTTTTGCGCGACCACTCAGCACTCGGTATCGAAGTAACGAGCGAAAACGCGCTACAAAACCATACCACAATGAGCGCTCATTCACAAAACAAACAAAAACAATACCACGTAGATGACCTAAGTAAAAAAGCAACAATACGCACCGCCGGTTAACCCTGTGTCGCTCCAGATTTGCAAAAGTTATCCGCGAAATGGTCACAAACACAGCTCACTGCACTCACTCGCGACTTTCAACTCGACTGCACTGTCACTTGCGCGTGTTTGATCTCGAGCACCGGTCGCCGGCGACGCGTCCTTACAGCTCTCTCGTCTGACAAAGACTGGCGTGCAAGTCTCGCCGCGACCGCCTCGCTGGAATCAAGGCCATGCAAAACACTGCTCCCATTTCCCCCAGTGGAAAGTGTTCGTATCCGTGATCCGTGCCCCTTTCGGGCAGGTGTGGGAGAAAGCACCCAAAAAATTGATCGTTCTGAGTCATTCGATGATATCGGCATCTATTAGCCGATGGGCCGAAGGAAAGTGAAATAACCGGTTCCGAAGGCGCCAAATCTGTTCAAAAGAAAGAGTGATATGTCTCGTCGACCGCCGACGGCGTCTCGAATACTGGCCGAAATGCTGCAGAGAAGCCAAATATTAAAAACAAACAAAAACCTTAATAAATTGTGGGTGGTTTAATTCGCTCACCGTTGATTTATGGCTCCAGCTAGATTAGGGTGCTTGTATTCAGCGCGCTCCAATTTTATTTGGAGAATTTATGAATGTTTTATAGAAACGAGAGGAAAAGAGAAATGGTGCCGGACCTGCGGAGTGCAGAGTGCTCCATAAATTATGCAAAGTTGTAAATTAGTGCTTGGCACCAGCTCATAAGCTACTGGACGCATGCAAAAGCTTCTATAAATTTTATGTCCATTCAGTCAGAAAAGGGTTTTTGCTTCCTAAATTGGGGTAGCTGTACAAAAGCTATGTACTAGCATGTTAGTCGCAGACCATATAAGTACCTAATTTATCTATTTAGTATGAACTTTGCATGTATATAATTTTTTTTTCTAGTATTTTTTTAAAATAATAAGTCTCAGAACTACTTGTAACATCGATATTGGTTGGTTATAATAAAAAATTTTAGATATTTTTTTATTTTTTTATTATAAATGGATAAAATAATTATATATTCGATTACCGATATATATCGAGGACGACATAAAACAGACGGTCGACTATTCAATCCTACTAATATTATAATTGCGAAGGTTTGTGAGGATGGATGGATGGATGTTTGTTACTCTTTCACGCCAAAACTACTGAACCGATCGGGCTGAAATTCGGTATGTAGATAGTTTAGACCTTGAAATAACAACATAAAGTAAGTACGTTTTATCCCGATCTTCTTGTAGTTGTAGGCCTCTTTTGCAGGAGGCCGCCTGGGGAATTACCACACCTTTGGTTATTCATCCCAAGCCGCAATGATATATTTATACCAGCGAAATTACTGGGCATTACGAGTTTCAACAATTAATATCTCAGGATGACAGACACTTAATAATAAATAATAAAACACTGGGTGGCACTGTGTCTGTTATGGGCAATCATGATGCTTAACATCAAGAACCTGATTTGCTCGTCTTGTCACTATCATAAAATAATATATAATTTAATATTGTGTAAACAAAAGGGAGGTTATTAATAACATAACCTCTCTCCTTGAAATAAATTGTTTTAAGATTATGCTGTGTGCCTTACCATATTCTTCATCGTTAACTTCAACTCAAAATAAACACACACATATGATAAACAATTTATTTCATAATTTGACATCTCGTCATAGTGACAAATTAATGTTTTTTGACATGAATAAGTTTATTAAAAACTTTCAACTGACTCCGGACAATATTATGTACTGTTCGAAGAAATGCATGTTGATGATTGCTACATTGGTAGCTTATAATATTAATTCAGTTATAGGTAATATAACGGTGTTTAATAATGACTCCACAGTGATTAGTATATGTACTAATAATAACACTGTGGAAAATAATTTAAACTAATTTTTAAGACAACAGAGAGTGGTACTAGTACATTATCTTTATTCTATCAAAATATAAACCGCTTCTCTGGCAAAATTAACGACATTGAATTACTTGTAGATAAATATAATTATGATATATTATGTTTCTGTGAAACTTGGTTAAAAAATGATAAAATGACATTTAATGTTAATAATTTTCAGGTGGCCAGTAAGTTCAACAGAACATCTGCTGAAGGAGGTGGCTCGATTATACTTTTAAGAAAATCAATTAAATATAAAGAGCGAAATGACATTGTCAGCTGTTCTGTGGAACGAACTTGCGAGGTGGCTTGTGTAGAAGTGAAAAGGCACATAATCTTATGTGTATATAGGCCGCCGAACTCGAATCTCACTTCTTTTATGTCCTCTATGGAAATAATTCTAAACAAAATTTGTAAAAGTAATAAACATGTACTTGTATGCGGTGATTTTAACATTGATATTTTGTCAGATTCTCCAGATAAAACTAATTTGACTAGTTTATTTAAGTCCTTCGGTTTGAGTTACCTATTCTCTGAGCCCACAAGAGTTACAGTCACTTCATCGACCTGTATTGATAATATCTTTACCAATTTCGAAAGTAGGAAGTTATCAATAACAGGTGGAGTTAGGTCTGACCACAAGGGTCTCTCACTAGAATTTATATGTGAAAAATCAAAAGAAAAACCAACAATTGAACATAGGCCCCTAACAACATATAAACTCGAAAAGCTTAGGAATAATATAGAATCAAAACTCGTAAATGTCGCTGTCTCTGAGGATGACCCTAATTTCAACTATGAAAACATATTTTCTGTAATAAGTAAGGAGTTCAATGAGATATGTCCCAAAAAGAAATTACACACGAATGGGAAACTAGAATTTAGTGATTGGGCTACCAAGGGTATCAGGAAAAGTAGAGATAATATGTATGAGTTGTATAGGGATAAAGCCCATTCTAATTCAGAATCATTTCATGAGTATGTTAAATGTTATTCAAAAATTTTTAAAGCTGTTTGCATCCAAGCAAAAGCCATAAATATTAGAGACAAAATTCGCAAATCAAGTAATAAAATTAAGGCGGTTTGGAAAACAATAAATGTAGAGACAGGTAAAGATAAATGTAGAGATTCTGAATATAAATTATTAATTAATAATGAACACATTACAAATGTTGAGGAAATCGCTAATATTTTTGTCGATTTCTTCTCTAACATAGCCCTGAACGCGACCAAGTCACTTGATTCATCCCCAGACTTGGCGGAGACTTTTCTTAAAGAAAACTTCCAACGCACCATACCTGAATTTTCGTTCGAACACATCTCATTAATTGATATCAAAAAGACGCACAAGAGTTTAAATGTTAAAGCTACTGAAGATCTATGGGGTCTATCTGTAAAAATGCTAGATTCTATAATAAACACAATTGCTCCTTACTTAGCAGAATTATTTAACCTTTGCATAGATAAAGGCACGTTTCCAGAACTAATGAAAATAAGTAAAATCACTCCTATCTTTAAATCGGGAAGTAAGACAGATCCCTCAAACTATAGGCCAATCTCTGTTTTGCCAGTATTAAGTAAAATCTTTGAGAAATTGATGCTAAACCAACTGCTGTCACATTTCAATAGAAATAGAATACTGCATTCAAACCAGTATGGTTTCACCAAATGCAGATCAACAACCGATGCGGGCTGTCATCTCATGACTCTTGTCTTGGAGGCTTGGGAGAGTTCACAGGATGCCATTGGAGTGTTTTGTGATCTTTCCAAAGCATTCGACTGTGTAGAACACTGCACGTTACTGCGCAAGTTAGAATTATATGGAATTCATGGGAATGCCCTCAACCTGGTGGAATCATACTTGTCTAGTAGGCAGCAGAAGGTTAGCGTCAATGGTATCACATCTGCTAGTTCTCCTGTCAAGATGGGAGTCCCACAGGGATCAATTTTGGGTCCTTTCCTGTTTTTGGCATATATTAACGATTTGCCTTACATGGTCCACGGTCTAGCAGATATAGTTCTATTTGCCGATGATACGTCATTGATTTTTAAAGTTGATAGGAAGGATACTTCACTAGTACATGTTAATAATACTTTAGCAAGTATATCCAGATGGTTCACAGCAAACAATCTGTTATTGAATGCGAAAAAGACTAAATGTTTGAAATTTTCGTTGCCTAACGTCAGAAGTATAGAACCAATCATAGTTCTTGACGGTGAAAAACTCAATATTGACAATGCAACTTTGTTCCTTGGCATAAATATAGACTCTAAACTGCAATGGAGCACTCATATCACCGAGCTCTCAGGGAAACTAAGCTCTGCAGCTTACGCGGTTTATAAAATTAGGCAACTAACAGATATAGCCACGGCGAGATTAGTGTACTTTGCATATTTCCATAGCTTGATGTCTTATGGGATTCTGTTGTGGGGGTCAGCCGCAGATATAGAAACTATCTTTATACTACAAAAACGTGCGATTCGTGCCATCTATGAGATGCGTCCACGCGAATCCCTGAGGGAATTATTTAAAGATATAAACATACTGACCCTACCATCCTTATACATTTATGAGAACATCATGTATGTGCGTAAAAATTTACATAAATTCAAATTAAATAGTGACCTTCATAATTTTAATACTAGAAATAAATACAAAATAGCTGCACCTAGCTTTAGATTATCTAAAACAAATAAAAAGACATTCTTAGGAAATAGTGTACGTTTCTATAATAAAATCCCAAAAGAGATAACTGGGCTCTCAGAGGGTAAATTCAAAACCTATATAAAATCTACTTTACTAAAGAAGGCTTATTATAAAGTCAACCAGTACATAGAGGACAAAGATGCCTGGAAACTTCTGCATAGCCGCCTCGCGGCACCTTTAAAGAAAACGAATGTAACCAAACCAAATATTGTAAAACTATCTGTTGAAAAAATTAAGCCCTACAAGTTTCTTGTGCGTTCTTCTTGTAGAGGTATCTTTCCGAACGCTCGGTAGACTCAGTACTGTTTATCTTTATTGACGTGCAAAAGTGTCAGATTATGACCTATTTGAATAAATCTGTTTGAGTTTGAGTTTGAGTTTGACTGATTTGATTTAATTTAACGTCATTTCATGTAATTTTATTTATTTAATTTCATTTAGTAAGATAATGGATGTAATGTCTGAGAATAAAACATTTTTTTTTAATTTATAAAAAAACTACGCGGGTGAAACCGCGGGGCACAGCTAGTATAATATAAATTCCATTTCGATTTTATATAAGATTTGAGCTCAAATGAATCTTTCCATCTTATCAAACTCAGGTTCCCGAAAGTTTAACAAGTATTCCCATTAAGCTAAAACATTTTATGGTTCCAGTAGAGTTAACATTCACAATCGTGTCTCTAGTATAACTTTAATCTTCGCTGGGTTTTCATTAGGAGATATTGGTTTTGTAGGGTTGATGTTATTTTGTGACGCGCATGCTACGGATTCTGTGAACGTTTTGGTGGTTTTATGGAAAGTATTAATGGCAACGTGTATATAGTTTAAGGAAGATCTATGGTATGTGCGAGGGCGCGATGGCAACATAGGGAGGTGGATGCCAGCGCGACAGATGATTGTAGAGCGAGATTGAAGATGGTGGGCTTGGAATAAATTATTTTTAAATACCGTTTAGTTAGACTGTCTCGGTGGCGTAGTGGGCGCTAGCTCGACTACTGATCGTGAGGCTGCGGGTTCGGTCCCCAGATCAGGCGTATGAAATATTGTGTTATTCCATTAGAATTATTTCAATAACTACCTGAAGTCTGGAACTGTGCCCGGTAGATTGCAATAGGCTCGCCCCCTATTACATGGGACCAATAACATACTGGCAAAATGTGGGTGTACCGACTTCGCGAAGTGGGTACTCTGCCTACCCCTTCGCGAAGTCGGTAAAAAAGCGTGATTGTATGTTATGTTTAGTTATAAGTTAGCAGTTCACTCTTCATCTCAGAACCATTTCTTATATATCTTTTTTTTCTTTACTTTCTCCCAAATTGTTAAGAAATGTCCAAGTCAAAGTCAAAAAGATTTATTCAAATAGGTCACAATCTGACACTTTTAAACGTCAATGAAGATAAACAGTAATGAGTCTACCGTGCGTTCGGAAAGACCTACAAGAAGAACGCACAAGAATCTTGTAGGGCTTAATTTTTTCAACTGAATGTTATACAATATTTGGTTTGGTTACATTCGTTTGTTTGTGTCGGTGTCGCGTGGTGGCTATGCAGAAGTTTCCAAGCATCTTTTTCCTCTATGTACTGATTGACTTTATAATAAGCCTTCTTTAGTAAAGTAGACTTTACATGGTTTTGAATTAACTCTCTGAGCGCCCCGTTATCTCTTTTGGGATTTTATTATAGAAAGTACTACACTTTTTAATTTTTTTATAGGTCTGTTTTGAATAATTAATTATTATTCTTTTTGTTTTATCAACATGTCATTCTTATTTATTGATGTACCAATTTTGTGGATGTTTTAGTGATTATTTGTAGTGACCGACCGAAGGTTCGGTTTCGGTTTCGGTTTCGGCCAGTTTCGGCTCAAAAATCTAGTTTCGGCACGAGTTTCGGTTTCGGCCAAAAATGGCCGAACCTTCGGCCATACCGAAACTCTACGTTCGTGAACAATCGCGCGTCGCTCGGTTTACTTCGGAGGAGTTCATATCTCGCGTGTCACCCGCTATCGTCAGTTATCAAATCGCTGACCGGTCCGGCGTGTTTTCGTGAGTTTAGTTTATATTGTATTATATTTTGCGCAAGGTGATGAGCTACGTATTTGTTTTTGTTTTTGTCTAACATATTTTATTGATCTTTATTAGGCATTGAAGTCCTTCCCGTTGAGTTATTAACACGTATTTTTAAATTATGAGAAGTATGTAAAAGTATGTTTACACAAATTCATTTATTACTTACAAAATACATTTATTGTTTAGGTAATTTAGTTGTTATTGATGATATTTTAATTCTAACTACCAAAACAACTACCAGCTATGATGTAACTGTGTGTGACCCTCAGACAGTGATTTATTTTAGTAGCATTATGTGCGGATCGATTGGAATGTGACATACATATCTAAGTAAAATCTAAGGTTAAATCAAAAAAAAAATTCAAAAAAAAATTGGGAAAAGGATATATCAATGAACATCCCATATTTTTTCTGTAAATATTAATATTCTAACACAACGAACATTGTTAAATATAAAAACATACATTTACGCCTTTTTCCAGAAAGGGTAGGCAGAGGTGTACCCAGGACTCAGTCCCATAGTAGATACACTCACATTTCGCCAGTATGTTATTGGTCCCATGTAATAGGGGGCGAGCCTATTGTCATCTACCGGGCACAGTTCCAGACTCCAGGCAGTTATTGAGAAAATTCCTAATGGAAAAATTCAATATTTAACACTTTGCCTGACCTGGGGATCGAACCCAGGACCTCCTGATTGGCAGTCGGACATGTGCCCACTACGCCACTGAGGCAGTCAACATTGTCATTTCATCAAATATTTAATTGTGGGTAATGTTAATGTATGCAAGGTTCTTTTTTATAATCGAAGTGTTGATTATTCACTTTAACAAATTTTATTTCTACGAAGTGTTAACGTGTTTTTGTTATATATATTTTATATCAAAAAAAAAAATATATCTTTCACATGCATGATTGGTTTTTATTTCATTAAATGTCTGCACAAGTGTATAAAATTAGCCAAATTTCAGTTAACAGTAGATTTTTAACATGTCTAAAAAGTTTCGGTTTCGGTTTCGGTTTCGGCCGAAACTGAAATAGATACCGAAGGTTCGTTTTCGATTTCGGTTTCGGCTGAAAATCTTGTTTCGGTCGGACACTAATTATTTGTTAAATAAATAAGATCCTTCTGTTCAATCATACAACTATTCTATAATTAAAGGTCTTGTATCATGTATCTATCGCTTGTCAATAAAATCCATTACCACCTCTGTAATAATATGTCAAAAGCGACATAGGTATAATACCTATAAAAGGAAAACACACAATTAGAGTTTAATCACTTTTTTAATGTAGCATGATTTTTACGTAACTGAGTATTTTTGTTTGTATAATGTATTTTGATGGGAAAAATCCGGTCACAGTGTGACTCGTTTGGTGTGAACCCTTGGGAACCCACCTCGATATTTCGTTTCCCCCTTTTCTTAAGAATTTATTTGACGCATGACCCATTAGAAAAATGTGTTATTTTCCTGATATTTGAATCCCTATCATTTTATTTTCTTTTATAAACTCCCAATAGGCAATTGGCTCGCCCCCTATTACATGGGACCAATAACATACTGGCGAAATGTGGGTGTATCTACTATGGGACTGAGTCCTGGATACACCTCTGCCTACCCCTCGGGAAAAAAGGCGTGAATGTATGTATGTTTATAAACTCCCATTTTATTTCTAGTGATCGTTTATTCACGCGAGTAAAACTGGTATTTTTAGTTTGTTACGAAAACAACATAAAACATTGTTGGAATAGTCTTGTATGTTTTCAAGTGTCGAAGTCTGCAGATGACGCGCGCGACGTCAAGAGTTCTTAGTGTGACGAGCGATCCACCCACGACTAAATACTTCATCTATGTAACGTCCGTGTGGCTGGCTCTATTATATCTACAAGTTCTTGTAACTTAAGTAGCTCAGTATTCTGAAGATAAAGAAGGGCGAAGTAGGGGATTTTGTTTACAAATTTTCAAATTCTTTATTTAGCAAGTAGACGAAACTAGTAGTAGAAGTTTCAGAATAAGTACTTCGCGTATAGGTAAGTAGTACAGCGTCGTGAAATTTGCTATCTTCATTTCCATAATATAATATTTTATGTTTCTACAAGCGATGCGGGCCCGAGTCGCTCCGTGAGTTCCTACTCTTAATTGGGCCCATACTTCACTTACATCTTTAGATATGTTTAAAAAATATATGATTGCGAGGATCCCAATTTCACGATTTTGTTTGCAGAGCTTGACTGCACTACATCAGTCAAATAAAAATGGAGAGAAGACAAAATCTACAAGTCTTGTAAATATTGGGCTAGTATGGTGAAACGAGCCATGCCAGTGGTGTGAAGTGAAGTGTCATCAACCTCCATCAGACAATGGGGACCCGAGATAGCCTCAACCAACCCTAGATAAAACACACATGCACTTTTTTACACTTAAATACTACATTTATATAACGTGAAACGTGTTAAAAAGGGTGTAGTAATACTTACGAAGGAAGATCTATTTACCAAAATTTTTTCGACTTTCCATACCAATTAGCCGAACAGCTGATCCATTTTGTATGGGAATTCGAACACGACAATACAATACGAATTTTTACGAATTTTGCAATTCTTTCTTATTCAAGATGTTCAGTTTGACGGGAGATGCACCCCCTTAAGTAATACTACACCCTTTTGTAACTTCTTCTTCTTTTTGAGTCGAAAAAGCTATAATTTTTTATATTTATATCACTTTGGTCCAGTATTTTGCCAAATCTATAGCATTTTGGTTTGCTTTGAAAAGGTCCTCCATCGTACATGCCGTGGGACAGTTAGGACACTGCAGAAGGACATTGATTGGAACTTTTGTAACATTTTATAGGTATATAAAATATCATTTCCTGAAGACTGAAGTGATATGCAGAATCTAGTCCCATAGTCACACAGTTCGCTAATAATATTTTTGGCCTGACCTGCGGATCGAACCCGGGACTTCATGATCGGCAGTAGTGCTCCACACGACATTGAGGCAGTCCACTTTAAGGTGCCTATAGCAGCCAAATCTTTCATCTCGCTCGCTCGCTAGTATACCTTAGTAGGTATAATAGTTTCGCAATCATACCATTATAATATACTTATTCAAGAAAATTTAGTTTGAATATCTTTTAATTTAACAGAAGTGATCGAAAAAAATTGGGTAAGTAACAATATACACCTCTGCACCCTTCAGAGAAAGGCGTGTTGGTATGATTATTAAACAGCTGAAATTAAGTTCTGCTGATCTTTTTCCGTTTCGGAATAATAAATAAGACTTTTATGACGCTTTATCGCCAATTTTCGCGCTTGTATTTTTATTTTATAACTAGTGTATTAACAGCGGCTTTGCCCACGCGCAATTATGAAATACATCAGTTTTATACCAAATTTTTGCCGCCCTTTTTGCATCCATTAAAATGAGAGTTTTCAAAAATCCTTTCTTAGCACACGTTCAGACAACGAAACCAACCTACATTCCAAGTTTCAAGTCTCTAGGATCAGTGGTTTTACCCCAATTAACCCATTACCTCATGCTCGGCAGTAGAGTCGAGACAAATATAAATAAAATTGCACAAATAGGTACATGAATTTTGTTCATGATCAATATATTGTTTTTTGTACCTCGGTATAATATCGTTCTGAATGCTCTAAGTGTCATCCGATATCGATGTCCACGACTCAACAATCCACGACCCACGGAACCTTCTCCAAACCTATTTATCTTCAGGTACAGGAAGACCACAGAAAACTTAACCTAAATGACCCGCTTTGATGAGTTTTAGTATGAAAACAGTGTTCCGTGATGTAAATTGCGAGGGAGATTGGTTATTTTTTCAAACTTAGCTACCAATAATAAACCAAATTTTCTGTTGTAATTCAAAGTTGCAAGCATTCCTATAATAACTAATATAAGTATAACAACCACTTGGTTGAAGTCGTTAAGGCGCCTATAGGAGCCAAACTTCCCTCCCGCTCGCAAATTGCAAGTTACAGTACTTAGGCATTGAATTTCCAAAAATCATAAGTTGTGTTTCGCAATCATACCATTAGTAATATATTCAATAAAAATTAATTTTGATACCTTTAAATTTAACAGAAGAGATAGAAAAAAACTGTTAAGTATTACTTTTTTTTTCGATATACTCCATAAATAAAAAGAATAATAAACGAAATATACCTACTTAAAAACATACATTAATATACTGATAAAAAAATGGAAAGAGCTATTTTTGAAATTCACATATAGTGATTTTTTACATTTAAATTGCGCGAGCGTGATGGAAGTTTGGCTCCTATAGGCGCCTTAATAACTAGCTTCTTATCTACATATTGTATTATATTATGACTATATCATGCCCAAATATTGAATTTAATGAGAAAATATTAGAAGCAGCGAGGTCGCCTGTTCGTCACTGCATAACCTTAGCGTGACCATACCTCGCTAAAGGGTCTGTAGTTCGATTTGTCTGTGATATAGTTAGACCTAACAAGATTTCACACGCTAGTAGGTACACGTAACTAAATCTCGTTTAACAGTACTACCTACTCCGGTTTCTCGAATGGAATCTATGCAGGTAACGGTGATGTTGAGCACGCGAGCGGACCTACCTAGGTAGACATGTTTTTTTTTATTATTGCACTCATACAATTTTAAATTTTTAAAGTTAATTATGGATCCGACTTTAAGTCGGTATTATTTTAATAGCTGTTGTAAATACGCAACTGCGACGTTTATTGCTTAGCGGTGTATTTATACACGTAATAGAAATTGTTAAGTGACTTTTAGTTAGAGTTACTCTTAGTTAGTTAGAGTTAATGACGAGATTCAACAACTAATATCTCAGGGTGACAGGCGCAGTGCAGTGCCGCGCAGAATTTTTAATTTTAAAACACGGGGTGGCACTGTGTCTGATATGGGCAATCATAATGCTTACCATCAGGCACCTGATTTGCTCGTCTTGTCACTCACTATCATAAAAAAATATAGGTATATATTTAAGGGGGTTCATGTATTCGTCAAACTGAATAACTTTCAAAAGGAATAATTTTATATTAGCAAAAAAATTTTTGACTTTCCATACTAAGTAGACCAGCTGATGGACTTTGTAAGGAAAATAACGTAATTTTTTATTATGCAGGTTGTTTAGGTTGATGTTGAAGTTGTTTAAGTTGATGGCGGGCCCCTAAAGGCGCGGGGCCCGTAGCATTTGCTAATCTTGCTATGTGCCTAATCTGCCTGCCGCGACATTTGCTCACATTATGGTGGCCTATTACATGCCCCCTGTTACATGGGACCAATAACATACTGGCAAAATGTGGGTGTATCTACTATCGGACTGAGTCCACCACACCTCTGCCAACCCCTTCGGGAAAAAAGGCGTGAATGTATGTATGGTGGCCTATGCGAATACTTTTTCGCACCTTGTCGAATAAAACCAGAATTCTTCAGCGATGACGATAGAAAACTGTGCATTCCCGTTTTAAAATTTAGCATAAATTTTAAAAATTTTTTTTTTTTTTTTTTTTTTTTTTTTATATTAAATAGGTCTGCGTTTGACCCCAATCTCACCTGATGGAAAGTGAAGATGAGGCCTAAGATGGAGCACGCTTTCCTAGAAGATAATTATTCACTCTTCTCTTGAAGACCCCAAGATCGTATTCAAGTGGGAAGACGTACGCCGGTAGAGAATTCCACTCCTTAGCGGTCCTCGGGATGAAAGTAGCCGCGTGGCGTTTGGTACGGTTAAGTGGAACATCGACCATGTAAGGAACGGCGCCTTGTCGTTTCCCTGGATGTTCGGTTATAGAACGGACATGGGGGAACTAGTTCATGAAGTCCCGATGCACACTCTCCGAAATGTATCCGGTAGAAAACAGAGAGCCTGGCAACCCTTCGCCGATGCTCAAGGCTTTGGAGCCGAGCTTCGACTAAAGGCTCGTCACCAATAAGCCTCTTGGCTCTCCGTTCTATCGAGTCCAAGGTAGCTAGCTGGTACTTAGCTGTACCATCCCACAGATGCGAACAGTACTCCACACATGACCGGACTTGTGCTTGGTACAGATCCAGCAGCTGCCTTGGTGTGAAATAGCGCCGCACCTTTGACAGTATTCCCAGCTTCTTTGCAGCCAACTGGGCCTTGGACTCGATATATAAACCATAATTGAGTTTGGGTGTTAAAGTAACCCCCAAAATCTCAAGCCGGTCGGTTATAGGAACGGATACATCTCGAAAAGTAGGAGTCAAGGTAAAGGGACTCCGTTTGCTGGAAAAGAGACACGCTTGGGTCTTAGTGGCATTGAACCTGACCAGGTTGTCATCGCCCCAATCGGACACAGCTTTAAGAGCCAAGTTCAAACGGTCTATCATCTCTCCCCTTTGAGCTTCGACTTCCGCACTACTGGCTCGTGCACCGGATTTATAACTCTCTACAACTGTGCTGTCATCGGCATACCCAACAATTCCGGGCTTTATCATGTCGTTGATATGAAGCAAAAATAGAGTTGCAGAGAGCACTGACCCTTGAGGTACCCCGGCATTAATAGCCAATTGGTCGGACGTGTAGCCATCGAGGACTACACGAATTGACCGTTCCCTCAAAAAGTCTGTAATCCATGTGCATAAGCCAGTAGGTAAGCCATAGGAAGGAAGCTTACTAATGAGGCTGTCATGCCAAACCCTGTCAAAGGCCTTCGATATATCGAGAGAAACGGCCAGCGCTTCTCCGTGACTATCGAGAGCCTCGCTCCATAAGTGTGTGACATACGCTAAAAGATCCCCTGTAGACCGGTTTCGGCGGAAGCCGTACTGACGGTCTGACAACTGTTTATATATTGTAACTGTACTTACAGCGTTTATCCAATTATATAATTGTATTTTTTTTATACATTATATTAATATTTTTTTTTCTTCATTAAGTTTTTATTCTGGGGTGATAGCGCGAGGCCCCTTGGAAGCGCGAGGTCCCGGGCGGATGCCCGCCTCGCCACCGCCTAAAGCCGCCTCCGCCTATATATTATCAGTCAGATTCGGAATAATTCATGACAGCCTGGTTGGCACAGATGGTAGTAACTCTGCTTTCTGTGCCGCAGGCCCCGGGTTCGATCCCCGGCCAGGTCAAACATTTGTGTGCATGAACATGTTTGTTTGATCTGTGTCTGGGCGTTATAAGCTTATATAAGTATGTATATCAGTCATCTGGTTACCATAGTACAGGTTTTCTAGCCTAGTTTGGGACCGGATGACCGTGTGTGGAAGTTAAAAAAAAAATTCTTCTTATTCATTAAATTATAAACAAGACAACAATAAAAACTGCCAACTTTACTTCTTAGATCTTGTAGAATAAGCGCAATGTAAGTTCTTCCAATTACGACCATGTAAAAGGAAGCTCGTATTAAGTTGTAATCGATCACCCGCTGATTGATAGTGATCGTGTAGACGGGAGGCAAGGCCCACCTGGCAAGGCCCACCTGTTCCGATCAATCTAAACCTTTTTCATGCCGTTTCTGTTAACATCTTGAACGAATTAACCACGTTAACATTTTAGTTGAGAGTAGAAACTGAAGCTATTTATTTGTGCAGAACGAGAATAGTACCTACTTGGGCGAAGCACATTTTTAAATACTACTCCTTTTTCACAGGATATATAGCTAGTCGCTATACTATGTGTAAAAAAAAGGTGTAGGAATATTTAAAGGAGTACAACCCGTCAAACTGAATAACTTTTTTACAAGAAAAATTGCGAAATTCGCAAAAAAAACCTTTTCCGCTTCCCAATAAATTTGTTTGAAAAGTAACAATATTTTGCTAATTTTGCAGTTCTTTCTATGCAAGTTGAGAAGATTGGCAGTGAGATGTAAGTATTACTACATGTTTATGTACCACGTTGTATAAATACTTAATTGAAATTTCAAAATTTCAGTCAGATCAAAGTCAGAACGTCTGCCGTGGGGTTACCGGCTTTAGAATAGTACCTAACCCTTACTACCCGTGGTTGCCGTAGGAGCCGGCTAAGGGTTATGAGATCCAGAGGTTGGGCAACAGCATCCTCTGCATAAACCATCAAACTGCGCTCGCCAACCCGCCTGCCAAGCGTGGCGAGTATTGGTAACAACCCCCCTTCCTATGTTCAGCAGTGGACTTCTACGGCTGAATGATGAAAGTCAGAACAAGTTTTGCAACCCCTTCATATTCTAATCATACATTGGTTGTATGATTAGACCTTTAATTAACCTATGGTTAAATTATAAAACTTCACTAAAGCTAGCTGGCGATGTCGTAAAACCAATCTCTCATTCGTTTTGCATTTACATAAGTTTAATTAAAAACATATCATAAAGATTCATCAAAGTCGCGGTAAGATCTGCGGACTCTCGTCAGGCGTTAATTACGAATTCCTTCACAAATGCTAATCTATCTTGTAAACTGATCTGGAAGGATCTGCGAACAATGACTGAATGGGAACGAAGAATAAATTAGATCAGGGAACTGATGCCTATAATCATGATAAACTTGCTAATTCGAAAATCAATAAGGCCGCGTCCATATAGAGGCTTCACACGTGCATTTTGATAATGCCGGGGTTACAAATTGGTCATATTTAGACAGTGTTATGTTTTCAACCGATGAAAAATTAATATAAATTTTTAATTAAGAACTTTTTGGGAATCTGTAGATGTATAACTTACACAGATTCCCAAAGAGTTCCCAAAGGGTCATTTTCTGTGGTAATTTATCATCGGTTGCTTACGTTACTATTAAGAAAAGTAACTTTCAGTGTGGGCCTATTAGTATTATTAGTAATTTTAAATTTGATCCAAGCTTGGCAAACGCTCACAAAGTTGAATCCGATTTAAAAACAGCAAAATTTGGTGCAACATAAATTACGCGTAAAATATCATGAATGCGCGCTTGTCACTTAGATTCTTGGTAAAGCTAAGACTGCTTTCCTTTACATTCTTGTGCAATAAATCTAAGCAAGCGCGCGCGGGGAATTGAACTCGCGACCTTACGCAACAGAGGTAGGAATGTGACGTTATACCAAACCGGATTCTAAACTAAAACTTCTAAAACAGTATAATTTCTACCACCGTCACCTCAGGATTGCTTAATAGTGTGAAAACCTCAATGCACGTGTGGCATAATACATTTCTGAAGTGTCTTGGGTCTAGGTCGTTGGTTGGTAAAATCCCTGATAAAAATTCTAATATTAAGTTAGTTATAAGATTGGGGCTTTTCCAAATTGCAGAAATGGTTCCAATACAATTTCTCAAATTTAATTCCCGTAGTAAGTATATCGAAAACCATTGGATTTTTCCATTAGGAATTATCTCAATAACTGCCTGAAGGCAGGTACTGTGCCCGGTAGATGGCAACAGGCTCGCACTCTATTACATGGGACCATTAACATACTGGTGAAATGTGGGTGTTATCTACTATGGGACTGAGTATCTGCTATACTTCTGCCTACCCCTTCGGGAAAAGGCGTGATTGTATGTTATGTTATCAAAACAATAATAGTAACCGTGAAATTGTACGAACAGTTAGTTTATAATTAATCTAGTGTGATTATAAAGTAACGTGCTGGTTTAAAAACTAATTAAGCTAAATTATAAACTAACGATTCTTTAAATTTTACGGTGACATATTATACAAGTTTATTTGAGGCAATTTTACCGAAAATATAATAACATACATTCACGCCTTTTTTCCCGAAGGGGTAGGCAGAGGTGTAGCCATGACTCAGTCCCATAGTAGATACACCCACATTACGCCAGTATGTTATTTGTCCCATGTAATAGGGGGCGAGCCTATTGCCATCTACCGGGCACAGTTCCAGACTTCAGGCAGTTATTGAGATAATTCCTAATGGAAAAATTCAATATTTAACACTTTGCCTGACCTGGGGATCGAATCCGGGACCTCTTGATTGGCAGTCGAGCATGCGCCTTCTACGCCACCGAGGCAGTCGAAAATATAATACCGAAAGTATAATATGATATTGTTCTTTCCTCTGGTTTATATCTATAAAGATACGTAGGTATTTGATATTATGATCCAAATAACAACGAAAAATCCTTCCAGATCCCAATGTTATGGCTTCTGGATGGGCCGTAGATGTTATTTTATTACGATTTTATTCACATTTCATTGTTACGATGCTATCAAAACAACGCCTGAATGAAAAGTCGTAACTGTCAGCGCCTGATATGCGTGACTTATAGTAAGTAGCATTCAGAAATCAGCTGCTCTATACATTTCATTATATCCAGATAAGTTCTATAAAAACGCAGATTTCTTATCCCGATTTTAGAGTTTGTAGTTGGCTGCACTTTAAACGAGCCAATCAAAGTAATTATTTGAATTCCTTAGGTATATAAAATTCTATGAAACCTCGCACACCTGCCCGCGTCGAATTTTCCGAATCGGTGGTGTGTGTGTCATCTCTTTACTACTTCTTCTGTACCACATCTTCAAAGTAGATAAAAAGTGATTTACTAAAACTTCTCCAACACTCAAACTCAAACCTAAGGGCATTCCGATATATTTTATTCCGAACCTGACCCCAAAACCTGACGGAGCGGGTTAGTTTGGAACGTAACTCTCGGCTTAACCTGACCCGATATTGTTTTTTGGATTATTCCGGATCTGACCCGGCGGTGAGTTAGGTTAGGAAATGCAAAAAGACGAATATTTTCATTTGGTTTTTTTAATTTTTCTAACCTAAACCGTTACCGAGTCAGGTTTCGCGCCCAGGTTCGGAATATATCTACCGGCAATTCCAGCCATCCTTCTCTTATTGTCGAGTCATCGGCTATTAGGGGCGATGTGACGGTAATTGCCGAATCCCCTTAAACCTTGAACCTATTTATGGAATTGGAGCAAAGGGGGTTACATAATATAAATGAACGTTCTATATGGTGCCCTTAGGTCATCTTTGATTTTTAAGGTAAGTGATATTAGGACCATTTCTGCTATGAATTTTAAGGTAGTAGTTATGTCCTTTTCTAGAATATAATGTTGGTCCCTTTTTACCGGAATAAAAAATATATATTAATATTAAAGAAACACAGAGTATCTTGTAAAGTCTATAGGACCGGACCGAAAACAAAGGTCCGCACTCTACCAGTATGCCGAAATCCCGTTCTATTAGAGAAGTATAAACTCCTAACCTAATATTTTAGAAGCATCCACGTCTACGCCAAACACAGCTGCCCGTGATTCATAGGTGGGAAGTCCAAATACCATCCATTCATTAATTCACAAGGTCTGCTCTAGGCACCATGACACCAATATAAAATCCGGCGTGAATTACTGACTGTCACGAGACATATTACCTTTGTAACCTCAAAGTAAAGCGATTCAACGTCATTGTTTGTAACAGTTGTGTAAATTATCCTTTAGCGAAAGCGGATACAATAAACTGGTCAAATGTGAATGGGACTCCTATATGACGGGCAATAATATATAAAAATGACTTACAAGTATTAGAGACCCATATCAATAAATACCTAATTAATACTTACAGACTAACATACATTAATAATATAGTTAACTAGGAGTATATAACTTTGGTTTAGGAATGTAATTCTTCCGTTTCCCCTCTCTAAAGCGCCGGAAAACTATGCCTTCTAGTCAAAAGCATGATGACAAAAATATCTCCTTAAGCTTTCACCGAGACCTGGAGCACGTAGGACTACTTGAAGTTCTGCTCCGTCTTAGTCTCTCCAGCCTAGACAGTGAAGAATGATTAAAAACAGTTGGTACCTATAAGAGTGTAATTAGGTTTATGTTATGAAACCATATATTAATTTAAGGGTCAGCTCGCTCGACTCAAGTGATCACCGTGCCTCGAGTCGTGCCAAAATATTCGCCCCTCCAAACAACATGGATCAGATGACCGAATGACTTGGGAAGTCTTGTCGAAGATAATCTTTTCTCGATATATATTGCAATTCTTTCTTTTGCAGTTTTTTAAATACTGAGTTTAAGCCTCATTGTTTTTTTTTAATAATGGAGCCCTTTTGATAGGTATGTACCTACCCGTTTTCCTCTTCCGTATATAAGTATTAAGTATGTACTTACAGGTTTTAGTATTACCTTGTATAAAAATAAAAGGTAAATACATGATACGGAATTGGCAGTTGCCGGAGTCTCTATAGCAATAGCCCGGTCACCTATCGTACCATCCATTTAGAAATCATATCATCATATCATATACCTAAAGCCATATCAAGTAGTTTCCATCCATTTACAATAGTCCTTGCACCTTGCACCTGGGCTGTCTTTGACCTCATCTTCTGTAGATGATTTCAAAGATTGACTCCGATAGGCGTTATCCATTACTTTTAGATTAAAAGCTCAAAGGGGTCTCTGCACGTTGGACTGAATATTAAAAACGGTCTTCGTGTACGTCTATCAAAAGAGTATAGTCCGTGTTTTCGAGTGACAAAGATTCATTCAAATATTCAATGTATTTACCTAGTTAGAGGTAAGTACATATTTACAAGAGAAGCCCACATAATGCGTCGGACAAAGTTATTAATACATGGTCACGCTCCACTTCCATAATTCCAATGTTCTGGTATTTTATCGGACAATCGCAGCTCTGCAAACAATCTTATTATGTGATTCATTTGTAAATGTATGATGCTATAGTACATAGTACAGTGTTACAAAATTGTGTAGTAATATTTAAGAGAGTAAATTTGACATATTGGTTTCAATTTTTGTTTTTTGAAATATTTACAAGCCTTTACTAGTTTTCGATATGTTATGATACTTAACAAAAAATTTACTAGTTTATGACACAACTTAGTGCTTAAAATGTATAAGTAGTATGGTGGAGGCTCAAGATATAAGCCTAGAGCTTAGTTTAAGTCTCACTGCAAATTTATATAAAACTATTACTTATGTAAAATAATTCTTTGTGTTTTGAAATTATATTTGTGTGCTTAATCATTTTGGCAATAAATAATTCTTATTCTTATGGTAAGTATTAAGAATATAACCCAACTTATACCGTGATCAGTTTCTAAAATGAAATTAGTTATACCTTATTGCCACGGATAACGAGATCAGCAAAGTTTTTATTTTGAGTGGAAATGGACAACGTTATCAGTGGATACATATCGCCGTTATTCGTGACTAATACGATCTGTTCTCCATATCCTTGGATATAAAAGCCGAATTTTAATTATTTCTTATGCAAGTTGTTCAGGTTGACGAGTAGATACACCCCCTTAAGTATTACCAAACCTTTTTGTCCATATCTTTGTATGATCTGAGGTCCCATAGTAGATACCTACGCCCACATTTCACCAGTTATGTTTTTAAGTCTCATGTAATAGGAGGCGAGCCTATTTCCATCTATAGGGCACAGTTCCAGACTCCAGGCTGTTACAGAGTAAATGATTTGATAACTTAAACCTGATGCTGCAGTAATAGGATCAGATGGGCCAGTCCGGGTCAGTCGTCACATATAATTCGTAAAAATTGGTCTTGATAATGAATATGTTACAGATAGATAGGTGCCAGCTGCCAGGTTCAAATGATGGATTAATTTTTTTTTTAATTTGTTTATATACACGATTACTTCCTGGTAGTACCCACCTCGTTGGTGCCACTGGTGAGAAGTAGTTTTTTTTTAGAATTTGTCGCACTTGTCACCACTGTTAATAGTGGTGACCTCAGAAGCAATTCAACGTCATTGGTGGTGACTCAATGATTTACGGGTACCAGCTTTCACAAATGACGACAGAAAAAAAAAGTATGTATAAATAGCATCTAGTAAATATAGTATAATTTAGAGGCCGTGTGGTCCCCGGCTATATAGGGCCACTCCTTTCTCATCCCGTGGGAGCTGTGAGACCCGGCAGAGGGACATATTCGGAGAGTGGACAGCAGCGCTCTCCGGCATTAGGTATTTTAACTGCTGCGATCACCAAGCCGCACAACAAGCGTGGTGATTACGACAAAATCCCCCCATATGAATAGTTATGGCGTTCTATGGGGGGCTTATGTTTAGCAGTGGACGTCTTCCGGCTGATGATGATAATGATAAATATGTATTATAATAATATACACATTGTAAATATAAAATCGTCTAAGTAGGCGGATATTATTATGATAAAATGATATTTTGGTAAAGCAAACCAATTTGCTATGAATACCTTTTTCGATCTCGATTTAATCCAACTGCCGAACTACCGTTACTTAACTGCTATGGGCCGAATGCCAAGACGCATAATATTATCTATCCAAACGTCAACGCCTGCCAGGCGCCGAGTCATGCATGTTAAATAGTTAAGTGTTTTGCTATTATATCTTTATCAGGAATAAAAAAAAATAACACGTCTGCTAGGCACACGTCAGTGAGACAGCCGCAGCCCCGGATCCCGGAGCAAACCGGGGCATTCGCCCCGGGCAGCAGTTTCTGGGGGCATCAATATCATAATACATATAATAGTATTAAAAATAAAAAAACTTGCTCCATAAACTCGCCTAGTATACGGAAGCCTGTATCCTAAAATCATAGAAAAATTACAAGACAGACTGGCGTGAACATTTTGAACTCTGCGACAATATCGATGATATGGTAAAACTTTTTTACGACACAATTCAAATAGTTATTAACGAATTAGTTCCAACATTTTTTTTTACACATAAACGTAATAATAAACCTCCATAGTTAAATAAATCACTATCAAAGTTATTGTCCGAAAAGGAGAAATATAGACATAAATATAATATATACAATAATCCACGCGACAAACTAAGCTATGATATTTTTCGACAGAGATGCCAAGATTTAATTGAGAAATCCCATAGAGAATATAAAAATAAAATTGAATCAAGGATAGCCAAGAGTCCCAAAACTTTTTGGCGCTACATTAAAGACAAGCGTGGAGGTCAATCTAATCTCCCAGCTAATATGCATAATGGTGAAAATGATTCCGAATCAGGTGAAGGTATTGCAAACTTATTTGCCAATCATTTCTCCTCTGTTTTCAGCTCTAGTGCTACAAGTTCTTCTAACACAAACACAAGTGGCATATCACATTACAATACTCTTAGCAAAATTAAACTAACTGAAGATCATATTCTAAAAGCTATAAAAAAATTAGATACCACCAAAGGGTCAGGACCGGACTCCATACCTCCCGTATTCATAAAGAAATGTGCACGCGTTCTTACACTTCCCATAAGTATAATATTTAATTTTTCTCTAGAAACTGGGACGTTCCCGAATGAATGGAAAAAAGCCCGAATCGTTCCAATCTACAAAAAGGGGGATCCGTGTAATGTTGCTAACTATCGTCCTATTTCTATCTTATCTTGCCTTTCTAAACTTTTCGAAACTTTAGTATGCCCAGTAATCACACGTCATATTGATGCTTTTTTAACAAAAGACCAACACGGGTTTAAATCAGGACGGTCTGTAGTTACTAACCTCACCAACTACGTTTCTGATCTGTCCGAGGCCTTAGATAACAGAAAAGACGTAGATGCAATTTACACAGATTTCTCAAGCGCATTTGATAGGGTTGATCACATACTTTTATTACAAAAACTACAATATAATGGTATACATGGATCATTATTGAACTGGTTTAAATCATATCTGTATAACCGTTCTCAAGTTGTTGCTGTCGATGGCTATGAGTCACACATATATTTTGCCACATCTGGAGTTCCCCAAGGCTCACACCTTGGACCAATCTTGTTCTCATTATTTATTAACGATATCACTAATCATATCTATAACAGCAAATGTTTACTCTTTGCAGATGATTTAAAACTTTATAGAATCATAAACTCGCCTGATGATATAACTCTTCTTCAAAATGATCTCAACAACATCCATAACTGGTGCTCAGCAAATTCCATGACCTTAAATACAAGTAAATGTTACCACATCCGATTTTCAAGGAAAAAAATTAATAACAATAATAATTTAAGTTACACTATTAATAACGTTACATTACAGTCCGTCAGTGAAATTCGTGATTTAGATGTCACCCTTGACAGCAAATTAAGCTTTAAGTCGCACATAAACAAAATAGTAAAAAAATCAGCGCAGATGCTAGGATTTATAAAACGCAACACAAAAGACTTTAAACAGTATAAGACCCTAATGATACTCTACAACTCTTTAGTTCGAAGTCACTTGGAGTTTGCTAGTACTGTTTGGAATCCTTTTTATGCAGTTCATTCACAGAGAATTGAAAACATACAGAGACACTTCACACGACACATCAGCTTCAACTACAAAAGCATATTCTACCGTAAATCATATAACGACAGACTTAAATATTTCCAAATGTTAACTATACGCCATCGCCGCAAATTACGTGACCTAATCTTTTTATATAAGTGTGTTAACGGCCGACTTGATTCGATTGATTTTACAGAACGCATCCAATACTCAGTTCCATCTAGACTCCCGAGATACCCTATCACTAATCTTCTTTTTACCCCAACCTGTAAAACAAACCTAGGACTTAATTCACCAGTTATAAGAATTTGCAGAGAATATAACTTAATTACGAACTTAATTACCCTGATATCGATTTATTTGGTGCCTCTTTATAACAATTTAAAAATAGTATAATCGCAGTTTACTCTATATCCCATCATAATTTGTAATATCTTTTATAATATAATATCTTCTATTTTAACTTTTTCCCAACTTGTACAAGTTATATTCTGTTTTTAATAATTATTATTAGAATTCTTTTTTATTTTATAAGACGTCAATCATACGCGCGAATGTTGTGGCTACCTATAATTGGATAAGCATCTTGAATTTGTTTAATTATGTAACTTTTTTTGTATATGTGATAGTTGCTTATTTGTTGGTTGCCCTTAATAAATAAATAAATAAATAAGCCTGGTTGGCTCACCGTCGCCTTGTAAGAAAATGGCGCCACAAACGCTGGAGAGAGGGGCGCCACTATTAAGTTTCTGCCCCGGTTTGAAAAATTCGTAGATTCGAGTTCACAAAGCATAAGAGTGATTGATATACAGCCGTGGTTTATATGAAACGAACCGTTTTGACCCCACATAGGCTTAAAATCTATTCAACCTAAAGACTTGAGACCTTATATAATTTCACACTAAATTTGGGCGACGGAACTCGAGTATTTACGTTCTTGGACTTAGAGTATCAACCAACTCTTTAAACTCTTTGTATTTGTTAATGCACAATTTTCATTCACTGACCCCTCGTCCATTCACAGTCTTTGCAGTTTTGACACACGTATGTTTGCATAATCTAGGATTCCATACCTAGATACCAAGAACATACAGTGCCATCTATTATGCATTAAAATGGCCATAACTTTTGATTGCGTTAACTAAGAAGTATGATTTTTTTACAGCCACAAGGCACCGCAGATCTGAGTTGTTGATATCAATTTCAACTTGATACCTCCACGCGTTTTCGTTAAAAAGTGTAGGCATACAGACGGACAACAAAGTGATCCTATATAGATATAGATTCATATATATAGATATAGATATATAGATTCTTTTTTCCTTTTGAGGTACAGAACCCTAAAAACCTACAAAAATTTAAAATTAGCAATAAAACGACTGTAATTACTGAAATATTGTTTTTGTTGGTAATAGTAGATGTGTCTACATTATAGGAGGGGTTGTCAAAATTAGTCCACTACCCCATTATTGATCGAACATTCAATAAAGATAATATAGTAGGTACCCATACTATACTTAGATGATGTACTCAGGGACCGAGAGATACCGCAATACTTGAAAACCAGGCTCCGGTGCTGAAACATGGACGCTTACTAAAGAAACTGTGCACAGAATGCGAGTCGCACAGCGGGCTATGGAACGTTCCATGTTAGGCATTAGGCTCAGAGACCGCATCCGCAATACCGAGATAAGTCGTAGGACGAAAGTCTGCGACGTGGGTAAGTGGGTAATGCGGCTCAAATGGCGTTCGGCAAGACACGTTGCTAGGCGCGGTGATGGCAGACGGAGTAAGTCCCTTACTGAATGGACGCCTCGAGAAGGAAGGCGTGGCGTCGGCAGACCACCAGCTCGATGGATCGACGAGATCATTAAGATGGCAGGAAAAACAATGATGCGATCCGCTCAGTACAGAGAAAATTGGTACAAGAGGGAGGATGCCTATGCCCAGCAGTGGGATGATAATGTGGGCTGACAATGATGATGATGATATTTATACAAATTTATTATTTTATAGTTATTAAAACTGTGTTTTTAATTTTTGTTCTAAATGGCGTCACCAAATGTTTCTGTACTCCAACCGAGAAAAAACGGCTCTACGTGACGTTCTAGATGTAAAACAACATTTGATGGCGATTCTAAACCAGTGAACTGTGAGAATTCTCTCCAAAATAATTCTCTCAAAAATAAAATCTATTGTTACAAATTACTATTGTTATTAATATTTATTATTAATATACTTTAGCTATAATACCTCTCATCTCCTCTGTGGCTATAATACTATGTACCTATGATAACATATTTACTATTTTATGTCTATAGACCTAATTATAGTTTTTTTTTTATTTACAGAATAATTTTTAAATTTTGCAGAAATCTTTACATATTATGTCTGTCTGTTCATCAGACTGGTGAAGCTCAGTGGAATCAATGTATGGACATTTGCTCATATGGAAACAATAAACGTGGAGCGGAGTGACATAACCCCAAGAATGACATCATACAGTTTTGTATAATTAGTTAATTATACTTAGATTTAAGTGAATAATTTGATAAAACAGCATCATTCCTAAGTACTTATTGCGCTTAACTCTGCCAGAGCCATTGGTCGTGGGAAGTGGTAGGATAAGGTCAATCGAGAGCATTTGAAATGGCCTGTAACAAATCTTTATAGGCTGACTTTTTTTTACTTTTACGTAAAAAAAATCCCCACCCGTCGAATTTTTTTAAAAAGTGGAGATTTTTATACTATTTGGGGATTATTTGACTAAGCCTCAAAAACGGCTCACTTCAGAGCACCAACGGTCTATTTATACTTTAAAAGTCAGATCGTTTTCAATAATATAGCAACGCTAATGTTCCAATGCCGTAAGAACCGCTAAAGTTTCACACACTGTAATACTATAATAGTATTCCAGTTTCGTTCTATAGTAGACACAATGACATACTCTCATGTACATACCTATGCAATTGGGTGTTCCTTTCCATTAATTGACCGAGTAAGCATGGCTCCTATACCGAAGTTCCTGGCATCAGTATGATCCTCGAATGATTTACTATTATAGTCTAGGCAAGCGAGTACCGGGACAGACACTAGCATTCCTTTGCCTTTATAAATGCGGATACGGCCTCAGATGTTCATTAAAAAGGAGGTGTACCTTTACTGGTAGAAGTAAATTGATTTAAAGCAGTAATGGCAGACCAGCAATGGTACTGAAGTTTGGAACAAAACGTCTGTACCAGGTTGCTGTTCCGAGAAAACTTTTGCGGTCTTTACAACATTTGGGTGTAGTGTAAAGGGTAGTTTAGGATTGCTTATATCTTCTCTGAGTCGGTGCGTAGACCACGAACGTCGACAGAATATCTGAGATATTTTAATTCACTTTCGAAAACGGCTCCTTCGTCGTTTCGTCCCATGACAGGTTCGGCCCATTGGAGCGTATCGATGAAACTTGAAATTAATATATTTTTCGTTCGACGATTCGTCCCATTCTAGGTTTTTTCCTTTAAATACTTGATTTAGAAAACACCTCGACTTTTGGTCGAATACGGCGTTTCATAGGTACTACACCCTTGAAGGCAAAATAATATCTCACGTTCATTAATTATGAACAAATCTTTCATAGTATTCGGAGGAAATAGGGGATTACAAAACATTGATTTAGTAAATTGTCCATAGGATTGTGTCGAATTGCTAAGTCGCGTTTTCTGTTAACAGTTGCTCTAAAATGGTGCAACGCGTAATAATGGTCTAACTAACCAGATGAGGGTCGGTGTAGGATTAGTTAAAGTTAGCTGATGCAAATCAACCATAATATTTCATGAGCACAATTTTGAATGTCTTTCAATTATATCTGTGCACACAATGACAACTGTCATAAGCTAACGTCCTCAAAGTTATCTATTCGGTAACAGGTAACTATTCGGGGCAGATACAAATACAGTGAAAATTAATGCGGCAGTTCTTGAGTGAGAGAGAATTTTACAGGGCGATTTGTTCAGCGAGGCTCCGCATCGCCTGTAGAACTTATTGTATAGAAATGTAGGTTTCAATTTTCACGACGCGATTTCTGCTCGCGACAATCACGGTACATTCTATCCTGGGCGCGGGCGCAGGTGCATATCGCGCCGTAAAACCCTCTCGATATATTATATAGAGATAAAGTATTATGGTGAAAAACTATCTACAATAATAAAATCACAAACATATCATGCGTGTATCAAAAAGTTATTTTTGACCTCTGACGTATTCTAATTAATTAATATACCGACATTTTTTGTTGCTTTATATAAACTATTTTTTAAAGCAATTGTAGTATATTTAGATATATTTTACCAACTTTGTTCACGCAAATCTTATTAGGGTTGGGTCCTGGCGAATAATAATCTTATAATTAAGAAATACAGATTACTAATTCACCCCTTTTTCCCTAAGGGGTGTACCAGTGACTTAAGTCCAATAGTAGGCACACTTACATTTCGCCAGTATGTTATTGGTCTCATGTAATAGAGGGCGATCCTATTGCTATCTACCGGGCACAGTTCCAGACTCCAGGCAGTTTTTGAGACAATTCCTAATGTAAAACTCCTAGAACAAGAATATTTAGTTTTTAGTTCCGATTTTTTAGTGTCAAAAACAACATGCACAGTGCACCGCCCTCCCGCCCGCAAAATTGCATGCAAAGAGGAAATGCTGTTAGGGTAGATAGTAAGTAGGTAGCTCTATTGTTCTCTAGTCTTTTTTCAATAAAGGCACTAGCCCGTTTTAGAAAAAAAAATTAAAGTTTACAATAAAGAAGCGGGGTTCTTCAAATTAGCCTTGGTGATTTTTAACTACAAACCATATTATGGTTTTAATTGTATATATTAAATCTGTACCTTTAATTAGCAAAGACATTAAAATAAAACTCAAATGTAAGTGTATATTTTTTTTATTTGGGAGCTTTTTTTATTTATCTTATTAATAACTTGTCCGTGCCAGCCCGACATATTTTTGGTGTTTTTTTTCAGATACCTACACTCACACAGACATTCGAAAATTATCTTTATAAACCGAATGTAACTAAAATCTCTGAAAACAATCTCGGAGCAAACAAACAGCGCAGTTTCATTGTGAGATTTATTTATAGCTATATTATTAATAATTTCTTTAAACTTAAGGTAATTAAACATATTTCTGGAATTATATTCCATTGTTATTTGCACACGAATAACTTTATCGTATTAGTTTGTGTAAGCTGTAGAAAATAAAAAATAAAAAGATATCCATTAATTAAGGATGACTGACTACGAATATTTTATTAGTTTTCAGCAAAAACAATGAAAGAAGCATTCCTCGTCCTTATTTTGGCTGCAGTCGGGAGTGGTAAGTGTCTTTATACTCGTATGTAGAACTAAATTATCATAAAAAATAAAATACTGTGGTAGATCTAGATGTAGCAAAGCAACGTAATAAACCGCAGCTATGTGTAGCTCTTTTAGCGCTCGAGGCTAAGCGTATCAGAGCTCTGGCACAGAACAGAATAATATTATGTATAGAATGAACACGGTCATCCGCCCACCAATCGGGCCTTTCTCACCTCGCGAGCGAGATGAGCTCTCGACGGGCCCCGCTTCACTGTGAAATCACCTCACGCACTCTTTGTAGTAGGTGTAGTTATATGGGGAATTGAGTCGATTGTCTGAGATGTGGATCATTATTTACAACTACATTTAAATGCTCATGATTGATAAATATGCAATGTGCGCCTAGTCTTGGCGTGGACATTGTTTTTCTCGTTTGTAACTCTATGGTACGAGTAACCTTTTTGGGTGTAGCGCTCGGCGTAGCGCTTATAACGTAGCTTGGCGTAGCATTTCATTTCATTTCATTTCATTTATTTATTCATTAACAATCTTCGATCGAAAATCATTCATTGATTAGTCACTGATTAAAATTCACTGTTTATTTATTTTGTCTGTTTTCGTTTCAGCTATAGAGTACAATGGACTAAGAGGTATATATTACTTTTATTGCTAAATTTAGAATATATTTTTCTCGGTGTTTGCAATTCTTTTTTTCAGTTCAATTTGACGGGTTTAATACACCTTTCACATTGTGTTCATAGCCCACTTCGCGTATACGGACAAGGATGCGGGGACTAAGTATTTCTTCAGTCTTCCCCGTACCCTCAGTCAAGCGCAGGCTGAAGGCTGGCGACTGACGAAGCGTCCACCTGGCCCCATGCCCGAGCTCAGCTTGTACTGCGCACCGGGACGCCTAGTCTGTTTGTTGTTCCCTCCTACCGGATTTGTTGCTGGTCTGCAAGTTGCTGTAAGTTATAATTTACCACAAATTACGACTTTACCTACCTATTTAAGGAAACTCCCGCCCTTGAATTCAGACATATTTTATTCGATGTGCTTTACCAGAAGTTCACGGTAGTTTACAAATCGTGATGTATATGTATGGTATATGGAACGGTTTAAAATATTCCTCAAAGAACAGGTCCTGTCTCCTGATAAATGCAAGAAAAAGGTGCACTTTGGACCCTTACCACTGGCCATATCGGTGTAACATAATTGTGTTCCTTTAAGTATACATACCATACCTACCTACATACCTACCTACATGGCCGCATCATTAGTTACTTTAAGTGGTTTGGGAAATTGAAATATTAGAAAAACTTTTTTTGTTATTCTTCTGGAGGGGTTTATTAGAAATTGGACTAAAATATTATTGATATCCTGTCAAAGGCTCGACTGGCAAATGAAACCGCGGCCAAAAGTCTCGAATTATTTGGATTAAAAACTTTAATATTTTATATGAGATTTTATGTTTAGTTCCCCGTGGGGACAGTAGCTGCACCGCTGAAACCAGAGAGATACTTCACCAAGTGGAGTCCTCCGGCTACTGACAGCGAACCGCAGGGAGACTTCTGGACTTCGGCGCAGTATTATGTTTCTGAAGGTAAAACTTGATTAGTTGATGATTCTTACACGAAGATCGTGACTTTTGGGGCCTGCAATCATTGCTATTTCGTTGATATAATGGTATGTAGAATTTCGTACCGATTGAAACTTGCATAACCCTGACCACCGATTGAAATGAAATGAAATGAAATTGTTTATTGTGATAAAAACGACACAAAATCAATTACAATTACCGATGGTTGTATTCCATAGCCCATCAGCACCGAGCCTAAATAGAGATTTTCAAATAAATTCAACCGTCAACACTTGAAAGGAGAGGAAGGAATACATAGAAACGGCATATACACTTACATACAACATGACATTTGTAATTAGGTGCCTGATCAGCCATCTTATGTGACAAGTTTCGTAGTAGTTGAACCTCAGGATAAAAATAATAGTACTAATACTAACTATCTGTTATATAACTGTCAAATCTTAACAATATGGCCGCCATTTCATGCGAATAATGAGTTGTCGCTATGCATCCGTTTTTTGTAGGTATTTTAGGTCCATTTATCTATCTCCATGCTTTAAACATAGAAGACAATGGAATAGCAAGTAATGAAATGGCCTTTATCAAAAAAAGAAAAAATACTACAGCTGCATACTCACTATCCATAAGGTGACGACTGACATGAACATTTATTCGATGTGACTTCGAATATTCAGTATGTCAGTACAGCGATTAATTAACTATGTATCTACCAAGTATTTTAAATTTTCATTAGACTACCTAAAAGCCGGCGTGCCCAAGATCTCCGATGGATCCACGTTGCAAGCTGGTGGCGTGTGGGTGAACGATGTGGACGGCAAGAGGATGAAGATACCACTCGCTGAAGAGGATCTCGTTCGGAAACTTCCTGTTTACAAGAAACAGGCTTGCGTTCCGAAAATGGGTAAGAAACTCATTTTTTCTGGCAACGGCGAAGCTAGAAAATGATATTCTGAAGCAGATTCTAGTGCATTTTCTTTGTTTAGAAAATTTCTCCCGATAAAAGAGATTTTTTGTAAAATCTACAAGAAAACAATTTGGAATTTCCTATACTTCCTAAGCTATCAACAGAAATGATAGGCAGGCCAAATGTAGGTTTGCCAAAAACTGCCCTATAATTAGCTATCTATAAATCTTTAAGTCATCATCATCCGGAAGACGTCCATTGCTGAACATATAGGCTTTCCCCCATAGAACGCCATAAACTATTCATATGGGGGAATCTCTATGTATTTACTTGAAATAAAATAAGAAAAAAATCTACAATTAGAACTGCAGTGAGTTAGAAGTTAGAGAGTGAAAGACTTACCTGGTATGGACATGGTTTGCAGCGAAGGGGTAAAATTCATGCGGCCAAAAGGTCTTTGCGGTATAATATAAGTGGGTAGGAGGCGTCTTAAAAAAGACCTAAATGAACTGAATGGATGAGGGTATGCGTGAAAAAGGAGTGAGTGCAGAGATGACGGATGATAGACTGGATTTTGGAATGGCGAAAGAAGACGTTATGTTTCAACCCGACCTGCTGTGGGATAAGGGCTTAAGAGAGTACTTTCAAGATTCAAATGACTGTATTGATCACCAGGTCAGCACTACTACTACAACGTGACCAGGCAACTGGACTGCTCAAAGGTCATTGTACCCTGGTTCGGGTTGATGTCAACAAATGGCAAACTCCTTGGCGTTGGTTTCCAAACTTATGGTTCACTTCCTGCGGGCACTGACCCCTCAGTTCCTGGAGAACGGAGGTGGTATGAGCCTTTGTCTAATAACAGGACTACTCCTTTGGTAAGTTTGAAATATTGTAGACATTATGACAGTCAAGTTAGAGATATTGGAGACCAGAATACGAAAATCATGGTTGGCTTAACATCGTATGGCTTAACTTTATAAAGGAGTCCATCATCATCTCAACCGTAGGATGTCTACTAATGAACATTGGCCTCACCCATTTCCATCTATACGTATCTATAGTACGATTGTAAGCAAATCCAGCGTCCAGCGTGTTCCTGCTGTTCAATGGAATTTACTACACGCTTTATACCGCTGATAAAAAAAAAAATATGAAAATTGTAAAAAAATAGTTTTTAGTTAATCCCAACAAGCGCCTCAAGAGGCATAATATCCTGGAGCGAAATTCATAAAATTGGCCATAAATACTAAAGTGACTCATGCTCACTGGAGCATGGCATATCAAATCATAGTCCTGACAACAAATTTGATTATAGCCGGAAGGCTGATTGTAAATAAAAATGGAACACAAAAAAAAAATGGTAATGTTTTTTTTTTAATAGCAAAAAAGCCATACGGTTTTTTTTTTAACAAAATATGTTTTCGCGCAAATAAAGGCCAGATCCAGAGCCAACCACAGACAATTTAGTGGATAGTCATTTCCTATTTCTTCATATCTGTGTATTATCATTTTGTATGGGTGACGTTTAACCTTAAGAGTCTTTGTATTGTTATTTTCTAGAACCTAATTGTCTTTTATTTTACGTAATTACATGTAATATTTTTTTATATCTTCAAAAATGTGGGTACGTGTGAGCGAGAGGGCTAATGAGGGGTTCACCGCGCCTTACTGTAAATGTTCTATTATCTGGTTCCAGGGTTCGATGCCTGATGCGGCTGAGTGCATGTTGGACCTCCACGAAAAGTACAACGCATTGAGTTTCCACATTTACTTTATTGACAAACCTTGGGACATCAAATGCAAGATTTAAGTAAGTTGCTATGACATTATTGTAATGTATGTTAATATTTATGCATTGTGGGTAGACATCACTGTTTATAACATTAATATAATTCATTTAATTTGGCCGTGACTGCCTCGGTGGCGTCTACGCCACCGAGGCAGTGCGCCCTCTAGGGCGCATGCTCGACTGCCAATCAAGAGGTCCCGGGTTCAATCCCCACATCAGGCAATGTTAAATATTGGATTTCTCCATTAGTAATCCGGTAGATGGCAATAGGCTCGCCCCTTATTACATGGGACCAATAACATACTGGCGAAATGTGGGTGTATCTACTGTGGGACTGAGTCCTGGGTACACCTCTGCCTACCCCTTCGGGAAAAAGGCGTGAATGTATGTTATGTTATGTAATTTGGCCGTTTCTTTCGATTCTTTTTCGGCCAAGTCACATATTTCGACTAAGGTAAGGTGTAGAGTTTGTGAAGAAAGGGCTCGGTAAAGTTAGGGCGTGTAGAGTTAGAAGCTTGGCTCTCCATGACATCTGATAATATTTTGACAGTACGAGCTATACGGTCTCGTCTTGGCAACATTTTAAATAATTGATTGAATTTGGCGTTACTTTTAGAAACTCCATTGCAAACTCCTAGAACAAGAATATTTATCGAACAAGTATCGGAACCAAAAACTAAATATTCTTGTTCTAGGAGTTTAACATTTTAAATGTTAGGATAATTTATATTAAAATAATACTATTACGTTTTAGATGTAAAAATTCGTGGTATTTATAATTTTGTTAAAACTGTTGATAAAAACTTAAACTTAATTAATTATTTAATACCTATTCACAATGTAAAATTGCGCACCGTTTTTTTTTTGTTCTAGTTGGCGTCACAAGCTGTTTGATGTACGCATCACATAATTATCTATTGTTATGCAAGATTAATTTATTTATAATTTATTTTAATGACATAGGTAATTAAACATAATTAAAGATACAATCTGAAATGAGAAGAAAAATTTTATCCACGGGCGTTAGAGAAGGGTCAAGTGGTGGAGTACCCACCACGCGGAATGGTGCGGAGGGTGCGTGTTTCGAATCCCGCCTGTGGGTGAAATTATTCTTCTCATTTCAGATTGTATATCAAGCGATTAGACCGCTTAGTCTATAAACGCGCGTACAACCACCGACTGCCAGCTATGACGACGACAGCCTTTGCCAAGCATACCAACCTCAATCCCTGCAGAGTATACCCACCTTCGTCAAGCTCTCTAGCCGCAGTTATGGGCTTGTCTATGAGATGCATCTACATTTTATCAACGCCGTGGAGATTCAAATAGTGTTCTAAGGAAATGAAACATTCTTCGACAAGCCGGCAAAGGAAGCGGATCGTCAATAAACTCTCAGTGAAAAGCAAAAGCATTTGACGTAAAGTGCAAAGATCTATATTTCCAAGAAATCAATGCAATGATACAAATATTTAGCAACCTGTTTCACTTCTGTTTCAATATGTAATTATAGATCATCAAATCTAAGAATTCCGTTTGCAGTTTCATACTTTCAATAACTTTCCATATGCGTAACTCACGCAATTTCACTAGCCTTCACATTAAACTTCTTATTACATTTCTTACTGTATATTTACTAATTATGTGAAAATAAATTATTTGTAATAAATGAAATAGGTAAAATCTTTTGTATTTTATTTTTTTATTAATGTGAATAGTAGGTACCCAATTAAACGCTGGCGTTTCCTTTATCAGTTTAACCTTAACTACTAGAACGATAGACTATATAATAGTATGGGTCTACACCATACTTAAACGATGTTTAACTAGCTTGTTCCAATTATTTTATGTGATGTTTAAAAATAAACAGACAGGTGACCGTTGGTTATAACTGTGGGGGAGAACGCAGGGGAATCAGAACGCCGCTTTAACTTTACCACTTTTTATTCGTCTTTATTCATAAGGACACGTCTTTCGTCTTTACAGGCTTCCACTATCTTCTGTTCTCTCAAATCAACTTTCTCCCTCGCTCTGGCATACATCGTCAATCTACAATCTACAATCTATTTTTCGTATTTTCAGGGGTTTTTGCAGTTTTCAGGACACACTGTGTCTTGAAAACAATAGTTTTGGCAACAATTATTGCAAGGTAATATTTGTAGTGCTAGCGCTAGAGCCTAGGTTCATTTTTCATCATTATAATATTATCTTATTTTCTTGACATATTTACTTCAGCTTGCTGCTAATTAGATATTTCTGTTTCCATGCCAACGGCGCATCCCGGCTGCGCAACAGCTGCCGTCCCTTCTGACAGCGTCAAATAGGGATAATAAGATAAATATTATTTATTATTGTAAATAGCTTGTTGCATTTCGGCGCAGGATGCAGCGTGCCGATAATGCAGTCGCTACAGTGTCGCAGGAGGGGCTCGTGCTGTGCCAGGAGTGTCCCCAGGCGCGCTATTTTAAGGGCCAGAAAGGTCTGAAAATTCACCGCACAAAATGTCATGTCCCTAAATTTCCCCTTTCGGCCCCGGTTCCAAATCAAGAAATTGGTTTTACGAGCACTCCTATTACTTCCCAACCGTTTTGGGAATTAATAAGCTCATACAAAAATAATGTCCCGGTTCTAAAACGCATCCCGCGTGGGGCTCGCCTTTCTGTGGCACAATCACTTTCATTCGCAATCAGACACGTAGTGTCTCAAAATTCTATCCAGGCCTGGGAACACTTGTTATTGTTTCCTTACCATGTACTTCACGTACCTTTTGATCCGAACAACAACGTTTCACTCACCCGTAGAGTGAAGCAAAATTGTGTGAAGTACAAAGATCAGACGCATTTTCAAAATTATAATATTATTGCTCCGCTTAATAATAGGCGAAACAATAAACAAAATTCTAATCAACAACACATTGATTCGGCAATATTGAAACATGTGGAAAACAAAATTAGTGATGGTGACATAAGAGGAGCAGCTCGAGTCCTGTTCTCCAGTGACTCTGTAGCGCCAAACACTCGTGAAATTTTTCAATCATTACAGGACAAGCATCCACCTGCAGCTGGTAACCTTATCATACCTGATCCACCTCACGGTGAGGTCGCTGTTGAGGCGACTCCCAGTGAGGTCTCTGGAGCCGCCATGTCCTTTCAAAGCGGCTCCGCCGGTGGCCTTGACGGCTTAACACCTCAACATCTCAAAGACCTATTATGTGGTATCTCTGGTGAGGTTGGCGAAGCCCTTTTGAAGGATTTGACGGATCTAGTGAACTTGATGCTGGCAGGCCGGGTCAACGGTGATATCACTGATATTTTATATGGCGCAAATTTGTGCGCTCTTATAAAAAAAGATGGTGGCATCAGACCCATTGCGGTCGGCATGACTTACCGCCGCCTTGCGGCCAAAGTCTGTTGTGGTAAAAAGTTCGCTACCTTAAGCGATCTTTTTCAACCGGTACAGCTGGGCTTTGGCTCGCGGGGTGGTTGTGAGGCAGCTGTTCATTCACTTCGCACTTTTTTGGCTCAAAATTGTGGTGAGGTCTTGCTTAAGGTGGATGTGAAGAATGCTTTTAATTCAGTGGACAGAGGGGCCCTGTTGACCGAAGTAAAAGATAAAGTTCCAGATATCGCTAACTTTCTTTGGCAATGTTATGGGAATCCCACTAAATTAGTTTTCAAAAATAACCTACTGTTATCTTCTGTGGGTTGTCAACAGGGTGATCCACTGGGCCCCGCCATTTTTAGTCTTGCCATCCATCCAATCATTCGGCGTCTTAAGTCCAAACTTAATGTTTGGTACTTAGACGACGGGACTTTAGGAGGTGATGTGGACACTGTTCTTGATGACTTAAAAACACTTATTGACGAATTCCGTCAAATTGGTTTGGAACTAAATTTCTCAAAATGCGAACTTTTTGTTTCGAATACCTGTTTGGATAGAGATTTGACACATGCAAAATTCAACCGTTTGGCACCTAACATTAAAGTTGTTGATAAGTGCTCCCTTCGCCTCCTTGGTTCCCCGATTCTCGACGAATCATTCCCATCTTTCGTAGATGAAAAAATTCAAAATTTCAGCTCAGCTTCGGACAGATTACTGAAAATTAATGCCCATATGGCATTCACCATTATCAGATTCTGCTTATTTGTGCCAAAATTTACGTATGCTTTACGATGTTGTCTGTTGTGGAAACACAATGAACTTCTCGTAAGCTTAGACAATGTCATAAAGAATACCCTAATGTCTGTATTAAATTTAAACTTGGATGACAGGGCTTGGTCTCAAGCCTCCTTACCCGTCAGGTTTGGAGGCTTAGGGGTCCGCAAAATTTCAAGTGTCGCTCTCCCGGCTTTTTTGTCCTCAGTGCACAGTTCGGACAACCTAATTCAAAAAATCCTCGCTCCCTCGCGAGTCCCCTCTTTAGGAGCTTTCGATGTTTCTAATTTGGCTGAGGCAAAGAGTGCTTGGGTTGCGGCTTGCCCCAATACCGATTTACCTAAACTACCATCTTCACAGAGACTGTGGGATGGGCCCCTCTGTGCGTTGGTACGGAATTGTCTCATACAAACGTGCGCCAACTCCACAGACAAGGCCCGACTCCTGGCAGTCTCTGTTAGGGAATCTGGTTTTTGGTTGCAAGCAATCCCATCTTTCAATACTGGCAATCTATTAGATCCATCTGCTTTTCGTGTAGCTGTCAGCTTGCGTTTGGGTGCACCTTGCTATGTAGGTCACCGTTGCCAGTGTGGTACTGCCGTCGACGAACGCGGTCACCACGGTCTCTCATGTTCTCGAAGTGCTGGCCGGATCTCCCGCCACGCTAGCCTAAACGACATCATCCGCCGGGCTTTTACCAGCGCC
Organism: Hemistola chrysoprasaria; assembly: GCA_947063395.1. Lineage (NCBI taxonomy): Eukaryota > Metazoa > Arthropoda > Insecta > Lepidoptera > Geometridae > Hemistola > Hemistola chrysoprasaria. The sequence goes on along the minus strand of OX346728.1, from coordinate 10,742,100 downwards.
AATGTACCAGCCGTTCTCGAACCGAACGGTTTGATGCGTGACGATGGTAAAAGACCTGACGGTATGACCCTCGTTCCTTGGAAGCTGGGACGGCCGCTGGTGTGGGACGCTACTTGCGTTGACACACTAGCGCCGTCACATGTACCAGAGACCCAAGGTACGGCTGGTGCGGCGGCGGGTTCTGCCGAGCAACGCAAGCGGGGCAAGTATGCAAACCTCGGTAGCGGTTACATATTTGAACCGTTTGGAGTCGAGACTCTGGGACCGTGGGGGCCGGGAGCTCATCGCATTTTCAAAAATCTATCTGAGCGCTTGGTCGAGGCGACGCGTGATCAAAATGCTGGCGTTTATCTGGCTCAACGTATAAGCATTGCTATTCAACGTGGCAATGCCGCCAGTATCTTGGGTACGCTGCCATCTGACAGTGGTTTAGAGCACTTGGATTTTCTATAGGCTGGCATGTCGGCCTGTGGATTTTCGAAGCGTTCTATGGTATAGTGTATTTAGTTAGGGTAGGTAGTAAGTAGGTAGCTCTATTGTTTAGTCTTTTTTCAATAAAGGCACTCTGCCAAAAAAAAAAAAAACTATCTCTTTCATTCATACTGCACTTCACACTGCATTCAGCCAATGTCATCACTTATACGTCATCTACTCGTACTTACGTTCCATTTCCCACATAATTTATGAAGGTAAGTATTTAAAGATTTTTTTTATGATAGTTAGTGACAAGACGAGCAAATCAGGTGGCTTATGGTAAGCATCATGATTGCCCATATGAGACACAGTGCCACCCAGAGTTTTAAAATTAAAAATTCTACGCGGCACTGCACTGCGCCTGTCACCCTGAGATATTAGTTGTTGAATCTCGTCATGCCCAGTAATTTCGCTGGTAACATTGCCCTTCAGACCGGAATACAGTAATATTTGCACATTACTGCTTTGCGGATGAATAACTGGCAAAGGTGTTGTACTTCCCCAGGCGGCCCCCTGCAAAAGAGGCCTATCACTCAATTACATTTGAATTAATCAAATTAAACTACTTACCTAATTTTTGGCCTTTTTTTATGCCTTACCGCCGCCTATGGATACCTGAAACACCAGGGGTATTGCCAGTATATTGTCGATCCGACCAACACTATTCACTCTCCTTTTGAAGAGCCCTATGTTGTAGCTCAACGGAAAAACCGCAGCAGGGAGATCATTCCACAGTTTGCACGTATACGGTAGAAAAGAACGGTTAAATCGCACAGTGTGCGACGTCCACGTATCGATTATGTGCGGATGAGCTCTCAGACGATGGCGGTTAGTACGAGTACGGTGATAGAACCGTGACGCCGGTATCAGTTTGAAAAGTTCATCAGAATACTCCCCGTTGTAAAGGCGGTAAAAAACAGTAAGGGCCGGTTTTAACATTGGAAATGTTGTTTCGTTCGCTTTGGATGGGGGCATTTTGGCTGAATGTGCGACAGGCCTAGTGCGCGCAAAGCTGTAGGGTTACGGTGACTGATGAGGGCTTAAAAGATGTAGATTTCGACCGGCTACGAAATGATATAACATATTTTTAAAAAATTTGAAAAGTTTTTGAGTAAATTGAAAAAAACATCATTTCTGTGGTGAAATTTTAGGGTCGCTCTTCACTGATCTTAGTATATTTTGAAAACTAGATCGATTTTCAAAAAAATAAAAATAGAGCTCCTAGATATTGAATTTTGATTCCTGGTATTATCCGCGTACGGGCGTTAGTTTATCCTGTAGGTGGTCCCTTAACGAAGGGAGAGCGAGATCGGTCGGCGCGGTGCGAGTGGCAGGAGGCACAGAGTCGCGTGCTATCTCTCGTAGCATCAACGCGACGGGCAGTAAGATGCAGGCCCGAAAAAAATTTCACAACGGAGCCCCCACTTTGAATACTTCCACGAAATGATAACATTTTTTAAAGTTGCCCATTGATTGGTGCAAGATCGAGACCACCTTCTCTGTATGGGTGGATACAAACAATGATATAGGGTTTGTTCAAATTAATAAAATAAAAATTAGTTAATTATATATTTGTTTTATTTCGTATTTCCTATGTTCATTTTCAATGCCCTTTAGGTTCATGGGGAGCACGAGATCTGTGAATTTTTTGAAGTAATTTCCGTCAATTAAGAGGAAATTTTCAAAATCAATTTTCTAATTATTATACGAATACCCTCTTCTAAGAGGGTATTATAAATTACCTGATACTTATATACCATTTATGTACTTAATTGAAGGAAATATGACCAAAAAAATAATTTCTTTTTAGCTGCCACGTCGACATCAAGCTATACTCTACAAGGTACTCTAGACGTCATTCAAGAAAGAAATTAGTAGTCCACCACTTACACTCGTATTCAAGTAGGTACTATGTGGCTTGAACGCATAAGGCCGGTAAATCCAAATGGAAACAATTGCCTGTCGACACGAACGGCCCCCTTATTACAGACGCAACAGAAGTGTGTTAAATTGCTAAATGTCTGCTGTCAAACGGCATACAAAATATGACGTTTGACTGCAAAATTTACTGCTGTTGGTACGCGATTGCATGGTCGTAATACCACTCGGTGAGAAATTCCTTACTTAGTACAGTGCCTTACATAAGTATTGTTTTTGAATACGGTAATCCGTGTAATCAGGTGTTTGGTGAACACCAGCCAGGGTCGGTGTGATATCGAGAATTTCCTTTTATTAGTTTTTTAGTTTTTAATTTAGCAAATGTTGTTGAACCTTGGTTTGAATTAGTTATAAAACCACTAAACTGTTAACAGGAATTGAATTAAAGTAACGTATAGTGCTTCTTTCCTAAATTACTCTTTCATAGTTCATAGGGGTAACATAACATAACATAAGATCACGCCTCTTTCCTAAAGAGGTAGGCAGAGGTGTACCCAGGACTCGTCCCATAACGACGCCCCCATGTATGGAGCGACTCCATACAATCGCCCGCGCGCAATAGCCTACTACTACTACGTAGACAATTTAACGTGTGTACACGCGTCGAATGTGTGCGGGCATACGGGCGTTACTGCCTCGTTGACTGCCTGGTCGTCGGTCGTAGGCGGGCGGCTAATGGCAGGGGGAGGCCAGCGTCGCTTCTTTACGAAACAATAATTAGTATTCTTTGCCCATAGCCTCATAGCAAGCAAAACCATACTTCGCCAGTTCATGTTCAATAGGTCACATGACAGCCCCGTTGGCTCAGATGGTAGTAACTCTGCTTTCTATGCCGCAAGCCCCGGGTTCGATCCCCGGCCAGGTCAAACATACAGGTCTGTTTAATCTGTGTCAGGGTGTTATAAATATAAAAGTAGGTATATCAGTCATCTTGTTACCATAGTACAGGCTTCTAGAATAGTTTGGGACCAGATGACCGTGTGACACATACGGTGTGGAAGTTGTCCCATATTATTATATTATTATTATTGATATAATAGGGGGCACGCCTAACGTCATCTATGGAGCGCAGACTTCAGGATGTCGCTGAGAAAATTCCTTATGGAAAAATCCAAAATCAAAACAAGTTTTCAGTGCCATCTTTATTTTTCTGAGATTGTTTTTCTTAGTTCAGGTTTTTATACATGAAAACTCGTTTGGATTAAATTAGATTTTTACTGAAAGTTTGTATTGTTATTTTCTAGTTCCTAGTTGTGTTTATTTAACGTAATTACATGAAGTATTTTTTTATATCGCCAAAAATGTGGGTACCTACGTGTGAGCGAGGGGGCGAATTAGCTTAGCACCGCGCCTTAAGAGGTTACATGAGGGGTGATTTTTCCATACAAACGTATTCCCGTGTTTCCTACCTAGATAACTGCGTCAGAGCAATGGTTTCTTTTTTATAAAATCTAGGTCTTCAGTGAGCATGTTCCTGTCATTTTAATTTTTCTACAAAGTTATTGTTATTGAAGTATGAGCCTTTAAAAACATGAAAAACTGTCCCAGTTTTACTCGCGTAATTAGACGTTCACTAGAAATAAATGAAGAGTTAAAGAACAAAAATAAAATAACAGGGACATAGCCTGATTCATCTTCTAATTTTCATAACATAACATACATTCACGCTTTTTTTTCCCGAAAGGGTAGGCAGAGGTGTACCAAGGACTCAGTCCAATAGTATGATACACCCACATTTCACCAGTATGTTATTGGTCCCATGTAATAGGGGGCGAGCCTATTGCCATCTACCGGGCACAGTTCCAGATTCCAGGCAGTTATTGAGATAATTCCTAATGGAAAAATCCAATATTTAACACTTTGCCTGACCTGGGGATTGTTTCAAACTGCTAAGAGGTCCTGTATCCTGTTAACATCTTCGTAACCTAGTTTGTACACGAGCGTTGGATTACGATCTAAGGGCGGGGGTTCGAATCTCGGTTATATCTCTTTCTGGATTTGATTTTTTTACTTGTAGTATTTTATAAAGCGGTTTTATTTCGCTTGATTAATATATTCTTGCTAAATTAGATAAATAAATAATTTAGCTAAATGCAAGATCACTATTAAAAATCCCAAAACCGTAAAAATATCCATATAAGAATATGATTACTAACATATTAGCTGTAGTTTGCTACTAGATGGCGCTGTATGCTCTTAGAAGGCGTAGCGTTTTGTTTATTTGGGTATCTAGGTGTGGATGCATAGTTAAGTAAGTACATATTTTACGTATGCCTTAACAATTTTTTTTCTTTCGCGCTCGAACATTGCATATCTTTTGTTTGGTCCATGTGCTAGCAGGGTAGGACCTCATGATTCATCATCATCATCATCAGCCGGAAGACGTCCACTGCTGAACATAGGCCTCCCCCACGGAGTGCCACAAATTCATTACATGGAGGGATTTTGCCGTAATCACCACACTCAACTTGGTGATCGTCATGCCTCATGAGTAGTAGGTACCTACCTACTTAATTCTGATATAACGTAAAAGGCAGAGTGCCTTTATTGAAAAAAGACTAAACAATAAAGCTACCTACTTACTATCATCTATCCTAATTAAATACACTATGTCATAGAACACTTCGAAAATCCACAGGCCGACATCTGACATGCCTATAGAAAATTCAAGTGCTCTATACCACTGTCAGATGGCAGCGTACCCAAAATACTGGCGGCATTGCCACGTTGAATACGTTGAGCCAGATAAACGCCAGCATTTTGATCACGCGTCGCCTCACGCGCTCAGATAGATTTTTGACGAAAAGAAAAGGATAATTATATAAAATTATTAAATCTGTCCAGTAGTTTCGAAGCCTATTCGTTACAAACAAAAAAATAAAAAAACGAAGTTTCTCTCTTTATAATATTAGTATACAATAAAAAAATCATTTACGTCAATCATTATCATGAAGTGTTTGTTCTCATCTCTTGCAAATAATAATAATATTATAATGCGTAACATTTATTTATAGAACTTAATTACTTATCCTACTGGTATTATAAATGCGAAAGTTTGTGAGGATGGATGGATGTTTGTTACTCTTTCACGGCAAAACTACTGAACTGATTGGGCTGAAATTCGGTATGTACTTAGATACTTTAGACCTTGGAATAACACATAGAGCACTTTTTATCCCGATATTCCGACGGGAACGAAGACAACGCGGGTGAAACTGCGGGGCGCAGCTAGTCAAATTATAATAAGAATTAAGTTTATGGTACCTACATATTATTATGTCTATAGGTACATAGGTCTATAGGTAGGTTGACTGCCTCGGTGGCGTAGAGGGAGCATGCTCGATTGCCAATCAAGAGGTCCCGGGTTAGATCCCCAGGTCAGGCAGTGTTAAATATTGGATTTTTCCATTAGGATTAATCTCAATAACTGCCTGGAGTCTGGAACTGTGCCCAGTAGATGGCAATAGGCTCGCCCCCTATTACATGGGACCAATAACATACTGGCGAAATGTGGGTGTATCTACTATGGGACTGAGTCCCCTGACACCTCTGCCTACCCCTTCGGGAAAAGGCGTGAATGTATGTTATATTATGTCTATAGGTATATAATATAGGTAATTTGTAGGTAAATTATTAATAAAGTTTTATAGGTATAGCTCGACAGAAAAGAGTAGAAACGGAACTAATTTAAATTGTACGTGTTGACTTAAAAGTTTTTCTAATTGATAAATACAGTGGCGCCCCCATTATTTTCTACTCTTGTGTCGAGCCATAATAATATAAACCCTGGAATAACACATAGGCGGTCTAATCGGGATAAAACGTACCTAGTGTTATACCGATATTCCCGCGGGAACGATGCACAGCTAATTAGTTATAATAACATGCATGTGCATGTTGCCTTTATAATTACATAATCATAAAGGTAGGTACTGGATTTCATTCCATTAAAATGTATTTCTGTAAACAGTTACCTACTTTTTTAAGATAGTAACAAGACGAGCAAATCAGGTGCCTGATGTTAAGCATCATAATTGCCCATATCAGACACAGTGCCCTGTTTTAAAATTCAAAATTTTGCGCGACACTGCACTGCGCCTGTCACCCTGACATATTAGTTGTTAAAACTCGTGATGCCCGGTAATTTCGCTGGTAACATTGCCCTTCAGACCGTAACACAGTAATGTTTGTTTTAGTTTGTTTTGTTTTGGAATTGGTTAGAATTTAATTTTTTTGACTTAATAAAAGAAAAACAAACAGACCAAGCTCAATAAAGCCGATTCCTAATAAATAAAAAAAGGCTTACCTTGAATAAAAAGATGCGCTTGCCCCACGCGCCACTCAGTCTTAAATTCCCGCGATAATAAGTAGCACAATGCCGTGCTCTAATTAATTAATTGTCGGAATAAAAAAATAATAAAACATTACTTCCTTTGGAACCCTTGACCAGACTTGGACGATAAAACATTTGTTAGATTTTTTTTTACTTTGGCTTAATCAGTTTTACCAAGAAAAAATAGTAATTAATTCAATTTGAGTTTTTGATATAATATAATTAATTAATAATCGGTTAACTAAGAATTTATAAATAAACAATGTTACTAAATTATATAATAAAAGATGTGTTAAGCATCCTAGTGTTGGCTTCAGTCAGCAATGGTAAGTTTTTAATAACTAAACAACTGTTTTTTCTATTATAAAATCCTTAATCGACTGACTGGTTTTAACACTGAGCCCAAACCGCTGATACTAGAGCCTTGTTGTCTAGTTGAAACTTGGAATGTACGTTCTTTTCAATATCTAATGTACTATGAAAAATATTTTGAATTTTTACATTCTAAGGAATCTAAAGAGGATGTCAAAGTTTTCATATAAAACATCCAAAATATCTTTAAAACTATACGACATGTTAGAAATGGAACTAGCATTTATTCTAAAGTCGTAAATATCGTAAAGTGCTCAAACTTTACGATATTAAAAATATATATAGGTACTATGGTTCTCAGAGCGGGCGAAGCCGCTGTGTTTACACTAGTCATTTGATAATTAATAATTATTATAGGTACTGTTTTATAGAATAAAACAAATAAATACTAAACATCGTCATTGATTCCTCAAAGTTTGTACTTATGGAAAATCCTGCACTGCATTAAATTGCAACGCGCAATTATGATAGCTATATCCAGATATCCAGAAAACGAAAGTTACCGACATAGCCCAGCGGATTGGCAAGTTGAATTGGCAATGGGCAGGGCACATAACAAGTTGAGAACTGTTGGCCGATGGGGCTGTAAAGTTCTCGAACGGAAACCACGGACCGGCAAGCGTAGCGTAGAACGTCCACACACAAGGTGGACAGACGATCTGATAAGGACGGCAGGAACACGCTGGGTGCAGGCCGCTTACTACTAAACCGGATGGAAATCTATGGGGGAGCAGTGGACGTTCTTTAACTTATATTCATTTTGTATTTTTAAGAGTAAAGCAACAATTTTATCGACCGAGCGAAGCGAGGTCTTAGAGTCGACAAGTGGGAAAAACCTGCGCTTGTACCAGCTTAAGGGTTGACCTCTGGCATGTAAGTTTGATCGACGATAAATTGAGAACTGTTGGTCCGATTTTGATAAAACTTTGCAGACATGTAGTTTAAAGTGATAAAATTTTTTACTTTAGATAATGAGCAAAATCGGCCAAGGGGTTCCGGATATATAAGAGTCACAAGGTATTTATGAAAGGTCTGACGATAATTTCGAAACCGATGGTCCGATTTTTTTTTTCAAATTTAGACACATAGTTTAGGACTTGCATAAAAATATTAGCCAATGTTTGTATGTATGTATGTGTGTATGTATGTTTGTCTTGCGATTACTCGAAAGCCGATGATCCGATCTTGATGAAACTTTGCAGACAGGTAGTATAAAAAAAAAGAATTTTCAAGTTCGAACATGAGCTAAATCGGTTTTGGGGTTCTAGAGATATAGGGATTACAAGATCTCAATATTTTTCGATTATAACTTGAAAATTATTAATTCGATTTTCATGAAATTAAATACGTACGTAGGATAGGCTTATATTGTTTATAATATCCAGTTTCAGATTGATCAGTTAAGGTGTTGTCAAGTTATAAAAGATACCCCGATTCTCAAGGGATAAAATTTCATCTCCGCTCAAAACAACTAGATGGCGCGCTGGATGTCGTTAAGTCGCACAGCAGTCGCACTATCGTATTGTTGAATAGATTATAACTAATATTAGTGAAGAGTTTAGAACAACATTTGCTTAGGGATGTGACTAAACAGTAAAAAAAATGGATTTTTGTAGTGGAAGGCCTCTTTAGCAGGGTGCCGCCTGTGGAAGTACCACACCTTTGTCAGTTATTCATCCGCCAAGCAGTAATGTGCAAACATTACTGTGTTCCGGAATTAAGGGCAATGTTACCAGCAAAATTACTGGGCATGATGAGATTCAACAACTCATATCTCAGGGTGACAGGCGCAGTGCAGTGCCGCGCAGAGTTTTGAATTTTGAAACACTGGGTGGCACTGTGTCTGATATGGGCAATCGTGATGCTTACCATCATTTGTTCGTCTTGCCATTCATTATCATAAAAAAAAAGATTAATTAATAATCGATTTTTATTCGATCGATTCAAAATCGATTAATGAAAAATCGATTTTTAATGGAATAATAATCGACTTTTCTAAAAAAATTGATTTATTTTTAAATAAATTGATTTTAAAAAAATCCTAACAAAAGAAATCAGCTTTTTGTCAATAATAATTATAATACATACATACATTCACACATTCACGCCTTTTTCCCGAAGGGGACGGCAGAGGTGTACCCTGGACTCAGTCCCATAGTAGATACACCCACATTTCGCCAGTATGTTATTGGTCCCATGTAATAGGGGGCGAGCCTATTGCCATCTACCGGGCACAGTTCCAGACTCCAGGCAGTTATTGAGATAATTCCTAATGGAAAAATCCAATATTTAACACTTTGCCTGACCCGGGGATCGAACCCGGGACCTCTTGATTGGCAGTCGAGCATGCGCCCACTACGCCACCGAGGCAGTCAATCGAAAACATATTACACATATAATAAAAAATCGATTAATAAATAATCATTTTTTTAACGTAATAATCGTTCAAATAAATTCGATTTTTTAGGAATAATAATCGATATTTTTTTTAATAATCGACTATTTTTTCACATCCCTAATCAGAATTTCAGAGCTAATCTTAAAAACTAATTACCTCAATTATACCTAAAGACCTTAGACTTTACCCTTCTAGACCATAAGAGGTCTAGAAGTTACAGGAAATTGAGGTTTGCGAGGTCTCAGTTCGAGGCGAACTACTAGTTATTTATTATTGTTAAAAATACGAGCGAGCGACAGCAATTAGGAATTTGACACAATCTTATGAAAATTTGACCAAATCGATGTTTTGTATTCCCTTGTTTCCTTCGAATATAATTAACGCATTCGATTAATTTATGAAATAAACTATGCCCATATCATTTAATTAACTTTTATAAACTCTTAATTTTTTTAATAGTGAACGTCTAATCATACGAGTGAAACTGGGAGTTCTGAAAACGAAGAGTATATAAAAAAAAGAAAATTATAGATAATTAGTGACATAGTTTAAGTACTTAATCTTCAAAATATAAGGATATAGAGATATCGAATAGGTTAAAAGTATTATAATATATACTACAGGCCCACAACACAAGAGTTATCTTAGTGTGGGTCTGCAGGACACATTATTTTATTATTGTATTCAAAGTAACATTTTCTTTTATAATTTTACTTATTCTACAGAATATTTATAAGTTTAGAGTTTTAAAGCTATTTTTAAAGACCACTGTATTTTTTATTGAGTCAAATAATGTTATTTTTGGATTAAAATTATATAGGAGGTCTATAGGTATATAGGATAGATAGAGGTATATAGGAGGAGGAAACGTCGATTTGGTAAATTTTTCATATAGGATTGTATCAAATTCTTATATAGGTGGCTTACCCTCATAAGAAAGGTATTTGACCTTTCCCTTCTAATGTCACCGATTCTTGTTTGACCTGAGATTATAACACGTTTGACGACTTGCAATTCCAGTTATACAGAGCCTTTGTCGAGATAGGTATATTATTGGGTCTACATTTTAAGCATAAAGTTTTAACACACGGTCATCTGGTCCCAAACTAGGCTAGAAGCCTGTACTATGGTAACCATATGACTGATATACAAACTTATATAAGCTTATAACACCCAGACACAGATCAAACAGACATGTTCATGCACACAAATGTTTGACCAGGCCGGGGATCGAACCCGGAGTCTATGGCACAGAAAGCAGAGTTACTACCATCTGTGCCAACCAGGCTGTCAAGTTGAAAGCAATTTTCATATAAAAATATTGTATAATTCTAAAATCCAACGAAATCTACTTAAGTATTTCTTGAATCTTGATGAGAATCTGATGGAGATCTCTCTATTAATCAAATCTTTGATCGCTACAAAGAGAATTCTACTAATCCTACTTATATAAATAATATAATATTATATGATGGATGGATGGATGTTTGTTACTCTTTCAAGCTAAAACTACTGAACCGATTGGGCTGAAATTCGGTATGTAGATAGTTTAGACTCTGGAATAACACTTTTATAAGGTACTTTTATCCTGATATTCCCACGGGAACGAAGACAACGCGGGTGAAACCGCGGGCCACAGCAAATAATATTATATATGCGAAAGTTTGTAAGGATGTATGGATGGATTTAAAGGATTATTGTAACTATTTCACGCATTTATTTAAATGATTTTGAGGAGTGTCCCTTCTGTCGTTTTAGTATTCCGTTATTTAAATCTTTAGTTTTTATTCGCGATTTATTAACGCTAACGCTGACTTAGTTACATACAATCTATGACAGGAACCCGATAAATAAATCCAAGTATAAGTACCCATATTTATTATTGTGTTCTGAATTCTGAACCTATTTCTAAATGCTAACGGCAAAATTATAATAAGTAATTTACTTACGCAAATGAATGGTTTAACTTAATTGAATTTCGAAATGACTGAAACCTTTGAAATTGAAAACGGGAAGAAGAAGGTGTTATTAACATTTGTTTTATAGATGACGTGGGTAAAATTTAGTACACCACTAGACGAGCCCCGCGGTCTCACCCGTGTTGTCTTCGTTCCCGTGGGAATATCAGTTATTCCAGGGTTCAACTATCTACATACTACATACCCAATCGGTTTAGTAGTTTTGACGTGAAATAGTAACAATCATCCTTCCGTCCATCCATCCATCCAAAGATCCTTACAAACTTTCGCATATATAATATTATTTGCTGTGTCCAGCGGTTTCACTCGTGTTGTCTTCGTTCTCGTGTAAATATGAGGATAAAAACCCTATATTTTTATATTATTATATTTTATGTGTTATTTCAGGGTCTAAACTTTTGTTTTTTTTTTAATGATAGTGAGTGACAAGACTAGCTAATCAAGTGCCTGATGGTAAGCATCATGATTACCCATATCAGACACAGTGCCACCCAGTGTTTTAAAATTCAAAATTCTGCACGACACTGCACTGCGCCTGTCACCCTGAGATAGGAGTTGTTGAATCTCATCATGCCCAGTAATTTCGCTGGTAACATTGCCCTTCATACCCGAACACAGTAATGTTTGCAAATTACTGCTTGGCGGATCAATAACTGGCAAAGGTGTGGTACTTCCCCAGGCGGCCTCCTGCAAAAGAGGCCTACCACTACAAAAACTATCTACGTACCGAATTTCAGCCCAATCGGTTCAGTAGTTTTGGCGTGAAAGAGTAACAAACATCCATCCATCCTCACAAACATTTTCATTTATAATATTATTAGGAAGTAGAATAGTAGGGTGATTACAGGGTACCTGGTAATCAGCCATTATTGTTTGCCTCTATCTCGGGACCTTGGTTTGGACCAAGGTCTCAGTTGACAGAAAAGGTCGTGAGACGTCAATACGCCTCCAAATGTAGGCATTCAGAATATTCTTATGTAGGTTATCAACAAAACCTGTATACCTACCTTATACCTATCTATCTATAAACCTATTCATGATACCTAACGTTTGTTTTTAATTCTGTTTCAGGTATTAAATACGATGGATTAAGAGGTAAATAAAATCATATTATAACTAACATTACATACATAATGAGAAGGTGGAGAAAAAACACTGTCGAAGAAAACACCCTTTTAGGTATAATAATAATAATAATAATATGGGACAACTTCCACACACGGTCATCTGGTCCCAAACTAGGCTAGAAGCCTGTACTATGGTAACCAGATGACTGATATACATACTTAAATACGATTATAACACCCAGACACAGATCAAACAGACATGTTCATGCTCACAAATGTTTGACCTGGCCGGGGATCGAACCCGGGCCCTGCGGCACAGAAAGCAGAGTTACTACCGTCTGCACCAACGAGGCTGTCAATAAGTAAAGGTATAAGAATATATCTACTCATTCTACTGCTCATTATCGTGTAAAGGAAGGGTTCAAATTCGACTGAGCACTGCTGTCTCTAAACGGGGGTGGTATTACGAACATGCAATCGCGGAACAACAGCAGTAATTTATGCTGTAAAACGTCATTTTTTGTTTGCCGTTTGACAGCAGACATTAAGCAATTATACGCTGTCCACACTTCTACTGCTGTTCGTAATAAGGGGGCCGGTTTGGCGTCGAGTCTGAGGGTTCCCCTCGGCGATATAGGTACATAATAAAATAAATCATTATAAAAAAAACATAACATACATTTACGCCTTTTTCCCGAAGGCGTAGGCAGAGGTGTACCCAGGACTCAGTCCCATAGTAGATACACCCACATTTCGCCAGTATGTTATTGGTCCCATGTAATAGGGGGCGAGCCTTTTGCCATCTACCGTGCACAGTTCCAGACTCCAGGCAGTTATTGAGATAATTCCTAATGGAAAAATCCAATATTTAACACTGCCTGACCTGGGGATCGAACCCGGGACTTCTTGATTGGCAGTCGAGCATGCGCCCTCTTCGCCACCGAGGCAGTCATTATAGATAACAGTGTGTTATTGTGAATTAATTAAATAAACTACTTTTAGTAAGTAAGTACTTAAGTATATTAATTAATTTCTATGTTATTTTATACACATTAGGTAGGTTTTTATTTATTCGACAACCGTAAACAAAGTGCACATACGTAAGGACACTGACAAAGGAGATTTATAAGACGAGTGTGAATGGTCAAGTCAGTAGGGATTGACCTCAGATCACACAAACAAGGATTGACCTAGGCGTACCTTTCATGAACAAGTTGATGTTACTCTAAGGAAAGGCCAGGTCAAAAGTACCAACAACCATGTATGAAGAATCTAATGAAAGTGGAAGAAGCGAAAATTGTATGCCGGGTTCGATCCCCGGCCAGGTCAAACAATTGTTGTTGATCAAACATGTCTGATTGATCTGTGTCTGGGTGTTATAAGCTTATATAAGTACGTATATCATTTGGTTACCATAGTACAGGCTTCAGCCTAGTTTGGGACCAGATGACCGTGTGTGGAAGTCACAGATCAGGATGATTTCATCTCCTCTGTGGTGGAAGTTGTGCCATATTATTATTATTATGACTTAGCGAGCTATGCTCGAAGTTTTTATGAAAGATAGGATTCGTAACGAGGTTATCCGACAGAGAATTAGAGTCACCGACATATCTCATAGAATAAGCAAGCTGAAGTGGCAGTGGGCTGGTCACATCGTACGCAGAACCGATAACCGCTGGGGTAGACGAGTTCGGCAGAGTGGAGACCGCGAGTAGGCAAAAGTAGACTACTAGAAAGTAGACTAGGTTGACCTCCGGAAGATGGCCGGCAGAAACTGGATGAGTAGAGATGAGGACCGGGCTCAGTGGCGCAAATTAGGAGATGGCTATATATCCAGCAGTGGACTAACACAAACTGATGATGATAATACTAACATGATCTGCAATAAATTGAAATTCTCTTCACAGTTAAGTTCGGAGTAGCAGTCGATTATACTGGAAATCAGAATTTCATCAGCATCCCGCGCACAGTTACCCAAGCAAAGGACGAAGGGTGGAAACCGGCATGTCGACCGCATGGCCGCATGCCCGAACTAGTCTTGTACTGTGCTCAGGATTATGCCCTCTGCGGGCTGTATACGTCTTCTGGAGCTATAGCTGGACTGCAGATTGCTGTAAATTTTCGTAACGTATTTTGGACTGGAAATATGAAAATCCCTCGGTTCTCCATAATTTAAATTCTAGAAATAACGAAAAAATAGCTTTACCTGACCTAATAGTTTTAGATTGTCTAAAACCAACAAAAAGTAATTCTTAGGAAACCGTGTACGTTTCTATAATAAAATCTCAAGATATAACGGGGCTCTCAGAGGATACATTCGAAAACTATATAAAAAACTACTTTATTAAAGAAGGCTTATTATAAAGTCAATCACTACATAGAGGTCAAAGATGCCTGGAAAGTTCTCCATAGCCACCACAACCTTACAAGCAAACAAATGTAACTAAACCAAATATTGTAAAACTATCAGTTGAAAATAATAAGCCCTACAAGTTTCTTGTGCGCCTTCAGCAGTGCCACGCAGAATTTTGAATTTTAAAACACGGGGTGTCACTGTGTCTTATATGGGCAATCATGATGCTTACCATCAGGCACCTGATTTGCTCGTCTTGTTTACTCACTATCATAAAAAAAAAGAACAAAATATCATGCCTTTTTCCTAAAGGGGTAGGCAGAGGTGTACCCAGCTCCCAGTCCCATAGCAGGTACACCTACTTTGCCAGTTATGTTTTAGGTCCCATGAAGGTAGAAGGGGCAAGCCTATGGTCATCTACTGGGCACAGTCTTCAGACTCCAGATAGACAGACTCCAGACTGTCATAGGGAAAATTTCTATTGAAAAAATCCAATAGTACTTTTTGCCTGACCTAGGGACCGAACACGGGACCTCATCATCGGCGGAAGCGCTTAAATTCTAATAACGTCGTTGTAATGTCTTACCCAGGTTCCAAAGGCATCCGTACCACAGGAATTGAAGCCAGAGAGATACTTCATCGAATGGACTCCTGAAGCTGATGGGCCAGTGTACTGGACCGCTACGCAAGAGTATGTGACTGAAGGTTAGTTGCATGCACCTTTGGCTAAATGAATTGGAGATTTACAAACACGAACACAGATTTAAAATTAAGTCAGTGTACCTATCAGAAATTCTGCAAACTACAGAAATCTTGGAAAGTAATCTAAGATTACTCTTAGACTCCAGATTGAGATATTTCCTAATGGAAAAATCCAATATATAACACTTTGCCTGACCTGGGGATCGAACCTTGGACCAATCGGCAATCGGAATTGATCGGCAGTCAAGCTTGCAAATATTAAATATCTCGAGTTCTTGTATCTTTCGGATGGTGGATTCATTAGCTGCCTTCAATAAGTGATTGTGAGTTAGAAATAACTCTAAAGTGCCTACTTTTCCAGAGTTCTTGAAAGCCGGCGGGCCTACTCCTGGCGGAGCCATTTTACAGGCTGGAGGAGTGTGGTTCAACGACCTCGATGGAAATGTTATAAAGATGCCTCTCGATGAAAAGGAAGTCCCACCGCATTTCACAAAACAGCTGTGTGTGCCTAATATGGGTGAATATTTTTTTCTTATGATACTTATTTATTATTAGTTTATTTACTTTTCGTTACCAAATTGATGTAGTCTTAGGGACTAATCACACTAATTCAGCTCTGTTAAGCGCAAAGTATGGAAATATGCAGTAAAATGGCCATAACTTTTGATTGTGTTAACTTAAAACTATAATTTTTTTACAGCCACAAGGGACCGCAGATCTGAGTAGTTGATATCAATTTCAACTTGATACCTCCGCGCGCTCCCGTCATAAAATGTCTTGACAGACAGACGGACACAAAAGTGATCCTATAAGGCTTCCTTATTTCCTTTTGAGGTACGGAAAATATATTATATTATCCAGGTGTGCACTACTACTACAACGTGAGCCGTGAGTTCGACTGCAGCACGATATTCCTTCCGTTCTATGGACTGTTCAGTGATGGCGAGCTCGCGGGGGTTGGGTTCCAGACATACGGGCGCGTCCCATCTGTAGCGGACGGCTGTAGGCAATGGTTTGAGGATTTACCTCCGCAGAGGGATGCACTTAAAGTGAGTTAGTTGGGTGATGCTATAAAAAAAATCGTTTATTTCAGATTATTTATTTATTTATTTTACTTAAGTACTTGAGGTGCTTACAGCGAAGCCAAATCGCACAAGCCCATCTACATTATGTTTAACAATTATATTATACATACTCGTACTTACTCGTATATAATATATCACTGGTAACTAAAATAATCAATTAATTAATTAAAATAATAATTAATTTCAAGTCCTACGTGTTCCGGTTTCCGGTGAAATTTAAGGAGACTCTCCTGGCGCCAGAGTTTTGGCCGGAAGGCATAGTGTTCCGGCGCTTTAGGGAGGCGAGACCGAAACCTGTCATCCCTAAAGCAAAGATATAGTTAATATAATATTATTATGTATGTTAGTCTGTAAGGTATTTATTAATATGGGCCTCTGGTGCGTATAATTTATTATACGCACTATTGCCTGAAATAAATAATTTTTTTTATTTGTTTTTTAAACTAATTCAATATTTAAGAAATAAATTAAATGACATATGGAATATGTCAACGTCCGTCATCTTTATTAACCATCCGTGATCTTTTATGACGTGTGTCATTCTTTTATTTTATACTAATTGTATCGTAAATAATTGTAAAATATGGCTTATATTTTACAATTATTTACAATACAATTAGAATAAAATAAATTTAAAAAAATTGAATTTGAATTGCTTTAGTGACTTACCTACATTAAAAATTTCCAAACAAAATAAAGTTATACTAAGAAAATAAATTATAAATATGTTAGAAATCAAGTCATAGATAATAATTATGCAGTATGCAGTAGCGGCGGACGGGAGCATGAAATCATAGATAAACGTAATCGTAGTTATGTTTCCAGTTTACATTTCCGAAAAATATATCTCCCGCCTATCATGGCACGGGGATAACTCATTTTCCTTGATTTTTGTCTCTTTCGCGCCTGAACATTACATATCTGCCGTCACGTTCTAACCCCCCGAGACTTCGTTTTCCCTGGTCACTGTGCTACCGGGGAGGATGCGAAGCGATAACAAGGTCGGTTCTACTATGTCATAGCATGACCTATTGAAATTGAGTTCGTAGATATCCTATCTTATAACCAGAAAGTCAAAATTCTACAGTACGTAACCTTCTTTCTACACACTCTCAACCCTAACTTCCCTGTCTCACAGAGTCTCAAACTTGGACTCGTACAATACCTCACTACTAATATTCAAGGCCTGAGAACATTTCGCCAGAATGTTATATTGTTCATGTGTCATTATAAAAATGCAAACCTATTGGCATCTACCGGACAATGTTCTAGACTCCTGCTGAGGCTGTCATAGAGATGATGACTAATGGAATAATGTGAATAATCCAATAACACTGCCTGGCCCGGGAATCGAACCTGGGAGATATAGATATAGCTATAATAATTATGTTCTACCTACTATATACCCTAACTAAATACACTATACCATAGAACACTTCGAAAATCCACAGGCCCACATGTCAGCCTATAGAAAATCCAAGTTTTTTTTTTTTTTTTTTATGATAGTAAGTAACAAGACGAGCAAATCAGGTGCCTGATGGTAAGCATCATGATTGCCCATATCAGACACAGTGCCACCCAGTGTTTTAAAATTTAAAATTCTGCGTGGCACTGCACTGCGCCTGTCACCCTGAGATAGGAGTTGTTGAATCTCATCATGCCCAGTAATTTCGCTGGTAACATTGCCCTTCATACCGGAACACAGTATATTTGCACATTACTGCTTGGCGGATGAATAACTGGCAAGGGTGAGGTATTTCCCCAGGCGGCCCCCTGCAAAAGAGGCCTACCACTACAAAAAGTGCTCTAAACCACTGTCAGATGGCAGCGTACCCAAGATACTGGCGGCATTATGTTCTAGTGTACCTAATGTAATCCTTTGTTACCAGTTGTCAATGCCAGATGCCTCCGAATGTCTAATGGATCACCAAGTCAAGTATGGAGTGTTCTCCCTCCATATATACTACATGAATGAACCCTGGCTGATGAAGTGCGACAAGTAAGTAATGACACACCTTCATCATCATCATCTCAGCCGTTTGTAGTCCACTACTGAATATAGGCCTCCCCCATAAAGGGGGGTTTTGCCAATACTCGACACGCTTGGCAGGCGGGTTGTCGACCCTCTCTACCCGTGGTTGCCGTAAGAGCCGGCTAAGGGTTAACAAATCCAGAGGACGGGCAGCAGCGTCCTCTGCAAAAAACCATCGAACTGCGCTCGACAACCCGCACAACAAGCGTGTCGAGTATTGGCAAAACCCCCCTTTATGGGGGAGGCCTATGTTCAGTAGTGGACTACCAACGGCTGAGATGATGATGATGATGAATAAAGTTTTTATCTATAATATCCTATCCAGGAGCGGCGATAATGTATAACAGATAATAATACTACGTATAGAATGGACACTGTCAACAGCCCATCAATCGGGCCTTCCTCACCCCGCCAGCGAGATTGAGCTCTCCACGAGCCCCGCTTCGCTGGGAAATCATCTCACGCACTCTTGCGCGTGTACAAAACTCCATGTGTGCAGTGTCTGTGTAGTAGGTAGTTATAGCGCGGCTTTTGTATGGGATTGAGTCTAGTGTCCGGGGTGTAGTCGCGTGACCATTCGTACGTATCTTGAAATACACGAGTGTACATTCGCTAAAGTTCGCAGAGCCTATATGTTGATTGGTTGATTGATTGATAAACACTATTGTAACACCAAAACATGGACATAACAATACAGTAAAAGCAATTAAAAATTAATTATGTTCAGACTCGCCAAGATACGCCGCCCGTATTGTACCGAATAATTTGTTTTGTTTATCTTGCAGAACTAGACGAGCGTCGTATACGTCCTTAAATGCAATTTAAAGTAAGGCGAAATGACCTGTACATGATGCACGAATGGCCTACTGCTGCTGACTTCCTTTCGTGATTAAAATATTATTATATAAGATTTTTATTTTATTTTATTTAATAGATATAATTAGATTATGAAGACAAAGAGAATAAAAGCATAAACTATAATTAATTGTGTCTTAATATATAATAAATCTTATTTTTTTTTTATGATGACTGCCTCCGTGGCGTAGAGGGCGCATGCTCGACTGCCAATCAAGAGGTCCCGGGTTCGATCCCCAGGTCAGGCATAGTGCTAAATATTGGATTTTTCCATTAGGAATTATCTCAATAACTGCCTGGAGTCTGGAACTGTGCCCGGTATATGGCAATAGGCTCGCCCCCTATTACATGGGACCAATAACATACTGGCGAAATGTGGGTGTATCTACTATGGGACTGAGTCCTGGGTACACCTCTGCCTACCCCTTCGGGAAAAAGGCGTGAATGTATGTTATGTTATGTTATGTTTTTTTATGATAGTGAGTGACAAGACGCCTGATGGTAAGCATCATGATTGCCAATATCCACCCAGTGTTTTAAAATTCAAATTTCTTAGAAGCGCTGCACTGTGCCTTGTCATCTTGAGATATTAGTTGTTGAAGTTGAAACTCATCATGCCCAGTAAATTCGCTGGTAACATTGCCCTTCAGACTGGAACATAGTTATGTTTGCACATTACTGCTTGGTGGATGAATAACTGGCAAAGGGTAATTCTTAGCAGATCTATAAAAAATAAATTATTAAGGCATACGTATGTATGCATAGTGTAGCGTTTCATACCTAGATACATGAACAAAACTCTTCCAATCTCAAAAACAATCCGCTTACTAAGAACATACAGCGCCATCTTTTTTTTGTTTATAATAGTGAGTGACAAGACGAGCAAATCAGGTGCCTGATGGTAAGCATCATGATTGCCCATATCAGACACAGTGCCACCCAGTGTTTTGAAATTCAAAATTCTGCGCGGCACTGCACTGCGCCTGCCACCCTGAGATATGAGTTGTTGAATCTCATCATGCCCAGTAATTTCGCTGGTAACATTGCCCTTCAGACCGGAACACAGTAATGTTTGCACATTGCTGCTTGGCGGATGAATTACTGGCAAAGGTGTGGTACTTCCCCAGGCGGCCCCCTGCAAAAGAGGCCTACCACTACAACCTATCTATTACTTCCTTGCGCAAAGTATGGAAATATACAGTAAAATGGCCATAACATTTGATTTCGTTATCTTGGAAGCATGATTTTTATACAGCTACAAGGGACCGCAGATCTAGAGGCAATAGGTTAATGGTATATTTACGAGTATATGGTATATAGTGTGTACATTTTACCGAAGGGTTCATATAGATAGAAGAGGATAGATCTGAGTAGTTGATATCAATTTCAACTAGACGCCTCCACACGTTCCCGTTCCGTTAAAAAGTGTCTAGACAGACGGACAAACAGACAGACAGACAGAACGGACATCAAAGTGATACTTTAAAGGTTCCTCTTTCCTTTTGAGGTACGAAACGTTAAAATTAGTGAATTCTAACGGTTCAACTGGACGACCTGCGAAATAAAGAACTGAAAAATTCGCGATTATTATATTATTATACTAAATGTGCCCCGCGGTTTCACTCGCGTAGTGTTCCTTCCCGTGGGAATTACGGGATAAAAGTACCCTATGTGTTATTCCAGCTATCTTAACTGCCTCGGTGGCGTAGTGGGCGCATGCTCGACTGCCAATCAAGAGGTCCCGGGTTCGATCCCCAGGTCAGGCATAGTGTTAAATATTGGATTTTTCCATTAGGAATTATCTCAATAGCTGCCTGGAGTCTGGAACTGTGCCCGGTATATGGCAATAGGCTCGCACACTTTACATATTACATATTACATGGGACCAATAACATACTGGCTAAATGTGGGTGTATCTACTATGGGACTGAATCCTGGGTACACCTCTGCCTACCCCTTCGGGAAAAAGGCGTGAATGTATGTTATGTTATGTTATGTTATGTTATGTTTAAGCTATCTGCATACCAAATTTCAGCTCAATCAGTTCAGTAGTTTTAGCGTGAAAACGGAACAAACAGTCACACAAAAAAAACCATTTGTTATTTTATGTATAATGCAAAAACAAAAGTGTAATTTATCTTTTTTGCATGAATTAATTAGCTGGTCGGCAAATTTTATGGAAAGTTTTATTGAGTAGGTACCTATCTTTCAGTACTTTCATTTTCACGTTGTGCAGTTCTGGGTGGTATACTAGACCATGGGGACCAGTTAGACGGGTAAAAATTAGACGGGATAGACGGGTGTAAATGGGTAATGCAACTCAAACGAATTTGATACAATCCTATGAAAAATTTACCAAATCGATGTTTTGTATTCCCCTGTTTCCTTCGAATATAATAAACACATTCTATTAAATCTATAGCCTAGTATTTTTATAGTGAAGTAACCTATGTCCCTGTCATTTAATTTTTTCCTATAAACCCTTGGTTTTTTCATAGTAACTTCAAAAAATCCCAGTTTTACTCGCGTGATTGGACGTTCACTTTAAAAAATTGTAGAGTTTATAAACATAATTAAAATGATAGGGACATACTTTACTTCATCTTTAAAGTATCAGGATATAAATATATCAAATAGGTTTGCTGTATTCGGAGGAAATTCGGGAATACAAAACATCGATTTAGTAAAATTTTCATAGGATTGTGTCAAACTGCTAAGAGGTCCTGTTTTCAATACAAAATGAAATTTCCCAAATACATTATGGAGAAAGAGAATCAGATCAGAGAAACTCAATTGTTTGTTGTCGGCTTTTGATCCTGGCCAAAATACTATATTTACGCTAAAATATATCTTTGGTTTAAGAAAAAGTTTTTTTCATTTTATGAAATTTATTTACAGTTTTTATAAATGTGATAAAACCATACAGTTTTCTTCAATCAAATATATTTCGGCGCAAATAAAGGCCAGATCAAAAAGCACCAACAAACAATTATTGAGTGGAAAGTTATTATCACTTGCCCTAATAATTATTTCTTTCTACCTTCTTCACACTGCCTCGGTGGCGTAGAGGGCGCATGCTCGACTGCCAATCAAGAGGTCCCGGGTTCGATCCCCAGGTCAGGCATTGTGTTAAATATTGAATTTTTCCATTAAGAATTATCTCAATATCTGCCTGGAGTCTGGAACTGTGCCCGGTAGATGGCAATAGGCTCGCCACCTATTTCATGGGACCAATAACATACTGGCGAAATGTGGGTGTATCTACTATGGGACTGAGTCCTGGGTACACCTCTGCCTACCCCTTCGGGGAAAAGGCGTGAATGTATGTTATGTACCTTCTTCCCAAAACTCAGTTTGGAGATTGAGGAGACTTCAGACCTTTTAGAAACTGTTCATGTTTCGTTTATAATAGGCATGGTGACAGATTTTGAAATCCCGTTTCTTAATGTAGGTACACGTCTAATATTACCGAAAAAAACATTTTTTCAGAATAAAATTACATTTTACCGCAAATTAATGCATTTTTAACTTTCTAATTTAAAATGAGCGCGAAAACGCTCGTATGTGTCATGGCGTCGGGTCCTGACGTCACGCCTAAGTAAATATTTTATTTTTGCCTTAATAAAACCTTGTTCCATCTTCGATGATTCCTGGATTGCCACGAATATATAACAAATTAAGTGACTGATCACAACACAACAAAAGTTAATGCGATATGGTGAATATTTACTTCAAGTGTTTATACTCTCAGTAACAGTATTTACTGAGGCGTGACGTCATTCGCTCTGCTTGGCGTTTCAGTTAAGATGGCCGATTGCAATTTTTTGTACTTTTATTTTAATAAAAATATTATTAATCTCAATGTTTTCAATAATACTGGGTCGTTTTTTAGAATCCTTTCGATATATATTTTTCACTAAAACCATTTATTTTTTTAATCTGTTATAGTGTCATCATGCCTATTGAAGGAGTCCTTAACCTAAACCAAACCTATTCTCTACAATATTCTACAACTTTAACCTAGCGACGTAACTAATCTGTCTAAGATGTGATTATAAACGTAAGCAAGAGCGCTAGTGTCTATGCGCTAAGGTCTAATATTAACTTCGCCACAATAGTGAAACACGGAGTTCCTTTTTTAGGCCGCGTTCATAAAGATCGCCAGTCTGTAGAGTCGCGTCGCGTCGCAGTGAATCAAACAATAAAGGGGCTCATATACACAGTGGGTTTGGTAGACAACAGGTTATTTTCCATAGTGTAGGCGGAAATTTGTGAGGATTCATGATCTACAAATATTTGTCCGTATGCGCATTAAGATAGTATTCTAGCTTTTTTTTATGATAGTGAGTAACAAGACGAGCAAATCAGGGGCCTAATGGTAAGCATCATGATTGCCCACACTGAATAGGTTACATTCCCTATTCAGTGATTGCCCATATCAGACACAGTGCCACTCAGTGTTTTAAAATTCAAAATACTGCGCGGCACAGTACTGTGCCTGTCACCTAGATCTTTTTTTCCGTAATTAGAGAGTTGGTATCATGGTAAAAAAAGTAATGAATACTCGTAGGTACAATGACTTCATATGAATTTTAATTGATTACTATTTCCATTGTTTTATATGTATTTATACTAAGTTGGTATTTAAGATTAGTGTGTAATAAGTGTGTAGTAGGCAAGATGCAACATATGCGCCACGAACGCACCGCCCTGGTAGGTTTGTATCCATGGATAACGACGAGTTATATTCACTGATAACGTTATCCGTTGCCGCTCAAAAGATAAATTAAAAATAAACCATTAATTCAGCGGGTACAAAAAAAATTACTAATTTTCTTTTCGAAACTGTTCACGGTAAGAGTTGGGCTATTCTAAACTTTTTATTACTACTAATTATTAGTTGTGTCATTAACTAGTAAAAGTTCTATTGCTCTAGATCGAAAACCAGTGAAGACTAGTAAATTTTTAAAAAAACAGGATATATTATAAAATATCACAATACTTACTGTTATAATCAGTTTCGATAATAAAATGTTTTATTCTTGTAGCCACTGACAACATAATCGAGATCAGCGGGTAACTTTTTTTTTAGTGGACAGATTACGTTATCTGATCGCGTTATCCGTCATACAAAACAACTCTGTTTGTTTGTTATGTAGGTATATATTACTAGATGTGCCCCGCGGTTTCACTCGCTTAGTTATCGTTCTCGTGGGAATATTTGGATAAAAAGTACCCCATGTTTTATTTCAGGGTCTAAACTATCTACATACTGAATTTCAGGTCATATGGTTCAGTAGTTTTGGCGTGAAAGAGTAACAAACATCCATCCATTATAGCAGGATTAGTCTTTGCTATTACGGTTCTAAATCGCGCAATATGGCATTGTGGTAATGCCTGGCTTGCCATGGCCATAGGCCCACGAATAGTGACAGTGTACACTCGCCTTAAAGTTAATAATGCCCATTGTAAGCCCAATGTCAGTGAATCCAAGTCTCTACCCGTCATAATACCACAACCAACCAGTGCTATTCATAAAGCGAAATCAAGAGTTTTACTTTGTGATAAAAATACCTATATCCGGGGCTAATCTCTCTTTAAATTAATTATATTCTGTTAAATTCGTAGAGTAATATATTAAAATTAGGGTTCGTCTACGTGAGTTCGAGCACGTGAAAACCTGATTATCCAGTTTGTCATAGAAAAAAAGTAGGGCACTCTTTATTTCTAGTAATAAAATTAGCTGGTAAAGTACCTACCTAATTAAGCCTGCTATTGATTGGTTCACACATTCAGTGGTGATAATAAAAATGAGAGAAGTACACGTGTTTTTGACGCTGGTCACAGTTGGCAGCTGTAAGTATTTTCCTGATGATTTTTTTTGTATTTTATATTAACTTATAGAATTATGATAAAACTACAAGAGTGTCAACGAAGAAGACATAATAAATAATTTAATAATTTAAAAAATAATTTATAAAAACTTTATTGATAAAGGCATTTTACAGAAATTATAATATTATATAAGAGAACCTGTATCCTAGGCTTAAAGAGCCGCCGGCCCGAATTTATTTATAATTCAGCACAACGCTAGGACTAACTTAATGCATTTTCTGCCAGTTATCCTGGAAACTGGAGAAAGTGTTACATAAATCGGAAGGGGTGCAGACAAACGGAAATGTTAGAAGACAATTTTGTATAAAAACAAATAACTTACATGAAAAATAAAAATTAACACAAACAGATAATATTTTATACATATTAAAAATGTGACCATCAAAAAAAACTTGGTATATAATAAAATAATACAAGTTTTGCCCCGCGGTTTCACCCGCGTTATAGACATCGTTCCCGTGGGAATATGGGGATACAAGTACTCTATATATTATTCCACAAACCAAATTTCAACTCAATCCATTCAGTAGTTTTTGCGTGAGAGAGTAACAAACATCCAACTATCCTCACAAACTTTCGCATAGTGGGAAGTAGGTTCTGTTGTTGCTCATTATAGCAATAATATTAGGTATTGGATTGGATTAAAATCCTCACTTTCAGGATTTTATTATGGGCTGCATGCAGCATATACAGTATTGAACGAAGCAGATTTTTGTATTTGGGTGGAACCTTCCGTGCGACGAGTATGGCATAAATCGATTTTAGCTTTATATTGAGTTGCTTTTGGTGTTTCTGCTCGATATAGGTAAAGAAAACTTTTTGTTTTCGCTTTACAATCATATTTTACCTTTAATAATACTGTTTATTTCTATTTCAGGTATAAAATATGATGGACTCATAGGTAATTCATTATATTTAATTAATAACTTGTTGTAAATACAATATTTATTTTTTATTTTAGTATCCGTATTATATACGGAACCCTTTACGTTCATTTCCATTCACAGATTTTTATTAATCTTGTTATTAGAATTTTAATCTTCATAATTAATTTTATGGTATTTATCTTGTAATTTCTGATTAAATTTTAAGGAAATCCGTCACGTTTTCCATTTCTGCTAATATCTTATATTATACTTATATAGAAGGCAAATAAAGTATTATGAATTAATATAATGTATGGAATGTTGTTTATCAGATTAATACAATATATTAATTAATCTTCAACTATCTAATATTAGATACCTTCCAAATTCTTATTTTGTTGTTAGTAATTGGAATTCATAATTCAAATAAATGGTTAAGGCATGAAATACCTTGGTAACTTATGTTAGTGTTGGGTTCCATACCTAGATATCTGAATAAAACGCTAGGTACCGCGTTCTAAGAACAAACACAGCGTCGTCTAGTTGCAATAAACTACTGCAAACATGTTAATAAAATTAATAAACGAGTATTCATGTCTGAAAGCCTGCACAAAGAAAAAAATCTCAGAAAAATTAAAAAGGAACTGAAAACTTGTTTGGATTGAATTGGATTTATAACTGAATCTTTGTATTGTTATTTTCCAGAAGCTAGTTGTCTTTATTTTACTTAATTACTGTAGTATTTTTTATTATCTTCAAAAATGTGGGTACGTGTGAGCGAGAGGGCGAATTTGCTTCGCACCGCGCCTTAATGAAAACCGAATGGTTTTTTTTCCTATTTATGAAAAACATTAAAGCTCACAAATCCCCATTACTACCTAATGTGGAAAGTCAATGGGGATTTCGGACATAGCCCAATATAACCTATGAACGTTTTTTAACATATGTGCGGTTTTCTTGAACTAAAAATGTTTTGGCGCTAATAAAGGCGAGCCAACCACAATTGAATGGAAAATGATTTTCTGATTCTCCATACCTATTTGGGAAAATTCATTTTGTATGGAAGAGCAACCGCCTTAATCTACGATCTTTTACCAGTAAAATTCGGCTGGTCAGACGCCCTGGCAGACGTGAAGTACTTCTTCAGCATACCTCGGACCATCCACGAGGCGGAAGGCGAAGGCTGGCGCCGAACGGAACGCCCTAAAGGACCGCTGAAGGAACTAAGGATGTACTGCCCCCCAGGCCGAATGGTTTGCCCCCTGTATGACACCGCCGGCTTTGTAGCTGGCCTGCAGATTGGTGTAAGTATGAAGTACCTATAATCTTTTTTTTTTTTTATTATAGTGAGTAACAAGACGAGCAAATCAGGTACCTGATGGTAAGCATCATGATTGCCCATATCAGACACAGTGCCACCCAGTATTTTAAATTCAAAATTGTACGCGGCACTGCACTGCGTCTGTCACCCTGAGATATGAGTTGTTGAATCTCATCATGCCCAGTAATTTCGCTGGTAACATTGCCCTTCATACCGGAACACAGTAATGTTTACACATTACTGCTTGGCGAATGAATAACTGGCAAAGGTGTTGTACTTCCCCAGGCGGCCCCCTGCAAAAGAGGCCTACCACTACAATATGTCTATGGTAATAAGACACATATTGAGAATGCGACCAAATTGAAAAATACAAATAGTTCAGTTGGATGATGTAGTTACGAACAATTTCCACGGTTACTTTGGGGGGACTATAAGTAACAAACATACATACGAACACAAACGGTTTTCTTTATGCCATAGTTGGCAAACAAACAGACAGGCCGCCTGATGTTGAGCGGTTACCACGCCTCCGTGTCAATTTTACCGTTGAATTTTACCACTTTTGCTGTTGTGCTTGCCGGTCCTTATTCGATGATATATGGCATAAAAAAACAGTTTGTTATAAATTTTATAAATTGCAATGCGTTGAGCGCCGCCTATGAGCGCATGAAATTTCGTGATAGGACTCTTAATGATAATGTGTTTAATCCTATAATCTGTATAGATAATAATATTATTATGTGGTAGGTACATAACGGTATTATCTAACTTATAAAATACTTAAAAGTTCATTATTAAAATATTTTTCGTTGTTTCTATGCATAGATTATTAGGCTAAAGTAAATTGTAATAATAAGTTTTATTAATTTTTAAAAGGCATACACGTTTTTAACATATTAACTTTTCTCTATTTAGGTATAGGTTAGGTTAGTCATAAATCATAAGATTATTTATTTGCCTACAAATATTAAGTGGACGCCCTGACTCCTGGAAAAGCGGAAGCCGTGGATCTGAAGCCAGTCCTTTTTATGACAACCTATATTGGTAGTTACTAGTTACCTACCTCCAACTACTTTGTTTTCAGACCATATTGAATTATTCTTAAGCGGTTTTAAGCGACTAGTCGCGTGCGACCGCAGCCGCTTAGTGGAAATAAGGTCTTAAATAACAATTATTATTATGGGACAACTTCCACACACGGTCATCTGCCCGGGTAGCACCATGACCAGGGAAAACGAAGTCCCCCTGGGACTTCGTTTAGGGGGACTTCGTTTTCCCTGGTCATGGTGCTACCCGGTTAGAACAAGACAGCAGATACGAATTGTTCAGGCGCGAAAGAAATAAAATACGGGGAACACTAGTTATCCCCGTTTCATGCTAGGTGGGCTGGTCCCAAACTAGGCTGGAAGCTTGTACTATGGTATAACCTCAGATCATCATTGTACATACATTGTATGATCTGAGGGTATAACCAACTGACTGATATACATACTTATATAAGCTTATAACACCCAGAAACAAATCGGATAAGGCGATATCGTCCGATACATAGGTACACCTATAGATTATAAATACATATAATATGGAAGCCACATGGAAGCGTGATTTGCGAAAAATAAACTCGCATACACAAACAATCCAATAATAGTATTATTGAATTATTATAAACATGTGCATATAATCCGAGCAATTTCTGAACATAAGTGGCTAGGTTCCTCTTCGTCCACGCAATCCGTCGGCAATTGTATACGTTTATCTAATTTATAGTAATGGATCACAATCGCAGGGTCGTCAGACCACAGCCGGCTTGGCCTTGTGGTACTTTTCTAGAAAGTTACGATGAAATTAAATAAATAGGTACTTTATGGATCTTCTTCCATGCTTCCTGCTGGGCACCTCTGCACCACCTTCTCCGGATACTCAAATAACACACACACACACACACACAGTACAGGTATACTCAAATAACACTTCCTACTATAACCCCATCGTGAGGATGTGTCGCCAGTACAACGAGTTGCTTATTGACCATAACAACTTAGATATCTTCTATCTCTCCCAATCCAAGTTTCAATGGCAATTAAAACAAATAATTTTTAAGCGCTAAACACTGAATTAACCTAAATTTAAATCTGTTGATATGTAGTACAATTTTTATTTCACTAGATTTTAGATTTTATTGTCTCCTCTAGCGAAAAATTTTAATTAATGTTTATATTTTGTTCATTTTAGGCATACATGTCTTGGGTTACGGCATAGAACTAAACTATTATCTTAAATTATTGCTGTATCTCTTTGTGCTGTAAAATGTTTTGTTTGCTAGTATTAAATAAATAAATAAATAAAAGATACGTTTCGGTATACGTTTTAGTATACCTTCTATCTTTACCTCGTCCTCTTTTTATCAGTGTATAGAAAATCGTGGCACCTGCTCATAGCATAATAGCTGCTGAGTGCAAAACCTAATTTCTCATAAACATAACATCACGCCTTTTTCTCAAAGGGTACCCAGGGGCTAGTCACATAGTAGATGCCCACGCTTCGCCAGTGTTATTTGTTGTCTCATTCCCAAGTAACAGGGGCCCATCCACCGGGCAGAGTTCTAGCCTCCAGGATGTAATTGTAATTGGTTTCTAACTAATTGGTGGCTAATTTCTTTAGTTTAACCTACCTACTTGTATAAATTTATTATCTTACATTGTAATTATATACAATATTTAGTGACTTGTGAAAATTTCATAATTGATATTGTTCTTTTGGGAGGAAGGTTGTTTTGTATGATAAATTGCATGTTAAATAAATAAAATAAATAAATAAATAAATATATTGGGAAAATTCCTAATAAAAAAACTCAATAATACTGCTAGGCCTGGGAATCGCAACCGAGACCTTATGATCATGATTATCCAATATTGTTAAATTGAGGAATCAATAATTTTTATGGTCACGCATTAATTAGTTTGTAATATTGTTTATGTTTTTATTTTAACTCTATTATAATAATATTATCTTGGGTCATTTTTATATTTCCATATTAAGACTAAATACAAATACAAAACTGCCTCGGTGGCGTAGAGGGCGCATGCTCGACTGCCAATCAAGAGGTCCCGGGTTCGATCCCCAGGTCAGGCAAGGTGTTAAAAATTGGATTTTTCCATTAGGAATTATTTCAATAACTGCCTGGAGTCTGGAAGTGTGCCCAGTAGATGGCAATAGGCTCGCCCCCTATTACATGGGACCAATAACATACTGGCGAAATGTGGGTGTATCTACTATGGGACTGAGTCCTGGGTACACCTCTGCCTACCCCTTCGGGAAAAAGGCCTGAATGTATGTTATGTTATGTTACAAATACAAAACTATTTATTGCTAAAAACAGGTTACACAAATGTTGGGTTCTCTAACTTCTTTTTGCTTTAGTTTACTAAGCTATTTTGCAAAAGGTAGTCTCTTCCCCTATGTCTATCTTAGACATTATATTTTGTTTTGTATTTTTTACTATTATTTTTTTACTATACAGACATAAGACAAGATTATTTATTGCCAAAATAATGAGTACAAAAGCAGTATGTTATACAGCGATATTATTCTAAATACATCTTTTATAATTCAATGATGAACTTTGATTACTATTATTATTTATGATATTTAGCTATATTTTTATTACCTCTAACTCTACTATTATTTTTTTTACTATGATTACTACTATTACGTATGGTATTTATCTATCTTTTTTTTACCTCTAAGTTTATATACTCTATTATTACTGTTATTATTAGTAGATTAGTAGCCAAGGGCTGTAAGGCATCAATTGCAGCCCGAGATATTCGAAAGTAGTATAGGCGCCCTCGCTGCGCTCGTGCGCCTATACTTCGAGGGTGCAATTGATGCTTACACCCGAGCTAACTACTCTGCTTTACATCTCGATTGTGAGGTAAGTAGAAAAACACCGGCATTACAAGAATAAAACATTTTAAAGTAAAAGTTTTCTATTCCCGCCTTTTTTCATCTCTTTTTTAAATTATTTTTTTCAAGAACGAAATTGAGCTTCGTAGTTCGATATTTAAAATTGATGACTATTATACTCATACGAAGACAAGGAATAGCGAAGCGACCTCTTTTGTCATTGGCCTGAATGCATGATGTCTATTGCCAGTATGATGGTTAGATGTACGCAAACTTTTTGAAAGAGTGAAGTTTTTTTTTAATTACTTACCGCCCTAGGGCTTTTCTAGCTACATTATTACCCTAGAGCGCTAATTGGTCACTTACAAGCCCCATTTGGGGGTAATAAGGACCTACTTACCGAATATGAGAGATGTAAATTATTATTAATCTAGTTCCCAGTGGAATCCATACCGCCTGAGCTGAAGCCTGAGAGGTACTTCGAGAAGTGGAGCGCTCCAGCAGGCGAGGGCGAGCCGCCGGCAGAGTACTATGTTGCCAGCCAGTATTATGTCACTGAAGGTACGCAACGTACTTCTTGTTATTTCCTAACACATTACAAGTTGTTGGTTTACTGCTACACATAGGCTTCTCCTAACTAAGCGCCACCACACTGAGCCTAATCCTCAGTTCCCCTCATTGATTATGGGCTAATCTTTTTTTTTTTTATAAATGAGCTATGCTGTTGTGTACCAAAGAGAACCAGAGAATTTTTAAACTTTCGCGATTCGACCATGTATTTTATGAAAGAAACGAGAATACTCTTCTCGTGACCACGGCTGATGCAACTTAGTCGAAACGTCGAGGTAAATAAAAAATGTTTTTAGCGCGATTAAATCCCATATCTTAGTTTCTTGTACCAGATCCCCGTCACTCCATACAATCGCCCGCGCAATAGCTTACTACTACTTCGTAGAATAATTATTAACGAATGTACACACGCGTCAAATGTGTGTGTAAGTACCTACTCCTTAAAATTATTGAAATGAATAGCGACTCTAGCTCCGACACAATAAAGTGCAATTCAGTTCACACAGCGCCTAACTAATTATCGTTATATCGCGTATCTCTCTTTCTGTTCTCACTGTCTAGCCCATAGAAATTTTCCCGTCAAGACGGACACCCTAGCTACTTGTGGCTTGATACCTCTAATGCGGAGTGTCCCAGGCCTGGCAACCTCAAAATCAAGTACACCCCTGCCTACCCCTTTGGGAAAAACATGATGTTATTTAATAACGTGACTGATTACCAGGATCAATATTTTTTTTATAGATTCTCTGAAAGCCGGTGCTGGTCCGACGGCAGAGAACGGCGCCACGCTGCAGGACAGCGGTGTCTGGGTGAAGGGAGTTGATGGTAAAATGCTGAAGATACCCACCTCCGAGACTGAATTGCAGGCGACGCTCTTCAAAAAGCAGAACTGCGTTCCAAATATGGGTGAGAAGAATGTGCCCAACAAAACATACTCTAGTTGAATATTATGTAGGTATTTAAGCTGGGGGGTTACCGGGATTAGAATAGTACCACGCAAAATCGTTGGTTGCCGTAAGGATGCGCAACTTTTGACTATCAATAGAGGTACGAGCGAAAAAGGCAGCAGCAGACGTTTTGTTCATGCACAAAAAAAGTTGTACTCTTTTCCAAACACACAGAGAAAAAATTGCCTTTGCATTTCGCTCTGTTACAGGGCAGAGCGAGAGAGCTTGAACCGCCTCTCACTTAATGACTGCAAGTCCAGCATCACGCAAAAATAAAATTACGCGCACGATGAAGTAACAACGGTCTGGAAGCGCATCTTGCAATCTTAGTGGGCTACTCGTCCAGTTGGTGTCCGAATTTCTTCACTTGACATCAAATCACGCTCTTCGAAAGGCAGGGAATAAAGAAAAATACCTTGATTTGGTCCACAAATATGTACAAGCAATCCCATCTATAAGCTTATAGTCTGAGCGTGCATTTTCTGGCGTCTGGTGTATATCTTGCTGATTGTCTTGCGTTACAGCATAGGCCTCCCATAGAGCTTGCAACATTGCAACATTGCATTCTTCGATTGTGGGTCTTCTCAATGTGACACCTGCAGTCTTTCTAAAGTCATCTTCCCATCTACGCCACGGCCTTCCTTTTTTTCTTTTATGGTGTCTTGGACACCATTCAGTGACCTCCTTAATCCATTTGTTTTTTAATACTTCTCTAATAGTTAGATAATAATAGAAATGCATGTAATTTGTCAAAAATGGTTTTGTTCTTAGGTATTTTATTCAAAAAATCCTAATAATTGCACCAAATTTTTGTTCAAGTAAAAGCTCCATAAGTATAACGATTTATACTGATGGTTTTATATATTCTCAACTTTTAAGGCCAGTCCTGCAGTCCCGCGGGACCTCGCGGGACTGGGGGAGGTCAGTTTAGCATTTGGGTGCTGGATTGCAATCCCTAACTCTCACTTTACCTTGAACCATACCCCGGACACTCGACTCAATCCTATACAAAAGCCGCGCTATAACTACCTACTACACAGCCACTGCACACATGGAGTTTTGTACTGGTGCAATGTGCGTGAGCCAGCAAAGCGGGGCTCTTGAAGACCTCTATATCGCTGGCGGGGCCCGATTGGTGGGCGGATGACAGTGTCCATTCTATACGTAGTATTATTATCTGTTCTATGCCTGAACAATAATACCTCGGGGTCGATGACCGTTTTTCTCTCGTACTGTAGTAGATAATATCCAAGTCTTTATGATACTTATGTCTCTGGAAAATAATAACTGTAAGAACCGCTGGTTTATAATCCAGCTAATTGTAAATATCAATAAGTACATAATAATAAATCTAGCGAGCATATTTATTGACGTATTTTAATTAACTTTTTTACTACCATATACGATTATATGGCTTAATTTGTTATGTAAAACCAATCTAATTACCTATTTCCATTATTTTTTCCTTCTACATTTCCAGGTATTCACTACTACTACAACGTAAGCCAGCAGTTCGATTGCGACTTGATCTATCTGCCATGGTTCGCTTTGGTCACTAAAGGAGAAGTTCTCGGAGTGAGCTTCCAGACTCCTGGCAAGCGTCCCTTCTTTAACAAGTTTAGAGACTGGTTCGAAGAGTTTCCTTCCTCTAGGAGGGCTCCTCTGGTAAGATTGTATTATTAACCTGTTCTGGTCCTATATGGTATAACTAAGCAATGTTGACTAAACGTCATCATCTTCATGTTGATTTTCATGCAGAGGACGCTGCTGCCCGTCCTCTGGATCTCATAGCCCTTAGCCGGTTTTTAAGGCTACCACGGAGAGAAAGTAACTATTCTACTCAATGTAGTAGAACAAAGCTATATGATGACTAAACGTCAAAACAACATTATGACGGAATCAGTGAGTGACTTTGTGAGTTGATGTTGAGTGAGTTTGTTTAATGTTATTGGGCACAGAATAAATAATAGTACTAGTTTGGGTAGCTTTGGCCAATGTCTAAAAGATCCTTGTTTCGACGGTCTCGGTGAATGTCGTCTGACTTTTAATATGTTACTCGTATATTCCTAAAATATCCACTTACTGTAAATTTGCGAATCTCTTAAATGAGCATTTCACAAAATGTCTACTTTCGAAACTTGAAATTTCGACGGAATTACTGAATCACAGAACAGATAATAATAATAAAATATAATATATGAGACAGCTTCCACACACGGTTATCTGGTCCCAAACTAGGCTAGAAGCCTGTACTATGGTTACCATATGACTGATATACATACACCCAGACATAGATCAAACAGACGACATGTTCATGCACAGAAATGTTTATTATGTTTAGAATGAATTGAGTCGAGTGTCCGGGGTGTGACTGAATGGAAGTCGGGAGTAGGTTAGGTAAAATACATATACCTATAAAGCATACTCGTATAACTGTGCTGCAGTGATGATCAACTTTCTTTTGAAAGTTGTTCAGTTTGACGGATAGATGCATACCCTCATGAGTATTACTACAAATTTTGTAACAAGTTGTATAGGAACAGCGCATTGTAGAGAAAGGCGGAATCTACCACCAGCCGGCCGTTATATTTAATAAGTATCAACTTATATTTTATAATGTGTATTGTAGATGGCGATGCCCCACGCTCCGGAATGCATGTTGGAGCGCCACGAGAAATACGGATTTATTTCCTTACACATTTACTACATCAAGAAACCATGGGATATCAAATGCGAGTAAGTTTATATGGGTTTACATTACCGTCGGTCCTCACCTCCACTCCTAGGTCCCATTGGTGACAACTGGGATATTGTTAGACCTGTCTCACTTGTGACAACCGATTTGGAAATTACCACTCCCACGGTTCCCATGATATTAGCCTTTCGGGCGCCCTCGTAATTGACTGTTGTAATCAGTTACCTAATAAGAAATTGTAGTCTTGTTTCGTAACTGAGTTGAGTTACTTACAAAAACTTTTTTTTGGTAACCACGGTATTTTCTTACCCTTTTGCAACCACCATCACAACTGAGTTTCGTAACCAGTTTCCTAATAAGAAATTGTAGTCTTGTTTCGTAACCGAGTTACAAACGAGAACTTTTCAGTCTGTGTTTGTAATTAGATGCCCAAGTATGTCACTGAGATATGAATAGCAAGTGTGGATCTTTTAATATATACGTAGCAATAAGGAATGGCCTTCTTCCAGGATTTTTCTCAATTTTTTCTGAAAATTTTGATGGGAGTTCAGGTAAATAGGTACAGCACACATTTACATAAATACGCGAAAAATTTAGTAAACCTTATGCCAACGGTTGCACGTGAAATAGTTTTTGATAACATATATGAGCAACTGCGCACCATATACCCAGCAGAATGGCCATCTTTGAAATCTTTGACTGCAGGGGGCCGCCTGGGGAAGTACCACACCATTGCCAGTTATTCATCCGCCAAGCAGCTATGTGCAAACATTACTGTGTTCCGGTCTGAAGGGCAATGTTACCAGCGAAATTACTGGGCATGACGAGATTCAACAACTCGTATCTCAGGGTGACAGGCGCAGTGCGCAGTTTAAAACACTGGGTGGCACTGTGTCTGATATGGGCAATCACCATGCTTACCATCAGGGACCTGATTTGCTCGTCTTGTCACTCAATTTCTTAAAAAAAAAATCATCACTGTCGAACATAGGCTTCCCCCATAGAACGCCGTTCACTATTCGGGGGGATTTCGCCGCAATCACCACGCTTGTTGTGCTGCTTGGTGATCGCAGCAGAATAGGTACTTGGAAACGGAGAGCGCTGCTGCCTACTCTCCGAATATGCCCACCCATTTTCATAGTTCTATATATTCAAAGGGCTGTATAGTCATATCGATAGCAGTCAACGTAAGCATACCTATACTTTTTTGACCGACTTAACTATGTCCTAGGTCGAAAGTACCTTTTCACAATATGTGAATGAAAATTAGAATGAAAGTGGAAGACGCGAAAGCCGTATGACATGGATCGTAGCAAGTGGAGAGAAATAGTCTCTTCCTACAAACGGGATCAAGACTGTGTGTACCTAAGTGTGTTTTGTAGCTGTCTTTTTATGATATTTCAGGACAGGAGACTCTGTGGAACCAGCGCCGGTGATGGACAGACTTGCACTTAGCGGCGTTCGTTACGCGAACAAAATCGGAGACGAATTCAAGAAGATGTTTGACGGATAGAATTTATGGGATTCATCCACAGTCAACGAACCTTCATTCATAATTTATATAATAAAATCTTTACAATTATGATTGGTAGGTAACAAATTACCTACTTTACATTAATTAATAAAAATCATGATTAAATAAAACAATTCAACTAATAACTTAACATAAATTATAAATATAAAATATCATTCAGGTCGCCTCCTGCAGGTAAGGTGCCCAAAAAACTAGCTACATTACCTCTCTGTATGGCCAAACTTATACGTTGGTCAAGGTAGTAACCAGCCTTTTCATAATTTTGATTTGGTATTTATATCACACATCATTATTACTATTATTGTTTGCCATCCATTGGATAGGACCTTGAGCCGCTTCGACCATTGCTGATCTATAAAGGCAGCCCGTATAGATTATAATTTTCTGCCCAAACATAGCCCCACAAGTTCATTATATGTCACTGTGCAAACTTCACACTCCAAATTGCACGTGCCATAAGCTCAGGGAGAACGTACCCTATCTCCCCTTTTCTTTATACCAATGGGCTTAAATGAGTAAATTTCAGTCACTCATTCATGGGTCTATATAGATCTATTATAATTTCTTGAAACAGGATGTTGAAAATGTGTAGCTATAGTAATAGATCTACATAGTAGCGGACACTTAGGGTTGAACGTCACTTAGTCAATAATTTCACTATTCTACGAAATAAATTAGTAATAAAAACCGCAATTGTGTTTAATTAAGTATTAGCTGTTCCCCGCGGCTTAAGCCACCTATAAGCCACCGTTCCAGAGGGAATATAGAGATATCCTTTCTTGCTCCTTGTCTACATTATAAGGGACACCTATATGCAAAGTTTCAGCTCTCTAGGGGCTGGGCGTTGATCAGTGAGTGGGTCAGTCAGG
Source organism: Hemistola chrysoprasaria (assembly GCA_947063395.1). NCBI lineage: Eukaryota > Metazoa > Arthropoda > Insecta > Lepidoptera > Geometridae > Hemistola > Hemistola chrysoprasaria. The sequence continues at coordinate 10,703,909 of OX346728.1, read as the reverse complement.
CAGGACTTTAATTACCTATTATATATAGAAAGAAGATTCTATACTACTAGTTGTTCTGGAGATAATTAGTAAGGATAAACATTGCATATACTTACTCAGACAAAACAAATAAAACTATCTATGTAATGTTTTTATTTATTTTATATATTTATTTGTTATATAATTACTTATATATTGTTTATAACTTATTTATAAATAAATATATAAAAAAATAAAACTCTTATATATGTAATATTAGCATGATCTTCCTCTCTCTTGAATTTCTCTGAAATTTTGAATCTAGGAAATCATGAAAAGTGCAACTGAATACTTGAAAATGCATAAAACTATCTAAAGTACGGCGCAGTAAACGAGTGATCATGAAACTTATAATAATGAATACGCCGTATAAAAATACGTGTGTCGAGATTCTTCTTCTTCTTTCTTCTAAGTAATAAATCTTAAATTTCAGTACATACAATGTAAAAAACTTACTAGGTACGTTTTGAACAGGTGAACAAAACGCTTGCGAGTTCGAGCGCCATCTAGCGCGGTTTTGGTTTATATTATTGGATGGATGCTTGTTACTCTTTCACGCCAAAACTACTGAACAGATTGGTCTGAAATTTGGTATGCACGTAGCTTAGACCCTGGAATAACACATAGGGTACTATTTTCCCGATATTCCCGCGGGAACGATGTCTACGACCGCGGAACCGCGGGGCATAACTATATGGTAATAGATGAAAACAATAGATAAAATTATTAATCTCTGGATTAATAATTTTCTTAGTAATATACATTTTAATCTTCGAATTGAGCTCTAGATTATATGCCACGTGATATGAGCACTAAAAATATACCTTCCAATTAATCAATCGCTCACTCACGTGGTGATTGCAGCGAAGACTCTTTATATTATTTATACTAATAGTTTTTACCAACATAATTTAAAGGTGAACGCACATTTATCCGAGCCGAACGCCAAACGAAACTAACTTTAGAATTCATTACAGGTATAAAATCCAATTAAACCAACACCGATTCGAACGATTCGACGCGGGCAGGTGTACGAAGTTTCATGGTATTTTAAATATAAATAACTAGCTATGCCCCGCAGTTTCACCCGCGTAGTCTTCGTTCCCGTGTGAATGTCGGGATAATAAGCCAAATACATGCCAAATTTCAGCTCTATAGGTTCAGTACGTCGGTTCAGTAGCTTTAGCGTGAAACGGAAAAAACATACACAGCGGATACGTAGCGAGAATTGTGCAATCTGGATGTGGCGCTTAAGTCGTTAGAACTCGCTAGCTTATTTATTTTATCTGTTACAACGTACATTTTTACATTGTACTGATATTTGAGATTTATTATATTAGTAGGATTCTAGCATTCGTTTCGTCGGCTCGGATAAAATAAATGTGCGTTCACCTTAATAAGTCGTATTGTGTTATCATTATGAAGTTAATATAAAGTAATCTTCAGTGACATCATGTGTCATTTATATTAGCAGTGAAACGTTATGTGTTGTGCAAATACTATAGTGGACTAGGTAAGTGTGCTTTTTCAGTACAAATAATTCTTAAATTTTAAGGCGCGGTGCAAACTTACTTCGCCCTCTCGCTCACACGTACCCACATTTTTTATGATATAAAAAATACTATTAATCCAAACATGTCATGAATAAAAACCTGTACAGAGAAAAAAATGACACCGAAAACTTGTTTGTATTAAATTGGATTTTTTACTGAAAGTTTGTATTGTTATTTTCTAGTTCCTAGTAGACTTTATTTTACGTAATTATGTACATGTAATATTTTTCTATGTCTTCAAAAATATGGGTAATGGTACGTGTGAGCGATAGGGCGAATTAGGTTTGCACCGCGCCTTTATAAATATAATAAAAATCGGAAGAAAGTGCCGCGCGTGTGTTCCTGGAATAACGGCCATGGCTGATTTTTACGGTTCCGTACCCAAGGGTGCCTTAGGAACCCTATTATTAAGCCTCCGCTGTCCGTCCGTCCGTCTTTATCTCATAAACCGTAATAGCTTATAATTTTCACATAATATGACTTTTGACGCTACAACAAATAAAAAAATTAAAAAGTTATTGATTAAAGATGCTCTCCATACAAGCAACGTGATTTTGCTTGAAGTTCATTCCGAGAATTTTTGCTACGAGTATAACGTGATAATGGCAATTACTTGATATTTGTTTTTTTTACAGAATTTGTATTATTATAATAACTATACTATAATAAAAATAAAATAAAATTAATTATTAAAGGCAGTGTCCATACAAGTAAATATATTTTTCAAGGTTTTTTTTTTCAGTTAAATAATAATGGAATAAGGTCAATACTTATTTTTTTTGGAAAATGACGTGTTATTATAGTATCTATAATAAAATTTAAATAAAAAATAAAAGGGATAACTGAAATAAACATGTTTTTTGCATCGGTTTAGCCTATATCACAATTATAGTTATACATAGCTACTCTTAAGTTTCACAGAATATTATAGCCGCTATGACAGCAACTAATAAAAAAAATTAAAAATTAATTAATCGGCCGACAATTTTATCATTTGCTGCATATTAGGTAGTCAGTGAGGAGAGGTGGTATCCACAGCTAGGATATATTATACGAGTAGGTAAATACAGTGAGAGGACACATAGGAACCCTTCAAATGCGAGTCCTAATCGCATTGACAAGTTTATTATACGAGTACTTACCCGTATGAGCGGTTACGCACAACGTCCAAAACGAATCCGATCTGAATCCGTTGAATTTGGAAAACTGACCAAATTCGGATATTGCTTTTGGCACTACCTCCGATCTGTGATCGTGGATTATAAGATCTTATATATCAAGTCCGATCGGACTCGATCCGGGTGCAGTGCGCGAGTGTTCACAAATAAACTTTGGCCACATCGGTCCATCAATATCGTCTCCGTAACGACGGAGAGAAAACTGAGAGAAAAACAGAAATCCTACCACACAAATTGTTCTACTACTACTTCGTATTCGTTATTTCACGGATTCAGATCGGAAGCGTTTCGGACTTATTAGTGCGTAACCTTTTTTTTAAGAGAGTGAGTGACAAGACGTGCAAATCAGGTGCCTGCATGCTAAGTAAGCATCATGATTTGCCCATATCAGATACAGTGCCCAGTGCCGTGTGTTTTAAAATTCAAAAGTCAGCGCGGCACTGCATTGCGCCTGTCACTCTGAGATATAAGTTGATGAAACTCGTCATGCCCAGTAATTTCTTTGGTAACATTGCCCATTCAGACCGGAAAACAGTCTGATGTTTTCACATTACTGCTTGGCGGATGAATAATTGGTAAAGGTGTGGTACCTCCCCAGGCGGCCCCCTGCAAAAGAGGCCTACCACTACAAAACCGCTCTAATCCTGTATAATCCTGCAGAAACTAATTTAATATAACATAACATACATTCACGCCTTTTTCCTGAAGGGGTAGGCAGTGGTGTAACCAGGACTCAGTCCCATACTAGATACACCCACATTTCGCCAGTATGTTATTGGTCCCATGTAATAGGGGGCGAGCCTATTGCCATCTACCGGGCACAGTTCCAGACTCTAGGCAGTTATTGAGATAATTCCTAATGGAAAAATCCAATATTTACCATTGCCTGACCTGGGGATCGAACCCAATAATAATATACCTAATTTAATATACCTACTTAAAACGCAACTTAGACCTGACAATGCTTTTTTTTTTCAGTTTGATTCACAACACATGAGATGACCACAATGAAGAAAATAATTGTATTATTGGTGATCGCAGTAGCGGCTAATGCTGCAGGTAATTATAAATCCTGGCAATCCATGTCACGTTAAACTATAGGTCCCGGCTGTTTCCTATAAGATATGTAGGAAGCAGTCGTAAGTCATGTCGGAGGCTGCGTAGGAATCTAGGCGACCTGAAACTCTGACAATCAGGGTTGTCCACATAACCTATATAATGCATTGACTCGAGCAGTATAATTGGTTCCCCGTTCTATTAGATTATAAATTCAAATTATTATTATTATCCTAATAACTTGCATAAGCTGGTGAAGAATAGCAGCGAATTAGCAAGTTGAAGTGGCAATGGGCAGAGCACAAAGCACGTAGACGTAGAACTGATGGTCGGTGGAGCTGTAAGGTTCTGGAATGGAGACCACGGACCGGCAAGTGCAGCGGAGGATGTCCAGTGTCCACCCAGGTGGACATTTTCGGTGGTGTAGGTGGTGCTGGTGACGGTACCTAGTGGTGTTCCTGCGGCCATTATATTGTGGTTGGGCCTGGCCACCTATTAAGGTGGTTGGGTGACATCATTTCCCATACAAACTTTGAGGAATCAATGACGATGATAGAAGAGATACATGATATAATTGCTTGAAAAGATGAAACGTCAAAGAGTACTTCTTAGATTAACTGGGTTATATAATTATTACATAATATTCACTTTTTTCTTTGATATCAAACACTATTACATATTGTTAATGTTATTAAATATTGTAGTGGTAGGCCTCTTTTGCAGGAGGCCGCCTGGGGAAGTACCACACCTTTGCCAGTTATTCATCCGCCAAGCAGTAATGTGCAAATAATACTGTGTTCCGGGATGAAGGGCAATGTTACCAGCGAAATAACTGGCCATGATGAGATTCAACAACTCATATCTCAGGGTGACAGGCGCAGTGCAGTGCCGCGCAGAATTTTGCATTTTAAAATACTGGGTGGCACTATGTCTGATATGGGCAATCATGATGCTTACCATCAGGCACCCCATTTGCTTGTCTTGTTACTCATTATTATACAAAAAAAAGATAAAAATAAAAATTCATCAAGGATTTTTATTTTAGTTTAGTGATTAAGCATGTACATCTTCTGAGAAAAGTCATAATTTTATGATTTTACGGCGGAAGATATTGAAATTGTACGAGTTATTATAATATGCACAGTTATTTCTACTTGAAAATTATTTGAAAAGATGAAACGTCAAAGGTTACTCTTAGATTTGCTGAGCTATAATAATTATTACAAAATATTAACTTTTTTATTTGATCTACATAAACATACATTCACGCCTTTTTCCCGAAGGGGTAGGCAGAGGTGTAACTAGGACTCTACATAATTGATGTTTATGCATTGATTTAAAGAAAAGGAGAGATAGGGTACGTTCTCTCAGCGCCCAGCGCTTACTCAACAACTGACATGTGAAATTTAAAACAACAAAGATAGAGAGACGTTTCTAAGATCGAAGTGTGAACGACACAACAATTAACTTTACTGACGGACGTGGACCTAAATTGAGCTTTCGTGCCATCTTCCCTTTTCTTTAAATCAATGTGTTTATGTTACTGATTGCGTAAATCTCTTTTTGCTTATAGGTGGACTCGTACCTGGTCTTCGAGGTAAGAATAACATCTTACTAGTCCTAGCTAAGGCGCGGTGCTAAGCTTATTCGTCCTCTCGCTCACACGTACCCACTTATTAACTTAACACCGCGCCTTAACTATCTAATCTTCTTTTTGGTAAAACATACATTCACGCCTTTTCCCCGAAGGGGTAGACAGAGGTGTACCCAGGACTCAGTACCATTGGAGCAGCCAAAAATTAGTTCGATGAAAACTAATATTCAACCGCTCGTTTAGCGGGGGGCGAGTTATGTGCTCGAAAGCCTTATAGCGGTATAATTTTTAAGTGGACTGTATTTTTGTATTCGCTAGGTCCCTGGTTACAAGAATCAAGATCATTACATGGCATATCAAGTCGAAAAGAACAATAATTAGGTAATGGATAGAGGAAAGAGTCCACGCACCTTTTGTCGACCGGGAACTTCTCAGCTCCTGCCGCGCGGCGGAGATTCACTTCAATCCAAACACTCAACTCTCAACACTTCCGAAGACAGGGTTCACAGCACAGAAGATAATTCACGTACTCGCGGTATTTCCAAGTGAAATTAGGTCACCGGGAACGCGGAATAACGATGGCGTGTTGACCATACAAGTTTTTCGTATGCACTGTTCTTGCATTATCACAGCAAGATGACGCGGTGGTGGCGACAGGATTAGGTGGGGGAAAGGGATAGAATATCGCTCAATTAGCCTTAATTACCATGTAAAAGAAAGTGATAGCTAATGAACGAGAGAAATATGCGAACAGATAATATCTGCATTAAATAAAATATCTGGCGGTAACAACCATAGTAGATACACCCACATTTCGCCAGTATGTTATTGGTCCCATGTAATAGGGGGCGAGCCTATTGCCATCTACCGGGCACAGTTCCAGACTCCAGGCAGTTATTGAGATAATTCCTAATGGAAAATCCAATATTTAACACTTTGCCTGACCTGGGGATCGAACCCGGGACCTCTTGATTGACATTCTTTCTTTGTGGTTAGTGGTTTGATAAATCTACCTACGTAATTTTTCAGTTAGATTCGACATGACGCCAACTCCAGGAGTGACGCATTTCTTCAAAGTACCCATCACAGAGGCAGAAGCCAAAGCAGAAGGATGGAAGAAGACTTGCCGTCCACCCGGGCCGCTGCAGGAGCTGGTCATGTACTGCTCCTCCGACAAGGTTCTCTGCGCTTTGATGGATGACACTGATAACATTGCTGGCTTGCAAATTGCTGTAAGTACTTTATTAGGTATACTTACCTAGGTTATCATCATCATTGTCCTTATCTGTGAATTAGCGCACGTGGCTGAACTGGCAGGACCCGCACAATACTGGGAATTACTGGGTAATATACCCTGGGCGAGAAGGAAAGACAATAATATACGCTAGGTCGTTGGAAGCTGTTGGAGTAGAACCGAGGACCGAGCTGAGTGGCGTGTTGTGGGAGAGGCCTGTCTTGCAGTGAATGAACAAAAGCTTATTCTATAGAAATTCGGAAAATAAATTTAAGTATTGGTCCGAGCTGAAATATATCTTTCTTCATTCGGAGTCCAATAAAAGCTATAACATTAAAACATTATCTTCTGCTCTGTCTTCATCTACGTTCTTTTCACTATTTCAATACCTTTCATGTCTTCTTCCTAGATAAGAAGAGATAAGTTTGACAGCGTGTACGACTGGCGCAAACGCGGCTTCGTTCCTTGGACGATTAAAGCAGCTAATGGAGAAATCACCAGGTTTTGGACTATTAGCCAGTTTTATGTTTCTAAAGGTACGTACGTACACCTACTTATATATTAATCTTACTACCAATATTGATGAGGAAACATCTCTTAAGTGCCGTGGAGTTACCGGCTTTATAATAGTGCTCCATCCTCTCTACCCGTGGTTGCCGTAAGAGCCGGCTAACATCATCCAAAAGATCAAGAACCCATATCATTTCAACAATCCTATTTCCAATAATTATTATCCAACAAATAGAAAAAAATATATATTATCATTATTATTCATGTCCATGCTAATTCATGTCAATATTTATAATTAAACAACCATTAATAAAATGTAAAAATTCTAATTCGGGATTTCAGGATTTTATAAAACCAATGGGACCATTTATCAGTTTGACCCAATCCTATGAAAAATTTACCAAATCGATGTTTTGTATTCCCCTGTTTCCTCCGAATATAGTAACATATATATTTGATATATTTATATCATGATGAACTGTTCGTCCATGCTTTGCTTGTAGTGTGGCCTTTGAAGAGTTATACATTATTGTATATCATAGTTATCACAGTCGAAGACAAAGGACACGCGAAGTCACGAGGTAACAGAAAACAGTCCAATAAACAAGCCAGGTCAACGTTAAATCAAATTCTAAGGCCACAGATAAAGAGCACCAAAGACACGTTCGAACCACACGAAAGCCAGAAAAGACTGACATGCACGTGCCCTATGTTCGATATCTGCGAGCGAACAGAGTATAGCATATAGTATAGCAGCGAACAGGGAGTCTGAACTCCCAGTTTCAAACTAATATATATTTCAGAGTATCTCCAAAAGAGCAGGAAGCAGCGCATTGCTGAGCGAGATGAAACCCGCATTCTTCAAGAAGGAGCCGTCTGGCTTGCTGGTGTAGACAATGAAATCCTTAAGGTTTCGACCAGCGATGACTATATTAATAACATGAGTCCGTTTACCGAACAAGCTTGCTTACCTTGGATGGGTGAGCACTTTTACAATAGTTGATCTATTTACAGTCCCACCTTAGCTGTTCTAACAGCGTCGCTAGTGGAGATAATTTGGTAACGATATTCTCAAAAAAGCAGTTGATAGGCCGTAGTTCCAATTATGCCCACCTGAACAGATAAATTGGTGGCACGATGTGGTATAATATTGTAGACTCGTCCGGCGTCCGGTTCGCTAAAATTCCAACAAGACCTCCGAGTTGACCTAACGACTGTCCATATCTCAATTATGTATATAATTACATATCCTGATGGAAAACATACGTCACATTTCCCTTTAATTTCTGTTTTATAGCTTATGAAGGCGCCCAAGACGATTTCTGAATTCTACCATTTTCCATACTCTCTCGATCTCTTCAAAAACTTACTAAAACTTTTCAATACCACAGGTAAGCATTATTACTACAATATGTCAACCAGTACAGAGTGCACAGCGGACCAGATGTACCCTTGGTTCGTGATGACCCACGACGGTGAGCTGTCTACGACAGGATTGGTGACATTTGGCCACATAGACGACTTAGAGGAAGGTCAGAGAGATTGGTTCGAGCATCCGGATGCAAGTGTTGTTAGGGTAAGTTGATGATTACATTTTTATAGAAACTCATTCTGAAGGTGCGTACTGACCGGCGCTGCAAGGCATAATTTTATTTTTTTATGTATTAGCACATACAACAGAATGCAATTAATACTTATAACATCATTACTATTTTTATATTTGACTGCATCTGTGTTGTAGAGGGCGCATGCTCGACTGCCAATCAAGAGGTCCCGGGTTCGAGCCCCGGGTCAGACAAAGTATTCAATATTGGATTTTTCCATTAGGAATTATCTCAATAACTGCCTGGAGTCTGGAACTGTGCCCGGTAGATGGCAATAGGCTTGCCCCCTATAACATGGGACCAATAACATACTGGCGAAATGTGGGTGTATCTACTATGGTACTGAGTCCTGGGTACACCTCTGCCTACCCCTTCGGGAAAAAGGCGTGAGTGTATGTTATGTGTTTATAATATCATTATACAGATAACAAGTGTCTCATTCCAAATAACGTCATTAAATGTTGGAAATATGCTCTGATTTCAAATGATTTAACTATAACATTAACATGGGTAATTCTCCGGTCGCCGCCCCGTGAAGTATTACTTACTTATACTTACTACACCTTTTTGCAAAACTTTGTATATCCCCTTGTACACAGAAAATCAGTAGGATATCAAAGTACCCAGACATTTTCTACTAACCTGCACATTCTGTTTCAGGCCATCGTTCCAAATGGTCCAGAATGCCTGTACGCAATGCCCACTCTCACGATGCACGTGTACTTCACAGCTGACCCGACGGGCATCACATGCTAGACTATCTAGCATCTTTAAGAACTAGTCAAATCTGAAATAAACGAATGAAGCAAAAATGTCATGTATTTCTGTCATATTTCTATTTATTACGTAACCCACTTGCCAACCTATCCCGTACCCACTGGCTGCATTGCTGGCGATATGTACTTACAAAATACTACGTTTTCTCTTGGATAAGCTGTTTTTGCAGTCCTGTGAGTCTCATCCAGCTGTTCCCGAAAATTTTGATATTTGGACGGTGGAGGCAGTCCGTCCGTTCTTACAAGAGTGGACGGAAAGAAAGCACTGCTCGCTTTCCTTCCGGCTTGTGCAGGTTCTTTCCCGGGCCGGGAGGGAACCGACTCCTGCCTGCCACCACTGTGAATGTGGTGAGGACACCGCGCAGCATACGCTGGTTGAATGCCCGGCTTGGGCCAGTAAGCGCGGTGCTCTTGTTTCTGTCGTAGGGGATGATCTCTCGCTTTTGGCTATTAGTGAAAGCTATGGTTGAGAGCGAGACATCGTGGAAAGCGGTTCGCTCCTTCTGTGATGACGTTATGTTGCAGAAGGAGGACGCGGAGAGGGTGAGGGAGGTCACTACCGATCTCCCAATTAGGAGACGGCACACAGGGCGTCGGGGAAGAATCCCTCACGCCTTGCTCCAACCACCATAACCGGGCCCTAGGCGGTGGGTGCAGGGACATTCACCGCCGATGACATATGCCCCAGAAAAGGTGCGCGCGGTTTTAACTCGCATCCCTGACAGGTTGGTGTGAACGCACTTCACCCTGGCGAGGAGAGGTCCACCAATTACGGACTAGCGCCGTTGGGGCCGCGGACAATTGCCTCGGCGTACCCGTAGCCCCAACGATAGGCGTAGTGTTGTCCGGGGGTCACAGTCGGGGTCACTGTCGCAGTCACAGATTACGACAGAGTACAACCACGTACATAGAGCTAACGATTGATAGAAGTCCCCACTAAAACTATAAAAATAATTTCTTAGGATATTTTATGTTTTGGCAAAAGTCATAGAACAAAATGTATCAGTCTTGATGTACCAAAGTCGCTTTCAAAACTTTTTGCGTTTCATAGCTGTAACCCTGTATAAGTAATAAGTACTTACTGAAACAAGATCAGTATAAATTAATCCTGCCTAAGATCAATGAATTAATTAATTTATTAATATTTGGAACTACATTTTCAGACATACCGTTAGTACTCACATATCTACTTTTATTTATGTGGCTATATAAAGCTATCGACTACTATAATACTACCATAAACCATCATAGTTTGATAAAAATGAATACCTACCTACGTAAAGGGCATAGGTAAACCTAATTAAAGCCCACCTACACCTTTACAAAATCTGAAGAAATACACCAAATAATGAATTTATTACTTGTTTCATTTTACTAAAGTCAGGCCTTGGACACTCGGGCTGCGTGCAGGAAACTTCTCCGTGGTGCACCCTGGGCAACGGCGTCTGGCAACAGACCTCCGTCTGTTCGTCTGTTGCCAGACGCCGGCTGATATTTTGCCAAATGGGCTGTGATGGGCTCTCTAATGAGTAGACCGCCACGTCCGGGAGGAGCACCTCGGCGTGTCCCCATGAAGTTAGCACGAGGCACAGCGGACGGTGCGGGCGGGCTCAATTGAGCCCCGCCGAAAGATGGATTCTCTACTTTCCCCTGTGTAGATCCCTGCACGGGGGCAACTAGAGAATCCCTGCACTTGTTGCGCGAGGTGGTGGGCGTGGGCGGGTCTTTCGCGTCCTCCCGCACGTCTATGACAGCGTTCGGGAGGGCGGGAAACACTCCATCAGGCCCTTATGGTGAAGAGGGTTCTCTGCTTTCCCCTGTGCAGAAGTCGACCTCTGCTTGGGGCAACCAGAGAACCCACCTGCGCTGATTGCGCGTGGTGGTAGGCGGAAAAGTGTCTTCCGTGTCCTCTCGCACGGATTTATCGCTCGTTCGAGAGGGCACGGAACACCATTCCGGATAAGAGGACGATTCTCCGCTCGTCTCTGTGCAGAACTCCTCCACGGAGTGGCGACCAGAGAATCAAAATCCATGGGCCCGGGCGACGGATGCGCGGGGGTATCGCTGATGGCTAAGGGCGCGCGCGAGTTTCCGCGCGCCCCTTGGGACCTTCACCCTACTGTGGCGGGGTCCTCCTCGGAGGACCAAACGCCGTCGGGGTCGCGGATGAGTGCTTCGGCGTGCCCGCAGCCCCGCCATGGCGTCGCTTAGGAACACCCCTGGGGTTTTTTAATGGATATACCGTAGGGGCCCGTGTGCCTTCCGGTAGTCCCACATAACCACCCGTCGCTCCCCAGCATTTTTCCCCAAGGAAAAAAAAAGAAGGCCTGGGACACTCCGCGTTAGAGGTACAAGTATGAAACAGAATGAAACTACAAGTAGCTGGGGCGTTCGTCTTGACGGGAAATTTTCTAAAGATGTCTACACACCTTGTTTGAAAGTACACGTTAAAGAGTTCGCCAGACTTTACGATCTTCAGAGGACGAATTTGGATTGTTGCAAACGGTGGTAATGTAACGGGGGTACTTAGTGCAAACAGTTGTACTGTCTGCATTTAACTTTTTCCGTAGAAAGGTGACGTGGTATCACAGCCACAACGACTTACAGCGTGTAAAAAAGAAATGTCAGATTTATAGATAGATAGATACGAGTAGATAGATAGAAAGAAGGCAAGAATAGGCCCTGTAACTGTAGTAACTTTCACTGAAAGAACCTATTCATGCAAGCAAAAATTACACTCGCCTCGAATCATATCTATTTTCTTTTCTGGGTACCTACGTTTTTAGAGCTTTTCTTACTTTCTAACCAGTACAAATATTTTATATTTTGCTTTATGGTCTAATCAATGACATATTCATAATAGTATAGCATAGCAACGTGAAATAAAATAGTTTAGAATCAAATTATAGACCGCACCTCTTTTTAAAGAGCATGCTGTTATTTACTTGTTTTACATATCTTGGCAATATTGTAGATTTATTTTGAGTAAAAAAATGTTTCAGCTCAAAAAATCTATAAACCAAAAAAATTGTTCATATTATATTTTGTGGCAGATTGCGCAGAAACGATATCGCTTTTGTATGTATGTATTGCAAGTAGATACCTAGTAAATTTATCAAATCATTTCGTTCTGACACACTTTTCATACTTATATCGTGTACGCGAAGCGTGTAAGGTTTTCTTTACTGCACGTTTCGGGACATTAACAGGGGCGCGGGGGGGGTGACGCTCACGCATTTAAGGGGGGGGGGAGTAGTTAAATTTTAATTTCGCCCTACATTATAACGATAGATAAAAAACTTCATTAATTTGGCGAGTACACACACATTATACATTGCTATCTAAAAACGCTGAACTGCCAGTCCGACTCGTGCGAACGACGTAAAACTGATATTGTCAAAACTCAAATAGATGCACAAGCATTTGAGCTGTCGATGAAGACAGTAGCGCGCACCTTCAATTAACAATTGTGTTTAAATTATTCAATTATTTTTTAACAACCTGTATTAGTAAAGGCAATAGGTGAGTGTTATACCTACTTACATAATATTATACATAATACTATTATTATACTATATAATGATAATTATTATAAAGGCGGGAATCGTGAGACCCGGCAGAGGGACATATTCGGAGTGGGCCGCTGTGGCCCTGTGGCCCACTCCGAATATGCTCCATGCTCTCCGTTTCCAAGTATTGCAACTACAGCGATCACAAAGCCGCACAAGCGTGGTGATTACGGCAAAATCCCCCCATTTGATTAGTTTATGGCGTTCTATGAGGGAGGCTAATTTTCAGCAGTGGACGTCTTCCGGCTGATGATGTCTGATGTGACAAAATTCGTGGGGTTACCTGCTATAGAAAAGTACCTACCCCACCCTCTCCCGTAGTTGACGGCTAAGGATTATCAGATCCAGAGGACGGGCAGCAGCGTCTTCTGCGTAAAACAAGCGAAATGCGCTCGCCAACCTGCCAGCCAAGCTTGGTACCTAAGTATTGGCTTAACTCCTCCTTATGGGGGCGGCCTATGTCCAGCAGCGGACTTTCAACGGTTGAGATGATCATGATGATAATGACCTCGTGTCTACCGTTTACTTCATAAGAATATTATAAGTACCTATATTTATTCCTTAAAATAGATAGGTAAGAAGTACCTCTACTTATCTAAACCCTGAAACTTTTTGAAATTATTTTATTACCTACCTAATATGATTCTTAATATTTTCAGTTTAATTTATCTTTACCACAATGAAGGTGTTTCCGTTTTTAATAATGGCGGTGATCGCAACAGCAAATTCTGCAGGTAAATAAATAAAACCAACACCAGAGGTGGGCCATATTGCACAGAACAGATAGGTACTTGTGGGGCAATGCCCTAACTAAACTTCACAATGCCCTATACCTACCTACTGCCACAGCTTAAATTAGAAACTGAAATTACTTAACAATAATTTCTATTTATTCATCATGTCAGCCGTAGGACGTCCACTGCTGAACCTCCCTCATAGATTTCCATCTAGTCCGGTTGTAAACGGCCTCCATACAGCGTGATCCTAGTGTCTTTATCAGAGCATCTGTCCACCTTGTGGGTGAATGTCCTACGCTGCGTTTGCCGGTCTACTTATTACCAACGGTAAAAAAGTGACATAATTAGGCGGGCATAATCTTTTTTTGTTCACCCTGGAAAACGATGCATACCGCATACAGCCGCATACCCCACTCACTCGGAGGAGTGGGAGCATTTGTATGGGACTCGCCACCGGACATTCCTGTGGAGTTGTCCTGTGGGTCGCCTGTGTCGGGGCTGTGGGCATGCCGAAGCACTCATCCGCAGCTCGAAAGGCGTTTGGACCCCTCCGCGGGGGACCACACCTGCCCTACATTAAATCTATCTTTGGCTAGGTACGAGTACGGCCCTGAATAGAGTAGAAATCTATTTATACTAAAATACCTCTATATGTTGCTTAGTTTGTCACGCGTAAACCGCTGGACTTTGATGAGTTTTGGTATACCTACCTCCCAACTCCCGACTATTTTATATCAGATTTATTTTGACCATACCTTTACTAACAGTACTACTCAAATTTCCATGGAGCTATGTCGAACAAAAATATTACCTATATTAACTTTTGTTAGGTGGAGCGCAATGGAATCAGGAGTTGCATAACCCATTCCCACCTAGGAGGATGTAGGCAAATAATGGCTCAGCAGAATCTCGTCTCAATGAATATGTTATAAGCCTATTCTAAGGTTATAAATACATAGATGGTGATCAGGGTCTGATGATGAAGCAGGAGCAAGGAGGATGTTCTTAAAAATATCTTTAAGATTATTTAAGACGGCCCTTAAAAGTAGATATTTATTTATTTCAACTCTTTATTATTCTTTCACAGGACGACTTGCGCCAGGGCTTCGAGGTAAGTCGTTTCCTTAGTAGGTAAGTATTACAATACAAGTTGATTATAGATATATAGATACTTATAATGGAACAAGTACTTTTTTTTTATGACAGTGAGTAACAAGACGAGCAAATCAGATGCCTGATAGTTAGCATCATGATTGCCCATATCAGACACAGTGACACCCAGTGTTTCAAAATTCAAAGTTCTGCGCGGCACTGCACTGTACCTGTCACCCTGAGATATTGTTGAAACTCGTCGTGCCCAGTAATTTCGCTGGTAACATTGCCCTTCAGACCGGAACATGTAATGGAACCAAAAAAACCGGAAAAGTAATGTTTGCTCATTACTGCTTGGCGGATGAATAACTGGCAAAGGTGTGATACTTCCCCAGGCGCCCCCCTGCATAAGAGGCCTCCCACTACAAAGACTACTTAATAAAACATTAATATGCTACCTATTAAATTAACTACGTATTATGTATAATAACATTACTTATATTTATTCATTATGCAGAGTCATTGCGTAGATAAAGAATAATAATTATTACGCGTAGATCTGTTATGTGGCCCGGCCATTGTTACAATAATGAAAAAAGTGTGAAAATCTTTATTACGATATTTCCTATAGATAAGATGATAGGTAACTATAAGCGATCATTCTTTTTTCCTACCTATTCATCTCATTAGTATACTTAGTATTACTTGGTTAAATAAAAATAGGTAGGTACCAGTAAAGGTATTTACTTGCTCAATCTGTTTTATTAACACTATCTACAGAATATAATACGAGTAATTACCTAATTAAAATATTAATATTAAAACAACATAACATAAGATCATGCCTTTTTCCCGAAGAGGTAGGCAGTAACCAAGACCCAGGACTCGGTCCCATAGTCCCATAGTGCTAATTTCACAATGTCCCAGTTATGCTAATCGGCACATGCCTTTTTTTGTGAAACTGTTAAAGGTTACTTGGGACTTCTTGCCGAGTAGCACTAATCGGCGGGTTGTTAATCAACACTTTACTCGCAGATAGTGAAAGAGCCCCTAAGATAGTTAATCATCTGGTTACCATTGTACAGGCTTCTAGCCTAGTTTTGACCGGATGACCGTGTGTGGAAGTTGTCCCATATTATTATTTTTATCTAACTGAGAGCTAAGTGAAGTCATTATAAATCCAAAATGGCGGACGACCCAAGCTGGCAGACTAGTTTTTTTTATTTAGTATATACCTACCCATTACTCTTCCACTCCTAAGCAAAGACCTCCCCAAAGTCCTTCCACGTACATACATCTTTTCCTGCGCCACCTCAGCCCAGCCTGTTTCTAAAAGCTATATGTTTAAAATTTTATATAAATTTCAAGAAGTTTACACTCATAATAGCCACAAAATACCTACTTGTAAAAGATAATTAAGTAGGTACCTACCACCCTTACATAATCACTATATTATATTTATAAAATCCTAAATGGCTCACTGACTGACATGCATCGCAGAGCCCAAACCTCTGATCCTAGAGACTTGAAACTTGGAATGTAGGTTCTATTTGTTGTCTGGACGTGTGCTAAGAAATGATGTTAGAAAATCCACATTCTAAGGAGTCCAAAAAGGGCGTCAAAGTTTTGGTATTAAACTCCCATATTTCATAATTGCGAGCGGGCAAAGCCGTTGTGCTTACACTAGTATTATATAAGTCAGTACCTAATAATCAGTAAGTAGGTAAGTTAATATGAAACACAATCACACAAATAATTTTTGTGAACTATAAAAAAGGTTCTATATTCATAAAATTCCAGTAAAATTCAAAATCCACGGCACTCCAGACAAGGATTCCTTCTTCAAAGTGCCGAGAACTGCGGCCGAAGCCGATTCAGAAGGATGGACCCTCACTGCTCGGCCTGAAGGAATATTACCCGAGCTGGTGATGTACTGTCCTGCAGATAAGGTGGTCTGTGTTCTAATGGACGATACTGAATATGTAGCTGGCTTGCAAATCGCTGTGAGTATCAAATTTTAAAATGGCTTCTCATAGAAATTCCCTTAAGGCGCGGTGCTAAGCAAATTCGCCCTCTCGCTCACACGTACCCACATTTTTGATGATATAAAATATACTACATGTAATTACGTAAAATAAAGACAAACTAGGATCTAGAAAATAACAATACAAAGATTCAGTAACAAACCAATTTAATCCAAACAAAATTGTAGTGCCTTTTTATTTTATAAGATTTGTTTTCTTTGTGCAGGTTTTCATCATCATCATCTCAGCCATAGGACGTCCACTGCTGAACATAGGCCTCCCCCTTAGATTTCCATCCAGTCCGGTTGTAAGCGGCCTGCATCCAACGTGCTCCTGCCGTACTTATCAGATCGTCTGTCCACCTTGTGGGAGGACGTCCTACGCTGCGCTTACCAATCCATGGTCTCCATTCAAGAACTTTACGGCCCCATCGGCCATCAGTTCTACGTGCTATGTGCCCTGCCCATTGCCACTTCAACTTGCTAATCCGCTGGGCTACTCGTATGTCGGTAACTTTCGTTCGTCTACGGATCTCCTCATTTCTGACTCGATCTCGCAGAGAAATCCCGAGCATAGCCCTCTCCATAGCTCGTTGCGCTATTCTGAGCTTACTTATAAGGCCCACAGTCAGGGACCACGTTTCAGATCCGTAAGTCATCACTGGTAACACACACTGGTCGAAGACCTTCGACTTGAGGCACTGAGGTATTTTGGACGAGAAGACATAGCGTAGATTTCCGAACGCTGCCCAGCCTAGTTGGATTCGACGATTGACCTCTTTCTCGAAGCTGGATCTACCGAGTTGGACTACTTGTCCTAGGTAGACGTACGATTCAACAGCTTCAAGAATCGCGTTTCCAACCGGTACAGGTTTTACTAGGGATTAATTAGGATACCTACTTATGGTTTGGATTAAATGTTTTTTTTATTGAATCTTTGTATTGTTATTTTCTTTCTTCCTTCCTTTGGAGAAAAGGAGCAATGTTATGTCATGTTACTTTCCAGATACGAAAAGACAAATTCACAGAAAATGTTTTGGACTGGGACAAGCGCGGCTTCACCTCCTGGAAGACCAATGTTGATGGGCAAACTGTCATGTTTTGGACCATTCAGGCGTATTTTGTTTCTAAGGGTAAGGTTTTCAAAGGCTTCAAACTTTAACAATAACCAATATGCTCGGCCGACCGTTAAATCTCTGGTGAGAACAATATTACGTGTTGGGGACCCTAAGTGCTTATTATGCTATCCGATCTGTCGGAATCCTACTTAGGAACACTACTTAGGAAGTCGTATATAGATATATAAGTATAGTACTTATATATCTTCAAAATAGCCCGCGGTAAATTTATACAACTGTTAAGGTTTGGTCACTGTAACAGAAATAGTAATTAATTTGCGTGCGCTGCGTAAACCATTAGGGTTATATCTATAAAAATACAATGTATCACGAATTTACTCCTGTTAAAACGTTCACTATACCTACTTCTGCTACCCGTGCGAAGCCGGGGCGGGCCGCTATGCCGTGTCGGTTCTTCACGTCGCCGCGCATACCGCGCTAGCCGCGCGCAAAGTGGACACGCCATAACGAGTGTATCTTACAAGCAATTTAACACAATCCTATGAAAAATTTACTTTTTTTTATGATAGTGAGTGACAAGACGAGCTAATCAGGTGCCTGATGGTAAGCATCATGATTGCCCATATCAGACACAGGGCCACCCATTGTTTTAAAATTCAAAATTCTGCGCGGCACTGCACTGCGCCTGTCACCTTGAGATATAAGTTGTTGAATCTCATCATGCCCAGTAATTTCGCTGGTAACATTGCCCTTCATACCGGAACACAGCAATGTTTGCACATTACTGCTTGGCGGACGAATAACTGGCAAAGATGTGGTACTCCCCTAGGCGGCCCCCTGCTAAAGAGGCCTACCACTACAATAAAAACTACTACTACTAAGTACTACTAAATCGATGTTTTGTTTCCTCTCCCTGTTTGCTTAATTTAATTAACCCATTATAATTGTATATCCTGATAAGTTCAAAGTTCACAAGGGATGGAAAGTATGACTGTGACATTGAAAGGAGAGTTGTGGCAGGAAATCAGGTGAATGGGGCGTTGCATACTTTTATGAACAGTCAGAAAATGTCTAAAAAGGCACGACTGGCTGTGCATAGAGGGGTGCTTATCCCCACACTTACGTATGGTAGTGAATGTTGGGTCTGGCAGAAGAAGCATGAAAGGAAGATTAATGCTGTGGAAATGAGAAGTTTGAGAAGTATGACTGGAGTGACCTTGATGGACAAAGTGAGGAACAGTGTGATAAGGGAACGCTGTGGCGTGTTAGAAGATGTAGTGACAAAGATAGAGAAAGGATTGCTTAGATGGTTCGGACATGTGGAGAGGATGGACGAAAGGAGATTAACAAAGGAGATTTATAAGGCTAGTGTGAATGGTCAAGTCGGTAGGGGTCGACCTAGGCGTACCTTTCATGAACAAGTTTGTTATCTTAAGGAAAGGCTAGGTCAAAAGTACCAACAACCGACGAGCATGCATGAAGAATGTGATGAAAGTGTACCCACGCGAGCAGCTTGCTGCGAAGCGAACAGCGCACCTTCTGTAGTTTGAACTGGTCTACGGATCTCGGAAACTAAGACTTGGAGGTATGGTTCTCTAGACGAAAATGTTTAAAACCCTGGGACGATTTTGGGTAATATTTTGAAATCCAAGATGGCGGATGCCAAAATTCACTTCCTTATAACTCCTAAAGTAAAAGAGATAGGAAGGTGGTTTTTGAAAAAAAATAGACGAGGTCGATGACGACTACAAAATTAAATTGGTAAATCCAAGATGGCGGATGCCAAAGTTCACTTCCTTATAATTTCTAAACTATAAGCGATAGGAAGGTGGTTCTTGAAGAAAAATATACGAGGTCGACGATGACTACAAATTGAAATTGGAAAAAATTCAAGATGGCGGATTCAAGATGGTGGCCTTTTACTAAGTCACTCCGATTTGGATGATTTTTTGTATATAGTCATTTTGGAAGGTTCTGATGACAGAAAAAATATTTTTTTTTTTAATTCACCCACCAAAACCAAATGACACACAACACTTGCGAGCTGCTCGCAGCTCGCGCACCACCCAAACTCTAGGATCGTAGCAAGTGGAAAGAAATAGTCTCTGCCTACCCCAACGGGAACAAGGCGTGACTGTATGTATGTATGTATGTGTATCCTGATAATATTATAAAGTGAAATGAACTAGGTAGTACTTATGTACACCTTAGGTACACCTTTTCGTAACACGTTGGTAAATTGCGGTAGACGGTGGGGAATTAAAAAAATAAATAATAAAAAACTTTATTGAATAAGGCATTTACAGAAAATTATTAGATAATTTTAGAGCACCTGTACCCTAAACTAGGCTCAAAGACCCGTATTATAGGGTGCAGGACTCCTTCGCCGGAGTTTAAGAGCAAGCCTTATAGGGTAAACATACATAATTATGATTAATTATTAAAATTATTCTAATTATTAAATTTAAAACATAATTGCTTTTTATTATAATTTGGTATGTTAGGGTGTGTGTGCATGTGAGGGTTTGTGTGTGAGTGTAGTAAGTGGGATTGTATCACCATATGTATGTATTTATTATCTATAGATGTATTATTTAATAGGAATTAACAGTTTCTCCGTTTCTTCATAGTTTAATTTATGTAATATATCGAATATTTTTTCTTTACATTCAAAGTGACACAGTTTGTAAATATTATGTTTGTTCATTTTATTATACAGGTATGGCTTTAAGGAGATAAACTTTCTAGCAAAAACAGTATTACTATGTGGAACAGTACATACATTGTATGAGATTCGTTTTTTATGTATAGGTAAAGAAGGGTCGTATATAAGTAGTTTATGCTGATGCAGGATTTGATGTTGTATGAACAACTGTCTGACTGTCAAAACGTTACATTCTCGGTATAAGTCGCTGGTCGGGTATCTGTACGGGCGTTTATTGCTACATTTTAATATGCCTCTTTGAGCTCTTTCGAGAGGGAGAAGATGTGTTTTACTTGTACCACCCCATGCTGTTATACAGTATGTAATCAGTGACTGACACAGAGTGTAATAAACCATCATGATGATGTCATTACTAGCACAATCTCTAATGTTTTTGAAAACGGCTGTTAGTTTTCTGATACGCTTTACAGTTTCATGAATATGTAATTTGAAGGTTAGTGCTTTGTCTAGGGTCACACCTAAATATTTTATACTGTCGACGCGCTGAATTTGAGAACAGGTACATGTAACAGATTCAGGTCTATCGTAACATTTCGAAGATTTGTGTCCAAATATAGATATTGAGTGAAGGAGTTGATATTGCGGCGTCTTTATAGAGAAAGCAATGAATTTTGTCTTGTCTACGTTTAGGGTAAGCTTGTTATTTCGAAGCCAAGTGGAAATCCTATTGAAGACAGTTTGAGCAGATTTGGTTACTGCAGACCAACTCTCTCCCCGAACTACCACTGCTGTATCATCAGCATAAGTCAGAATACAACCTTCATCTATTTGGAGTGAGCATAATTCATTTATGTAGATTAGGAAGAGAGTTGGGCCGAGTATACTACCTTGAGGGATACCATAGGTCACCGGAAGAGGATCACTAATATTGTTGCCAATTTTGACACTCTGTGTCCTGTCTTTAAGATAGTCTTTGAATAATAGTAATTCATTTCCACGAATTCCAATGTTTTCTAACTTGTTAATTAATAGTGGCATAGACACTGTATCGAAAGCCTTTGCTAAATCTATAAATATTCCCAAACACTTTGCTTTTTCATCTAGGCTTTTTGCAATAAATTCAGTTAGTTTAAGAACTGCATCAGAGGTAGATTTGTTTTTGCGGAATCCATATTGGTTATGTGAAAAAAGAGAGTTAGCTTCTAAATAGTTTATTAATCGGTTATTTATGACCTTTTCAAAAATTTTTGACACTGCCGTTAAGATGGATATAGGACGGTAATTTCCTACAGCCCTTTTGTCACCAGTTTTATGTATGGGGACTATTAGTGCATGTTTAAGTGGTTTAGGAAAGCAGCCCGAGTTTATTGAGAGGTTCACAATATGAGTTAAGATTGGGGCGAGTATCTCTTTGTTATATTTAAGTACATTAGAGGATATATTGTCCCAGCCAACTGAACTATCAGATTTTAGAGAGTTAATTATGCCAATAATTTCATTATCATCTGTATCCATCATAACCATTGAGTTAAGGGGGGCTGTTTTAAAACTAGTTTTGTCTGCATCAGGTGTTATTTTTTCAGCAAGGGTTTTACCAATGTTAGAAAAATAATCATTAACCTTGTTAACTGATTCTATACGAGATTTGCTAATTTCAA
This sequence comes from Hemistola chrysoprasaria, assembly GCA_947063395.1. Taxonomy (NCBI): domain Eukaryota; kingdom Metazoa; phylum Arthropoda; class Insecta; order Lepidoptera; family Geometridae; genus Hemistola; species Hemistola chrysoprasaria. The sequence continues at coordinate 10,681,563 of OX346728.1, read as the reverse complement.
GAAGATCTTGCGATGGAATTTTATTAGTTTTATAGCTTGTTATTTCATTTATGACTTTCCAGGTTTTTTTAATGTTTTTATTGTTTGTAGCCTCACTTAAACGTTCTTTGTCGTAAGCTGATTTTGATTTCTTTAGGATTGATTTACAAAAATTTCTGTATCGCTTGTATGTAATTTTTAAGATGTTATTATTAGGTTGCTTTCGAAGATTTTTATGCATTCTATCCCGGTTCCTTATGCACCTTAATAAACTAAGAGTTATCCATGGTTTTCTGGTAATATTTCTTCTAGGAATTATAGATTTTATAGTGTTAAGAGAAATTATTTGTGATAAGCTCTGAATAAAATGTTCCGTAGCTAAGTTACAGTTATTTGAATTCAATATATTGCTAAAATCCATCGTTTTAACCGTATCATTAATTTTTAAGTAATTTATTTTATTTATTGTTTTAGGATTATGTTTATTTTTAAAGTTTGTGTCAACTATTAGGAGAATAGCATCATGGTCAGTGATACTATTATTGATGATAAGAGTCTGACATTGGTAGGTGCATCGTAACATAAAGTGATCAAGACAGTTATTTCCTCTAGTAGGTATCATATGAGCAGAGAGCATTCCATGACATGCCAACAAATCTAGATATTCAGATGCATTTTTATCATATATATCATTAAGAATGTTTATATTGAGGTCTCCAGTTATAATAAGATTTCTATTATTATTGAATGATGTAAGTAGTTTTTCTAGAGAGCTAAAGAATGCAGATAGATTCTGGGTAGATGGTGAACGATATATTGATATAAGAATAATGTTGTTATTAATCTTAGTGACCAAACAACTGGCATCACATAATTTAATTTCATACGTATCAGTCTTTATATTAGTTTTACATAGCACAATAACTCCATCATTTTTATTTTTTAGAATTTTTGTATACGCCGTGCAATAGCCAGTTATTTGAGGTAAATAGTCATTGGAAAGCCAGCATTCTGTAAGAGTTATTATATCAGGATTGATTGCGATCCTATTTAAAAGAACAAGAAATTCTGAAAAATTATGTTTAACACTTCTAATGTTATGTGTAAGGATCTTTATTTTATTATTTGGGTTAGTTATAGCAGATAAGCATTCTTCAGGCGTGCACTGATGTGCGATAGCTGGCGAGATACGATCTATATTATCATTAATAAATGTGACATTATCCATTATTAGCTGTAACATTGAATATGGTGAAAATAAGATTGCTTGAGCTGTATAAGTGTGTTATTTGATCCCTTTTTTCCACAAAAATCGACTCAATTACAAGCATAAAACACATCTTGAAAGATATAAGTGTATACCTGTGTGTAATAATAATTATAATAGCTAAAAGAAGCATATTAAAACATATCATGAAATAATAATTAATGTAATTAGATCCATTTAGGTCATGAGTATTTTCAAAACACCTTAATATCATTATAGATAATCGTATTAAGAATAAAATCATGCAAACTCCACAGTTTACGTATGAGTAATTGCAGACTTTATGTTTTACTGTATTAGGTACTTTTAAGATTATTAGATAATGATGACTATTCAGGTTGTTTACTTCAATAATTACCACAAGCCTACCTGGTTTACGGATCGATTTAGTTGGTAATTCAAAGGATTGCAGTGTGGACGTGTGCATAAGATTAAGTGATGATATTTTAGAATAAAATAGTGTTGAAATTGTTATTGTGTGTGCTATGTATGTTGTGTGGTTGAATTATACCTTTACACTATTGATTTTATATACATATAAATATACAAGTACGTTTTGTCATGAATAAATGAATTTCTATTACCATAGAGAGGACTTTCGGAATAATATAGCTAAATATTTCAAATTTAGGTTTAACATTTATTTCTCTCATCCTCCCTTACCTGCTCCATCTGTCCCAAATGTCCTTAAAAAGTCAAATGGGAAGTAAGTGAACCACAATAGGGCAAAAAGCACACCTATTTCCTACAAAATTATGCGTTGGTAGTTGGATGCAAACAGTGGATATGTCGAAGCCATCAGGTTAAAATAGCCAGTTATTTGGACGCCTAGGCTGGTCGTTAAGCGCCGGCACTCAATCAAATGCCTGAACAACAACAACTAGCCAGTCACTGATCAAAACGTTTAACCAGACGGCGGAACGTCGTGTACCTAGTCATTTAATTTAATTGGATATTGATGAATTAATTAATTAAAAAGGGTGGACCGGTTAGGTTGAGTAGAATAACAAAACCCACACAGAGCATCCTGACGTGCTCTTTTGGGTCACACAAAAGCTCAAGGGAAGTCCAGAACGTTGTTTCGAAAACAACGGTCCTGAGCGTTTCCCCATTGTTTTGGCGAATCAACGTTCAGGGGCAACCGCTAGAGCTTTTGACGGGAGCCCACGCAGATGAATTGAGTTGGTTAGGTTAAAGTTGAATCACTTGCCCGAGTCTTGGTTAGTCATCTTAATTAAAACGGCTGACTTTCAATACGTCAAGTTGTTAAACGTTGAGAGTTTCAAGTTTAATTAACTATGGGCCTAGGCATCTTATTGGATGCCGGCGTTTAATGAACGTCCTAGGCGCCGTTATCCGTGGCTAATACGATCTGACCGAGCGTACCTGGGACGGCTGAGTGGGCGTCGTCTGGTGGGTCATCCCAGGTATCGTTGGAGGGATGAGGTCGAGAAAGACCTGAGCAATCTCCACGTGGACGAGTGCCGGGAGTTGGCGCAGGACAGACCGAAATGATGAAACTTGTTATCGGAGGCCAAAACTCTCTTAGGGTTCTTGCACCAACCCAGTAAGTAAGTAATACGATCTGATCTCGACATCCGTAGATACAACTGCTTACAACCGAACTAGACGTAAATCTACAAGGGATAAGTTTATCAGGCGGCGGACGTTCTGCTGCTGAAATTATGAAACAATAATTTTCAGAGGGCTTAAAAAAGAGCAAGCGAGAACGTTTATCAACTAGGGACAGTTCCGGTACTCTTCAAGAAGGCGCAGTCTGGTTCACCGGCGTGGGCCATCAGTTGCTGAAGGTTTCTACAATAGAAGACCATCTTCAGAAGACCATATTCACTAAACAAGCCTGTATACCGGGTATGGGTAAGTTAAGACCCAAATATTATGGGTACCTGCTCTTAATAGATTTTGCGCAATCCAAATGTACGCTGGTAGGTAACGGTTAAGGCAGACCCCCGTCGCTGCCCGCGCGCAATTTGTTAAGGCATACCTTGGTAAATGTAAATATCTTTAGTGTAGGGTTCCATACCTAAATACCTCAAACATGTTAGTAATGACAATTTTTTTTGTAAAATTTTACGGTTTTGGGATTTTTTCCTTTACTTGTGATTAAGTACTCCCCGTTGGCCTAGCATCATACAATTTGGCAAGAAGCAAGATCTTATATCACAAGTAGGTAAAGGAAAAATTCCCAAAACCGTAAAATTTTACAAAAAAAAATTGTCATTACTAACATGTTTGAGGTATTTAGGTATGGAACCCTACAATAAAGATATTTACCGAGGTATGCATTAACAATTTTTTTTGTTTTTTTTGTTTTGACAAATTTTTTTGATATTCCTTTTTGTTTTTTTGTTTTGTTTTGTTGTTTCCTTAATTGTATATGTTGTTTCAAACATCAGGCAATCACTACTTCTACAACATGACAACGCGTACAGAATGCGTAGCGGAACAGATATACCCATGGTTCTTGTTGACATTTAGAGGAGAAATAATAGGAGCGGCATTCTCAACGATTGGGAAGCTGCAGCTTGATCATAATGAGAGGGACTGGATGGAACGACCCGAGTTGCCTATTATTAAAGTGAGTTTGCAGTTTGCACCGATTGTGTCAAAAGATTGTGATTTTTTATAGTATTGTCACACCCCGGACACTCGACTCAAACCCATACAAAAGCCGCGCTATAACTACCTACTACACAGACACTGCACAGATTGAGTTTTGTACGTGCAAAAGTGTGCGTGAGGTGATTTCCCAGCGGAGCGGAGCTCGTGAAGAGCTCAATCTCGCTCGCGGGGTGAGGAAGGCCCGATTGGTGGGCGGATGACAGTGTCCATTCTATACGTAGTACCTATCTGTTCTGTGGTCGCAGTCTCAGAGCAATTATCAAGTCGCATTACTAGGTAAAGCGGCTAATTTAACTTATAAATTATAGCTTTATACGTGACAGCTGAACTATTTTTTGGTCATATTTTGTTAAATTAAGTAAGTACCTACCTAAGTACATCTAAGTACCAGCGAAATTACTGGGCATGATGAGATTCAACAACTCATATCTCAGGGTGACAGGCGCAGTGCAGTGCCGCGCAGAATTTTGAAATTTAAAACACTGGGTGGCACTGTGTCTGATATGGGCAATCATGATACTTACCATCAGGCACCTGATTTGCTCGTCTTGTCACTCACTATCATAAAAAAAAAAACATCAATGGATATGATACCATATCGAGTAATTTATAATTGAAATTAATAAGGCGCGATGCAGAGAAATCACCTCACGCACTCTTGCGCGTGTACAAAACTCTATGAGTGCAGTGTCTGTGTAGCAGGTAGTTATAGCGCGGCTTTTGTATGGGTTTGAGTCGAGTGTCCGGGGTGTGTCGGGACTGTCTTGGTATAACACAGGATAATTCGATGTTTTTCAGGCAGTGTTGCCATACGGCCCAGAATGCGTGTACAATTGGGCCAGTAAACCTGGCATGATCACACTACACATCTACTTCGTTGATGATCCGAGGGGCATAACTTGTGACACACCGAAAACAATTACACCTGAGTTACCGAAAAAACAAACGGCATCTTGTACGTGAAGATAGCTATTAAGTTTTAATGGGTCCCCACTCCCCACCTTCTTCGACATCACTGGTGACAACTGGGGGTTTTATTAGAATTTATCCTACATGTCAACGCTGCGAAAGTCCCTGGTGTTGAATGAGATTTTTTCAGATTGCTTCCACTTGTCACCCACCAATTATATTAAAATTACATTATGAAAGTGAGACAAAAAACGCATCAATCCGCGTGGTGGGCACTACCAATTGAACTAACGGGGAAGTACCAGTTGACAAAAATTTTCTATCCCACCTACTAGCGCACTATAAAGTGAATTTTTTCTTCCCATATTCATAATGTAATTCAAGCGACAACGCCGCTCTAGTCATTTAAAATATAAAAAAATATTAAAGTTCCCAGTTGTCACCAGTGGTGACGAAGAGGGGTACAGCGGGAATCACCCGTTTTATGCACATTCACCTCTCATAACTACCATTGACAGTTTCGGTTAGGTTAGATTTTAAGTAACTTACCTACTTTTGATCTTTTATTTAGTTTTATTTTTATCCAAGACTTAACTATGGAGTGCCTTAAGACTGGTTTGGGGACCATTGTTTTTATGTTGTTAATTGTATTTTCTATATCAATAAACGTTATCACATCTACTTAAATATATAATACCATAGTAAAAAAAAGGTTGTATAAATTCACATACTTCAATCATAACATGACAGCCTCGCGCGCCCTACATAAACTTAAGGTTAGCTCACATCTGGAGCGGCATAACAGGGTCATGCCCACTGGTCCCCCAGTGTGGACTGGTGACATATGGGTTTTTTTTAGTTGTCCCACATGTCACCAGTGGGGACCAGCGGGAATGACCTGCTGGAGACTTATTGTTACTTTTGTAAAGGTGCTAAAAAATTGTAATAACACTACATAATTCAACATAACTTTATTTAACTAACACCAGTGGGCGCCTTATGCGATCGCTTCTTGACCTTCTGCTGTCGACGCTTGAGATGTCTTTGGATTCGACCGGCGCCTTCCTTCTTCAGCTCTTCGTATTGCTTCACTAGCGCCTCCACGCGTGTTTCAGCTGAAACAATTATTAACTATTATTAGAAAAAAATTCATGACTGATTTATTAGTAAAACAATTAAAAAAAACAGCGCCTCCGTCAAGTTTATATCAGCCAATAAAAAGTGATGATCATTCGCGATTTTCCTAGGATTCATTTGAATTTTTTCAAAGATTACTTATTTCTGTCTATTTTTTCAGTTTTACGGGATTTATTAGTCTGTAAGGGTATTAATATCGGTCCCTAGTGCGCTTAATTTATTATACGCACTATTGCCTGAAATAAATGAATTTATTATTATTATTATAGTCCATCAAATCCAAGATGTACCATTTGACGTTTCATCTTTTCAAGCAAGGAACATTACATAGGCGTCACTCACACAATATCAATAACCTTTGCCGTAAACATAACATAACATAACATACATTCACGCCTTTTTCCCGAAGGGGTAGGCAGAGGTGTACCCAGGACTCAGTCCTATAGTAGATACACCCACATTTCGCCAGTATGTTTTTGGTCCCATGTAATAGGGGGCGAGCCTATTGCCATCTACCGGGCACAGTTCCAGACTCCAGGCAGTTATTGAGATTATTCCTAATGGAAAAATCCAATATTTAAACACTGCCTGACCTGGGGATCGAACCCGGGACCTCTTGATTGGCAGTCGAGCATACGCCCTCTACGCCACCGAGGCAGTTTGCCGTAAAGCCTAGCATTATACATTTTACCACAAGATATACAATTCCTTATCACTAAATTTATATTCAAATCCTTCAAAATTATAAGCATTTGTCAAATGGTACATCTTAGATTTGCTTGGTTGTAGACACATACATTTATTCTTAAACTGTGGCTTCCTCCCTTCCTTAAACTCTTGTTCCACTTGTTGTTTCCTTTGCAATTGTATTTCTTTCTCTATCTTCCCTTGTTTGCTAGCTTTATGTTGATCATTCAGCCTTTGCAGTAATCTACGCAGTTTAATTTGCCGATCAGGATCATCAGTCTCCTTGAGTTCAGCTCGTATTGCCTTCACATCTTTTATGCGTATATCCGACAGGAAGTTGTAATTGTTTGAAAACTCCTTTTTGTCAAACTGGCCGCAGAGTGGGTCAAACCTAATAGAAATAACAATTACAACATAATAATACACTCCCACCTTTTGCCCAAAGGTATAGGCGGAGTTGTACTCAGGACACAGACAAGATAATAATACTATGTATAGAATGGACACTGTCATCCGCCCACTAATGGGGCCTTCCTCACCCCGCGAGCGAGATTCAGCTCTTGACGAGCCCCGCTTTGCTGGGAAATCACCTCACGCACACTCTTGCATGTGTACATAACTCCATGTGTGCAGTGTCTGTGTAGTAGGTAGTTATATCGTGACTTTTGTATGGGAATTGAGTTGTGTCCAAGGTGTATCAACTCACTCAACACAACACATCTGATAAAAGTCTCGAGACTGTTTGATGGCAGTCGGTATTGGAATCTGTAATGAATATATACTTTCACGCCTTTTTCCCGAAGGGGTAGGCAGAGGTGTACCCAGGACTCAGTCCCATAGTAGATACACCCACATTTCGCCAGTATGATATTGGTCCCATGTAATAGGGGGCGAGCCTATTGCCATCTACCGGGCACAGTTCCAGACTCCAGGCAGTTATTGAGATAATTCCTAATGGAAAAATCCAATATTAACACTTTGCCTGACGCGGGGATCGAACCCGGGACCTCCTGATTGGCAGTCGAGCATGCGCCCACTACGCCACCGAGGCAGTCACTACGAGTCAGTCGAGGCAGTCGAGGCTGTAATGAATATTTAATATAATTACCTTGGGTCCCTAACTTCTTTCCTCTTAACCTTAGGGCATGCTGCTATCATAGGCACGGGCTTCTTAGCACTCACTTCACGAGGCCTGTTTTTATTTTCCCTTTTAAATACTTTCTTTACATGTTTTTGTTTATCTTTTGTGCCAAAAAGAACTTCTTTGTAAACCTTGGCACCAACTTTCTCTTTTAATTTTTGTAGGTCCTCAAATGATAATGTAGATAGCTGAGATCTGATAGCAGTCTGAAATGATAATAATATGTTTACTCGAAACTCAAACTCAAAAAACCTTTATTCGACTCTAAAAGACATTATTAAACATCAATAGAGTTAATAATGAATTAATCTACTGTGAGTTTACAAATATTACTCATCAGAAATAAGACTGATAATTGTACTGCTACTTGTAAAGATCTATAATATTATTACTGTTGCTATTTGGAAATGTATTTTAAGATAATGTAGTTGAATGTTGGTCTTTCTAAGATTTATAAATAAATAAATACTTATATATGAAGAACGCACAAGAAACTTGTAGTGTGGTTACATTTTTTCTTTCTTTCTTCGGGAAAAAGGCGTGAATGTATGTATGTGAGTTTTACAAAATTTGGGTTGGCTACAAGTGGTGGCTATGTAGAAGTTTCCAGGCATCATGTATTCATAATTTATTTTAAGCCTTCCATATGAAAGTTGATTTTATATAAACAGGTATTTCGGATTACTTGACTTCGGTAAGAAAACACGCCCTGTGATTTTCGGGACGGCTGAAATGCGTGTATTTAACGTACATGAGGATATTTCTTGATACCTATCAAGAAATATCACTAAGTAGCTACTTAGTGTCGCAGTCAAGGAATTTAATCACAGATCACTTATTACTTATTAGTACTCTCGACTCTCACTGAGCATTTATAAGTACTATACTATTAAATGCATTTTAACATGACGGAATCCTGGAAGCGCTTGGATATGCTGTTAAGCCACAAATTATGAATTGAATTGTAAAATGATAAGCTATAAGTCTGCATCAAAATAATGAAAAGATATTATATTATTCCATATATCTTCTCAAAGACATAATAATAATATAATATGGTTTGTGTAGCAACGAAAAACGTGTTCACTAAAATTTATGCGAATTTCTTTTCGATATAATAGTGACTGACCCGCTCATCGTCATTCTGATCTTCGTCAACAGAGGAAGAGTTGCTGTCGCTTTCTTCGCTATTATCCATTTTAATTTCATGAGGACATAATTTCCAATTTCAATATAAACAAACAAGCTCCTTTTGTTCCTATGAAACACACAGTGTTGCCAGTTACCAGATGACTATGTCGTTAGGTTACCCCCAACATTTACGGAAATACCCTACGTAAATTAGCTATTTGAAAAAAAAATATTTTTTCTGAATAAGTCCTATGGTTCAAAAGTCGGGAGAAGTCGTTAAATTATTTTTTGTCGCTAGCTCATGAATTTTATTGTCGCTAACCGCTCATGAAAACCGCAAGAACTAGCGATAAAGTCGCTAGAACGGCAACACTGCACAACAGACCTCTCTATAAACAGATCCACACCAAGGATAATTAATAGACAGATTTGACAGAACTAAGCACATACTATTTTGATTCTTTGTGTTCTGTGGGACATACCAAAGAGTATAAATATTATAAATCATGTACCTACTACCCAAAAGGACCACAGTTTCATTTTAAAACTAGTAGTCCAATAGAAAGAGACGATACGCTGCAATCGACTCTGCCTTCAAATCCAGATGTTTAACCGTTTTTCATTTCAACATTAAACCAAATCATACGCAATCGTTACCAGACTGGTGATCACTCGGGAGCAATTAGTTGAAATATAACTGCTTCATTGGGCCGAGGCATGGCGCCACCCCTTGGTAAAAACGGTCCGAGCATAAGCACAGAACATAAGGCACCATAATAAGACCTTTGTCCCTTAGATGACTTCAGTGGACAATACTTAAAATAATAGTACATAATATACATAATTATATTAAATGAGTATTAATTATACAAACTCTTTGAATACCTCATGAGCCTAGAAAAAAAGGTGGACGGACTTCTAAAATAAAAAGTGAAGCACCATAGTAAGCCCGCTCGCACACTTGTTTGGTGAGGTCTAACTTGAGTGGCCATGCCGTGAGGACATGCCGTGAGGTTACCGGCTTTAGAATAGTACCTCACCCTCTCTACCCGTGGTTGCCGTAAGAGCCGGCTAAGGGTTATGAGATCCAGAGGATGGGCAGCAGCGTCCTCTGCGTAAAACCATCAAACTGCGCTCGCCAACCCGCCTGCCAAGCGTGGCGAGTATTGGCAACAACCCCCCCCTATGGGGGAGGCTTATGTTCAGCAGTGGACTTTCAATGGCTGGATGATGATGATGAACTTGAGTGGGCGGAAAGGATTTTTGTACTAAAAGCTCTCGATCAGTAACCACTTAATCTGCTTGTGTATCCCTAACTGCTTGTGTGCACACATTCACACATTTTTTCTAGGTTCATGAGTGTAATGTGAATGTGTGCGTGCCGCCATGTTTGTATTAGCGAGCTGGCTTACTATGGTGCTTCAATTTTGTTTTCGAATACTCCGTCCGCCTTCTTTTCTAGGTTCATGTAATGCCTGTGCTTTGTTCTATCATTCTGTAAAAAGTCTGTATTAACTGTTAATACAAACTCTTTGTGTGAAAACAACTTTGGCAAATTACACAGATAATAAGTTATAAAAATATCTAATATGGGAGAGGAAGCGATTCAATGTCATTGTATGGGAGTATAATATCATAAAAGCTAAAAGATGTAATTATCAATAATAATATGATGTAATTATCACTCTTAAGAGGAAATTAAAGGGATAATATATATAAAATAACATCATGGAATTTCAATGATATTAATTTAGCAATAAAGTCATATATAAAGCCCGCCGACGTGCCGCCTTCGATCTGATACCGCCGCACTAGGCAGCACCATGGATCTTAATGATGTTATCACGGTAGCCAAGTTGCACATTCAAAATCATCGTGGATATCTAATGATCGGATGGCAACCTGATTCGTTTGAAATGTACCTTTATATAAGTGATATGGTATGGCGAGGATATTTTTCTTCCGAGCGTCTGGGAGGCTTTAGCAGAAATCTTCAAATGTCAAACACTGACTATTATAAAAGTCTTAAACGCTGTTTATCCGAAGAAAACAATGACTACTGTTATGAACTAAAAAGTGGATTCTTCTACTGGAAACGAAAAATAAAGAATACTCTCGTGATAGAAGGATTTTTACCTGTTATTTTTTTTTTTTTTTTTTTTTTTTTTTATGATAGTGAGTAACAAGACGAGCAAATCAGGTGCCTGATAGTAAGCATCATGATTGCCCATATCAGACACAGTGCCACCCAGTATTTTAAAATTCAAAATTCTGCGCGACACAGCACTGCGCCTGTCACCCTGAGATATGAGTTGTTGAATCTCATCGTGCCCAGAAATTTCGCTGGTAACATTGCCCTTCATATCGGAACACAGTAATGTTACACACATTACTGCTTGGCGGATGAATAACTGGCAAAGGTGTGGTACTTCCCCAGGCGGCCCCCTGCTAAAGAGGCCTACCACTACAAAAACAATCAGATATAAATACACACCCAGATTTAATGGAAGTCTTAATAACATTGAATAAACAGCTGCAATGTAAAAACAATACTTTACAGCATAAATTTAATACAATAAAATCAGACTATGAGAAATGTTTGAAAGATACTGAAGAATTTTTAAATTTAAAAACTGAAATGGAAAAAGCACTCTGTGACAAATTTTTAGATCTCCTAAACATACAAAAAGCAAAGGTGGAGAGTGTTAAAGAAAACAAGTGTGCTCAATTGAAGAAAATTAATGAAAATTAAGTAGGTACATAAAATAAATAATTTCTGTTTTGAAACACCAAATTACAGAAGTCAAACTTATTTCAGCATGGAGTTCACTTTTCAATTTACTCTTAATTACCTAGCCCTTTCATTTGATACCCATATTGCAGAAGTGCAAAAATAACTATTCCTCTATCTTGGATGATCCGCCATATTGGCTTTAGAATGTCGCTAAATTATTTTTCGAGTTACTCTGAATAAGCCCTTTCATTTGATATCCATATTGTAGAAATGCATTAAAAATAACTATTCCGCCATCTTGGATGGTCCGCCATATTGAATTTAGAATGATGTCACACATCATATTAAGCATTGTCATCCAAACTAAACGTGTATACAAAATTTCAGCTCAATCGGTTGAAGATATCTACTTCAAAATTGAGTTCAAAGATTCCACCCGAACAAACATACATTGCAAGTTAAATAAAAGCATATAAAAACAAAGAACTTAGAAATGTTTTTCAAGAGCAGACAGCTAAAACTGAGAATCTAATGGGTGAATTGGAAAAATGTAAAAATGTATATTGAACAGTATGTGAACATCAAAACCTCATTGCAGTCAATAGATGCAAAAACTTGTCATACAGGGATGCCTGTATGATAAGTTTTTGCATCTATTGAATGCTAAGAAACGAACGATTCAACTACTTGAAGGTCATTTGCATAACTTTGAAGATAACCCTGAGAAGTGAATTAAATTAAAATCCAACTGGTTTTTTGGCATTTAATTATTATACCTAAATATTATTATCTAGCCTACTTTGAAATAAAACACAAAATACAAATAAATTATTTTATTTAGTAAAAAATGCTCTTAATGTAATGTGCATTTCATGCAACATTTGACTTGTTGCCACTTCTGGCTTTACATAGGTACCCATTTAGTTGTAACCTTTGACCGAAAGGCTGGTCTGTCACATCACAGAACATGAACTGAAAAAGGACATCGAACAAGTCCACAATCTTGGAAAAGGTTTTTAGTTAAATAAGTATGTGAATGAGCTGTTGTGGTAAAATGAATAACACTTAGGGTAGTTTTACAAATTGTTTTACAAAAGTGGTAACATTATTGTAAAACAATAGTGGTAACAACACCAATTATTGATAGTGGTAACAAGTATACCCATAGGTTCGATCAAAAACCATCAATCAGAATACTGAGAGTTCCTTGATTGATGTCAATCATCACTTTATAATATGATAGGATAAGGTTAAACGTCACCCATAAAAAATGAAAATACATAGATATGAAGAAATAGGGAACAATAATAATAATTTTCCACTCAATTTTTTGTGGATGGCTCAGGGTCTGGCCTTTATTTGCGGGAAAACATATTTAGTTAAAGAAAATCGTATGGATTTTTGCTATTTAAAAAAAAATTACATAACCTAAAATATACTTTTTTTAAATTTTCATAAATACGAAGAAACTGTAAGGTTTTCTTTAACAAAATATGATTTCCCGCAAATAAAGGCCATATCCAGAGCCAACCACAAACTGAGTAATAAATTATTCCCTATATCTTCATATCTGCGTATTTGCATTTTGTTAGGATGACGTTTACCTTAACATCAATCATAGCCGTGGCTGTGGGCAAAGTTACAGCAAAAATCTATACCCTCATAATAATTAACGTTGACTAAAATTACTCGGAGGACTAAGGCTATGCACGCACTACGATAAAAAATCTTTGCGATTTGCAAAACACGATTCGCAAATTTCTTTACAAAATTCATTTACGCAGTGTGCGGAGTTTGGTGTATTTCTATTGTTGACAGAATTGCGAAATTTTATCGCAACGATTTTTTATCGTAGTGCGCGCTTAGCCTAAAAGAGTTTCCATACGATTTCCTATAGAAACTCGTTATCACCGATTAAATCCTCGGAGTAAAGGAGTATATAGGTAGGTAGTTGGTTTCAGGCGGTTCACCTTACATTATAATTTTGATGTTTTTTTTTTATGATAGTGAGTGACAAGACAAGCAAATCAGGTGCCTGATGGTAAGCATCATGATTGCCCATATCAGACACAGTGCCACCCAGTGTTTTAAAATTCAAAATTCTGCGCGGTACTGCACTGCGCCTGTCACCCTGAGATATGAGTTGTTGAATCTCATCATGCCCAGTAATTTCGCTGGTAACATTGCCCTTCATACCGGAACACAGTTATGTTTGCACATCACTGCTTGGCGGATGAGTAACTGGCAAAGGTGTGGTACTTCCCCAGGCGGCCTCCTGCTAATGACGCCTACCACTACAAAAATGTTATTTGATAACAAATGAAAAATAATAAAATTTCAAGTGCAAATAATATTTTTTAGTATTGCCATTAATAATTATAATAACTAAAGCAAATGTTGTACTAAAATTCAAATGAAGTTATAAATTAATCGGCGATAATATAGCCCTCTTGACTACTATGTTTGGGAATATAATTGCGAATAACATTCCCTACCCGGCAATATATAATAGATAGTGCAGTTTTCTGGGCCCAGCTCCTTCGATTCCAAGCCTTGGTTTTCTTTAGTCAACGTTTATTATTAAGAGAGATTGTGTAAAAGACTCCATAAGTGAATTTATTTAGTAGCTTCGCCCAAACAGAGTAATAAACTTGGGTTTATTGTTGCAAGCCGGGTGGATGCACTTGTCTTGCGCAGTTAACTCGCGCGGAGGCTTGAATGGGATGCAGAGAGACTTCGCCCCCATCGCTGGAGCCTTTACTTCTGTTGTGGAGTCGTCGTCCGTTCTGTAATTAAATTTTAAGCTGTAATAATTAATAATTGACCGAGTGAGCAAAGCGTCTCAGTTTACAGGTTGGTCGAAAATGCTTTTTCATCGTCGTCTATTCAAAACGAGGCGATTCCCTCCTCAATATGTGCGCGGAAAGTGGGTAATTTCGGCGCACTTAATAACAGTGACAAAATGACATTTGAATTTGGAACACTATTTATTTAAAAAGTTTGAACGTCATGGCTGGCCGGTAAGAAAAAGCGCGAAAAGAATGGCAAAATTCGTAAACATATTTTGAATTCCCATATATATTTACCATTCAACTGATCAATTATGTATGTGAAGTCAAAAAAATTACGAAAAAGCATATTTAGTCGAAATAACGCGTTGTATATCTCCATGTTTTACCTTGCACTATCGTTCTTGATGCTATCCTCGCAAGGTATCTCTCCACAGAAGGGCGCCAGCAGAATATGTTTTCGTTCCAACGCCGATGTGAAGTCCTCCCATTTGGTCACTAGAGAAAGTCTGGAGTCGCGCTCTTTTGTTGCACTGAAATTAAGGAATTATGTTGGTCTATTGCAATCAGAGCGCGGCGCTATGGCTTGGCCTAATTAAGCCTCGGGCTAATGATTTTTTTTCAACTAATTGTTCCCGAGTGGTCATCAGTCTGGTGACTATTGCGTACATTTTGGCTTAATTTTGAAATAAAACCTTTAAACAGGCCCATGTTGTAGCTCAACGGGAAGACCGCAGAAGGTAGATCATTCCACAGTTAGCACGTTTTCGGCAGAAAACAACGGGACGATTGAGTATTTGATTTTTTTTTAACTTAAGTGGAAAGATCATATAAAAGTTTCGTAATAAAACTATTTTTATTCGCTATCATTACAAAGTAAAAAACATAAAAACAAAAAAAAAAATGTATCCAGTACCGTCAAACGTGCCGATAGTATCCGAACGAACTCGTGACCTGTATGTAGTGACGTCACAATGTTATAAAGTACCATATATAACTATAACATAATGACGTCACAATCATGGCGACCACTCGTAGCGCGTCCATGATCAAATGACTTAAAAAAAATCTAAAATATCAGAATAAATTTAAACATACGGCTTTTTTTTAATACTTACTTGTCCTATACATACAAGCACAGAACAAATAATAATACTACGTAACGAGTCAACAACTTCTATAATCATCATCATCATCATCTCAGCCGTTGGTAATCCTCTAGTGAACATAGGCCTCCCTCATAAAGGGGGGTTTTGCCAATACTCGACACGCTTGTTGTGCGGGATGCGAGCGCAGTTCGATGGTTTTTTGCAGAGGACGCTGCTGCCTCCTCTGGATCTGTTAACCCTTAGCCGGCCGCCACGGCAACCACGGGGAGAGAGAGTGGAGCACTATTCTAAAGCCGGTAACTTCACGGCTATAATAGTATTTTATAATGCTGAGTACAAATGAAATATCTTACCGTTCAAACATATCACGATGCGTAGTCTCAAGCAAGTCGATCAGTTGTTTGGGCGCGTCTTGTCGTTTGATCGTCCGTTTGTCTCCGGTCAAGCGACGCACGGCGACGATCTCTCCTTTAGCCATGTCTTTGGGACCCAACTCTACTCGGATCGGGACGCCCTGATACAAGATATTTTAAATTAAATTTTAATTTAATAATAATAACATTTTTTTGTAGTGCTAGGCCTCTTTTGCTGGGTGCCGCCTGGGGAAGTACCACACCTTTGCCAGTTATTCATCCGCCAAGCAGTAATGTGCAAACATTACTGTGTTCCGGTCTGAAGGCCAATGACTGGGCATGACGAGATTCAACAACTCAAATCTATCTCAGAGTGACAGGCGCAGTGCAGTGCCGCGTAGAATTTTGAATTATAAAACACTGGGTGGCACTGTGTCTGATATGAGCAATCATGATGCTTACCATCAGGCACCTGATTTGTTCGTCTTGTCACTCACTATCACAAAAAAAATATATATATTTTTTTCTATATATATATTTTTTTTCTAGTAATAATTTGAATTTATTCTCTAACAGATGGGTGGTGAACTATTATTATTCGTATAACATACTTTATGTAAACGAAACATACCTTCAGCTCCCAATGATTAAACTTCCACCCGGGGGAGTAGTTGTCCCTATAGTCTCCCTCCGCCCTTATCCCCGCCTCAACGAATGTATCAACCAGTTGTTTACACGAGTTCATCAACGTGGTTCGTTCTTCAACGGAGCTTGACGCCGTGATGCCGCACGGAACTACTATTATTTGTATGTCTGCGATTCGCGGAGGGAGAACTAGGCCTTGATCGTCTCCGTGTACAAGGACCATTACACCTGGAAGTATTAACAACTTGCTTTATTTAGGACTAGCTGTGTTCCACGGTTTCACTCGCGTGGACATCGTTCCCTTGGGAATATAGGGTTCCCTTGGGAATAAAGTACACTATGTGTTGTGTTATTCCAGGGTCTTATTATATATATACTGAATTTCTGTTAAAAAATTTTTCGACTTCCCATACAAATTCATCGATCAGCTGACCCATTTTACTAGGAAATTGAATTGTTTTTTTACCAATCTTCAAATAAGAACGAATATACTAAAACTCACTGTTTTACTCGCGTGATTGGACGTTCACTGCAAAGAAATTAAACATAACATACATGCACGCCTTTTTCCCGAAGAGGTAGGCAGAGGTGTACCCAGGACTCAGTCCCATAGTAGATACACCCACATTTCGCCAGTATGTTATTGGTCCCATGTAATAGGGGGCGAGCCTATTGCCATCTACCGGGCACATTTCCAGACTCCAGGCAGTTATTGAGATAATTCCTAATGGAATAATCCAATATTTTTTACTTTGCCTTTTACCAATCAGCTGATCCATTTTGTTCGTGTGGGTCCCGGCTATATAATAGGGCCTTCCTCATCCCGTGGCAGCCGTGAGACCCTACAGAGACACATATACAGAGAGTGGGCAGCAGCGCTCTCCGGCACCAAGTATTTCAGTTGGAATACTTCGTGTCGTGGCTGAAGGCTCATATAAAGAGGACAAAAGCCTTTAGGTTGGGCCTTACGAGGATATTATAGTTTTAGTAACTCGTACCAATAGTCCTAGTGGTGAGTCCCCAAGAGTTCTGGAAGACGTAAGCCTTCTCGTGAGTGTCGGGATCGTCGTATACTACTTCGAACATTTTGGAGAAGTTCTGGCCCAAGTGGTGACTCGTCGCCCCCTGGAGAAAATTAATAGAATAATATTTAGTATTTACATAACTTCGATTCCCGGCCAGATCAAATTTTGTGCGCATGACCATGTATCTTTGATCTGTATCTGGGCGTTATAAGTTACATACTTATAACGCCTAGATTATATATTGCCATCTACCGGGCTCAAATTTTTCCATCGGGAATTTTCTCAATGACAGCCTTGAGTTTGGAACTGTGCCCGGTAGATGGCAATAGGCCCGCCACATGGGACTAAAAACATAACTGTCGAAGTATCGGTGTACCTACTATCGGACTGGGTCCTGGGTACACCTCCGCCCCTTCCAGAAAAAGGCGGTGATGTTATATTATGTCTCATCCCGGACACTCGACTCATTCCCATACAAAAGTCACGATGTAACTACCTACTATACAGACACTGCACACATGGAGTTTTGTACACGTGCAAGAGTGTGCGTGAGGTGATTTCCCATAAAGCGGGTCTCGTGGAGAGCTCAATATCGCTCGCGGGGTGAGGAAGGCCCGATTGGTGGGCGGATGACAGTGTCCATTCTATACGTAGTATTATTATCTGATCTGTGATTATGTTTTGAAGTATCTAGGGTATGTGCTCGCTACAGACAGTCGTTACTACTCTAAAGTAACAACATACCGAATTTCAACCCAATCTGTTCAGTAGTTTTGGCGTGAAAAAGTAACAAACATCCATACAAATTTTTGCGTTTATAATATTATTATTAGCTGTGCCTCACGGTTTCACCCGCCTAGTTTCGTCGCCGTAGGAATATTGGAACAAAAAAGTACCCGATGTGTTATTCCAGGGTCTAAACTTTTTTTTTATGACAGCGAGTGACAAGACGAGCAAATCAGGTGCCTGATGGTAAGCATCATGATTGCCCATATCAGACACAGTGCCACCCAGTGTTTTAAAATTCAAAATTCTGCCCGGCACTGCACTGCGCCTGCACCCGGAGATATGAGTTGTTGAATCTCATCATGCCCAGTAATTTCGCTGGTAACATTGCCCTTCAGACCGGAACACAGTAATGTTTACACATTACTGCTTGGCGGATGAATAACTGGCAAAGGTGTGGTACTTCCCCAGGCGGCCTCCTGCAAAAGAGGCCTACCACTACACAAACTTACTACATACCGAATTGCAGCCCAATCTGTTCAGTAGATTTGGCGTGAAAGAGTAACAAACATGCAAACATCCATTCATCCATCCCTCCTCACAAACTTCACATTAAAATATTAGTAGCATTACCTATAAAAAAAAATCTAACCTGTATTCCTCGTCCGCTGGCCGGTACATAAGCTTCTACAGTAGTAGTATAATCTCCGCCCGCGAACTTCTCCTTCTCAGTCTTGCGACCTTTTATCACTGGTATCGCTAACAACTCTTCGTACACTCTCGCGTATAAATCTGGAAAATTTAACAACTAATTAACAGGATACAGGACCTCTTAGCAGTTTGACACAATCCTATGGAAAATTTACGAAATCGATGTTTTGTATTCCCGTGTTTCCTCCGAGAATAATTGATTTTATCCATAAATGTATATCTTGAAAATTAGGCTATGTCCCTGTTATTTTATTTTTGTTCCTCATTTTTGTTGGTCATACTTCATTTAACAATGAGTTTGTAGAAAAATGAAAATGACAGGAACATGCTCACTGAAGACCTAAATTTTATAAAAAAAAAACCATTGCTCTGACGCAGTTTTATCTAGGGAGGAAACACGGGAATACGTTTGTATGGAAAAATCACCTCTCATGTAACTAACCTCTTAAATGTGGTGTGTTAGAAGATGTAGTGACAATGATAGAGAAAGGAATGCTGAGGTGGTTCGGACATGTGGAGAGGATGGAGGAGAGGAGATAAGTTTAAGACTAGTGTGAATGGTCAAGTCGGTAGCGGTCGATCTAGACGTACTTTCCATGAACATATTGACGTTGTTCTTAGGAAATGCCAAAAGAACCTACAACCGACGAGCATGTATGAAAAATGAAAGTGAACGAAGCGAAAGATTTATGTCAGGATCGTAGCAAGAAGTGGAGGGAAATAGTCTCTGCCTACCCCAAAGGGAACAAGGCGTAAATGTATGTATGTAATTAATAATAATAATAATTTGAATTTATATTCTAACAGAACGGGTTACCTCAATTACACTGCTCGAGTAATTCATATGGGTTATATGGACAACCCATATTGTCAGAGTTATAGGTCGTTAAGATTCCTGCAAGGCCTTCGACATGACCTAACGACAGACCCATTATTTACGAGGTAGTTTTAGTAAATAAGCATGTTGTTATAATGGGTTTTAGCGCCGTGTGTTACACGATACTTTTAATCTTTTCATTTGATTGTGAGAAAATAAATTTATTAATTTCATCGAAACATTTTGGCAAATATCATATACATGCGACACCAAGAAAATATAATCTCGTTGGTCAGAAAACAGACAAACATTTTAAAGTTTACTTTGTCCCCAAAAGGTTGAAAAATTGAAAAAAGCCCCGCTGCGGTACGCAACAATGACGGACTTTTTGATCAAGAGAAGTGAAAAATCCATTTCTTATGTTGATAGTTGTACCTATAATGAGTGAATACGTACCCAATATCTGCAGAACTTCCTCGGCGGCTTCCTCCTTGAACCGGAAGGCGGTGTGTCCTTCCTGCCAGAGGAACTCGCGCGTGCGAAGGAACGGTTGCGGCTGCTTGAACTCCCATCTCTAAATAATGGTAGTAATAATAATAATGGGACGTTTTCTTACGGATCCCTAATTTTTTTCAAAATCTCATATAGCCCATAGGCTTAATTCAGTGTGAGTGACATATCACTCACACTGAATTAAGCTTACTATAAGTGAAAGATTTTTTTAAATCGGTCCAGTAGTTTACGAGCCTATTCGTTACAAACAAACAAACAAAAAAACAAAGTTTCTCTCTTTATAATATTAGTATAGATAAGACATTTACTGCAATTATAATAAATTCTTATACTAAGTAGAATCCATTGTAATATAATAATTATAGTAGTATAGGACAACTTCCACACACGGTCATCTGGTCCCAAACTAGGCTAGAAGCCTGTAACTATGGTAACCAGATGACTGATATACAGAAAGTAGAGTCACTACCATCTGAGCTAACGAGGCTGTCTCACAATGTTATATACTACTAGCTGTGCGGTTTCACCTGCGTAAATTTCGTTCCCGTGGGAATATCAGGATAAAAAGTACACTGTGTGTTATTCCAGGGTTTAAAGTATCTATATACCGAATTTCAGCCCAATCGGTTCAGTAGTTTTAGCGTGAAAGAGTAATTAACAAAGATCAATCATCCATCCATCCTCAATCTTTCGCATTTATAATATTAGTAGGCAGTAAAAAGTAGGATTGTAGGATGATCTAAAGACTTAGTAAGTATACTGTTTCACAGACACCAAATATAAATAGACATCATTGTAAAGAATGCATTAAAATGAGATCAAACGGGAGAAACTGGTTCCTCATGACACAGGGAATCCTAGTATGTGGGCCAGTGTTTCTAAACCAATCTAATACTACAGGAAATTATAGTTTACGAACATACCATGTAATTACTTAGATATATTGTACTGTACTCTTTATTGAAAATAAATTTAACAAATATATACCAGATAATACTAACCACAACGTTATTCCATTGGTTCAGCTTATAAGGCAGGTCCCTGTGGCTCTGTATCCATTTGGCGTAAGCTGGGTACATGACGGTCTCGGATGTGGGTCTAATGGCGATATGTTCCGCTAGCTCGGAGGATCCTGAATGTGTCACCCACGCTACTTCGGGAGCGAAGTCCGCTATGTGGGTCTTCTCGCGTTCTAAGGCCGCCTGGGGAGAAAGATTTTATTTTTTTCGTATTTATGAACATTGTAAAAAAGTAGTTTTTTGGTTGTGTTCATGTTTTTTTAAATAGCAAAAAAACTGTACGTTTAATGTACAAAATATGTTTTCGCGCAAATAAAGGCCAGATCCAGACCCGATCACGAATAATTGAGTGGAAAACGTTTAAAAAAATAAATAAAATTCAATTAATATTCTTAGCACATATGTGACACTCATTTACCAAAGAATTAATATATATCATGAAAATAAAATTTGAATAAAATTACATTATACATTGCATTAAAAACAACCAATCTTTCATACAAAATTAATTTTTCCATGTATGGAGAAGGTGAATATAATTTTCCACTCAAATGTTTGGTATTGGATTTTGGTCTGGCCTTTATTTGCGCCATTTTTAAAAATACCGTTTTTATAAAAATTGCAAAAAAATATTTTAAGGTTATTTTAATGGTTTTATAAATATAAAAACAACCAGAAGTTTTCTTAAACCAAAAATATTTTTGCTCAAATAAAGACCAGACCGAAAATCAACAACAAACAATCGAGTGGAATATTATTCCCTGTTCCTCCATATTTGAGAAAAATTATTTTGTATGGAAAAGCAACCGCCTTAAGCAAACTCAAAACAATTCTTCATTGCAACATATTTGTTAGGAGCAACGAATGCGTAGTGTTGTTCTTTAGTACCATACCTTTGCCAGTTATTTATCCGCCAAGCAGTAATGTGCAAACATTACTGTGCTCCGGTCTGATGGGCAATGTTACCAGCGAAATTACTGGGCATGACGAGGTTCAACAACTAATATCTCAGAGTGATAGACGCAGTGCAGTGCAAGCAAAATTTTGTAATTTAAAACACTTACCATCAGGCACCTTGCTCGTCTTGTCACTCACTATCATAAAAAAAAATACTTTCCTACTTATTACAAACATACCTTAGATACAAATATAGGGAAGTATCCATCCTTAACGCCCAGTTTCCTGAACTCCTTGCTGAGGAAGGTGCGGATCGCCTCCCAGATACTGTACGACCACGGACGGAGTATGTAACAACCTGATATGTCGTAGTAGTCTATCATTTCAGCTGGAAATATATTACAAATAATATTAAGGACGTATCCTAGCAACGAAGAAGACACAATCCTATGGCAATTTTCCCAAATCGATGATTTGTATTCCCCTATTTCCTCCATATATTAAGAACCCATTCTATATAAATTTACATCTCTCATATTCGGTAAGTAGGTCCTTATTACCCCCAAATGGGGCTTGTAAGTGACCAATTAGCGCTCTAGGGTAATAATGTAGCTAGAAAAGCCCTTGGGCGGTAAGTAATTAAAAAAAAACTTCACTCTTTCAAAAAGTTTGCGTACATCTAACCATCATACTGGCAATAGACATCATGCATTCAGGCCAATGACAAAAGAGGTCGCTTCGCTATTCCTTGTCTTCGTATGAGTATAATAGTCATCAATTTTAAATATCGAACTACGAAGCTCAATTTCGTTCTTGAAAAAAATAATTTAAAAAAGAGATGAAAAAAGGCGGGAATAGAAAACTTTTACTTTAAAATGTTTTATTCTTGTAATGCCGGTGTTTTTCTACTTACCTCACAATCGAGATGTAAAGCAGAGTAGTTAGCTCGGGTGTAAGCATCAATTGCACCCTCGAAGTATAGGCGCCCTCGCTGCGCTCGTGCGCCTAAATATCTCGGGCTGCAATTGATGCCTTACAGCCCTTGGCTACTAATCTACTATTATAGCCTTACTAGCCGTGCCCCGCGGTTCCACCCGCGAAGACATCGTTCCTGTGGGAATATCCGGAGAAAAGTACCCCATGTGTTATTCCAGGGTCTAAGCTACCTGCATACCAAATTTTAGCCCAATCGGTTCAGTAGTTTTGGCGTGAAAGAGTAGCAAACATCCACCCATCCTCACAAACTTTCATATTATGTATAATATTATTAGAATATTTTTATATTGAAGTAAACAATGTCCCTGCTTTTTTAGTTTATCTTATAAACTCTCGGCTTTTTTATGGTGAACTCTTAAATCCCAGTTTCCCTCCCGTTATTAGACGTTCACTACAAACATTTGTCACTTTATAAACATTAATAAAATGATAAGAACATAATTTACTTCACCTTCAAAATATCAGGATATAAATATTTCAAATATGTTTACTATATTCGAAGGAAACAGGGGAATACAAACCATCAATTTAGTTAAATTTTTATAGGGTATACAACGACCGTACTGTAGGTATTTATTAATAGTGAAACAGATGAAACCGCGGGCCACAGTTAGTTATTAATTAATAATCACGAACTACATGGTGCAAGAGGCTCTTGGAGTGGAGACCATGGGGGAAACAAAGACCAGTAGGACGGCCACAAATGGGATGGAAGGATGACATCAAAAAGATAGCGGGCAGCAACTGGACTAATAGCCCAAAGTAGAGGAAAATGGAGGAGTTTGAAGGAGGCCTACACCAGTCTACTGGTTGAGAAAGGCTGAGAAGAAGAAGAATCACGATATATTATAAAATCCTAAATGACTCACTGACTGACATGCAACGCAGAGCCCAAACTACTGAAACTAGACTTGGATTGTAGGTTCTTTTCGTTGTCTGGACGTGTGCTAAGAAAGGATTTTTGCAAATTCACATTCTAAGGGTCTAACAGGGTGTCAAAGTTTTAGTATATAAACTGCACTCTTTCGTACTTTCGAGCTGGCAAAGCCGTTATTAACTTCGTCACCATCATCTCAGCTGTAGAAAGTCCACTGCTGGACATAGCCCAAATCAATGGGGGCCATTGATTTCCATTCATAGTCCGGTTGTAAGCGGCTTGCATCCGTCTTATTAACTTACATTTGGTAATAACTTGCGAGTACCACTCGGGTAGATCGGTTTCCTTGCTTGCCTCCAAACCGAGCCGCGTCACTTTCTTCATTGCACCTGACGAATCTTCTTTGGGTTTTGGAGACTGAAATAACATAATTTTTTTTTTAATTGTTTTGAAGGCAAAATTTGAAAATATGCATGTAAATTGGCCATAACTTTTGATTGCGTTTACTTGGAAGCGTGTATCTAAACAGCTACAAGAGTCCGCAGATCTGGGTATTTAAATGAATGAATTAATGATGAATGATAACACTTTATTGGTACCACACGTAGTTCTCGAATGGAGACCACGGACCGGCAAGCGCAGTGTAGGACGTCCACCCACAAGGTGGACAGACGATCTGATAAAGACGGCAGGAACACGATGGAGGCGGGCCGCTTACAACCGGACTGAATGGAAATCTATGGGGGAGGCCTATGTTCAGCAGTGGACGTCCTGTGGCTGAGATGATGATGATGATGATGGTTGGTACCACAATAATACAGAAAATAACAAAAAGAAAACTTAAAAGTAGAAAGAGTAACAACTGACGGCCTAATTATAGCTCAGAGCGATCTCTTCCATACAACCATGAAATAATAATAACAATTAATATCAATTTCAACTTGATACCACCACACGTTCCGAGAAAAAGGTTCTTGTCAGACGGACAGACAGACAGACGGACAACAAAGTGATCCTTCAAGGGTTCCCATTTTCCTTTTGAGGTACGGAACTCTAAAAATACTTCATCTCACCTGTTCCTTAATCTTAGCTTCCTTCTTCATCTCCTTAGGTTTACTCTCCTTAGGTTTACTCTCCTTAGGTTTACTCTCCTTAGGTTTACTCTCCTTAGGTTTACTCTCCTTATTCTTCTTATCTCGAGGCGGGGCTGCGGGAGCGTACGATGTTCCAGTTTCATTCTGATACTTCGCCTTTAATTCTAGAAGTTTCTTTACTTCTATGTCTATTGTGCCCTGCGGAAATGAGACTTATTGTTAGGACGGTACGGTTTGGAATTGGATAATGCATTTGTAAGGCGTTTAGACTAGTCTGATGAGATTATATACAGCGTGTTACAAACAGGTGTAGTAGAATATAATAGAATAGTCTTTATTATCACCAAAGAAAACATAATACATATTATAATAAACATAATTCTTGGTTGATAATGGGCGGCCTTATCGCTTTAAGCGATCTCTTCCAGGCAACCAGTCTTTGAACGGATAGGGGAATAATAGAATGAGTAGAGGATCGCAAATAAATCAACTTTTCATTAAAAAACCGATCAGCTGATTAATTTTTTATGGGAAGTAGAAATATTTTTTTTACGAATTTTGCAATGACAGTTGTGTCTCAGAATACTAATAAGGGACAGAAGGGACACTCCTCAAAATCATTCAAATAAATAGCGACTCTAGCTCGACGCAATAAAGTGCAATTCAGGTTGCACAACGCCGAACTACTTATCGATATATTAAGCTACGAGTTCCCTCTCTTTCTATCGCGTATCTATCTGTTCTCTCTGTCTAGCCCATAGAAATTGTACCGTCAAGACGGACGCCCCGGCTTCTTGTAGCTTCATACCTATTATTCGGAGTGTCCCAGGGCTGGTATTACTAAATCTTTGTCTATATATTGTTTAAAATGTAATGTTACCTTGTCAGCCTTCTTAGCTTTGAGATCTCTAACGGTGTCAGCCTGTTTGGCAACTTCAGCCGCGAGAGAAGCGGACTTATCGTCGCCGCCGTTCATTGCTGATTTAACTTCCTGAAATATACAAAACACTTAGTATTTTTACAATCCTACTAATATTATAAATGTAAAAGATTGAACTGTGCCCGGTAGATGGCAATACGCTCGCCCCCTATTACATGGGACCAATAACATGGCAACAACAACTGGCGAAATGTGGGTGTATCTACTATGGGACTGAGTCCTGGGTACACCTCTGCCTACCCCTTCGGGAAAAAGGCGTGATAGTATGTTTTTTGTGAAAGTTTGTGAGGTTGGATGGATGGATGTTTGTTACTCTTTCACGCCAAAACTACTGAGCCGATTGGGCTGAAATTTGGTATGTAGATAGCTTAGATCCTGGAATAACACATGGGGTACTTTTTTCCCCGAAATTCCCACGGGAACGATGATAACGCGGGTGAAACCGCAGGACACAGGTATTTCATATTTTTACAGACTAAGGGGTCTATTCGCTTAAATACAATATGAAACAGGAAGGAAAAATGTCACCCACGAGCAGGACTTGAACCCACACCGCGGTGGACGTTGATCTATAGTACTTCCACAGTAGCTTAATTGGTAATGTGCCACGCCACGTGGATTGATGTGGAAGGCGGGTTCAAGTCCCCCATTTTCATATTTATCATCATCATCAGCCGGTAGACGTCCACTGCTGAACATAGGTCTTCCTCATAGAACGCCATTAACTATTCATATGGGGGGATTTTGCCGTAATCACCACGCTTGTTGTGCGGCTTGGTGATCGCAGTAGTTGGAATACTGGATAAAGGGGTTTCTTTTTTTATTCAAATAGGGCATAATCTGACACTTTTGCACGTCAATGAAGATAAACAGTACTGAGTCTACCGTGCGTTCGGAAAGATACCTCTACAAGAAGAACGCACAAGAAACTTGTAGGGCTTAATCTTTTCAACAGATAGTTTCACAATATTTGGTTTGGTTACATTCGTTTTCTTTGAAGGTGCCGCGAGTCGGCTATGCAGAAGTTTCCAGGCATCTTTGTCCTCTATGTACTGGTTGACTTTATAATAAGCCTTCTTTAGTAAAGTTGATTTTACATAGGGTGGCCCTTTAATATAGCCGGGAACCACACGGCCTTGTACAAGCAGACGGTGTGTCTGATAGTGAGCGGTTACCGCCGCCTATGGATACATGATGTTATGTAAATAGCTTAAACCCTGGAATAACACATAGGGTACTTGTTTCCCGATATCCCCACGGGAACGATGTCTACGCGGGTGAAACCGCAGGGCACAACTAGTAAAACATACTACTTACCTCAGTTTTAGTAGAAGCAGGGGCCGTAGCGTTCGGTTTCCAATCTGTTCCGGCCACAGACTTGTACTGTGCTTTCAGGTTTAGAAGATTTTTCACCTAACACGAGGAAAAAATTAGAGCATTGAAAAAACAAACAACAAACACAATGAACAATCGCTAAAATGTTAATGTCTTTTCTATTCCGTTTCAACTCTATGCATTGCAAAATAAACTGATCAAATGCGAACGGGACTCGCATATGAAGGGTTCCTACCCACCATGTACCTATTACTAGCACTTATCTATTTATAGGTATCCTCTCCTCACGTACCGAATAAATTTCTTATAACTATTATTCTGACAGCCGGGCCTATTATTGACAGCTGGGTTGGCACAGACGGTAGTAACTCTGCTTTCTTTATGATTCATGAGATAAAGCCCTGTGACAGACGGACGAACGGCGTGGCGAAGGCTTAGTAATAGGGTTCATTCGGCACCCTTTGGGTACGGAACGCTAAAAAGGGTGTATTATCTTGGCTTCAAAATATGTTCCTTTTTACGCTCTATATTGTCTATGGAGATACCTTGGCGACAAGATAGGAACCTATTATCTAAGGGTTTAAGTAATAACTACCTCAACATCAACAACAGATTTCTCAGCTTTCTCCCCTTTTAGTTTCCTCACTTTATCCCCTTGCGCTGTTATCTGCGACAGCAGTTTAGCCACTAAACTGCTGTCGTCTGACTGCTGAACTGCTGCCTTTGGCTGTTGCGTTGCTTTCGGGGCGGGAGATGCGTCTGGTTTCCAATCCTTGAAATAATAAACAAAAATATATATAAATAGCTGTGCCCCGCGGTTTCACCCGCGTAGTTTTCGTTCCCGTGGGAATATCAGGATAAAAGTACACTATGTGTTATTCCAGGGTCTAAACTATCTACATACTAAATTTCAGCTCAATCGGTTTAGTAGTTTTGGCGTGAAAGAGTAACAAACATCGATCTGTGCTCACAAACTGTTGCATTTATTTTATGTTGGATACTATTCAATATAATAACATGGTCTAGTGGTTGCAAGCAATACTGCTGAACACGAGGTCCAGGGTTCGATTCCCACATCGGGTAGTGTTATGTAGCGTGTTACAAAAAGTTTTTTAAATTTATGATAGGTAGTAACAAGACGAGCAAATCAGGTCCCTGATGATAAGCTTTATGATTGCCCATATCAGACACAGTGCCACGCAGTGTTTTAATATTCAACGTTCTGCGGGGCACTGCACTGCGCCTGTCACCCTGAGATATTAGTTGTTGAAACTCGTCATGCCCAGTAATTTCGCTGGTAGCATTGCCCTTCAGACCGGAGTATTGTTTGCACATTACTGCTTGGCGGATGAATAACCGGCAAAGGTGTGGTACTTCCCCAGGCGGCCCCCTGCAAAAACCTACAACTACAATTAATTTACACTTGTAGCATTACATTCAGAACTTACTTTCCCAGTAGCAGCCTTAAACTTGGCCTTGAGCTCTAGGAGAGCTTTAACAGCTTCGTCAACCTTAGTTTTATCAGCCTTGTTTGATTTGAGAGAGCGGACCAAGTCTCCTTGCTTGGTGATTTCTGCAGAGAGTGATGAGTCGGATGATGGAGCAGGGCTGGGGGCTGCAGCTACAGGGGATGTGCCTGGTTTCCAATCCTGATGGAAAATTATATAGGATTTAGTAGTTAACAAAAAAAACCTTTGACAGATAAACAGACAGAACATATAACATACATTCACGCCTTTTTTCCCGAAGGGGTAGACGGGTGTACCCTGGACTCAGTCCCATAGTAGGTACACCCACAATTCGCCAGTATGTTATTCGTCCCATGTAATAGGGGGCGGGCCTATTGCCATCTACCGGGCACAGTTCCAGACTCCAGGAAGTTATTGAGATCATTCCTAATGGGATAATCCAATATTTAAAAACTTTGCCTGACATGGTGATCGAACCCGGGGCCTCATGATCGGCAGTCGAGCTTGCGCCCACTACGCTACCGAGGCAGTCAATACTGCATAACTGTATAATCATCGATTAAATCCCTTCGATTGGGCACATTGATCGGCATACTTTCAGCCTATTCGCCTATTCGCAGCTCTGAACCCCTCATTCCACCGCTTCCCTGTGAAGACACGGACTCCTCTTAATACATTACATAGTAAAGAATAATAAGACTTACGTTCCCAGTAGCAGCCTTATACTTCGCCTTAAGTTCCAGTAAAGACTTGACTGCTTCGTCGATCTTCGCCTTGTCAGCTTTACTGGTCTTCAACGATCGGACCAGATCACCTTGTTTAGCTATCTGCTGGTCGAGTGAAGTATCACTTGACGCTGCAGGGGTTGGCGCTGAGGGTGCGCCTGGTTTCCAGTCCTGGATTAACATTGTAGTTTATAGTATACGAGTTGTGCCCCGCGGTTTCACCCGCGTTATATTCGTTTCCGTAGGGTATTATCGGCATATAATGAAGTACCTACCCTATGTGTTATTTCAGGGTCTAACCTCGACTGCCTCGATTGCCTCGGTGGCGTAGAGGGCGCATGCTCGATTGCCAATCAAGAGGTCCCGGGTTCGATCCCCAAGTCAGGCAGTGTTAAATATTGGATTTTTCCATTAGGAATTATCTCAATAACTGCCTGGAATCTAGAACTGTGCCCGGTAGATGGCAATAGGCTCGCCCCCTATTACATGGGACCAATAACATACTGGCGAAATGTGGGTGTATCTACTATTGGACTAAGTCCTGGGTACACCTCTGCCTACCCCTTCGGGAAAAAGGCGTGAATGTATGTTATGTTATTTCAGGGTCTAAACTATCTACATACCGAATTTCCGCCCAATTAGTTTAGTAGTTATGGTGTGAAAGAGTAACAAACATCCATCCATCCATCCATTTCGCATTCATAATATTACTAGCTGTGTTTCACCCGCGTCATCGTTATTCCAGGGTCTAAGCTACCTACAAACCAAATTTCATCCCAATCAGTAGTTCAGTAGAAATTCAGTTGTTTTTGCGTGAAAGAGTAACAAACATTTATACATCCATCCATCCATACAAACTTTCGCATTAAAAATAATATTAGAGTGAAGGCGGGATTGCATTTTATTATGGACACTGTCTGTTTTAAAATTTTATTTTATTTATTTTTTAATAAATAAATAAAATAGCAGTCGCGACTTACGGACGCGTCCGATGAGACGCGGCTGAAAGGTAATCTGGATAATGAATTTATCTAAGCCATTTTACATAATAAGGAAACATCCGCGGACGCAACCTTGAACGACCTTGAGCTTGAACTGATAAAATATAATTGGCCCTTAAAGATTATAAATTACAAAAAATAAAGTACATAACTTTAATGAATGCATACCTGTCCAGTTACCCCTTTGTACTTCGCCTTAAGTTCGAGCAACCGCTTCACCGCCTCATCTACTTTAGCCTTATCAGCCTTAGCCGCCTTCAGCGCTCGGACCACCTCCCCTTGCTTGGCGATGTCCTCATTCAGTTGACCGGCGTCTGCTGCCTTGGGTGGCTGCTTCACGGTCGCTTGGGTTGACTGTACCGGTTTCGGCTTGAATAGGAATAGAACACTTTAATTAAGAATATCTTGAAGGTGTATGTTAGTAGTTATAGGTAGGTACTCAAAGGGGAACTAACTGAATGAGTTTAATAATTCGCCAAAAACCATATTTTGTGATAGTGTGAACATAATCCTGACGCCTTACATACAGAAAACTGTTATTATTAACTCCGCTTTGTTCTGTAATTATTATGGTTGAACTGAACTGAACATTACATTTACAATAAGTATACATATGTTCGTAAGTTTAGATGTATGGGCTGTAAAGTTCTCGAATGAAGACCACAGACCGGCAAGCGCAGCGTAGGACGTCCACCCACAAAGTGGACAGACGATCTGATAAAGAAGGCAGGAACACGCTGGAGGCGGGCCGCTTACAACTGGACTGGATGGAAATCTATGGGGAGGCCTATTTTCAACAGTGACTTCCTATGGCTGAGATGATGATGATGATATTTGTTTATCTGGGTATAACTGGGTATAAATGGTTGTCTGGAAGAGATCGCTCTGAGCGATAAGACCGCCAATTATTGTTACTCACGTTTTAGGTTTTATTTTGTTAATTTTCTGTATTGTGGTACCTATCAATAAAAGTGTTATCTAATCTAATCTAATCTATAACAGTTTCCTTCACGAGTTTACATACGCTATAGTTCGCAGAGTCTATGTTCGGACTCGCCAACATAAAACGACAGTATACTGTAGTTTATAACAAACTACGCTTAGATTTTTTAAGCTATGCAACTGATTTTAACACAGGATTTTAATGCGCTTTTCATCAATAGACAGAGTGATTCAAGAGGAAGGTTTATAATGGTACCCTGAGCGAAGCTAGGGTGGGTCGCTAGTTTGTAAAAAGCATTCGTGAAGGAAAAGACATTGTATATTGCTGACTTATAATAATGACTTTATTGGCAAATGCAGAAACCGTGTGATGTTATAATAGCCTGGAAAAATACATTGTTGTAAGGAATTTCTATGTATAATATTGCTGACTCTTTATGATGTTTATATTTAGCAAATGCAGAAACAGTGAAGTCATTATAGCCATGCACACGAGGAGATTAAAATATTCGGTTAGTAGGAA
This sequence comes from Hemistola chrysoprasaria, assembly GCA_947063395.1. Taxonomy (NCBI): domain Eukaryota; kingdom Metazoa; phylum Arthropoda; class Insecta; order Lepidoptera; family Geometridae; genus Hemistola; species Hemistola chrysoprasaria. The sequence goes on along the minus strand of OX346728.1, from coordinate 10,649,429 downwards.
ATACATGTCTTGATACTTGATAGGTGCCGCAAAATATATTATGATGAATATTTAGTTATTTTATTGGTTAAATAAATAAAAATTATTAACACTAACATATTTTTACCAATAAAGCGATTTGTATAAGTAAAGTAAATAGATATTAGGTAGACACAACACTTTTTCAATTATAATACATACCTACTGAATATTAATAATAATTATTCAGAAACATCGCGTTTGCAATAATTGGAAGTACAAAACTAATTTAGTCGTGAAAATATCGGCTAATGGTAATAAAACTAATCCCATAACATGATACAACTGATAAGAATATCTATCAAATATTGGTACCTAACTATAGTCTACCTACCTACTTACGTACCATATGTTTATAAAATCCCGACATAATCTTTGTAATATAAGCATTTTATAAATCAAATATACAAAATATGTATTATGTGCACTTTATGCCACTCGAATGTCGTACTTAAGTCAACTATTACGTATTCGTATTTTCACACAAAAGTATCGTAACAATAAATAAAGTCCATCAACACTTACGATTTTTACACGTGTGCGCAATACGCGGCGCTTCGAAGAAACCGAAGAAACTAAATAATGAAGAACAAAAGTTGTAAAGTCTCGTGTTTCGCCTTCCAACAAATCATGAGTTGGAAGTGGAGGCACAGAATACGAATGAGTATGAACGTCGCGTCTGTTACTTTCTAAAAAAATCGAATGTGACCGAATTTACAAGTTCGTTTTACATTGCTTATTGAATACCGGTTATATTTTTCTTTCTATTTACAACAAGCAGTGGATATAGAACTATTGTTGTAATTCTGACATAACCTTTATACAGTTTTGGGCGGAATTTGGGTATTTTATTGTAATCAATGAACGTACTAGTACTACTAGATGTTTGTTATTCTTTCACGTCAAAACTACTGAACTAATTGGGCTGAAATTCGGTAAATAGATTGGTTAGACCCTAGAATAAGATAATATAGGGTACTTTTTAATCTCGATATTCCCACAGGAACCAAGAAACTGCGGGGCACAGCTAGTCCTACTAATTCCTTTTTCTACTAATACTACTTCCTACTAATACTATAAATGCGAAAGTTTGTGAGGATGTATGGATAGATGGATGTTTGTTACTCTTTCATGCCAAAACTAATGAATCGATTGGGTTGAAGTTTGGTAAGTAAATAGTTTAGACCCTGGAAAGGGTACTTTTTATCCCGATATTCCCATAGGAACGAAGCTATGCAGGTGAAACCGCGGGGCACAGCTAGTCTAGAGAGCAACCCTCTTACGAACCAAGACTCGTTGAATTGATCCCTATAAAACTATAAGTGCCCAGGACCCAGGGCTCACTGTCAAGTGTCATTTGAAGACGCGGTTTACTTCATGGTACGGCTTGTTAATTGCTCGGAGTGCGGTACTGTTTACTAATAGGTACCTAAATAATATTTAATTTTTGTAAGAAACTATAATATACGACGCGATTATCATTCATTAAAAACGAATTGAATAGAATGATAAATGAAACGTGAAATGCGTGTATCAAAATTATTGCTTTTTTTTTTATTTCGGAGCAAGCTGCCAATATTCGCCAGTTTTTCTCAAGTTAAAGAGTATTCGTAGTGTGGAATAGTACTCCCCCTAGTCAAAATCATGATAAATTTCAAGCTTGGCAGGTTACGATTTACAGTACCGACCAGTATATATAAAGTACTCTGTGGTACCGACCTAATTATTATCGAGAATATTATTAAATTATAGTGTCGTGTTTAATTTGAAGCTAATTTTTAAATCAATGCAGTGCGGCCTAAAGTATACTATTAAAAAAAACATTCTACTGATTGACATTTACATAGAACCTGACTTAATGTGTCAATCAAAAGTCAAAAGTTAAAAAGTTGTTAAAAAAATTTGAACCGAGGCGCGCATCGAAAATAAATGGCGAAATTGAAACCAATTAAAACTGCTAAAAATGCTAAAATATTTTAAGTTTTGAAATGTATCGCTGATCACCAACATCTGTTTATGTAAGTTATTTATTAGTCGCGTAAGTATTTTAGAAATTGTTTGCTTTTTTAAACCTGTGCGTTGCTAATTTATGTGAGAATCGGATGTGGAATACGCAAGTTTTTGGTGCAAATTCTTCTTCTTCTTGTTCAATGCAAATGCATTGAGAGACTACTAATATAAAAGTGTCGGTAGGTACCTATAGGAACTTTATTCCTTATCATTTTAGTTAGTTTGTCGTCTACCTCCCAAAAAATGATATAATAAACTTCAACGATACGAAATTGATTGAAAAAAAAGAGTATTTTGCCAGGCATAAACCCACAAACACAGAATCACTTAGTATTATCTTATAATATGGACTGAAAAGTTATTAATCAATGAGTGGCCACTTATAATTAAGTACCTACCAACTTAACTATTAAGGCTAATGAGCCCATATATCTCTTACTTATGAAAACAATAACACCATTCAAGTACCTACATTTTTTTTATAAATAACCATTAGATTATCGTTAATGTTACTCAAATGTTTGCTTAGAATGAATACACAGCACAGTGTATTTCTGTAGCTACTTTACTTTTAATTAAGGGTATACCTTGAAAACAAACATATACAGAGTGTGTGTAGTGCCTTAATTTTGTTTTAAAAGTGCAACATGGATTTCAAACAATCTACCTCCAGTTTGGAAACATTAAAATTATTCTGTGCTCATGATAAAAAGAGAAAACGTAAAAGAAGGGAAAGAGACCGGACATCAAAGAGTAAGAAAACCAAGTCATTACCTAAAAAAATATGTGAAAACCAAATATCCCAAGAAATACATGTAGAAAAGCAAGATTTCAAATGTATCATCAACTTGAAAACAACTTTATGTAACTTGACACATAATATGGAAGACAAAGTTGATAATATTACGAAAACAAATAGTTTTCCTGACATAGATAGTAGTATAAGAGAGAAAATCATCACCAAGTGCTTTAGAAAATCATGTAAAGGAACAAGAACATTAAATAGTAAAAAGCAAAGAACAAAAAGTGTCCCAGTGAGTAAAACAATATTGAACTTTCTTAATTCTTTTGGTTTTCATAGAAAATATTTTTATATAGATAGTTTTGTCACTTCAATATTATTTTGCCGTAGTAGAGATTTTTAACTTCTGTGGTAGTTGACTTCTACATGCTTATTTTCGATGGTTTTTTTTTGTAGAAAATGCATCATCACCATGAAAGCAAATTCATGAATCGTGGAATATCACATTCACATAGAAATAGTGTGGACAGACACACTAAGTCTAGAAATGTATGTAAAAGTTTTATTAGTTGACATGTTGATTTGAAAGTTGGTTTACTGGTAATCAGCTAACCTTCTTAAACCTCTTTAACCCACAAACTAAAGTACCTACACATTTTGAACATACAATCAAACTTTGTCTTCGAAGGGGTAGACAGTGGCATACCCAGTATTTTATTGGTCTCATATAATCGGGGGCCAGCCTATTGTCATCTACGGGGCACAGTTTCAGATTCTAAGCGGTTACTGAAATTCCTTATGGAAAAATCCAATATTTAATAGTTTGCCTGACTTGGGGATTGAACCCGGGACCTCATGATCGCCAGTCGAGCTCACTATGCTACCGAGGCAATCGAGGAGTCTCAGAGGTTGAGGCAGAGGGGGAGTTGTCCATTTTGAACAACTTTTACTATAGACTGCCTCGGTGGCGTGGCTAATGTGTGCTCTATCACAGAAAAGGGACAGAAGGGATACTCCTAATAATCACTTAAATTAAATAAATAGTGACTCTAGCTACAAAGCAATAAAGTGCAGTTCAGGTTGCACAGCGCCTAACTAATTATTGTCATATTAATCTACAAGCTGCCTCTCTTTCTATATCTCTATCTGTTCTCTCTGTCTAGCTCTGTCTAGAAAATTTCCCGTCAAGACGGCGCCCCAGCTACTAGTAGCTTCATAATGCGGAGTGTCCCAGGCCTGGCTCTAATACTGCATATCAATAGGTCCCCATGTCTGGCAGTGTTATTAGATTTTCCATTAGGAATTTTCTTAATGACAGCCTGTAGTCAACTATGCTCAATAGATAGCTATAGGCTCGCCCCCTATTACATGTGACCAGAAACATAACCAGAAAACTCTGGGTGTACCTACTATGGGCCTGGGTTCTGGGTACATATCTACCTACCCCTTTGAGAATAGGTTTTGTTTTTATGATAGTGAGTGACAAGACAAGCAAATCAGGTGCCTGATGGTAAGCATCATGATTGCCCATATCAGACACAGTGCCACCCAGTGTTTAAAATTCAAAATTCTGCGCGGCACTGCACTGCGCCTGTCACCCTGAGATATGAATCTCATAATGCCCAGTAATTTCGCTGGTAACATTGCCCTTCAGACCGGAACACAGTAATGTTTGCACATTACTGCTTGGCGGATGAATAACTGGCAAAGGTGTGGTACTTCCCCAGGCGGCCTCCTGCAAAAGAGGCCTACCACTACAAAAAAGGTGTGATGTTATGTCCATCTTGTTCACTATAGACCCAACTCTGACATCTCTAAAAATCATAATATGTGTTAAACAAATTACTTAGGGTCAATAAACCTTTTACTTTGCTGATTTTTAACTTCACAATTTCAGACACTTGTAGAGGATGTCAGCTGATTACTAATAACCTCATATTATTATGTTTTTATTAAGTCTGACCATGATCTTTTTGAATGTGGCCTAAGATGGAACTAAATTTTCAGCCATACAACTTGCTGTGTAAACTCCTTATCTAATAGACACTGGCTTCCTTGCCTTTACATATTTATAAAGATTGTGGTTGGCATGTATTTTATAATCTTGCCTGTCTGATACATACAATGAGTCCAGTTATGAGTGCCTTTAGACAGGTCCATTGTTCCTACTCATGACTTGAAACCTAAAACATAATTTACTATAAAGCCAATTCTGAAATCGCGAAAAAGATCAGCTGTTCAATACAAAATATTTCTGTAGCTGAAGAAATGTATGGACTACAATTTTTTTCAGTATTTCAGACTGTTTCATTGTGAAAATTGTTACACATTGAGTGTAATGACCCCTTAAAGTCGCCTACACTGAAGGCAGGTTGACACATATACCTATGACCTATTATTATATAATACTAGCTTTGCCCTGCGGTTTCATTCGCGTAATCTTCGTTCCCGTGGGAATATCGGGATATAAAGTCCGTTTTATGCTATTTCAGGGTCTAAATATCTATATACCGAACTTCAGCCCAATCGGTTCAGTGTTTTGGCGTGAAAGAGTAACAAACATCCTTCCATCCATTCATCAATCCTCACAAACATTCGCATTTATAATAATAGTAGGATTAGTTCCTACTAATATCCTATCCTAATCCTATATATATATATATATATATATATATACTATTATAAAGGCGAAAGTTTGTAAGTATGGATGTATGTATGGATGTTTGTTACTCTTTCACGCCAAAACTATTGAACCGATTGGGCTGAAATTTGGTACGTAAGTAGCTTAGACCCTGGAATAACACATAGGGTACTTTTTATCCCGATATTCCCACGGGAACGAAGACTACGCGGGTGAAACCGCGGGTCACAGCTAGTTCTAATATAAATGTGTTTAGTTATACATCCTTGTATAACTAGGAGGTTTAATCGGAGGTCGATGCACAGCGGCGGGGACGAGGCAGCCTCGAACAGCGCGTACAAACAAGTTTTGCTTGTAGCGGTTCCGACTCCGACTGACTCCGATAACCCGAAATTAAAACTTCCGTTTCCGATAAAACCAACTCTGTTACATATCTAAATATTGATCTATTTGTAGAAAGTTACGGTTATTTATACTTTAACCTTTCTTTTAGGTAACGCTTATCAATTATAATTGTTGGATGATTATAAATCTATACAAAAAATTGTGCTATTATCTGACAAAAGTTCTAACACAGAATTATATTATTTTCAATGGGTGGCCCTTAGTTTAATTTGTCTTTCAGAAAGTAGACAGTACCAAGCAATTGTTATCGCCCGTATTAATAACGTCGTCTCCCCTTAACGCCGAGTCAGGCAACTTGACATACGAGGAGATAAGCACAGATTCCTTGGACACTGATTATGAATATAAACCTACTCACAAAAAGAAACGGTCGAAGCATCGTAAGCATTGTAGACATTGTCGACATTGCTCTCATAGAAAGAAAGTGGAGAGCAAGTTGGATACACTCATCAAAAGAACTAAAGAAGTAGGTGTTTTTCTATTCTATTCTAATTTGTTAAAAACTGAAGCCGTTAGTTCCCGGCTATAAAATAGGACCACCGTGGGGAGCCGTGAGATCCGGCAGAGGGACATATTCGGAGAGTGGTCAGCAGCGCTCTCCGGCACCAAGTATTCCAACTACTGCGATCACCAAGCCGCACAAGCGTGGTGATTACGGCAAAATCCTCCCATATGAATAGTTTATGACGTTCTGTGGGGGAGGCCTATGTTCAGAGGAGGCCTATGCCGAATGATACCTTTAAAGCGAATAAGCTCCATAAAAATGACATATTGTTTAATTAACATTTTGAAGTACCTACTTTTATGTGTTTTGCTATATTTCTTTGAAGGAGAAACAAGAGTGGACAAGCACTCTTTTGTGGATTATATTACAATTTATACAACTCAGCGACTCTAAAGCCGCTAAACGCCGTGCGAGAATAAACCACTACACCGACAAATCGTAATGTACTAATTTCGTTTGTTACAGCGAGAGCGCGAGATGGTTGCAAAATCACTAGCTTTTCATCCACCATGTTGCGGCACACCTTTGCATAAGAGAATACAATATTTCACATCAAACGATATACCGTGGAAGCCTTCACAAAACGAAGACTACTATCTAAAATCGAACGAAAATACTCACGACAGCAATATACAAAAGGATGTGGATGAATATACTATGTACTCAAGCGATATGGACATATCTTTCGTCTCAAGATCGACGCTTGTGCTCGACAAGTTAATCCCTTACTCCCCTTCAGACATTCCAGAAGATAATCATAGCTATTACACCTCTTTAAATAGTCTAAATAATGATTATTTAGACATCAAAAGTGAACCAACAATGGATATCGAAGCGTATTCTCCAATACAAAGCCCCGATAACTTTGTACAAAATACGCCATGTGTCAAGAAAGAAGTGGTTAAAACCGACCCTGTGTCTTCTATTAATAATAATAATATCGGTGAAGGCATTTTTAAAGGATTTCAGAATAATACAAAGCCCAATATTAAAACTGAGTGTGGATAAGTAAAATTGGGTTGTTGTTTGTACTTAGTAATAACGGTGTTTAGTGTAATTATTGTTTTCAAGAATATTTCTCTCATTTGAGAGTTTGACTATTTTTGTTATGAATCAGCGAAGTTAGTTTTGTTTACTTATCTTTTAATAAATGTTTGTTGTAATATTAATCTTGGTTTTAATTATCAAGTCTGCCTCTGTGGCGTAGTCGTCGAAAGTTCTACTGCCGATCATGAGGTCCCGGGTTCGTTCCCCAGGTCCAGCAGTGTTATTTGATTTTTTCAAATTCTTTGAGTACCTACTTAAATGGCTCGCCCCCTGTTACGTGGGACCTAAAACAGGCGAACTGTGGGTGTACCTACTATGGGACTTAAGTACACCTCTCTCCAAAGGGGGAAGTAACCTTTGGAAAAATGGCGTGATGTTATGTAATAATTATCATGTTAGAAATATACAATATTTTAGTTAGATATTTGACTTTTAAATAAAGAGCAAGAAGGCGGCCGATTGTTATCTATCCCTAAAATATTGCTTACCCACAGTACAAAGGCTTCTAGCCTAATTTGGGACCAGATTATCGTGTGTGGAAGTTGTCCCATAATACCCTTTTTTTTTTATTGCTGTGTGCGGCAATCACGAGCCTTAGCTTACGTATCTTCCAAGAAATATTAACTAATGAATGGGTGCATTGTCTGAATAGTAATGACGATAACTGTCTAAGTATTAGGTTGATTGGATAAGTAAGTTTTGATAAATGTGTAATGTAAATACGCCCTATTTCTTATTATGAAGGGTAGGTATAAAAGAGACTGCGAAGTAGTAGTTCAGCTTATCGGTCGTAGAGACGTCCTGATTATAATTAAATTATATAGGCAGCTTAAAAAAAAAGCTTTGGCAGTCGTGGTAACTTTTTAGAAGTGAAAAGGCGCAGATAGATATCTATACGTGGGTATGAAGGTACGTTTATATTTAAAAAAATATATGAATAGGTACTAGCTGTGCCTCGTGGTTTTACCTGCGTAGTCTTTCCCGTGGGAATATAATATAGTACTTTAAAATTGTATACAATTTTACTTTTTATGTTATTCCAGGGTCTAAACTACCTTTAAACCGAATTTCAGCCCAATCGGTTCAGTAGTTTTGGCGTGATAGATTAACAAACATCCATTCATCATCACTAATTTTCGCATTTTTATAATATTAGTAGGATGTTGAAAACTTAGCAATCGCTTATCTATGGAGTAGGTAGACTTCGTATCCAAGTAACTAGGTAGGTATGCCTTTTCTTATATTATTATAATTCATTATTCTTATATTTTATTATGATGACTCAATAAAACTGATTGTAAAACTAACCTACCAAAAGTGATATTGCAAAACAGAATCAAAATGAAACCAAATTGATACCTACATTCTGCATAAACTATGCGGTATGCACATTTCGATCTATTTTTCCAATCGTCAAACTCTTCATTCTAAATGTGTGGTTTTAGTTCGTTCATTGGTCGATGCCAATAAACACACTGACGACGGTCTTAAATCAAAATGACCGTGCTTATGGCGCTGCTGTCTATATTATGCTAGGGAGTGGTGGTGAGTTGATATGGCGGAGCATGTAGTTCCGCTTTTGCCCGTGTTCACTAAAAACGTAGGGATCTACGACTTTTGAAAAAGTAACACCGTGGCATTCTTCAGTCTTTTGTTTACGGCATTTCATTTGCAAAACGTCAAGCGGCGCACACACATGTGCAACAACGCAAAGAGCTTATCAAGAAAGTTTCTTAGAATTTTATTCAGTGTCATTTTCAAGTACATTTGAGCATCGATAAGTGTTACGAATGAGACAAAAGTGATATTTGTTCGTAAAAAAATATTTGTAATATCGCGTAATATCATATAACATATATTATGAACGAATAGTGAGCTTTTGAATGCGCAGTAAATAATGTACCTATCCAAGATACGAAAACGTTGATGTTTGAATAACACAAAGACCGCAGTTATTAATGAACCTTTTATAACTTTATTAACATAGTCTTATATCATAGGTATTTATTTATTTTAAATCTATTTGGTGTATTTCGAACATCGTTTAGCTTCAGTATCGTGTCGAACAATTTGGATCAAATTTTGTAATTAGACAAGGTTTTGCTTTATCAGTTTAGAACTATAAGTGTATCTATGAGCTGAAAAAAATTTTTTTTCCGTCGCGCGAAGCTATAACAGGTCGCTCAGGTACTAAATGTTTCAAAAGTTAACCAGAATCTTCTTGCAGGCCAAAAATGTCAAAGGAGTACTTCAACAAATACACAAGTCCAAACATCGTGATAGTACCTACGGTGAAGTTTATCAAAAACCCCGCGGGTAAACCAAAAACACAGCAGTTAACTGAAAAACATTTGATTATAAGTGAAAGTGATCAGACAAAAAATGTGTGTGTATCTAAACCTACACAAAAAAATGTAAACATGACAAAAATTACGCCGGACGTAACGAACAGCACAAAAATGAATACTGATTTACATGTACCAGCACCTGCAAACCCCGAAGGTGCATGTGATAATGTAATCAAGGAACCTATAGAACCACAAATGGAGAAAACTGACGAAGGACCTGTCACAAACCCGCCAAAAGTAGTACAAAACTCAAACAAACAACCTATTAGTTTGGAAAATGCCAAACTAATGAAACCCTGTAATAGTTGGGCCTCTAACTATCTTCAAAGCATTGGACAAAGTGGTACTTCGCCTTCAAAAGTAAGTATTAACTATATTAAAGTAAGTTGGTTTTATTAATTGATTGAATTTGGCGTTACTTTTCGGAACTCCATTGTAGACTTCTGGAACAAGAATCTTTAGCTTTAGTTCCGATTTTTAGTGTCAAAAACAACATGCACATGCAAAATTGCATGCAATACTAAAACACGACTGTTCCGGTCTCAAAGGCAATGTTACCAGCGAAATTACTGGGCATGACGAGTTTCATCAACTAATATCTCGGGGTGACAGGCGCAGTGCAGTGCCACGCAGAATTTTCAATATTAAAACACTGGGTGGCACTGTCTCTGATATGGGCAATCATGATGCTTACCATCAGGCACCTGATCTGCTCGTCTTGTTACTCACTATCTTAAAAAAAAAATTATAATAAGGAATGGGCAGGGGAACGAATCATTCACTGTACACAAAGACTTTGAAAAACTTAGTTTTATCCCATATTATCTCGTATAAGATTCGTGAATTATTTTGCAGCTTTGTACCACTTACATATTACGTTCAGATATTATACGTTTTCGTTCAAAAAGTCGAACTCAGCAGTTAGGACATTCTTGAAAACAATAGAGGGCCAGGTACCAACATCTGTTATGCATTGTAACTTGACACTGATAATATACAATATGTTTTGACAGCAGAATTCGGCGGCGCCTGGATCCAAAGATATGCAGAAAAACTCCTATGCAGCGAGTGATTCTAGCGAACAAATAAAACTAAATTTACTGTCACGTCCAAAGAAAAGTGGAAGTCATGAAGCAAGACCATCTCATACTACTCTATATACTGGCTTCAAACCACGCATGGACACAGTAACGTGGTTAACTCAATTAGCGACATCGTCAAACGCAAAAGTTAGTGTTCAAGCACATGAACCCGTTCCAGTAACACAACTTGAACCAAAAAACCACTCTGCGCCAAATGCTGATAGCAACAGGGCAGTATTACCTAGTTCCTCCTGTGGAGGAATTCCTAAAAATATAAATACAATTCCACAAGTTGTTGACAAGCCATTGTCGTCGCTGCATAAAAGCTCCACTGCGACCGATAAAAAATGTGACGCAACGGGAGATACGTTAAACATATCTAAAGATTATATTTCTAAGAAACCCGCATCGGCCGTGAATTATTTCGACTGTCTCGATAAGATTTTTTCTGATATAAAAAAGCCTAAAGATAAATATGACACAAACACGACTTTCAAACCTATCCGGTCTCGAATCAGTCCTAACACGCGGCACATTAAAACAGCTAAATCTTCACATGAATCCAGCACATCTAAACGAGAATCCATAAAACCGTGTGACAAAAGCTTTGTAAAGATTGATGGTAAATCTGGGCATAGTTCTAAAAATAATAAAATTATAAACCCAAAGAGATATGATTGTGACAAGCAAGTCGGAAAAGATGAAAAAAAAGCTAAAAGTTCACTTTCTCTGAATCAACGCCAACCTAATTATAATGAACGTAATTCCATTCACTATAAAGATAAAAATAATATTAAGTCAAAAACACAAGGCCTACAGTGCAATAGCGATCTAGAACAACCTCAAAAGAAACGCATCCATCGAGACACAGAAATAGGAAATTGTGAACGTCGAGATGGTAAAAAAAAAAAATTAAACCATGCCACAAATACACATAAAATACCTAAATCTACTGGTTGTAGTTCTGAAAAAAAAAATGATGGACAAAACGATAGCCGCGAAGGACCTCAAAGGAAACGTAAACGCAGCAATTCAGAAAATGGACATAAAAGTAATTTGGGCACTAAAAAAATGAATAAACACACTTGCGAAACACCGCAGAAGAAAAAAATTCGTCCCAACTCAGAAATTTCAACATCAAAAAGTAATTGCTCAGTTAAAAGTGTAGTTAAAACACCTGAAACACACTCTAAACCGTTGTACAATTCTAACGAAGACGATTTTGACCTCAGGTCAAAACTTAATTACAATAGATTTATTGATAAACACCCACACTATTCCAAAGTAATAAGCCAGACTGAGCAAAATGAAAAACCTCGAGAAAATTTGAGAATAACCATTAACAGGAGTGATGAAGAAAATACTAATAATAATACTAATCCAACATCTGAACCTTTAAAGCCGAAACCAAAGTGTACAAAATATAAGAAAATAAAATTAATTATAAATGTATTGTGTCAAGATAAAGAAAACAACTCCGATAGCTCTTCATCGGATGAAAGTAATAATAATTGTGGTGGGATCACCAATACTACTCGTTCGGACCTGAGTTTTCTTGACGATTTCAATATTGATGAGATCGTTAATAGCTTAACACGCTGTCAAAATGATACTGTTGAAAAAGTCAACGAACTCCCAAGAAAGATCAAGAATACGAATGTTATAAAAAACCTAAACAATATTTGGTGTAAAAAAAAATTCGTTCAGCCGATTATTATTAAAAAAGAAATAAAAATGGAAGAAGAACATTCTGTAGTTTTAGATGACAGTAACTGTGTCAGTCAGTCAGTCGAAAAGTCTAATGAGGTCAAGCTCGATTGCAAGAATCACAGGTAAAATATAAATTACCTCTTAATATATCTCTCTCTATAATTTTAATGTAAACCAAAATAATGTGATAAAAACGGTTTTAACTTTTTTTTCAGTACGTCTACTATAGGTGCTCAAGGTACATCAGGCGACATACCTTTAGCAGACCTTAATAATATTTCATTAAAAGATAAAGTAAATGAGGATGAAAATGATGTGAAACAACAAAAAAATAATGGCGAAAATTGTAATACAGATTGTACAGCAAACCAAAATATAGTCAATGTTTCATTAAAAGAAACAGAAAATACAGTTCTAGAAAATATTGTAGGTAATATAAAACAGGAAAATTCGAATGACGAATCACTCAAGGCTTGTACAAATAATTCTTCAAAAGATATAATTCAACATAAAGTACTGGAAAAAATTGAAGCGTGCCTACCAGAACCTTATGTAGAAAACGATATGAAACATAATGAATATTTTGAAAACAATGCTGACTACACAAAACAAAATAGCAATTTTGAATCTTCCCCCATAAATATGGATGATAGCGTACAAATAATAGATGACAATATCGTGATCATTGACTTGACTGTCGATGAACCACAGTTTTCAGAACCAAATACAAAAAGTGGAGGAAATATTGTTCGGAATAAAATAGCTACCTACGAAATAAATATACCTGAAGAAGTATGCACTAACGAAGACAACGATAATGAAATAAAAATTGACACAAAAGTCTGCAATGAAATACAAACCCCTGAAATAAACATTCTCAAAGTATCTTGCTCTAAAAACGAAAACAAGGAATCGAAAAAAAATGAAGAACCGACTTTATTGTTAGTTTTTGAAAATAAAGAGGGAATCGACGAAATAAATGTAAATCAAGGAAACAGCACTAATAAGGAAAACAATAACGAAATCGATAAAAAAGAAACCAACGAAATAATAACAACTAAAGATGTTATCACTACAGAAGAAACACACAAAATAAATTTACCTGAAGAAGTATGCACTAATGAAGAAAACAATAATGAATTAAAAATTGACACAAAAGTCTGCAATGAAAAACAAACCCCTGAAATAAACATTCTCAAAGTATCTTGCTCTAAAAACGAAAACATGGAATCGAAAACTACTGAAGAACCGACTTTATTTTTTGAAAATAAGGAGGGAATCGACGAAATAAATGTAAATCAAGGAAACAGCACTAATAAGGAAAACAATAACGAAATCGACAAAAAAGAAACCAACGAAATAATAACAACTAAAGATGTTAGCACTACAGAAGAATCCCACAAAATAAATTTACCTGAAGAACTCTATACTAACTATACTCGTCTTACAAATGATGGAGAAAAAGAAAAAGTGTGCAGTGATAAAGAAACCTTTGAAATAAGATTACCCGAAGATTCTTGCTCTATAAAAGAAATTGAAGAAACAACAATAAGCAATGGAGTCCCCACTAATACGGAAAACAGTAACAAAATAATATCAGCAAAGACAGTCCAAACTCAAGAAACCCATGAAATAAAATTGCCTAAAAACATTAGCAATGAAAAACAAACAACTATTTTTGCTGATAAGAGCAAACAATTAGAAAATTTCGAAGTTCAGTCTCGTGAGGCTCAAATCGAAAAAAGGATATTTGATTACATGCGTAAAAAAATGACTGTCACCTCTCTAATATCGCACGGAAAATTTTCAGAGGTGTTCAAATGTAACGATACGAGTGGGAAAACTTACGCCATTAAAATAACAACGTAAGTAATAGTTTTACCTAATCATAATTTTTTTATCACTAGCGACGGGTAGAAGCAAAATGTTCTTAAATTCCGATATAGGTACATTGTTTTCGTATAAATTTTTTGGTTTACCCATTTTACCGAACCCTACAACATTTCTTAAATCATTCCTATTTATGAAATCCGCAAAAATATCCGTTGCGTGGTTTAGGAGTAAAAAAGTAGTATTTTATACACATTATTTTTCTTGATAGAAACAACAGTCCAGTCTCGCATGGAGTCGAGAAGGAAAACATGATAAAGAATCTACAAAAGGATGTGCCTCGGAAGAACTTGAATACAGTATATCTGATTAATGGCTTCGGATTGAACAGGAGCTGGTGTTTTCTTATGGAATATTATCCGATAAACCTTCAGCAGGCTTTAAATAAGATGAGCCAGCCTTTTCATATTGATGAAGTGCAATCACTATCGAGGCAGTTAGTTTCAGCTGTTATGATGTTGAGGAACAATAATATTGTACATGCAGGTAAATCCCTTCAATTTGCATCATCGTCCTTAAATTTGCAGAGTACTAAATGCTAGGACCGATATAAATAGATAACTAGATTTAAATAATTTATCAATCAAAATTGACAAGAAGATACTGCAATGTATAGGTTAATCCCACTAATAGTTATTTATAATAGACGATAGTACTGTTAGACTGATATAAAGAATCCATTTTTTTCTTTTAGAATAGAGGAAGATGTTTCTTAAGACTAGTTTTCTTAAAAAGATTAATTTGTGACTTGGATCAGATACAATCTAGTCCTGCCCTGCCTAAAAGTGTCCTACGTGTTATTCTGGATCTAAACTACCTACATCAAACTTTCCATACTAATTTGGATTGATAGCAAATGTCGCGAAAGTTTGAATGAAACAATTGGCCATTAACTTTGTAGTGTTTTTTGTAGTGGTAGGCCTCTTTTGCAGGGGGCCGCCTGGGGAAGTACCACACCTTTGCCAGTTATTCATCCGCCAAGCAGTAATGTGCAAACATTACTGTGTTCCGGTATGAAGGGCAATGTTACCAGCGAAATTACTGGGCATGATGAGATTCAACAACTCATATCTCAGGGTGACAGGCGCAGTGCAGTGCCGCGCAGAATTTTGAATTTTGAAACACTGGGTAGCACTGTGTCTGATATGGGCAATCATGATGCTTACCATCAGGCACCTGATTTGCTCGTCTTGTCACTCACTATCATAAAAAAAAAAAAATAACTTTATATCTTACACATGAAATGACAATTTTGAGTTGGTGAAACCTATGGACGTCGTAATCGAGTATTTACGTAGCCTTTAAGTTATTCTTCATTGTTACAGACATAAAACAGAAGCATATCCTGCTAGACGCGTGGCATCAAAGACTCAAAGTTTGCGGTTTCGACCAATCTTACTACGCTCACAGCATGATTGATATAGTACCAAATATAGGCACTCTAGCCTATAGAGCGCCAGAAATTATAGTTGGATATTCAGCGTCTTTCAGCATAGACGTGTGGTCCACAGCTGTGGTCATATTTGAGATGGCTGCAAGGAAAAAACTGTTCACAGGAGCTTACAACAATTCTATACTCTATGAACAGTTGTGTTTGTCTGGTAATATGCCAATGGATATCGTGTGTAACTCCTTGTATGGATGTAACCACTTCAAAGGACAATATTTTATGAAGAGGTCTGGGTTTAAGGGACAGGTAACTATGTTTTTGTTTGCAATGTTGAAAATACGGAGAGAAGGCGTGACTGTATGTACTCTTATACCTATATTTTTTTTTATGATAGTGAGTGACAGGACGAGCTCATCAGATGCCTGATGGTAAGCATCATGATTGCCCATATCAGACACAGTGCCACCCAGTATTTTAAAATTCAAAATTCTGCGCGGCTCTGCACTGCGCCTATCACCCTGAGATATGAGTTGTTGAGTCTCATCATGCCCAGTAATTTCGCTGGTAACATTGCCCTTCATACCGGAACACAGTAATGTTAGGACATTACTGCTTGGCGGATGAATAACTGTCAAAGGTGTGGTACTTCCCCAGGCGGCCTCCTGCAAAAGAGGCCTACCACTACAATGTGTACAAACTATATGTGTGTATTGTTTTTGTAATTTGGCATTTTAATGGACTGTGGTGATTATTTTTTTAAATTATAAGGCTTTGTGCGCATTACGAATTTTAATCGCTGCGAATAAAATTTGAAAATAAACAATACCAATGTATTTATACTAGAGTGCACGCACTTTGTAATCTTGCGATGAAATTTGCGATTATCGTATTTCGCAAGTCGCAGCGATTAAAATTCGTAATGTGCGCATGGCCATAATGTTTCAATTTTGAAATTGAATTAATAAAATAATAATAATAACGGACAACTTCCACACACGGTCATCTGGTTCTCAAACTAGGCTAGAAGCCTGTACTATGATAACCGGATGACTGATATACATGCTTATATAAGCTTAAAACACCCAGACACAGATCAAACAGACATGTTCATGCACACAAATGTTTGACCTGGTCGGGAATCGAACCCGGGGCCTGCGGCAAAGAAAGCAGAGTTACTACCATCTGAGCCAACGAGGCTGTAAAAAAAAAGTGTTAATTAAAATGCAAAAGTAAAGTGTATGTTTGTTACCCACTCACGTCGATCTGATTGCACTTAAATTTGGTAAATGTCATGTTACAATACAGTTGCAACCGCGGGATAGTGAATAAAACGTAATCTTTTCTTCTTTTCAGTACAAAAAGTACATTTCAAATTTCCACAAAACCAACAGGGTTCTGGAATTTTTTTTGGAAAAGTACAATAGGTTGTGGGGTCGGACTCGTAAATGGACGAATACACAAGATGTAGCGAAAATTATGACTTTGCATATGTTATTGGAGAAAATGCTGATTATAGACCCGAGGCGAAGGATAACCATTGAGTTTGTATGCGCTGACCCCTTTTATTTTTGATTTCGGAGTATAATTGAATCCGTAAATTCTTTAGGCCGATCTACACTCTCGCGCGCATCATTAGCGACGCTGCGAACTAGACGCGAAACGTGAAAAATTCTTCTGCCTTCATGAATTCATCATCATTTTTATTTTATTTAAATATGATTAGGTTCATCTGCATTCTGGATTAGTTTAAATTATGGAAAACAGAAATAATTTCGCGAAATTGTTATACTGTTATTTGTAGTTTCTGTTGTCTGTGTGTGCTCACAAGAAAACATAATCTAACATACCTACTATGCGATGTCGTTTTTCGATTGCAGTTCGTCAGGATTTTCTAAAAAATCTATTTATTTAATTATCCTACAACATAATATGCAAAGGTGTGTTTTGTTATATTAGGGCTACTAATAACATCGATATCCATTACATGGAGATAAAAATAACTTTTTCTTTTAGGTTATTATGTTATTTTAGTTTAAGCAAACACTATAGTTTTTGTGTTAAAAGTTATGTGATTCTTTACTTAAAACTACTAGATTATAGTGATTTGGCCGACACCATTTCCCATACAAACTGAAGAACCAATGACGACGGTAGGAGAGATATACTTTCTTTATTAGCGTTTTATTCTAAGTAACAAGTACATAATTATAAAGTGGCATTTATCCAGTTTTACTACAAAAGATATGAATACTAATAAATATAAATCTCTTCTATCATCGTCATTGGTTCCTCAAAGTTTGTATGGAGCAATGGAGAATATCCGCCCAACAATATTTAGAGGGTTATTTTTGTGTTAAGTTTGGTTTCATACCTTTTAGATACTCTGGTCTTGAAATATTTTGCAAATTGTTGATTTATTTTTTTGTGTTTAATTAAGTAGATTATAGTGGTTGGGTCGACATGATTTCCCATACAAACTGAAGAACCAATGAAGATCGTTGAAGGGATATAATTTCTTAATTAGCGTTTTATTTTAAGTACCAAGTACATGTAAACACTTTATATACCTATTTGCAGTTATAAAACATGCAGTTATGACGGCCTCGTTGGCTCAGATGGTAGTAACTCTGCTTTCTGTGCCGCAGGTCCCGAGTTCGATCCCCGGCCAGGTCAAACATTTGTGTGCATGAACATGTCTGTTTGATCTGTGTCTGGGTGTTATAAGCTTATATAAGTATGTATATCAGTCATCTGGTTACCATAGTACAGGCTTCTAGCCTAGTTTGGGACCAGATGACCGTGTGTGGAAGATGTCCCATGTTATTATTGTTAATATTATTATAACGTATCTTTTGTAGTATAACTGGATGAATGTCACTTTATGATTAGTTGTTACTCAAGACACTAATGAAGATATTATATGTCTTCTATCATCGTCATTGGTTCTTCAAAGTTTGTATGGAGCAATGGAGAATATCGGCCCAACCATCTTATGGGGGTTATTTTTGTGTTAAGTTTGGTTTCATACATTTTCGATACTCTGGTCCAGATCTTGCTTTTATTAGCAACAAAGTATTTTTTATGATAAGAATTTATTATGTTATCCTTTTGTGTTTTTTTCTTTGGTAATTATTAATTATAAGTTATATTATTATGATACTTTTAGTTTTGTGCCAAATTATGAACAAAAGTTACTTTGAGTTTTAGTTTAAATCGACCATTAGGTACTACAGAGTTAGTTTTGTTTGCATAAAACTAATAAAAGTTTATAATTTAAGCCCGTCACACACGTAGCTATAATCTATATTAATAAACCGTCCTATAATACATAATATAGCAAGCTACCACACACGGAGACGATGCTAAAATATATATTACGGTATATGATGGCAACGTCATAGAAATATATAATATTAGAGCTGCGTGTGCGGTCAATCGAATATTTGTAAAGGAAATATATCGTAATATGCGTTGCTATGATTTATATTAATATATATTATACTACGTATGTAACGGGCTTTATGTCGATTATTAAGTTACCTAGTAGTGATGCCGATATAAGGTTAAATAAAATATTTGTAAAAAATCTGTATTTTTTCATTAACGAAAATAAAAATGATATTTTAGAAGAAAATGGGTTAAGTGGAACTTAAATGAAAAACCGGTATGATTAAATTTATATATTTTATTATACACATGCAATTTTTTTATAATTCAATAATAATAATATATTTTCTTGAAGATCATAAAGAATAAAGATGTTATAAAATAATGTATGCAGTTGATGAGTGCAAAACAAAACCTAACAAATTATTGAACCAAGTACAAAAACTTAAATATCTCCCTCACGAATGAGCGAAAACTATATCTTCATTACTTTCCACCACTTCAATGTGTATATTTAAAGTATTAAATACGGAACAACGTGGCGTCTCGCTCGCACACACGCGCTATAAACTATAACTTCATCTCATTCTACGAATTCCGTCAGTCAACTTTTTCAATGCTCATATTTGAAGTAAGAACTATGAGACAACTTGGCGTCTCACTCGCTCATTTGAATAACTACTAGCGACTTCGCACGTTATTTTTCAACCTATTCAACATTTATTGTCAGCAACTAATATCTCGGTGACAGGCGCAGTGCAGTACCGCGAAGTAGAATTTTGAATTTTAAAACACTGGGTGGCACTGTGTCTGATATGGGCAATCATGATGCTTACCATCAGGCACCTGATTTGCTCGTCTTGTAGCTATTTATTTAAATAAATTATTTTGAGGAGTGTCCCTATAGTATATAGGTACTCTGTGGTGGTTTTTACCATGAAAGGATACAAAATATTCTACCACTTACCTGACCAGGCATCTCCTTGGTATGTCCATCGGGCACGTGGAACAGTACGAGCGGCGCGGCTCGACACGTGTGAGGGGATGGTGGGGTAGGCGCAACATCCACGCGGAAGAAACCGCGGCGTTGCAACTGTATTATATCGCCCACTTTCACCTTTGACAGCTCCGGCTCGCCTATCATTGGGATCTCCCACTGGAAAGTAAATAATTTTTAAGTAAATATATTTTTTTAATTCCAAAAGAGATAACTGGGCTCTCAGAGAGTAAATTCAAAACCTATATAAAATCTACTTTACTAAAGAAGGCTTATTATGAAGTCTACCAATCTTGAACGAATTAACCACTGGACGCGCCTTCTTTCCGTTCTCGCCTAATACCCCGCAGGTTAATACCATGAAACATCGGACATCGTTGTAGTTTTACTGTCACAGTCGTTCGTACACCATCGGGAGAAAAACATATTTAAAAAAATGACGAAACGTGCAGTTAAATGGTGTAAAAGTTATAGTGGTCGAGCAACTAATATTTCTTTTCACTTGTAAGTTTAATTTTTCTTCTTTTTTCTTAATTTTTATGGTATAAATAGCTGTATTAATACAGCTATTTATACCAAAAATTAATATTAATTGAAATATATATCGAACTTAATCCGACTATATTTAATAAACGGTCATGAAGTATTATACACCACGAACAAAATACATCTATCTAAATTACCTGGATTATTTACGTCAAAGTCAAATTTACTAGGGCTTGACAATGTTTTAGGTAGGTATAATAATATCGATAAAAATAAATGACATATATCGATAAAACTGTATTAATACACTTGAAGCAAATCGGGAAAGTAAAAAAATTTGAACGATGGGTACCTCATGAATTGAGTGAATCGCAAACACGCGTCGACTGCTGTGTTACTTTGCTCAACCGACACAATAATGAAGGGATTTTAAATCGAATCATTACTTGTGATGAAAAGTGGATACTGTACGATAATCAGAAGCGTTTGTCGCAATGGCTGACCCCTGGAGTCCCAGCCAAATCTTCCCCTAAACGAAAATTGACTCAGAAAAAGATACTTGTGCGTGTTTGGTGGACTAGCGCCGGTGTCGTTCACTACAGCTTTCTAAAATCTGGCCAAACGATTATGGTAGATATCTATTATCAGCAACTGCAAACCATGAAGGAAGAACTAGCTGCTAAACAACCGAGATTAGTCAAACTCTCTAGGCCACTGCTGCTTCACGACAACGCAAGACCACACACTGCACAACAAACAACCACTAAGTTAGATGAGCTACAATTGGAATGGCTGCGACATCCACCGTACTCTCCGGACCTCGCTACAATAGATTACCATTTTTTCCGGTATTTGTACAACTTCTTACAAGGAAAAAAATTCAACTCCGATGTGGTAGTCCAAACCGCCTTCAAAGAGTTTATTGATACTCGCCCCCATGGTTTTTTTAGTAAAGGGATTCATGAACTACCCATGAGATGGCCAAAATGCATAGATAACAACGGTGCATACTTTGATTAATTAAATATATTTTACAAAAAAAAATTACTATAATATATTCCTCCCGTACAAAATGCCAATTTCCTATGTAAGGACCTAATATTAACTAAAAGGCAAAATCAAGCCTACTGAATGGCGGGGATAAGCTTATCAGCAACTTAATAGTAGCACTAAATAGTAATAGCATCCGCGTCTGACAAGCTATCATCTGGTTTCATCAACAGCTCGGCCAACCCATATAAAAAAAAACCGTATTTTCAAAATCGTATTTGAATATTTATTGTCAGACTATCATAAACTCGTTGTTCTTTCATTCGTCCTCGATAGCAATTTATCGACTATGTCAAGCACTAGTGTAGGTGACATAATTTTACGGGTACTTCTCGCTGTCCACACCTTTTTGGTCAACACTGGGACTTTTTTCTAGGTCACTAATGGTGGCAAGTAGGACAAAATAAAAAAATATTTTTAGAATATGTTTCATAAATCACATAATATTATACGTTATAAATTCATAATATTATTATAACGTCATTAATTGCATCATTATAATATTTTGTCCAGTACGTATATATATGTAATATGCTACGGTAAATGTGTTTTATTGAAAATAATTATTGATTGATAATTATTGATAATTTTCAATTAATCACATCTACCGTAATATGTACATACCTATTATTATAATATCGTAATCAGAATGAATGGATGCACCAGCAGGCCCCGTCTAGTATTCTTTTCTATGGCTAGCGTAAATTACTTATAATTATTCTAACGGTAGCTGGAAGTTCAACATTATAAGGTGAGGGTTGAATTGAGGATGTAAGAATCAATATATGTATGACTAGCGACCCGCCCCGGCTTCGCACGGGTAGCAGAAGTAGGTATAGTGGACGTTTAACAGGAGTAAATTCGTGATACATTGTATTTTAATAGATATAACCCTAATGGTTTACGCATGCGCTGCGTAATTAATGACTATTTCTGTTACAATGATCAAACCTTAACACATGTTATAATTTATCGTGGGCTATTTTGAAGATATTGATGAGTACTACAAACCCCTAGTACATTACTTTATTCTACCACCAATACTTTTCACACCGCATGAAAAATAATCACTGCTTCGATTATTGTGACTAAACCAGAAAAGATGGATAATATAATCTATGTATACTGTTTTGTAGGTATTGATAATTAATACAATCCCCTAGTACATTACTTTAATCTACCACCAATAGTTTTCACACCGCATGAAAAATAATCACTGCTTCGATTATTGTGACTAAACTAAAAAAGATGGATATAATCCATGTATACTGTTTTGTAGGTATTGATAAGTACTACAAACCCCTAGTACATTACTTTACTCTACCACCAATAGTTTTCACACCGCATGAAAAATAATCACTTTTTCGATTATTGTGACTAAACCAAAAAAGATGGATATAATCTATGTATACTGTTTTGTAGGTATTGATAAATACTACAAACCCCTAGTACATTACTTTACTCTACCACCAATAGTTTTCACACTGCATGAAAAATAATCACTTTTTCGATTATTGTGACTAAACCAAAAAAGATGGATATAATCTATGTATACTGTTTTGTAGGTATTAATAAGTACTACAAACCCCTAGTACATTACTTTATTCTACCACCAATACTTTTCGCAGCGCATGCATATAATGTCTGTTTCGATTATTGTGACTAAACCAAAATAGATGGATAAAATTTCCGTGGACTATTTTGTAGATATCGATAAGTACTACAAACCCCTTGAACATTATATTATTCTACCATCAATGCATTTCACAGCGCACGCAAATTTATGAATATGGTAATTATATTATGTAACACCTTGGTTCACAATATTGCAGTTTTCTTACGGATCCCTATTTTTTTTCAAAATCTCATATAGTCTATGGCACTCACACTGAATTAAGCTATCCATAAGTGAAAGAATTTTTAAAATCGGTCCAGTAGTTTCGGAGCCTATTCGTTACAAACAAAAAAACAAAGTTTCTCTCTTTATAATATTGGTATAGATAGGCAATTCCCACATGTCACGAGTGGAATACATATTCTGAAATAAAAATTGCAGTTGTCACTAGTGGTGGGCAAGGAGATGGGGATCAAGTGGGAAGTACCCAATTTTTCTCTCTGTCATTTTAATCGCAATTGTCAGTTGTTTTGCTCTTAGACATTGACAATGCTACATGCGAGAATAGTGCAACAATATAATACACAAAGGTAAATCTTTGTGTGCGCGCAATCATGGATACGAATATTACGGTAGTGTGTGTATATCTTCGTAAAAGTCAGCAATGTGTGAAATCCTCCTCCCCCCGCAAAAATCGGTTGAACGTGTTTTCATACTTCATTATGTACATTTCGGGTCCAGTGGTTAAATCGTCCTAGCTACCAATACATAGAGGACTAAGATGCTTAGGAAATTCTGCATAGCCGCCAAAACCAAATATTGTGAAACTATCTGTTGAAAAAATTAAGCCCTACAAGTTTCTTGTGCGTTCTTCTTGTAGAGGTATTTTGACGTGACAACGTCTTATAATTCGATAGAGCCGGCTGCACGCACGAAAAAACATGACTCATGCGGCGTTACCTCGCTCTGAGGCGTTCCATGTAAGGCTTGAAGTGCAAGCGAGAGCGCGGAACGAGCGACAAAGAAGCACAATCGGCCTTTGCGCTCGGCAGCGTTCGACATCCGTCTCTCTCCTACTTGAGTGAGCGCGTTGTCATGTTCAACTATCGTCAGTAAACCGACTTTACAGACAACCAATTTTTTTTCCGAACGCACGTTAGACTCAGTACTGTTTATCTTCAAGAGAGTCAGATTATGACCTATTTGAATAAATCTTTTTAGAGTTTAAATAGAAATAAAAAATCGTGTCCATCATCATCATCATCTCAGCCATAGGATGTCCACCGCAGAACATAGGCCTCCGCCTCAGATTTCCATCTAATCCGTTTGTACCGGCCTGCATTCAGCGTGATCCTGCTGTTTTTATCAAATCGTCTGTCCACCTTGTGGGTGGACGTCCTACGCTACGCTCGCCGGTACGTGTTCATAGCTCAGCGAAAATGTGTTAGTGAATCTTATCAAATGTGACATCACCTACTTAAGTACTAATCTGGACATAATTTAATGTATAGGTCTAGGACGTATAATTTTAATTAAACTAAGGTATATAGGCCCTTCTTTTTCCTCTGAGTTATAATTTAGGTTGTAATAATAAAATCATGACATAAAAACAATATTATAGATAACAAAGAAAACAAAAATCAAAATGATTTCTCAAAACAATAATATTACAAAGAAAAAGAAGTCGCCTCTTTCCATGCATACGAGTAGATGTTATTTTTATGAATGAACGAATGAAGCTTTATTGCATGAAATGTGGTGTACATAGATAGGTAACAATATATAGTTTCACACATTCCGCCGAAACTACGCGACGTGCAACACCTATAGGGATTAATTAACAAAATTATAAATAAGTATAATATTAAATTAATATGTCATATAAAATTCCAATAAACATAATTTTTTCTTTTATAATTTCAGCCTGTTCTCAAAATACTCTTTTAATCCATAAAAACATTTCTCTATCAATATTGACATAAATTTTTATCAAAACAATATTATATTCTGAAATTACTGGAACATGGAGACCATGATGAGATTCAACAACTCATATCTCAGGATGACAGGCGCAGTGCAGTGCCGCGGAGAATTTAGAATTTTAAAACACTGGGTGGCACTGTGTCTGTTATGGGCAATTATGATGCTTACCATCAGGCACCCACCCGATTTGCTCGTCTTGTCACTCATTATCATAAAAAAAAATTTAAAAAAATCGTTTATATCTTGATGTATTAAATTCTGAAATATCTTTTTTAATCTTTTTCTTTCAGAACACTAACTAAAAATTACTGAATTATTCACTAATTTTTCGGGCTATATTAAACAATTCTCTTTAAGATTATAATCAACTTACCCGGGTCTGATGTCCAATATACTGCTTGAAATCTTCATCCTTGCCCAACAAAGGTTTAGAGATGATATGGTCGAAGTAGACACAGTAAACCTCCTGCGTGGGTGATTGTGACGAGTCGGCGAGCCAGGTCAGTTTGAGTGTTTTCTTATAATCTTTGTTCTCTAGATTTGGCGTGGCGTCTATACTTGTTACTGTACCGTCAGATGACCTGAAAATTATAAACTTAACGTCACCGTCGACTTATACAACCTGTCGACTGTTACAAAAAGGTGAACTTATACTTCTACCACCCCTATCAAGTGATCCTATATACATGATGCTTACCATCAGGCACCTGATTTGCTCGTCTTGTCGGACTATCATAACTAAAATAATAATAATAAAACACACCTTTGCCAGTTATTCATCCGCCAAGCAGTAATGTGCAAACATTATTGTGTTCGGGTATGAAGGGCAATGTTACCAGCGAAATTACTGGGCATGATGAGATTCAACAACTCCTATCTCAGGGTGACAGGCGCAGTGCAGTGCCGCGCAGAATTTTGAATTTTAAAACACTGGGTGGCACTGTGTCTGATATGGGCAATCATAATGCTTACCATCAGGCACCTGATTTGCTCGTCTTGTCACTCACTATCATTAAAAAAAATGCGAAAAAAATTTGGTTTCCATTAAAAGCAGATCTGCTTTCTGTGCCGCAGGCCCCGGTTCTGAAGCTGGTTTCAAAAAGTACGTCTAAAAAATTACAAAAAATCAACTTACTTATGAATCTTATCAATCATGATATTCCCATAGTTGATAAACGTGGCGTTTTCTCCCTCTTTCAAAGTCTTCGCGTCAATTTGATCTATGAGAAGTTTCTGTGAGACCCAAACGTTCTTGGTTCCGACGTCAGGGTTTTTGGGATGCAGCGGCACGGTGAAGCTCGAGTCTTTTGTCACGCCTTTTAATATGACCGGTACGGGGTTCGATTCTAGTGCGGTGTAGCGAGGCGCTATTGGGTCGATGACCTGAAATATTTTAATAGATTTTTTTTAATCACTTTTTTATTTTTATTTTATTCACAATAATCGAAGCAGTCATTATTTTCGATGCGCTGGGAAAACTATTGGTGGTAGAATAAACTAATTCACTAATGAGATTTGTAGAACTTATCAATATCTACAAAATAGTCTACATACATTATATCCATTTTTTTGGTTTGGTCACAATAATCGAAGCAGTGATCATTTTTCAGGCAGTGTGAGAACTATTGGTGGTAGAATAAAGTAATGTACTTAGAGGTACATATTTTTTTTTGTAGTAATTATCAATATCTACAAAATAGTCCAAGGACATTATATCCGTCTGTTTTGGTTTAGTCACAATAATCGAAGAAGTCATTATTTTTATGCGGTATAAAAACTATTGGTGGTAGAATAAAGTAATGTACTAGGGGTTTGTAGTACTTATATGTCTTCAAAATAGTCCACGGAAAATTTATACATCTGTTAAGGTTTGGTCACTGTAAACTGTAACAGAAATAGTCATTAATTTGCGTGCGCTGCGTAAACCATTAAGGTTATTATATCTATAAAAATAAAATGTATCACTAATTTACTCCAATTAAAACGTTCCCTATACCTACTTCTGGTACCCGCGCGAAGCCGGGGCGGGCCACTAGGACCTAAATAAACAAAATAAACCGGCAGCGGCCAGTTTCTATGAAGACGAACTACTGTTCTTAGTGTATGTCGACGACTCTTCATAACATAACATAACATACGTTCACGCCTTTTTTCCCGAAGGGGTAGGCAGAGGTGTACCCAGGGCTCAGTCCCATAGTAGATACACCCACATTTCGCCAGTATATTATTGGTCCCATGTAATAGGGGGCGAGCCTATTGCCATCTACCGGGCACATTTCCAGACTCCAGGCAGTTATTGAAATAATTCCTAACGGAAAAATCCAATATTTAACACTGCCTGACCTGGGGATCGAACCCATGACCTCTTGATTGGCAGTCGAGCATGCGCCCTCTACGCCACCGAGGCAGTCAGAGGAGTCAGAGGAGGCGACGACTCTTCGACTACTTGAATATTAACTACCTTTTTATTGATGCTCCATATTTTGTCCCACTCCATGAAGACAACAGATCGACTGGACCCTTGCGCCTGTATGAACTGTCTCAATCCTTCCACGGACATGCCTCGCCGCAACACGCCACGGACGGTCGGCATGCGCGGGTCGTCCCTGAAACATGTCAAATTCATTCCATGAACAGTATCAAAGTCGTGATCGGCAAAATATTACATAATATCGTTACACTTTTTTTCCCGAAGGCACAGAACAGATAATAATACTACGTATAGAATGGACACTCATCCGCCCACCAATCAGGCCTTCCTCACCCCGCCGGTGAGATTGAGCTCTCAACGAGCCCCGCTTCACTCGGAAATCACTTCAAGCACACTCTTGCGTGTGTAAAAACTCCATGTGTGCAGTGTCTGTGTAGTAGGTAGTTATAGCGCGGCTTCTGGACGGGATTGAGTCGAGTGTCCGGGGTGTGCCGAAGGGTTAGGTTAGTAGAGGATCCAGGACCCAGTTACATGACATACCTACACACCCTTTATACAATCATCATCAGCCGGTAGACGTCCACTGCTGAACATAGGCCTCCCCCATAGAACTATAAACTATTCATATATTGATTCATTATTGGGGGGATTTTGTCGTAACCACGCTTGTTGTACGGCTTGTCTCACGCAGCAGTTGGAATACTTGGTGCCGGAGAGCGCTACTGCCCACACTCCGAATATGTGTCTCACGGGATGGGAACCACGCGGTCAACATGTACTAACTTACAACTGTATACAATACGGCCGCCGTAACTTGGCGAGTCCGAACATATGCTCTATGCTCTGCGAACTTAGCGCATGTAAACTCGTGAAGAAAACTGTTATTGACAGATAAACAAATATACGAACAAATGTATATTGTAAATGTAATGCACAGTTCAGTTCAATAATAATAACAGTTTTCTTTAAGAGTTTACATGCCCTAATGTTCGCAAAGCCTATCTTCGGACTCGCCAAGTTACGCCGGTCGTATTGTACGCGTCAATTTCCTAAAATAGTTAAATAATAGTAGATTAGTAGCCAAGGGCTGTAAGGCATCAATTGCAGCCCGAGATATTTAGGCGCACGAGCGCAGCGAGGGCGCCTATACTTCGAGGGTGCAATTGATGCTTACACCCGAGCTAACTACTCTGCTTTACATCTCGATTGTGAGGTAAGTAGAAAAACACCGGCATTACAAGAATAAAACATTTTTCTATTCCCGCCTTTTTTCATCTCTTTTTTAAATTATTTTTTTCAAGAACGAAATTGAGCTTCGTAGTTCGATATTTAAAATTGATGACCATTATACTCATACGAAGACAAGGAATAGCGAAGCGACCTCTTTTGTCATTGGCCTGAATGCATGATGTCTATTCCCAGTATGATGGTTAGATGTACGCAAACTTTTTGAAAGAGTGAAGTTTTTTTTTAATTACTTACCGCCCTAGGGCTTTTCTAGCTACATTATTACCCTAGAGCGCTAATTGGTCACTTACAAGCCCCATTTGGGGGTAATAAGGACCTACTTACCGAATATGAGAGATGTAAATAATATTTAATTTACCATCCATCAACGAGGCCTTGCTCCACAAACCATGTCAGCTTTCTCTTTGATAACACCGTGTTTGTCATGCTCAATCTGAAAATATTAAGTTTATTCAGACCTTGGACACAGCGCATTATAGTTACGAAGCTAAATGTAGCCGGGGCGTCCGTCTTGACGGTACAATTATTATGGACTAGACAGAGAGAACAACTAGAGAGATACGCGATAGAAAGAGAGGGAATTTGTAGGTTAATATATCGATAGGTAGTTAGGCGCTGTGCGACCTGAATCGCACTTTATTGCGTCGAGCTAGAGTTACTATTTAAATATTTTGAGGAGTGTCTCTTCTATCCCTTTAATACAAAAATGAATTAAAAATTACACATTCATATTTACAAAATTATATGTCGCGTTTAATTTTAAATTTGAAACGTTGAGAATACAGTTCTTTTTGAATATGTTTTAAAAAGAACTATATTCTCAATGTTTTGTTTCAACGGTTTTATAAAGGTACTCTTAGCTCTTAGTTAATTATTACCTGCTATACTCCCAAATGTAAGGTTTCCTGAGTCCAATAGCGTCAATGAACCAGTAGAACTGTGGATCCCTGTCGTGGTACTCCATGGTCCTCAGCACGTGGGTCACGCCTTCTATGGAATCAACTATGGGACACGCGAAGTCGTATGTTGGATATACTCTGCAATAAATGTATTTATATGTCTCTTATGGTCCTTCGTTTTGGCCCGAAGGTATCGGTTTCCGGCGCTATCGGGGAGCGATACCAAAAATTATTGTATAATATTTTTGGTAGTAGGCCTCTTTTCCACACCTTTGCCAATTATTCATCCGCCAAGCAGTAATATGCAAACATTAATGTGTTCCGGTATGAAGGGCAATGTTACCAGCGAAATTACTGGGCATGATGAGATTCAACAACTCATATCTCAGGGTGACAGGCGCAGTGCAGTGCCGCGCAGAATTTTGAATTTTAAAACACTGGCTGGCACTGTGTCTGATATGGGCAATCATGATGCTTACCATCAGGCACCTGATTTGCTCGTCTTGTTACTCACTATTATAAAAAAAAAGGATTCCATACCTCAAAAGGAAAGAGCAACCCTTATAGGATCACTTTGTTGTCTGTCTGTCTGTCTATCTGTCTGTCTGTCTGTCAAGACACTTTTTAACGGGAACGCGTGGAAGTATCAAGTTGAAATTAATATCAACTACTCAGATATGCGGTCTCTTGTGGCTGTAAAAAAATCATAGTTCAAGTTAACGCAATCAAAAGTTATGGCTATTTTACTTCATACTTCATATTCCCACACTTTGCGCAAGGAACTAATAGATGGCGCTGTATGTTCTTAGTAGGCGGTTTGTTTTTGGGATTGGAAGCGTTTTATTAACACATGTATGCCTTAACAATTTATTGTTTTACAGAATTAGTGGTCGACCTATATTAGTTATCATATTGAAAAAAAAATGAATTAGGATGTAATAGATATTATTGCCGCTAGATGGCGCTTCAGTCACTTGAAACCGCGTGGCACAGCTAATATTATTATAATTTGAAAGTACACACTTGTATTGCGTCCCAGTTCTGGGATGCACTTCAGGTTTACATCTATATATGGTGGGGTCTCTAAGGCAGCCGTTAGCAGACTGCATGTCTATCTTGGCGCGGACGCAGCACGTCACGCCAATACTACTGCCCTTCTTCATCTCCTCCCACAGTTGCAGGTTCTTTGATACCGCTGAAAAAATATACATACATGTGGATAATATTAGAGTCCCAACATTCTCAACTACTCATAATAAAACCTCAACTTCCAATTTCAATAACCATTTGCACTTATGTACCTATATTTAATTGTGTAGTGGTAGGCCTCTTTTGCAGGGGGCCGCCTGGGGATGTACCACACCTTTACCAATTCATCCGCCAAGCAGTAATGTGCAAACATTACTGTGTTCCGGTCTGAAGGACAATGTTACCAGCGAAATTACTGGGCATGACGAGTTTCAACAACTAATATCTCAGGGTGACAAGCGCAGTGCAGTGCCGCGCAGAATTTCGAATTTTAACACTGGGTGGCACTGTGTCTGATATGGGCAATCATGATGCTTACATCAGGCACCTGATTTGCTCGTCTTGTCACTCACTATCATAAAAAAATAAATTAAAGTGTTTGGGCCGACATCATTTACTATAAAATATATTTAATTATAAAGGAAAGACTTTAAACACCTATTTGTTGTTAAATAACAATGTTTGTAGTACAACTGGATAAGCCACTTTATTGGTTGTAATTTAAAATAAAACACTAATAAAGAAATTATTTCTCTTCTATAATTTTCATTCATTGGTTCGTTAAAGTTTGTATGGGAAATGATGTTGGCCCAACCACCTTAATAATCATTGATATGAGTCCCCTAACACCTATGATCTTCTAGTCAGTTATTGTAATGACTCCAATCAAACCATACCCAATATTGCATACCAAATATTACTATGACCCCCAAAATGCAATATTCAGTTTTAGGTCTTTAACCATAATAATTAATTAATTTTCGGGAATAATAATTCAACTTACAATTATTCCTATTCTTGCTCTCAATCTTCTGATCGCGCTCAGTCTTCATTTGCTCAGCGGGTGTGTCGTCCACAAACGCTTTGCCTTCCTTAATGAGCTTCTCACAATACTCCAACATAAGGTCGAAGTACTGAGACGTGTGCGTGAACAGGTCCGGCTTGATTTCCAGCATTTCTACGTCTTCTAAGATCACCTGCAAATTAATAACGTTTCCAGTTAAATGGACCAAATAAAAAAAATAACATTTTACAATAAAATGAGAGTCGCCGCGGAGTTACCGGCTTTAGAATAGTGCTCCACCCTCTCTACCCGTGGTTGCCGTAAGAGTCGGCTAAGGGTTAACAGATCCAGAGGACGGACGGCAGCGTCCTCTGCAAACAACCACCCACCTGCCAGGCGTGTCGAATATTGGTAAAACCCTCCTTTATGGGGGAGGCCTATGTTCAGTAGTTGATTACCAACGGCTGAGATGATGATTATGATGAATGAAATGAGAAGTGAAATTTTTGATGGATTGATGGGATTTTGATTTTTGATGAGTTGTATGGCAGGATCATAGCAAGTGGAATGAAATAGTCTCTGCC
Source organism: Hemistola chrysoprasaria (assembly GCA_947063395.1). Taxonomy (NCBI): domain Eukaryota; kingdom Metazoa; phylum Arthropoda; class Insecta; order Lepidoptera; family Geometridae; genus Hemistola; species Hemistola chrysoprasaria. The sequence goes on along the minus strand of OX346728.1, from coordinate 10,616,929 downwards.
GGATATGGACATGTACAAAAGTATAGGTTGATTTTTTTTATAAGGGTCTTTGGGGCCATCTCCGAAACAACTATAGCGCATAATTCGAAAAGCACTGAAAGGAATCTTGATACCGATTTTGATAAAAATAAAACTGCATCATGTGTTTAGATTGAATAAATAATTTAATTCGTAGCGAATCAAAATCGATTTTAAAAAAGAAAATCACAACCTGCCCACCTAGCACGACATGGGGGATAACTAGTTTTCCCCGGATTACCTTTCTTTCGCGCCCGAACAATTTATATCTGCTGTCTCGTTCTAAATCCCTGGTTTTTCATTTTCCCTGCTTACTGTGCTACCGGGGCTGTATTATTGTGCCAACCAATAGTGTCGCAAAAAAGGAAACATACCTATTTGCTAAGAAGGTTGCTCGTCCATATCAATTGAAATTACCCAAATATGGAGAGAGCGAGAATAATTTTCCACTCAATTGTTTGCTGTTGCTATTTGATCTGACTTTTGTTTCTAAAATATATTTGTTTGAAGAAAACTGTAAGTATGGTATTTTCACATTTATAAAAATAAAAATAAAAATATTTTGATGTTATTTTTGTTCTTTCTATATATGAAAACAAAAAACCATACGGATTTTTTAAACCTAATATATTTTGGGGCAAATAATTGGCCAGATTAGGAGCCAACAACAAACAATTGAGTGGAAAGTTATTCTATTAAAAACATGAAAAAAAATTAATATAAAAAAAATGAAATTACTATGAAATTACCTAAATATTTTTAGGAAATGTCATTTTGTACGGACAAGCAACCGCCTTAAGTAACATTATACGTACAACTAGCCGGAATGCATATTGCTTCGAATGCATCTACGACAAACGTAAACTTATAATTTCTTTGCAGTAAGTAATTTATATACCTTTTCAAATTCAGCATTTTCCTTAGCGGGGTTGGTGTCATCGAACCTCATGATGAGCTTTCCCTTAAACGCTAGTTGGTAGTACTGGTTGAGGAGAGCCGCTTTAGCGTGACCAATGTGAAGGAAACTACAAATAAAAATATATTGCGAGGTCTTAGGCTGGCCTCACTCAGGGCCGTCTTAAGTCTATTCTGCGCCGGGGTGCGGGACTCAGCCTGCGCCCTCGTTTTGTTTACACTGCAGCGTGGCACGCGACCGACGACACACTGCAGTATGAAAGGGGTCCTAGTCAACCAAGAAAACACGTAATTTTTTTTCCCCATTTCAAATGAATGAATTTACACTTTATTGACTTAGAGATCATTTTGCTTCAAGTGCGGGCGACCGGGCGGCAATGTCAAAGGGCGCAATTACTCGCCCATGACAGACGCACAGGTGCCGCGCTGTGCGCCCATTTCAAATGAACTTACACTCTATTGACTTAGAGATCATTTCAAGTGCGGGCGACCGGGCGGCAATGTGTCAAACGTACATACATACACTCTCTTTGGATTAGAGATTTTGCTGCACGCGTGTTGTATTAAATAAAATTGTGTAGTGTTATTTGTGTAGTGCAGTAATGCGGTATGACAAGCGCCGAAAGCGTAATAAAAATAAAAAAAAATATTATTGTTTATGACTATTTTTTTTTGCTTGCGCATACATATTTGTCGTAAGTAACAAGTATATTAAACTGTGCAATAGCGTTAAGTTCAATGAAATATCCAAAAATTCAGCGTTCGACAGGCGACCCCGGGCGCTCCGCGCCCGGGTGCACCGCACCCCTTGCACCCCCTGGTAAAGACGGCCCTGGGCCTCACTCAGCCGAAATGTCTCTCTTGATTCATAATCTAAATTCCGGCACTGGCAGCTTATTGGTAACGTTAGATATAATTATTTTCACTTCTTTTGCTCAAAAAGTCCGTAATTGTTGCATTCCAGAGCGGGGAACTAATAAAAACTAATAAATCATAGCTAATAAATCAACCTCTAGGGGATAAAGTACTTTCTTTTTAAATTTTGTCTGTTACCAACGAGATTATTTATTTTTGGTGATTAATGTTTTAATGAAATTTATAATTTCTTTTTCTCACAATCACAGTGAAAAGTAGAGTATAACTCTAAAGCTCGACAGTAAAACTACCTCATATACAATGAGTCTCTTTAGCCCCTTGTGTCCACTACTAACATCTACTATTTCAAGGTTTATCCTGTAAACTATACTTAGCCTTACCCTGAAGCTTCCGGTGGGAATCTAACAACAACTTTGCCCATTTCAGCATTGGGCAGCTCAACGAACTTGCCTTCTTGTTGGCGGCCAGAGCTGCTCTCATTTGCTGGGGACCTCCTGAAATATATTATGTACTAGAATAATCCATGGACTTCATTCCCGTTGGAATTTTGAGAACTCTTTTCTTAACCATTGAAAAGTATAAAGAAAAAGGAAAAGTATATTTTTTATGATAGTGAGTGAAAAGATGAGCAAATCAGGTGCCTGATAGTAAGCATCATGATTGCCCATATGACACACAGTGCCACCCAGTGTTTTAAAATTCAAAATTCTGCGCGGCACTGCACTGAGCCTGTCCCAGAGTAAATCACAACTTCCATGAAGAAGTGCAGACCCATTTCCCGCACTTAACTCTTATTTAGTCCATTGTGCATGAAGTCCTGGCTAATCTAGCAAGCCTAATTCCGCCCAGAAGTACAAAAGCTTCCTGGGAACTTTGCAGGCTTCACGGAGTGACTTCACTGTTCCGAGGATTTGTTCACGTTGAAGCGCTACTGCCTCACATTCCAGGATTACAGGGGCAACTGTTTCTTCACCCATAAAATTTTAGGTTGTTTAGGTGTGATATGACATCTTTTCACCAAAACTACTGAACCGATTGTGCTGAAATGTTTAATGAAAAAATGATATTCCCACAGGAACGAAGAATACGCGGGTGAAACAGCGGGCCGCAGCTAGTATATTATAATATTTAAGTGGAATCTCTATAACTCGAACCTTTATAAGTCATAATTCTCAGTAAATCGAACTGTCGAGATTCCACTGTATCATCATCATCATCATCATCTCAGCCATTGATAATCCACTACTGAACATAAGCCTCTCCCATAAAGGGGGATTTTGCCAATACTCAACACGCTTGGCAGGCAGGTTGTCGAGCACAGTTCGATGGTTCTTCGCAGAGGATGCTGCTGCCCGTGCTCTGGATCTGTTACTCATTCTGGGTCTTATGGCAACCACGGGTAGAGAGGGTGGAGCACTATTCTAAAGCCGTTAACTCCACGGCACACTGTATAATGTAATTTTATGTAGTTCGTCTGTAAGGTATTTATAGATTAGAACAGAATAATAGAAATATAGGCCTTATGATTTATCATAATTATAAGCATTAATATAAGCATATGTATTGCCTGAAGTTTATGTAAAGTTTTGAGGTTTATTATCCTGTTATTATACCTAGGAGATGCCTTAGTAAGGTTCTCCAGTGCATCAGAAGGCAGTTCCTTTAGAGCTTTTGCAACAGGAGCTTGAGCTTCAATGAGTTTCATCCACCTTACGATGTTCTGAAGAGGTTTATTCTTCAATACCTCCTTGAATTTGGTTGATACTGGAAAGAAACATTATTATTCTCATTAACAATATTAATATTAAGGCTGAGTCTATTAATACGGTTACCGTACGAACAATTTATTATTATTCGTACAGAAGTCGGACGAATAATTTTATTTTTTCAAAATAGAATGCGAAAAAAAAAAAAAAAAAAAAAAACATTAAACCTAACCTACAGAAGTCGGTTTGCTGTGTATTATATTACATGGCCGCCTTTAAAATGAGCATTCATTTTGTCTATATATCTTAATAATAATTTACAAAAAACTTTAATCCAATATAAGTATTAATTACTTACGTTGTCATACATTATATATATAAATCAGAAATAGAGGCTCTATCTCTAATTTGTATATTCCAATCTAAATTTTAATGTGATTTTATTTTCTATTTATGAATAAGCTAATCATCCAATAAATGTACGAATAAATATAATTTATTCGTCCAGTACCCGTACAAATAGTCACTTCGTAATATTAATTTAAATTATAGAAATTTGAAATTTGACACAATCCTATGAAAAATTAAACAGTTATGTTTCATATTCTTCTGTTTACTCCAAATATAATTTAGGTAATTATTTATTTGAGAAATTTACATCCTGATATTTTTAAGACAATTACTTTGTGTGAAATTCCTAAACAGTGTTATGTATTTATTACTTAATGGCGATATATTATGAGGCAAACAATATCTGCCCATGCCACAGACTCGTCATAATGACCATGACAATTCTGTCATGAACGTAACAAAAAAGAAGATTGTATTTCAATTTAAAGTTGGTAACCCTCTAGTATCTTTTTACTGGGGCATTTTGATGGTGTTTAGGCAGATATAATGTGCTAAGTTCCATATTTGACTACTTTTATAGAATAGAATAGAATAAAATAATACTTTATTGCACGGTACCAAAAAAAAAAATTTTACATAAAGGCTCAATACAAAAGACATTGTAAACAACAGGCGGTCTTATCGCATAAAGCAATTTCTTACAGACAACCTGGATATTTAGATTCTTGCTTTATGGATGCAGAAACTCAAGTCCAGGAGTGCTCATAATTTGAAAAATATGATGAAATACAAATTCTCACTACTATACACTGTAAAATTATGTACCTACTTAGGTACCTAATAACAATAATTGTAAAATTTATTATTATAATACAGAGAAATTCCAAAATAACAATGATTAATAATTATTGATACTCACCATGCAATACACTAAAAACTGCCAAATCAGAAACGGTTAATGATTCCCCAACTAAATAAGTCAGTGGACCCAAAGTTTTGTCCAAGTATTCCAAAGAACTGGGGATCTCATCATCCAGGATAAGGCTGAAAGACAGCCAGTGGTTCATTGTCACCTTCTGAAGCGGCTGGGCAGACTTATTGAAAGAATTCTCCAAAATTCTGACCAAATCATTGTTAGTTCCATATGTCACTGGTTTTTGAGAATTCGGTAGCAATACTGTCGATTCATTGCCCCATACCAGTTGGATGTCCGTCTTCGAAGTTTTATAAAGCTCCACAGCCAGCAAACCACCTGAAATTCATGGGTTATGAAGCTATTTTAGGACCAACTACGAGCACTGGCTAAATGTGATGAAATACGTATTATAATTGCATTTTTACCCAAGGGAGGGTTTGATTTGTTGCAGACAATTTTCATAATTGACTTGCTTTAATTTTCCTTGAACAAAAAATTGTGGTATTTATTCAATTATTTATGAATTATTCGCCGATCGCAAATCCAAATTAAATAAATCCACGCGAGAGAAACGTAGACCAAGGGAACTGGGAACATATGGCAATTTGACAGCTGTCCACTCAAATCAAAGTCACGTTGACTTTGATATATCAAAATTCTGATACCCAAAACCGCTTTGAATATGTGGCATCTGTTAACTGAGGACCGTGGATGTCGGATGTGTGTATATTATCTGTATTGTACAGATGTACAATGTAGATTCAATGTAGATACATTGAATCTTCAAGGAAGTTCCAATGACGTTGAATTGCTTCTTATTTAAGAGTAGAGGAGGGAGAAGAGGGAATAGAGTATTCTGTGCACAGAGTACATTCATAAATCTAATTCTAATTCTGTGGTGCGCCGTGCGGCACTTGCGTGTATGTGTTCTGTGCTTGCGTGTGTGTTCGTGACTCGTGCTGTGTGTAAAAGTATTCGTTTGTACTCTGTGGTTTAAGTGGTGGTTTAAAAAATATGTTGTGTTGTGTAATCCACGGATTTACATACTTCGTATAGGTTCATGGTGTAATCCCTTGTTCTGTGATCCAGTTTATATGTATTATCTATGAGGGTATTGTGCTCTGCACAGATCACTATAATTAGTACTACGTACAGATGCGACAGTGGAACGGCGCCGGAAAGTTTTGCAATATGTGCGTTTGTCGCTGTTGTCGCACATCTACTTTTTTTTTTCTAACTCCGAAGGAGATTAGGAACTAAGGAGTTCATAATCTCCTTCGGTGGAGTTTTGCACATTTTATGAATGGCATTGACATTTTATAATTCATTGCAATGTGACAACTAGTGATGTGAAAATATTACACTAGGTATCGACTAAATTAGTGATGTCCCTTTTATCGATACATAATTAGTGACGTCACTCTTTTGGTCCTGTATTACTTGAAAACTTAATTTTAAAGTAAATAAAAACAAACATACATAGATCGACCGGATAAGTATGGAGTTCCGGCTACAGTTAAACAGTAACCAGCTGTATTTAGCTATCAATAGTATGGATATGAAGATTCTGAATTAGAGGTCCTAAAAGTTGTAGCCGTCATGACTTGCTGACCATCTGTATTTCCCTATGACTGAAATAAAATTAGCTTTTTTACTATTTAAAAGAGTTTAATCACTTATAATCCAAATAAATCTTACTATAATAAATAATATTATAAACATAACATTCACGCCTTTTTTTCCTGAAGGGGTAGGCAGAGGTGTACCCAGGACTCAGTCCCATAGTAGATAAATAAATTATAATAATATTATGTATAATATTATAAACTTTGTTTTTTTTGTTTGTAACGAATAGGCTCCGAAACATCTGGACGATTTAAAAAAAAAATTTCACTTATAAACAGCTCAATTCGGTGTGAGTGATATGGGCTATATGAGATTTTGAAAAAAATAGGGATCCGTAAGGTAACTGCAATATGGTGAACCAAGGTGTCACATTATTACCAAATATATTCATTAATTTGCGTGCGCTGGATGAAATCCATTGATGGTAGGGTAAAACAATTTACTAGGGGTTTTTAGTACTTACCAATATGTACAATATAGTGAAGGAACATTATATACATCTATTTTGAAGGAGTCATTATTTTTCATTCGGTGTGAAAACTATCGATGGTAGATTAAAATAATAATAAATATAATAATAAACAAAGAAATAATAGTTTGTAGAACTTATCAATTATCAATATCTACAAAATAGTGAATGAACATTGTATTCATCTATTTTGGTTTAGTCACAATAATTTTTGGCTTTTGGCTTGTTCGGGTCAGCGAACATCGGACATACCTCTAGACACACATATTGCCGATTATTGCAGTCGCTGCAGTTTACGCGGCTGCAATACATTTTCGACCAGTGCGATCGGTGCCATCGGCCAAACCACTCACTTATCATTTAACGTCAATTATCATAATATCATTATCAGTTAATTTATCATATCAGATCAATCATACGATCATTCATAGACTATTCATAGTGTTAGTAATAAACATCAATATTTCCTCAACTCCCACTCTTTCAATCATATCTTTAAGTGTGCCCTTACACCGCACATTTTATGGTCCTTCGATCCTTCTAAAACTATCAGGACCTCGCGAGTGTCGGAACTTTGTTGTGTACTCGGGAGGACGAATCAGTGACTGTGCTCAAATTCGCGCTGTGTATCCGTTACCGTAAGCAGTGACTGGATTGCAGTGGAAGCAGTAAGCAGGCGTATCGGAGCAATATCAAGGCGTTGGAAACGCTAGCAGCAGCAGTGGTATCATATCAGGAAGTAACAGGTGGAGTCTGGCCTGTTTTCAAGTAAGATCTGATCATTTTACTTGCTTATTTTTATCATCATGGAAAATCTTCTAATCAACCAAGAAGAAATCTATGAGTCTATGACCAAACTACTTTCGAACTTTAAGAAAGAAAGTTCTGATCGTAAAACCGTCGAAAATTGTAAACGACGTCTTATCACGCTAGAAACATACTGGAAAGAATATCAGGGGAATCATGAGAAGCTCTGTGGGTTCGGAGATTATGATCATGATTATTTTGAAAGTCGAATTTATAGCAAAGCAGAGGAACTCTATAGAACAATTAGAGGTATCATTGAACAGGCATATCAGGAGTTAGTAGCAGTTAAAGAGCAGAAAGCAGAACAGCAGAAGCAGAAAGTCGAGCAGCCGGAGCAGCCAAAGCAGAAATATCAGGTGGTAAGAGAACCACAATCTATAGCAGCATCAGAAAATCAGCCGATAGCATCTACGTCGGCGCAGCAAGCAGTTCAACAGCAACAGAGCAACATGTCTAATTCCGATGGGTCCAAAAAATTAGACGAAATGATCAAGAAGCAAAATATCAATTTTAGAGCATTTCAAAGAACAGCAAGCAGCATCAACATAGAATCAATGCAGAATAAATGGGAGTTTGAGGATTCTATAAAATCTATCCAAGCCAGGTGGAATATAATCGATGATCTACACTGGGAAATTCAAGGTGAGATGATAGAAGAAGATTATCATTATGAAACAGAATTTAGCAAATATGAGCAGAGATTTAATGACCTAAAAAAGGCCATTAACAACAAGCTGTGGTCCACGTCGCATAGGGAGAAGTCAACCCCTAAAATGGACATCCCGTCCTTCAACGGAAATTATCATCAATGGGTCTCGTTCAAAGACCTATTCACCGAGGCGATACACAACAACCCATCCCTCTCTAACGCACAAAAGATGCAATTCTTAAAACAGAAGGTGACTGGAGAGGCCGAGCGCCTCATCCAGCATTTACAAATCAGCTCAGACAATTACATTGTGTGTTGGGAAATTTTGAATCACAGATACGGGAATAAAAGGCTTATTTTTACGTCCCACGCCAATATTGTTTTGAGTCTTCCAATCATGCAGCAGCAGTCTTTAGGACAAATCAAAAAATTACATGACGTCACTAAGGAGTGTCTTCACGCTTTACAAAACCTCGGCGTCGATATCAGTACCTGGGACCCGCTACTGGTCCACATTTTATCACAGAAGCTTGACAGCGACTCATTCGCTGATTACATGGAATCAGTCAAAAATCCCCGGGAATTGCCGAATTTAAAGGAATTTCTGGACTTTTTAGAGAGCAAATTTACGGTGCTCGAATCATCACGCCGTAAGCAAGACCCTGTTTCTAAAACAAACCAGCAATTTACGTACAAAAAATCATACAATAATTCAAATATCAATCATAAATCTTATAATAACTCCAATAATTATAACAATCAACCTAATAAAGCATACTATATTGCGAAACCGAGCTGTGGACTTTGTCATGCTGACCACGGACTTTTTATTTGCAACGAGTTTCTAGAACTATCGGATGAGCAAAAATTAAATACGGTTACACGACTGAATTATTGCGTAAATTGTCTTTATAATCATTTTAATAAACCGTGCATTTCCACCAAGCGATGTCGAAAATGCAACGGTAGGCATAATACCACTTTACATGAAGCCTTTGAAAAACAAAATCAGAAAAAGCAACAGCAGAATAAATCTACTCCTAAAAAGGAACCCGTCGCCAGCTCATCTCATGCATCTCAAGATAACATGTCAGAAATTTTACTTGCGACAGCCCTTATCAAAATAACAGGTGCACACGGCACCAAACACGTAGTACGAGCCTTAATCGACCAGGGCTCGCAGATATCATTAATAAGCGAAAATGCAGCGCAATTATTAGCATTAAAGCGACAACCCTGTAAAGGAACTATTTTCGGCGTAGGGGAGCGCGAAAATAATTGCAAAGGCAAGCTAAATTTGGAGTGTCAATCTATGCACAATGACTTCAAATTTAATACAAAGGTCCTTATCATGAACAATTTAATCAAAAACTTGCCAAATAGATCATTATCAAAACCTACATGGCCACATATTGAAAATATCAAGCTAGCAGATCCTGAATTCAACATTAGTCGCCCAGTCGACGTACTTCTGGGAGCTGATGTTTATTCTAAAATTATGATGGGTGGAATTTTACGTGGAGAAAACGATAAACAGCCCATTGCCCAACAATCACATCTTGGATGGTTATTATGTGGCTCTGTCAGCACTTATCAATGCAACGTCGTCCTTCACAACTATGAGGACTTGCATAAATTTTGGGAAAGCGAAGATATCACCGAAGAAAACATTGACATATCAGCAGAAGATTATGAATGTTTACAGCATTTTAAATCAAATATCAAGAGACAAGAAGATGGGAGATATCAAGTGCGTCTACCATTCAAAGTAGACGCCAAGGAACAGTTAGGATCATCAAAGCCAAAAGCATTGGCTCAATTCCGTAATTTAGAAAAGAAGTTATCAAATAATTCAGAATTATCATTACAATATCAAAACTTTATACGCGAATACATTGAATTAGGTCACATGAAGCCGGCTGTTACGAACACGACACCGGAATGTCATTTACCTCATCATGCCGTCACACGTGCTGAGTCGACAACGACGAAGTTACGAGTTGTATTTAATGCATCGGCTACGTCATCGAACGGAGTTAGCCTCAATGACATTTTACATAAAGGCCCTAATTTACAACAGGACCTTCAAGATCTTATCATGAAATGGAGACAATATCAGTTCGCGTTCACTAGCGATATAGAAAAGATGTTTAGAATGATAAATGTACACCCAGAAGATCAAGCTTTTCAAAAAATATTTTGGAGAAACTCGCCGAATCAACCTATCATGACGTATCAGCTCACCACCGTCACTTACGGGACAAAACCTGCCTCGTTCTTGGCGATGATGACATTAAAGCAGTTAGCAGAAGATGAGAGGCAGAAGTATCCTGAAGCAGCAAAAGCATTGGAAGAAAATTTTTACATGGATGACTTCTGCGGAGGTAGTCACTCAGAAAGCGAAGCAAAGCAGTTAAAAGCAGATTTAATACAACTATTACAATTGGGTGGATTTAACTTACGAAAGTGGGCATCGAACAATCCCTCTTTATTATCAGACGGAGACAGCAAGCCAAGCAGTCAACAGACATACGAATTTAAGCAATCAGATTCAACCAAAACTCTCGGACTTGGTTGGAATCCCCAAAATGACGAGTTTCTATTCCAGTCTAAAATAGAGCCCGTCACAAACAGCACTCCCACTAAGAGGTCGCTTCTTTCCGACATATCTAAGCTGTTTGACCCCTTAGGTTGGCTAACACCATTGAGCACTACCATGAAAGTATTATTCCAGGGAGTCTGGCTATCAAAACTGGAATGGGATGACGCCCTTCCAGAAAATATCAATCAGCAGTGGATCAATATCAGAGCAGAATTAGAAGATATCAACTCATTCAAGATCAAACGATGGTTAAGTATCAGTCCAGGGGACATTATACAATTACACGGCTTTTGTGACGCCTCACAAAAAGCGTACGCGTGTGTTGTATACTGCAGAGTTATCAAAAAAAACACAGCTGTTATCACTATGGTAGCTGCCAAAGCAAGGTTAGTGCCGTTGAATAAAGAAGTATCAATTCCTAGGCTGGAGCTAATGGGCGCACAGCTTTTATCAAAGCTCATGCTAAAAATTCAGCAGAGCTTATCAGAGCATTCTATGGAAGTTTTCGGCTGGAGCGACTCTACTGCGGTCCTAGGATGGATTCAGGGAAACCCTGAAAAGTGGAAACCCTTTGTAGCAAACAGGGTTAAAGCTATCACTGACGTCATGCCCCCAGATCAGTGGAAGTACGTCAGTACTAAAGAAAACCCGGCAGACTGTGCTAGCCGTGGCTTATCAGTTGCACAATTAAAAGATCATTCACTGTGGTGGCAAGGGCCATCATGGTTATCGACCTTCAATAAGCTTAATCATAGCCAGGAAGCTTACGAGACCACTCTGGAGGTAAAATCATCAAAAAGGCAGGCTAATGCGACTATCATGAAGCAAGATCTATTATCAGACATTATAAATCAGTTATTAAATAAATACAGCTCTTTCACAAAAATAACTCGCATATTAGCTTGGATATTACGATTATCAAACAGGCAGGTCGGTCGACGACCCTATCTCACCTTACACGAGTTGCGACGCGCAAAAATGCATATCATCAAAAACGTTCAGCAGGCGGAAATCAATGACGACATACATAGCTTACAGAAAAACGCAAAACTACATTGTAAAAGCAAATTATTAAATCTAAATCCTATCATCGATCAAGAGGGAATTCTGCGTGTTGGTGGAAGATTGAAAAATGCTAACATCGGCCCAGAAATGAAACACCCTATTATCATACCTCATGACCACCGTTTGACGTCATTGATCATTCAGCAAGCACACGAGTTGACGTTTCACGGCGGAGCAAGGATGACTTTATCAAATATCAGGCAGAAATATTGGATTATCAGCGGAAACAATGCAACGAAAAAACATATCAGGAAATGCGTAACATGCAGAAAACGCGACCCTAGCAAATTAAATCAAATCATGGGAGACCTTCCAGCAGCCAGGATCAATCCAGAAAGCGCCTTTTATCACACGGGCGTGGATTTTACTGGATTTGTGGACGTGAAGGCTAATAAAGGTCGAGGAATAAAAACCACCAAGGGCTATATAGCAGTTTTTGTTTGCATGGTAACAAAAGCGGTCCATTTAGAGCTGGTTTCTGACCTCAGCAGTTTAGCATTTTTAGCAGCATTGAGCAGAATGTCTGCACGACGCGGAGCCCCTCGTCACATTTACAGTGACAACGGCACAAACTTTGTGGGAGCTAATAGAATGCTAGAAGAACAACATCAACATCTCAACAACATTTTCAAAGATAGCTTCCTCACAGAAATATCAGAGATGGGTATAGAATGGCATTTTAATGCACCTTCGTGGCCTAGTGCCGGAGGCCTCTGGGAAAGAGCAGTACGTAGCTTAAAATATCATCTCAAGCGAGTGGTCGGAGAGCAAAAACTGACTTTTGAAGAGTACACTACTCTTCTGGCGAAGTTAGAAGCATGTTTAAACTCACGACCCCTTTCCCCAATATCAGAAGACCCTGAAGATCTCAATTATCTGACCCCAGCTCATTTTTTGACAGCATCAGCGGGATTAAATATCATAGAAACGGAAGCAGATGCCAGAACGAGATGGCATTTGATATCAAAATTATTACAAGATCTATGGAAACGTTGGAAAACAGAGTATTTAACTCAACTATCAACACGGAGCAAATGGTTATCAGCAAAGAAGAACGTAGAAATCGGAGATTTGGTCGTCATTCACGACGATCTACCCGCAGGAAAATGGGCAATGGGACGTGTTATTGACACTCACCCAGGCGCAGATGGAATTGTCCGGGTGGTGACCTTAAAAACTAAAAACGGAACGATGAAGCGACCCATTGTAAAATTATCATTGTTGCCTATCAAAAATGAGAAAGAAGAGAAAGACAGCGTCAAAAAGCAAGAAACAGAAGAAAAGGAAAGCAGGAGAGCAAGATCAAAGCAACAAAAATCATTATTTGCGACAGTGGCCACAGCATTACTTATGTTTATGAGTATCATATCACCATCGTCAGCATTTTTGTACAATATCAGTGAATTTAAAAGCAATCAATCGTTATATTTTGACCCTATGTCAAATATACAACTTATCAGAGATAAATGGAACCTCATAGTTTACTACGACATGGAACCTTATCATAATGGCTTAACAACTTATGAAAAAATAGCAGATTATTTACAAAAGCTATGTACAAAAATACAACTGGAATCCCACTGTAACATGATCATTATGCAATTAAAACATGACTACACGGAACTCCAGTACTACAATGAACTTTTACTCGATCAGCATTATAGCAGCCACGCCAGACGTAGACGGCGCGGGCTTATCAATGGAATCGGATACATAGCAAATGATCTCTTCGGCGTACTGGACTCTCGATTCGCGGAACAGTACACGAAGGACATTGAACTTATCAAGCAGAACGAGAAGCATTTAGTAAACTTATGGAAAAATCAAACATCAGTTGTAGAAGCAGAATTTAATTTAGTGAAGAGAATTGAAGAAACTATAGATAAACAGCATAAATTCATTAATAGAAAACTTAACTCCCTAGAATCAGCCACAAATACTTTACAACAAGAGATCTTGAACATATCATCAGTACAGGACTTCACATTGACGGCTATGGCTGGAAGTAACTTACTGCAAAGCTTAAAACGGCTACAAGATACTCTACTCGATACTATCACCGACATATATCATGGTCAAATCAGTTTACACCTTTTAAAACCCACTCAACTCAGATCAGAGCTCAGGCATATTTATGGACAGATGCAAGGCGATCTTACTCTACCGATTAAGAGTATAGATAGCGATCTACAGCTCATCTACAAACTTCTCCGAGTCAAAGCACGAGTAACAAAGCAGTATATCATTTTTGAGATTAAATTTCCTCTGATCACCAGAGAGAAATATCAATTATATCAGGTCATTCCAATACCACATCAAATCAATGACAGTATCATCACCATCACCCCGATATCAGAGTTTCTAGCAGTGGATCTAAAGAAAGACTCATTTTTTATCACCAGTAGTACTGAGCTACAATCATGCATTTATCAGGAAGACTCCTACATTTGCGAGTCACATACACCAATCAAAGTGTTAAAATCAGATGAGGATTTCTGCAAAAAGAATCCTACCACCAATAAATGCGAGATAAGCAAACAAATGTGTAGTAATAGGTGGATCGAACTACACGCAACTTTAAGATATTTTTTCTTTTGTTGCACTCATTACCACGTAAAAATCATATGCGATGATCAGATCACACAGCAGGTTTTAAACAGAGCAGGCATCATCACGATGAACCCGAACTGCATCTTAAAAACGAAAGATCTGACAATACATCCGATGCAGCAGCACTCAGATCATATCACCCTATCATCAGATATCATGATACCTAAAATGGACAGCATTAACAATATTGTGAACATTCAAATTCCACACGAGCAAATGTACGAAGATCCAGATCTCAACAAAACTATCAACAATATCAGTAAAGACGTAGAGCAGTTAAAATCGAGCAAAACAGACGACGTAGATCTATCAGTTCACGATATACATCATTACACGATCACGTACATATTAGTAGCAGCAGCAATAACCGCAGCAGGAGTATGGACATGGAGGAGAGGATGGTGCGCGCGCCGCCCGCGGGAGGCTCGGCGCCACCACCAGCAGCAGGCTCCGACGCAGGGGCCGAGCAGTTCACAGCACGCACGTGACCAGCAGCAGCAACCCGCTCCGGCACCGAGGCCGAGCGGGACTCCGAGGCCCATCGGGCCAACGGATTATGAAAGTGTTAGTGATAAAGTGAATGTGCGTCTATCAAAATTAATGCGAAGTGCGCGTTACGGCAAAATACGCAGATCTAAAACGATAGAGGAGGACTCAATTGTGTAGGACACTTATCAAATTGTTCACTGTGACCCCCACTCCTCGAAAGTTGTATGATCATTTAAGTTTAAGCAGATTGTCTATCATCTTGTATATCATTTTATTTTTAAGTTGTTTGTTTATCACCTTGTATCATATCATTCATCTCACGCTAACATCATCTCGCGCTCGGGAGTATGTTCGGGTCAGCGAACATCGGACATACCTCTAGACACACATATTGCCGATTATTGCAGTCGCTGCAGTTTACGCGGCTGCAATACATTTTCGACCAGTGCGATCGGTGCCATCGGCCAAACCACTCACTTATCATTTAACGTCAATTATCATAATATCATTATCAGTTAATTTATCATATCAGATCAATCATACGATCATTCATAGACTATTCATAGTGTTAGTAATAAACATCAATATTTCCTCAACTCCCACTCTTTCAATCATATCTTTAAGTGTGCCCTTACACCGCACATGGCTAGTATAGTTTTTGGCTTCTCCTGCATCCTGCATCCTCAGGCCCCAGCATATATAACTGATGCATGTTATTTTTTAATAATAAACCCATATTAGCAAATAGCAATAATAAACATGCTCTTAAAATTAATGCTAAATTACATTAATTACCATCACTATCACTATAGGTCTCCCAATAATTTTTTTAAAAACTGAAAAATAAAGGTATGTAAGTTATTAATGTTATAATTTTATAAAAACAACACTTTTTGGTTTGCCAAGGTAGGGTTAAAAGAAAAAATGTATCCCGGGTATAAAAATTATGTGTTTCAAATCTCATTTTTACTCAATTAGTGGTCAACCTATACCTTCTGAACTTAGGGGCATGCCATATTCTATTTCGTTAGCTGTAAACAAGCAGGGGTATGAATAGCGTGTCCTTCGTCCTTGTCTATCTAGCTGGCGTATTTCAAAGTGTCTGTGACACACACTCTTTCTTATCAGCTGCTCCTTGGAAAGTCCGACGAGAAGGGGATTAGTTGGCACTAAGAACTGCAACAACAAGCTTCTAAATTTATCGTCCTTTGGAATGTTAAATAAGCGGTGAGTAGCGCTTGTTGCATCGCAACCACTAACACAGCACTTTAGCGTCGCCATGGCAAAAAAGGCGTAAAAATCTGGCTAGACTCCCTAATTGTTTTAATACTTGAGTCTAGCCAGATTTTTACGCCTCTTTTGCCATGGCGACGCTAAAGTGCTGTGTTAGTGGTTGCGATGCAACAAGCGCTACTCACCGCTTATTTAACATTCCAAAGGACGATAAATTTAGAAGCTTGTGGTTGCAGTTCTTAGTGCCAACTAATCCCCTTCTCGTCGGACTTTCCAAGGAGCAGCTGATAAGAAAGTGTGTGTCACAGACACTTCGAAATACGCCAGCTAGATAGACAAGGACGAAGGACACGCTATTCATACCCCTGCTTGTTTACAGCTAAAGAAATAGAATATGGCATGCCCCTAAGTTCAGAAGGTATAGGTTGACCACTAATTGAGTAAAAATGAGATTTGAAACACATAATTTTTATACCCGGGATACTTTTTTTTCTTTTAACCCTACCTTGGCAAACCAAAAAGTGTTGTTTTTATAAAATTATAACATTAATAACTTACGTACCTTTATTTTTCAGTTTTTAAAAAAAATATTGGGAGACCTATAGTGATAGTGATGGTAATTAATGTAATTTAGCATTAATTTTATAAGCATGTTTATTATTGCTTTGCAATGCTATTTGCTAATATGGGTTTATTATTAAAAAATAACATGCATCAGTTATATATGCTGGGGCCTGAGGATGCAGGACGCAGGAGAAGCCAAAAACTATACTAGCCAAAAGCCAAAAATTATTGTGACTAAACCAAAATAGATGAATACAATGTTCATTCACTATTTTGTAGATATTGATAATTGATAAGTTCTACAAACTATTATTTCTTTGTTTATTATTATATTTATTATTATTTTAATCTACCATCGATAGTTTTCACACCAAATGAAAAATAATGACTCCTTCAAAATAGATGTATATAATGTTCCTTCACTATATTGTACATATTGGTAAGTACTAAAAACCCCTAGTAAATTATTTTACCCTACCATCAATGGATTTCATCCAGCGCACGCAAATTAATGAATATATTTGGTAATAATTAATAATGTGACACCTTGGTTCACCATATTGCAGTTACCTTGCGGATCCCTATTTTTTTCAAAATCTCATATAGCCCATATCACTCACACCGAATTGAGCTGTTTATAAGTGAAAGTTTTTTTTAAATCGTCCAGAAGTTTCGGAGCCTATTCGTTACAAACAAAAAAAACAAAGTTTATAATATTATACATAATATTATTATAATTTATTTATCTACTATGGGACTGAGTCCTAGGTACACCTCTGCCTACCCCTTCAGGAAAAAAAGGCGTGAATGTTATGTTTATAATATTATTTATTATAGTAAGATTTATTTGGATTATAAGTGATTAAACTCTTTTAAATAGTAAAAAAGCTAATTTTATTTCAGTCATAGGGAAATACAGATGGTCAGCAAGTCATGACGGCTACAACTTTTAGGACCTCTAATTCAGAATCTTCATATCCATACTATTGATAGCTAAATACAGCTGGTTACTGTTTAACTGTAGCCGGAACTCCATACTTATCCGGTCGATCTATGTATGTTTGTTTTATTTTTACTTTAAAATTAAGTTTTCAAGTAATACAGGACCAAAAGAGTGACGTCACTAATTATGTATCGATAAAAGGGACATCACTAATTTAGTCGATACCTAGTGTAATATTTTCACATCACTAGTTGTCACATTGCAATGAATTATAAAATGTCAATGCCATTCATAAAATGTGCAAAACTCCACCGAAGGAGATTATGAACTCCTTAGTTCATAATCTCCTTCGGAGTTAGAAAAAAAAAAAGTAGATATGCGACAACAGCGACAAACGCACATATTGCAAAACTTTCCGGCGCCGTTCCACTGTCGCATCTGTACGTAGTACTAATTATAGTGATCTGTGATTGTAATGCAAACAATTTGCAATTTGCACAAAATTATTTTATTAAAAAAATATTTTATTATTGTACCTATTTCCAATTTACAGACTATAAATTTGTATTCTACATTATACTGGCAGTATTTTGTTATATTTGAAACAAGCGCAGAAGTCTAAAACAAGGTGAATCATTGTTTACTTTATACTGCTATAAAATTATGAAAAAATATAAATTACTAAATCGCTGCATTAAATTCATTACCATTCTTATAAAGAAATAACATAATTTACTTGCCTTTATCGTATGAAATTGTCGCACTGAGTTTTCCAATCGAATAATCCACTGCTAGACTTGGGTCAGGAATACCACTGAATTCAGTTCCTTACGACAGTATTAATTTGGTCTCGAAAAGTACGTCTACATCCCCTACTGACTTGACCATTCACACTCCTTGTAATTATGTAGCATAATGTCGTTTATTCCTTCCCTTATCCAACAATAGGTGAGGCCGTGTCGGCACAGCACATCTTCCTCCATTTCAGTCTATCATCCTTGATCTCTGCTAGGAACTATTAGTTAACCTGTGTCTCTGCACTCCAAATAATGCCATTTATGTCATCAGATTTATCTAATTTGGGATACCATTTCAGTGAGAATATATCCAGCAATTTTAAAAGCATAACTTGTTAGCTAATGAAAATGAAGAAACAGAATGTCCGTACATTGTCACTGGTGGTGTGTACATTCACATATTTATTGATTGGAGCTGCCGTGTTTGATGCACTTGAGTCGGAGACTGAGAGCAGGCGCTGGGAAGTACTGTCTGGTAAGACAAATCAAAATAACTTCAAATTCTCAGGCAGTTCTCCGCAACTCGACGCCAATGCGCTTATTTTGCATGTGGGTGGGGTGTGGTTCCTCACTCGAGACATCCTAGCTCTCTGATGAATTTCAGAAGCCCTTTCAGGTAGCCAACAATCTCGGTGAGCGACCCCGGGGCACACCTTGGACACTCAACTCAATCCCATACAAAAGTCATGCTATTACTACCTACTACACAGACACTGCACTCATGGAGCTTTGTACATGTGCAAGTGTGCGTAAGGTGATTTCCCAGCGAAGCGGGGCTTGTGGAGAGCTCAATCACGCTGGCGGGGTGAGGAAGGCTCGATTGGTGGGAGGATCACAGTGTCTATTCTATATGTAGTATTATGATCTGTTCTGCGCTGTTGGGGTAGGCAGATACTATTTCTCTCCACTTGTGTTAATAGATGTATATGTATTGCATCATTTATAGATTATAGTAATTGATCTATTTCAGACATGAGAGCGGGCCTCATACGCAAGTACAACATATCGTCCGAAGACTACCGCATGATAGAGATTGTAATAATAGAAAACAAGCCTCACAAGGCCGGCCCGCAGTGGAAGTTCGCCGGAGCTTTCTATTTCGCCACTGTAGTACTAGCTATGATTGGGTATGGTCACTCTACACCGGTCACTCTTGGTGGCAAGGCATTCTGTATGGCGTATGCTATGGTAAGTTCTGTGGGCAGACTACTTACTACATGATAGAGATTTAATAATAGAGAACAAACCCATAGAAATCTAAATAACAAAGTGATAGAAATGTCAAAGTCACTACATACAAAACGCATAAAGCCACGTGTCCTTACTACATACGCATTTTTTAATTTTATTCTAATGCAAAACCAAACAGCGCCATTAAAAAAAGCCTGCACCGTAATTAATAATCCTTATATTTTACTCAATTATAGCTACAGGTGACTATGTTGCGGCGACATGGTCATGCGTGTATGTGACTTCTAGTACTTTGTTATATTTAGAATTCTATGAACAAACCTCAAAAGGCCTCTGGTCTATCCTCTGGAAATTGTAGAGTGCTACCCCTTATTGTACCATCTTTTAATGTCAGAATAAATGTTCCTTATGGATATAGGGTACTTTTTATTCATGGAACAGGACTGTCCCAAGCTCCTATCTAATAAAGTTTGTTCATTGAGTCTAAATATATTACTCAGCCCGTATCTACCCACTGCTATGTGGTATACACCTCCTCTTAGTCTACGCCATTCTTTCCGGTTCTGTGTGAGTCACATCCAGGGACTTCCCACAAATTTTACGATTGGGCTGGTGGTCTGCCTCGAGATTGTTGTCCTTTTCTCCCATATTTTACACTACATATTATAGTTTAATAAACAATATTTAATATCTCAATCCAATTGTTCCAGGTCGGTATACCCCTAGGCCTGATAATGTTCCAGAGCATAGGCGAGAGATTGAACAAATTCGCTTCAATAGTGATCAGACGCGCCAAATGTTATCTGCGCTGCGACAGGACCGAAGCCACTGAGATGAACCTTATGCTTGCTACCGGATTACTTTCTACTATTATTATAACATCAGGTAATATTATAAATAAATCAGGTATAACAAAAACCCTGACGTGTTTCTTGTTTATATGTTTGGGTCAAATAATTTATTCATTTGGTCAAAAGTCCTACTAATGTTATAAATGCGAAAGTTTGTGAGGATGGACGGATGTTTGTTACTCTTTCACGCCAAAAGCTTAAACCCTGGAATAATTACATAGGGTACTTATTATCCCGATGTTGCCACAGGATACTACGCGTGTAAAACCGCGGGGCACAGCTGCTAATTAATATTTTACCACTTTCCTGTTGACAGATTGATCTGATATTTGCTACACACCTTTATTTATGAAGAAAATACAATAAAAAGGTATAAAACCTTTTTCCTATTTTCAGGTGCGTTAGTGTTTTCAAGCTACGAAGGCTGGGACTATTTCGACGCATTCTATTACTGTTTTGTCACATTAACCACTATTGGCTTCGGAGATTACGTTGCACTGCAAGTAAGTGTAATAAATCAATCGCAACCCGTCCAACGGGGCTATTGTAGAACTCTGTGACTATCACTTTAGTGACTATTAACTTAATTTGACATTAACCACAATAAATGTCAAAAGTCCGGTTACTAACCAAAGACGTTATGTTATACCTACTAACTAAACCGTGCACTGTGTCGAAAATACGGTCCCGGGTGGGAACCACTCGCAGAGTGTCTGTGTCTGTCTGTCTCGCTAATTTGGCAGTTCACGGTCTTGTTAGAAGAGTAAAACGTCTTTGCTACTAACACAAGCCAAAGAACATAAAAAGTCAAGCCTGATAGCGACTGGTGATTATGACGAACGACAATTTACTCGGGACTGTTTTTTCGACACAGTGCATGGTCTAGTTAGTAGGTATAACGTCTTAGTAATCGGACTTTTGACATTTGTAGTTAATGTCAAATCAATTTAATAGTCATTAAAGTGATAGTCACCGTGTTCTACAATAGCACCGCTGGCTTTATACCAAAATTTAATAAACGTTTACAAAAAGGGGTGCAACTACCCGTCAAAATGAATGACTTTCAAAAGAAAGAATTGTGTAATTCAAAATGAATCGGCTTATCCAAATATGTATGGAAAGTAGAATTTTTAATGCGAATTTCGCAATGCATTTTGAGATCGGTATTTATATATCTTTGACATCTTAACGTTAAAAAATGTAATTTTTTTTTCTATAGCCCTTAAAAGTACTTCACAATAAATTTTTAAAGATTCCTTTAAAAATGACCAAGCACTATTGTGACGTCATCGGATTACATTCTCTCACTAGTCTGTCTACTACGATGATGTCACGCGGCCAGCGAACTAAGCGAGGTAATAGTGTTTTAAGCAAATTAATTATTTGCAATAACTTCGTAAATACTTATCGTATCGAAGTGAAATAAGAAATGGTTTTGGAAGAACAACTTCTATAATGGTATAGGGTAAAAATTAAATATGAACTTTTTTTTCATATTTCCCACGTCCATCCTTTGGAAGTTGCGCAGTTTGAAGAGAAGATGGACCCGCTTAAGTACACCTATACCGTTCTTTAATACATAATAATATCTGTCACTTTTTTCTAGAATGACCAAGCCCTGACAAGTAAGCCAGGCTATGTGGCGCTCAGCTTAGTGTTCATTCTGTTTGGGCTGGCCGTAGTTGCTGCCAGCATCAACTTACTCGTGCTAAGATTTATGACTATGTAAGTATACCTATGCATTACGCAACATCACGCCTTTTTCCCGAAGGGGTGGGCAGAGGTGTACCCAGGATTCAGTACCATAGTACATAGATACACCCACATTTCGCCAGTATGTTATTGGTCCCATGTTATAGGGGGCGAGCCTATTGCCATCTGCCGGGAACAGTTCCATGCTCCAGGGAGTTATTTAGATAATTCACGAAATTTACCCAAAAGCACACCCCAGTCGCTCGTCTCAATTCCATACAAAAGTTGCGATATAACTACTTACTACACAGACACTGCACACATGGAGTTTTGTACACGTGCAAGAGTGTGCGTCAGGTGATTTCCCATAAAAGTGGGGCTCGTGGAGAGCTCAATCTCGCTCGCGGAGTGAGGAAGGCTCGATTGGTGGGCGGATGACAGTGTCCATTCTATACGTAGTATTATTATCTGTTTTGTGCCAAAAGTCTAAGACCGTTCGCCAACTTTATTGGCGCTAAACTCTATGGAGTTTAGATGACATTACAATAAAACCGTTTGAAAAATAATATTTTTTAATAATAACTCAATGTACCTATATGTATATAGGCAAGCTGAAGAAAATGCAAGAGAAGAAGAAAGAGAAGGGCTGACGAGTTTGATCCCAGTCGAGAGCTTCGGACGCCAGAAATCACACGACGATCAGGCATCTGTAAGTAGAACATAATTAATTTATCATGATTGACGTATTTAGTAAAAAAAATCTTTAATTTTTATATTACGAACAGACAGTTCAATTTTATTTATTATATCATCGAATATCGCGCGGAGCTGGTGCAGTGAGCGTATGTCCATACAACTTCATACAAAAAACACTAATCGCGCGAAGTGAGGCTGGGTTTGTCGGGTACCGGGTGGCTCAAGTGAGTCAAGACCTTTATTAATGAGTAACTGATAACAATACACATTTCAGTCATGAGTTTATTATGAGGGGAAGTGAAAGGGTCAGGTAGATAAGTTGTATTTTCCATATCGATAACTAGATGGCGCTGCTAAAAGCCACAAATTTCTGAATCACGGTATAGAGATTCTCCGCGAAACAGTGGGAGTCTCTGTGTTTTATATATCTGGTATCGCTTCTCGGCCTTTTGGCTAAGATCAAAGTGTAGTATCTGTTCTTTTCAGCTTAATATCTGAAAGTTCCCTCATTGAGGGACCAGTATATTAAACTGATTTTTTTAACTCGACGGCCGACGGGATGTTCGGGGCTCGCTCCACTCCCGTCACGGGTCGGCCCGGCATTGCAGTGCCGCCGGGATCGGCCCACATAAATATCGAAACAACTATTAATTAGCAATGTGAGAGGGAGAAATTGGGCTGAATTGTGTTTTCGAGCGACATGATGATATGAATTATATATGAATATTATTATTATTATTGCAGGTATGTTCTTGCAACTGCCTCGGCAATAAGCAGCCGGAGGGCGGAGCGCTAACCGTCACTCGAGGCGCCGCTTTACACTCGGATCTCATAGAGAGGGCCTCCGTTTAACTTCACCTTTACCACAGAATACTTAATGGACAGAAGGGACACTCATCAAAATCATCAATAAATGGCAACTCAATAAAGTGCAATTCAGGTCGCCCAGCGCCTTTGTTATATTAACATACAAGCTGCCTCTCTTTCTATCGCGTATCTCTATCTGTTCTCTCTGTCTAGCCCATAGAAATGTTCTCGTCAAGACGGGCACCCCGACTACTTGTAGCTTCAGTACCTTTATTGCGGAGTCCGGAGTGTCCAAGGCCTGCTATAATTTTATAATGTTTCCCAGTTTACAACCATGATAGTTTCAAATCTTAAAACAATTTAGTAAATTTTTAATATGACTGTGTCAAATGTGTTAAAAGTATCGCAACCCTTTAACATCATTGTGTTAGTGAGATTTAGTTTATACAATTCGCCAAAATATAAGTGTCTTGTATTACGTGTAGGTATATGATTATTCTAATAATTAAAGGTAAGTAGGTATAGGCTATGGATAATTAGTATAAAATACTCTGTTCACTGAGATGGTGTCTGTGACGTTTAACCCACGTAGTCTTCGTTCCCGTGGGAATATCGAGATATAAAGTACCCTATGTGTTATTCCAGGGTCTAAACTATCTACATACCGAATTTCAGTCCAATCGGTTCAGTAGTTTTGGCATGAAAGAGTAATAAACTTCCATCCATCCATTCATCCTCACTAACTTTCACATTTATGATATTAGTGCATTGGTTCACTGGTAGAGGTGTACCCAGGACGGTACACCCCTGCCTAAATATTCGGAAAAAAGGCGTATATTATTTGTTTATGTTAATACGAGTGTAAGCCCAGCGGCTTTGCCCGTTCGTAAGTGTAAAATATGGCAGTTTATACCAATACCCCTTAGAATGTGAATTTACAAAAATCCTTTCTGAGCACACGTCCAGACAACGAAAAGAACCTACTTTCACGCCTCTCTCACGATTCCAAGTTTCACGCTTCGATTAACATAACATAACAAACATTCACGCCTTTTTCCCGAAGGGGTAGGCAGAGGTGTACCCAGGACTCAGTCCCATAGTAGATACACCCACATTTCGCCAGTATGTTATTGGTCCCATGTAATAGGGGGCGAGCCTATTGCCATCTACCGGGCACAGTTCCAGACTCCAGGCAGTTATTGAGATAATTCCTAATGGAAAAATCCAATATTTAACACTTTGCCTGACCTGGGGATCGAACCCGGGACCTCTTGATTGGCAGTCGAGCATAGGCCCTCTACGCCACGGAGGCAGTCATGCGTTGGATGTGAGTCAGTAAGTCATTTAGAATTGTAGAATTTAGTAGTGAAGTGATACACAATATACCTGAAACAGGCATGCCCACCTACAGCAGCCATCCTACAGCGAATAATTAATCAATAATAGATAATAAGAATAAACCTGCCACATGTTGGCTTGCACAAACATTTTTATAACCTTTCGTACTTACAATGGGTTACAACAGTGTGGTGTAGTAATACTTAAGGGAGTGTCTGCACATCAAACTCAACTTTGAAAGAATATTATTATTTAGCTTCCGACCTCTTTCTATGAGCCTTTGGCCACGAATGAACAGACTTGAGACTTACATTAATATTAATAATTAAATAAAATAACATTTTTTTAACCGGTAATATATCACAAAATAAGTAACCGAAAAAATCTTAAAATTATATGTAAAACTACATTATCAAAGTTTCTAATCAAAAATGTTCCGACATTCCAACATTCTTCACTTCAACCCCAAAAAGTTTATATTCGTATATAAATTTTTAATAGAGTACTATTAAGCCAACCTTTTTTCATCAAACTCCATAGGTCTATTGAGAAATAAAATCTATCAGGGTTTCTCATATTATCGCAGTTATAAGCGTATATTACTGAAAATACTTTTTATTTTATCACTTTTTATCTTTTGACTGGCTACAATAATATTAAATAAAAAATAGTTTAACCAAAAGATAGATTTTTTGATATCATGGTCTTTTTGCCAGCATGTTTCTCATTTGTGGCCAGGAGTGGACCTTGAGTTTGAGAATCTCGGGCCAATAAATGTTAGCTTTATTTAGTTAGATGTGGGGCCGAAGCCAACACGTAACGGCCCCGTATTTTTATATCTTGTAAGTCAACATCTCATGTAGCGTCCGTGATCCAGCGGGAATATGATCCGGAGTCCTTGGATCGAATCTCACCATGTGGACTTTTCACCTGAATGCTACCGTCTTTCGGATGTCACGTTAAACTGTAGGTCCCTATAGTTTCCTATAAGATATGTAGGGGGCAGTCGTTAGTCGTTAGGTCATGTCGGAGGCCTTGTAGGAAATCTTGGTGACCTGAAACTCTGACAATATGGGTTGTCCACATAACCCATATGCTGCGGTTCTGTTAGAGTATAAATTCAAATTATAATTATTCTTTTTTTAAAAGCTGTAGATGCACCTCCTTTAATATTACTACACTTTTTGTGACACCTGGTATATGTAAATGGCACTTCCATATTATGTTCATAATTAATAGAAATAAGTTCTTATGCTACAGTCAGCGTCAAATAAATAGTAGTAGTAAATTTACCTAGTAATAACTTTTATATTGGATAATCATAGGCCTCTACCTACCATTTTTTGCATATAATTATGTACATATAGGACTAGCGGTTAAACGAGTCTTTTCCTGAGGTATAGGAGCGGTACGAGAGGGGTGTGTTTATGGTACTAAGGTATGGGAGCGGCACGGAGGGATATTGCTATACAATTCGGACGTCATACCGCTCCGCTCCCATACCTCCAGAACAGACTCAGTTAACCGCCATACCTGTTACACACCCCGGACACTCGACTCAATCCCATACAAAAGCCGCGCTATAACTACCTACTACACAAACACTGCACACATGGAGTTTTGTACACGTGCAAGAGTGTGCGTGAGGTGATTTCCCATAAAAGCGGGGCTCGTGGAGAGCTCAATCTCGCTCGCGGGGTGAGGAAGGCCCTATTGGTGGGCGGATGACAGTGTCCTCACATTCTATACGTAGTATTATTATCTGTTCTGTGCCTGTAATAAACGTCTTGACGGTATTTATTATTATCAAGATCTTTTTAGATTGTTACTGTTGCTAACATATTTTGACCGCTTTGTGTGCTTACATACATAAATTAAATTAATAACGAAATGAAAGTAGTCAAACTGCATACTATAACATAATTTATCTGACGCAGACTGTACCTATTATTATAGTACAATTAGTAGTGTGTGGAAGTTGTCCAATTATATTATTATTATAATAAGGCGACATGTGTTATTTAAGTCTCTTTTACGTCTGTGATATGATTTTGATCTCTGTGTTGTGGTATTTTTGGTAATAATAGTATTATTTTATTGTTTTTTATGCAAAAAACTATTGATGTTGTATTAATTAATGTAGGTACAAAATAAATAAATGTTTTTTTATAAAAGTGTAGCATTATTTTACAAACCATAATCATTCATCATTCCAGCCGTAGGACGTCCACTGCTGGTCATAGGTCACCCCTTAGATTTCCATTTAGTCCGGTTGTAAGCGGCTTGCATCCAGCGAGTTCCTACAGTCTTTACTAGGTCATCTGTTCACCTTGTGGGTGTGAGTCCGACACTGCGCTTGCCGGTCCGTGGTGTCTTACAGCCCCATCGGCCATTAATTCTGCGTGCTATGTGCCCTAGATATAAGCACTGTAAGGTACTTTGACGAGGAACATCAAGTCGTGCCATCTTAGATACTTTATCTGCAGGTATTTGCTCTGCAGAGCCGGCTCTAGGGCAGACAGCGCCCGTCTGCAAGCAATACCCTGGCGCCCGATAGAACGCACGCGGTCAAATGTCTTCCCACTAGAACGGAATTTAATAGTAATTGTGTAAGTAGATGGAGCAAAGGACCCGCTGCTGGCGTATTTTGATATGCTATCGTGGGCGGATGTCTGTTGTCGTCGGTTCTTTGGGAGTACCAGCGCAGCGATGTGTATGATGCATGTGATTGCAGGCAGACCCCCGTCACTCCATACAATCGCCCGCGAGAAATAGCCAACTACATACTACTAAATAGAAAACATAAGGTTCGTACCCGCTGACGCGTGTGCGTAAGTATACGAGTGTTGCTGCCTAGTTGACTGCCTGCAAGCGACGTAATGGCGGGGAGAGGAGCTCGTCATGCCCAGTCATTTCGCTAGCACATTACGGCTAGGCGGATGAATAACTGGCAAAGGTGTGGTTCTTCCCCAGGCGTCCCCCTGCAAGAGGCCTACCACTACAAATATAGTTAGTATTCTTTGCTGGAGGTGTCTTCGCGGCACTCGACGCTCCCGCCGACTGCACCCGTGTGCGCCGCATACTTTGCACTATAGATCTGAATCCCACTTGCCTAAAACATTTTTCCATTTTATTTAGCACTCATAATCATCTAGTGATAGGTACCAGTAGTTACAGGTATCACAAAGAGAACAATGACTATCGATTACCCAACGTTCCGAGAACCGAATGATGCATTTAACTAGTGGCACTGACCTACAAGTAATTAAGCATAATTAAGGTGTCCCTTTAAAAGCCCTATTCCCTTATTTCAAGGCAGCTTTAAAAATGCCGTCATTTTGCCGGTTGGTTGTGTGGTTCACGGCGTTGATTTTATTGAAGACTTCTTCAGGATATTTTATGACACCATCCAGTGACACGGGTTTGGAGTCCGTTAGGAAAGCACCAAGATGTAAGTGTTTTAATACGCTACCACCGTACATTTGCTGTGAATAAATTGCCAGTTATTCATCCACCAAGTAGTCAATGTGCAAACATATGTACTGTGTTCCGGTCTGAAGGGCAATGTTACCAGCGAAATTACTGGGCATGACGAGTTTCAAAACTTATATCTCAGGGTGACAGGCGCGTTGAAGTGCCGCGCTGAATTTTGAATTTTAAAACATTGGGTGGCACCGTGTCTGATATGGGCAATCATTATTCTTCTATGATCTTGATTTACTTTTTATCTCGATATTCCTACGGGAACGAAGACTACGCGGGTGTAACCGCGGGGCGCAGCTAGTTAAGTATAGTTATGAGCATTGATGGATGTTTGTTACTCTTTCACGCAATAAATTCTGAAGGGATTGGGTTGAAATTTGGTATGTAAGCCAGAAAAAAATAGACTACCCTCAACCCAACATAATTATTTAGGTATTCGATAAGGTAATAAATGCAGTGTTTGTTGAATAGACAAAATATTAAATAGGTATTAATTAACCATAGTTTGACCAGGGATTTTCTTAGCCAACCTCAGTACTATTATTTATTCTGTGGCCAACCTCGCGATATAGTTTTACCACACTTACATACTTTTGATATTAATAACACCTTTTTTATAATCTATTAATACAGATGGGAGAAGGTGGTTTCTAGGATCTTAGACTATTAGTCCGTTTTCTATTGGGAATGCTTGTTTGGAGAGGTATACAATTTTGAGTACGCAGCAATGCCGTTAGGTACGAATGTTATACACGTCCACCTGGGAACCTGTTGAACTCCGCAACAGTAAAATAGGTTTTTTTTCTGAGCTCTTAGACCTTCTAGTCAAGTTTGATGTCGTTATCAGGAAACTATGATGATGTCCAATTAATCCTCATACCAGTTTTATAAGGGTTCCGTAGCAAAATATGAAGTTATTCTAAAAATAATAAACAAACCTCATATTTTTAATGTAAAAAATACTGTCCGAAAGCCCATTTAATGCAGATTCTAAAAACATTAACAGTACTACATAAACTTTTACTTTTATTTAACATTCGTACTAATGGCATTGCTGTACCTACTCCAAAATGTCATACTGTTTCCCAATAGAAATCGGACTATATAATATTACCACACTTTGTCCGAGGTTAACAATGTTACTAGGTAAAAGAATTTTGGTAGGACAGCATCTAGGTTTACAACATTGCACCAGATGGCGCTGCTAACTAAGCCACCCATTTCGGAATCGCGGTGTAGAGATTCTCCGCGAAACAGTGGGAGTCTCTGTGTTTTGTATATCTGGTATCGCTTCTCGGCCTTTTGGCTAAGATCAAAGTGTAGTATCTGTTCTTTTCAGCTTAATATCTGAAAGTTCCCTCATTGAGGGACCAGTATTCAGTATATTAAACTGATTTTTTTAACTCGACGGGATGTTCGGGGCTCGCTCCACTCCCGTCACGGGTCGGCCCGGCATTGCAGTGCCGCCGGGATCGGCCCACATAAATACCTGATACAGAAATAACAATGTGACTAAATTAGGTTACTTAATTACTCTAATCTGTCTTATCTGGAGTCTGTATCTGTAGCTATGATAGATGGCAATAGGCTCACCCGTCACCCCCTATTACATGGGACCAATAACATTATAATGTGGCTGAACCTCTATAGGTCTGAGTCCTGCTATCATTTATTCTAGTACCTATAACTTAAACTTCTATCAACCTAAATTATGCAGTTTTGACAACAGCATGCTATATATAATACTGCTACACAATACTTATGTATTATTGAAAACTAGCATGAGAAAAATCTTTAAAACGACAGGCATATGACTTTATGACCTGTTTTTTGAAGAGTAGAATTCACCCAATTAGCCCCATCGGCCATCCGTTCTAGTAAAGGCGTAGGGTACCTAATCATATTATTATGTTAAGGTTTCCTTCTTTACCTTCCAGGGAATATGCCATGGTTGTGGATGGGCATGTACTGCAACGGGTGTCCGCCGCGCGGCTGTGAAGATGACGAGGCCATCATACATGGGTATTGTTGCGGCTGCGCTTATCAATTAGGTAAGATACGGCATCCGTTTTACTCATAAAATTATAATACATTTCCTTCGCCGGATTTAATAAAACTATAATTTTTTCCCTCTTCGGGAAACTATTGGATTTCTATTAACTTCCCGAACAAGATGCAATTGTTCTAATGTTGGGGAGGTACTTAGGCAGGTAGTATTATTTTTTCCTCAATAGGTACCCAGCACATGATCTGAGGTACCCAGTCTATGTAAAATAAAGAAAGCGAAAACACTTCTATGTCTATGATCTAAATAGATAAGTAGATTTATTATTAACCCCCGACCGAAAAAGGAAAGGGTGTTATGAGTTTGACGTATCTGTGTGTCTGGCTGTGGAATCTTAGGTCCTAAACGAATGGACCGATATTGACGTGTACGACAGCTTAGCTATATCTGTCATGAAAATTCGTTTACTGCCTCGTTGACTGGTTAGTCGCAGGCTACGTAAAATGGTTGAAGGAGGTGTCGCTTCTTTACGTAGTATAGTTAGTATTCTTTGGTTCAGAAGTGATTCTTATCTACTTAGGCCTAGGAGGATCTATTTCGAGGGGCCAAAGAAAGTAACTTGAAGACTCATTCCATTGGGGGCACCATACAATATAATAATAACTAAAATAAATTAAGATTAATTTAATGTTCCAGATCGTTTACCAATCCTATGTCCAGAGTTCCTGCAGTGCCCCCTCAACCTGCTCGGCCTCTGTCACGACTACGAGTACATGATGCGATGCTGTTGTTAAACATAAACTACTATCATACCTACCATACTATCATAACTCATAACATACTATCATAAAAAAAAAAAACATTACCACAGAATACAGACTTAATGATAAACATATACAACATCATAATATTAATTATAAATATATTGTTATTTTCTCCTTATAGCAGAGGACATCATACGACCTTCACCCATCTACCTCTGTTTATTCAATGAAAAGTATTTCATGCTTAATTCAATGCTTACGACAGGAAAAAAAATAGCCAAATCAAAGTTTGTAGGTAATTAAACTTTATATTTTAGCTCATGAGTGCAATGTTTTAAATAAAAAATCAAAGCTTTGAATCCTACGAATAACTTATTATTATTCGTAGTTTGAATCTTTATTTTATTTAGCTAATCGTAGTTTGGCCAGAAGCCAGAAAAAAAGACAACCCTCAACCCAACATAATAACTTATTTAGGTAGGTATTTGATAAAGTAAAGCCGGGACTACAGCTACGTGTTAGCGTGTTATATAACAATATTTTGTTAAATAACACCCAAAGCCACGCCCACTTTTCATGTTATTGTGTTAGATAACACAAAAACATGCCGCTGCGGACCCGGCTTAACATGAAAAGTGGGCGTGGCTTTGGTGTTATTTAACAGAATATTGTTATATAACACGCTAACACGTAGCTGTAGTCCCGGCTTAATATATGCAGTGTTTGTTAGATAGTAGTAGATAAAAGATAAAGAAATAATTTTAACTAACCATAGCTTTTCTTAGCCAACCTCGCGATATATTTTTTACCATACTTTTTGATAATAATATAACACTTTTTACAGATGGGAGGTGGCACGGTAGGTAAAAAACCGATAAGGTGGTTTCTAATCGTATCACAGGGAACAGCATGGGTAGGGGGAGGGTGGGTTTACAACATTGCACTAGATGGCGCTGCTAACTAAGCCACCCATTTCTGAATCGCGGTGTAGAGATTCTCCGCGAAACAGTGGGCGTCTCTGTGTTTTATATATCTGGTATCGCTTCTCGGCCTTTTGGCTAAGATCAAAGTGTAGTATCTGTTCTTTTCAGCTTAATATCTGAAAGTTCCCTCATTGAGGGACCAGTATATTAAACTGATTTTTTTAACTCGACGGGATGTTCGGGGCTCGCTCCACTCCCGTCACGGGTCGGCCCGGCATTGCAGTGCCGCCGGGATCGGCCCACATAACTTATTTAATCAGCAAGAAAATATGTACGAGAGTACGAGAGAAAAAGAGCCTTTCGTAATTAATTGTATATTATGTACTCATAGGAGACCTAAGCGCCATTATCACAGAATACAAACGGCCATTATCTTTGTTATTTTAGTACCCCTGGGGGTGGGCTCGGTCCCCGGAACACAATCCGAAACAATTTTTAGTGGTGCCGATATGTAATATAACCAAAGAGACTTTAGGATTCTTTATCTCTCACACCTGTCCCCGTCTAACCGGACAGATCGGCTCGGATAATGTGCGTCCACCTTCATGAGGCGCAGTCTTCTCACAATACTACAAAATCACGCTAGGCACACCTAGCTCTCTAAAACTTTGAAAATGTATTTAGCTCTTCTCAGGCGCCATATAAGTTTGTCTTGAACTGGTAGTAAACCTAAACTAGTATTAGAATCATAAATAAAACATCCTTCCTATAGCATACTGTTTTAATTTCTAAAAACCCTCGACACAGAATACAGGAGTCAGCGGACTTGATTTAAAAGTAAACTTAACTTTGACGTACAAAAATAACTGTAATAATGACCATTCATAACTAGCGCTATAATATTTCACGCACTAATACAAATACATAATAATTATAAATAATATTTTAATATTTTCACGTGAAAAATTGGGCGCGATACGCCTTCAAGTACGTGGAATATTATAACGATATTAAATTTTTAAAAGTTATCACAATTCAGCGTGATACGTACAGGGTTATTCGTAATCAGTTAGCATTCTCATAAAGGGTTACCGTATTTATCGTTTTGGATTTTTCCATTAGAAATTTTCTCAATGATTGCCTGGGGATTGAACCCGGGACCTCATGATCGGCAGTCGAGCTTGCGCCCACTACGCCACCGGGGCACTAAAGTCAGTGAAAGTTGCCTCATTATGTACAAATCCAATTAAACCCTTTATGAAGACTATAACTGTCCACCCTATATTATAATGATAATGTCTTTTCACTAATACTATTTATTCCGTTAATTATTGTAATCGATGGTCACTAATAATGTTCACTAAATTTATTATATATCTAAGGCCAATCCGCTATATCTACAAGTTTGTGTTAAGATTTAAGATTAAGAACACAAAACGTGTAATAAAGGCGGTGCCACACTGGGAGTTTTCACTTGTAATGTATATTACAATTAATGTAGTGCATGTTCGATTGTCACAATTAGACAGTTTTTTTTGTTTATTACGCAATTACTCCACAATTTTTAATTGATTTTTATACTTTTTTGTTTGATTAAATCAGAGGTGATCCCATAGAAATTGATTTAGCGCTTTGTGAAAAATCAATTTCTATAGGTCTAGAAGTATGTTGTAAAACACGTCCACGTAATTAATCCTGAAATGTATCTATTTTTGCAGGCTTAGTACGACACAGAAAATTGTTATCCCGTTTTGTTCTTTTACGCGCACAAAAAATGCACTGCTGTCTCGTTCTAACCCAGGGAATTAGTCTACTTTGGTCAGTGCTACCTTGGTCGAGCGTTAATGCTCAAATCTGACCTGTAATTTTACATTATTTATTGTAACATTACAAGCGCACGCTCCCGGTGTGACACCGCCCTAATAGCATTAACCCAGTACGCTTCGAGATAATATATTAATATACATATTTAATAATATAAACACCAGTGCATACAAAGTATAGTTATTTAAATACCTCGAGGATATATTATAATTAAACACAAGCGGATAAAAAAAATTAAAATTTGCCTACACTCGTAATGGACAGCATTTTATAGATAATTCCAGAAATCGAGACAATCGAGACAATTTGTCAATTGAAACATAACTTACAATCACGCCTTTTTCCGGAAGGGGTAGACGGAGGTGTACCCAGGACTCAGTCCCATAGTAGGCACACTCACATTTCGCCAGTATGTTATTGGTCCTATGTAATAGGGGAACGAGCCTATTGCCATTTTCCAGGCAGTTCTAGACTCTAGGCTGTCATAGAGATAATTCCTAATGGAATAATCCTATATCTAACACTTTGCCTGACCTGGGGATCGAATCCGGGACTCCCGGGCCCACTACTCCACCGAGGCGGTCTCAAAGCATCTTTATTGTGCAATTTCCGTCGTTTGATGGTCTATCTTACGTGACATTATGCAAAATTGTGGTAACACCCACAAAAGTCAAGTAAGGGTTAAAATGTTTATCTTTTTTTTACAAATTTTAGTCTCGATTTACGGATTTTGACTACATGATAAAATTGTAATAAACTTATTTAAGGTGATTCGTATTCCATACAAAATGAAAATACACAGATATGAAGGAAAAGGGAATAATTTTCCGCTCAATTGTTTGTCGATGGCTCTATCTGGCCTTTATTTGCGCGTATTTATAATAATTGTAAAAAAGTAGTCTTTAAGTTATGTCAATGTTTTTTTAAATAAAAAGAACCATACGGTTAGCTTTAACAAAATATGTTTCCGCACAGATCCAGAGCCAACTACAAACAATTGAATAAAAAATGGTTCCCTATTTCTTCGCATTTGTGAATTTTCATTTTGTATGGAAGACGGATCATCTTAAGGCGGCGTACACACTCGCGGCGCGCACAACAAGAATAACGAACAAAATACAACATCGCAACAGATAAATGCTATCACTTTTTTACCGCGACGTGCGACGTCACCAAGTGTGAACGCTGCATTAATTGGAACTTCTTAAAAACTTAACAAAACGGAGAAGTAATGCTTAAAGTAATGCCGACTGGCGACGATGAACGAGAAACGAGTAGAACTAGAAACTATAAACGAGTTGGCGATTAGCGGGAAGCGAGTGTAGTTTCGATAGTTTTGTCGCCGGGCTATAAGCGAGTGTGTAAGTGCGACGAGCGATTACTCGCGCCACTCGCTTGCTCAGTCCTGTGCAAACCTGCGTACGCGTCACACGTGTTTAGAAACAACTTTAGTTGCAAGTTCCAAGACACTATGGAGGAGTTTTTTATTGAATGTGTCCGACAATATCCTTGTCTATGGGACACAAAACTAACTTCTTATAAACAATTAGATGTGAAGGACAAAGCGTGGAAAGAGATTTTAAAAAAAACGAACATGGCGAGTGGTAAGTTTTTTATTTAATCATATTGACAGTTGTATGTGTGCATTTCGATTGCTCAGACACAACTAAAACCGGCGCGGTCACGTTATACCATACGTACCTACAATTTTTTGCTTTTGAGCGTTAAAATTGTATTTTTTTAAACTAGTCATTTTATTTTAGTTGCCGAGCGATCGAAACGCACACCCATTGCATTGTAGCAATATATATTCGTTTACTTTTACATTGTCTTTTCAACGTTGAATTATTAGTTTAGAATTCTGTGTGTTATACGATCAGAGTCCAATATATGTTGCACACGATTATTCTGCCACGAAACCGTTCCAACGGAATTAAAGTATTCCTTGAAATATTCTCTCACGAAAAAGGCATTTTCTAGATCAGCTGGGGACTGTTCTGAGCCATTACTTGAAAAATTATAAGGAAATTCTGACTGTACGTTGTCGATTTCTTGAAGGCTGTTTTGTAATTTATTATGTATTACATAATTATGTAAAACGCACGCAGCCTTCACAATTATTTTTGCTGTACATATTTTAAAATTTAATGGCCTAAAAAAGATACGCCACTTATGCACCAACATACCAAACGCAGATTCTATCATTCGGCGTGCTCTGCTCAATCTATAATTGAATACTGTCTGGTCATTATCTAACCTTTCATGATCAGGGTATGGTTTTAATAAGTGTGTCATCAAAGGAAATGCACAGTCACCAATAAAAACATAAGGCTGAGGCAAACCTCCTTCGTATAGAGGTTCATCAAGGGGCAATCTCAATCCATTGTTTTGCAACTTACTATAGAAGTTACTATCTGTGAATATTCCTCCGTCACTGAACCTGCCCATTGATCCAACGTCGATCATTATAAATCTCCCATGAGCATCAGCAACTGCCAACAGTACAATCGAAAATGTGTGTTTGTAGTTAAAATACTGTGATCCTGATTTAGGGGGTGAAAATATTACCACGTGCTTGCCATCAATAGCACCAAGGCAATTTTTAAAATTCCACAAATCATCGAAGTCTTTCGCTATAACTTTCCACTCAGATTCAGTAGGAATCTTCATTACTTTTGGCTGTAACCTGGTCCATATCGATTCACATACTTCTGGTATTATTTGCGAGAGCGTAGAACGGCCTACTCTATAGCTTTTTGCCAGTGCATTATATGTAGTTCCGGTTATGAGAAATCTGAAAACAAATAAAAATATTTATGAATACCTATGTATGTATTTTAGATCTGTAGTTTTCACGAGACATACCTGTTTTTTCGGTTATTCTGACGTATATTAATTTATTTTTCCTTTTTAGCTGATGTTTCGGCCTGCTGCGACCACTGGCCGAAACGATACCTAGTTAAATTAAAATAATGTAAATGCTTACGTAAGAATTACCGAAAAAACGTATTTTATTAATAGTTAAACACATGAAATTAACATACAGTGTGATTCTTGATTAAGTGTACAAACGGGCTGAAACGAAGGTCAATTTTAAATACATAAAAAAACATATAAAAAACATAAAAAAACATCCAGCCTGAGCTAGTTGGGAGGTGTGTCGCTTTTTTCTATTATTTAAATAATTCAAGTAAAAATAGCATTGTAAATGCAAAAATACTAAAAATATACATAAAAAAATTTAAATTGACCCTAGTTTCAGCCTACATCGTTTTGTACACCTGATATAGAATAACACTGTTTGATTATATTATTACTTTTAAAATAATTTGTTTTATTTACAGTTTCACTGGCAAAGACAAAATGGAAACATTTGCGAGACACTCACCGTGAAAAACTTAAAAAAATTAGCAAGACAACAACTGGACAGTCGCAAAAAACCATAAAACCCTGGAAATACATGAGGCACATGGAATTTCTGCTTCCATATATGACAAATACGGAAAGGGATACAAATGTTTCACCAAATCCTGATATTTCTATAAGTTTGGAGGAAACAGCTAGTACAGAAGATAGTAGAGACTATTCACTAGTAGAGACAAGTACCAAAAAAAGGAAGACTGATGAAATAGTCCATGATGAAGAAGATTCTTTGCTCAATTTTTTAAAAGAAATTAATGAAAATCGAGACAAACGAACTGCTCAGAGGGACGACTTACGTAAAGAAGTACTTACATCAGGTGATCCGTTGAAAGCATTTTTCGATTCAATGTACCAAAGTACAAAACAGATGCCGGAGTTTCATCAAAGAGCAATAAAAAGAAAGTTGTTTCAATCGGTAATGGATGCAGAAGAAAATATTGCCAATACAAACTATTCTGGTTACTACTCACATAATTATGGTTACAATACTCCTTCTACAAATCAGACAAATTATGTATCAGAAGACGGTTCTATATACTCACCTGGACCTAGCGTTTCTGGTGTGCAGCAAACTGAACCCAGCGTTTCCGCTGGGCAGCAAACTGAACCCAGCGTTTCTGGTGTGCAGCAAACTCAACAAGAAATAGTTATCCAAGATTTAATGCCTGCCACTCAAACCACTCCAAGCGATGCAACAAATAATAATTAGGTTTTGTTGCTCGAAATTGTTGTTGATTAATTTAAGACAAACTTACCTTAATGTAATAGCAAGACGCTCTCTTGTACTAATAGCTTCTCTATAATTTGTATCTTTTTTCTTTATGTCACATTCTATTAAACTGTGCAAATATTCAAACTCATCTCTTGTCATTCTAAAATATGAACGAAATTGATTATCTTGCAATTCATAAAAAAGTCTGAACTCACTATACTGTTTTCTTAAATAATTAAAATTTTCCATCCAAAATCGTCTTTTTTTCTCTCTCGATTTCTTGCGTTTTCTCTGTATTGCCACTGCCACTACAAAAACACTATCGTAAAATACATCATCGTCGTCGTCTGAGCTAGACAAAAATGAGAGTAGCAATGATTTCTTGGTATCCATCGCACGTCTACTTTCAATGCCGCACTGTATAGAAATGATGAAGCGGGCGAGTATCGCTGAACGAGTATTGCTGAGTGAGTTTATTTTTGAAAGCTCGTCGCTTAGCGGTAAAACTAGTAAAGCGAGTCGTCGCCGGCAGTGTGAACAGTCAGCGATCAACTATTTGTATATGCATCTCTTTTATTTACACGGAATGTTATATCTATTGTACGTTTCTTGAGCGAGAAAATAGTCGATAGTTAATCGTTTACTCGCCGTTGGTGGGACCACGGCCTAAAGTGATGCATCTCTCTCTACCAGTTATACTGGAAACCCGGTAAGATAATTATGATGCGAGAAAAAAAACCAGTTACTACCAGTTACACACAAAATTGATCAGTTGCTTTGATAATTTGTATAAGAATTCGAATTAATTCCTATTTTTTTTTTTAATTCTGTTTAATTAATAGATAACCGAATTCACAGTATTACACGCCTTTTTGTAGCATTTTAATACAATTCAATTAATACAGAGGTCACACGGAATTATATTTGCTAAGGAACCTTACGAGTACGTTACAAGGGTCTTTGACAGTCCCATACAAAACGTGTGAACTTCTCTCGCATTTTGTCGTGTCTGTGTAAATCTATGGAGGCGATTTTAAGTGCTGTATCTTTTTAAATACGTACTTACTTAGAAGAGGGCTGGGACTTGACGGGAACATTTCTATGGGCTAGACAGAGAGGACAGAGAGATACGCGATAGAAAGAGAGGCAGCTTGTTGGTTAAATAATTAGTTAGGCGCTGTTCGACCTGAATTGCACTTTATGGCGTCGGAGCTAGAGTCGCTATTTATTTAAATGATTTTGAGGAGTGTCCCATCTGTCTCATTAGTACTTTAGTATTCTATGATTAGAATAAAAATCATATTTAATGCTAACTAAGGTGATTTTATCCGATACCGATCGAGATAACAATACAGAACAAATAAAGTATCTTTTCTCTTTTTCACACGCGCACAAATGTTTACCTCGCCCGGGGGATCGAACCCGGTACCTGCGGATCATTCCCCGGTAGTTACTGCCACTAAGCCAACAAGCCAGTATGTATTCTAGCAAGATATAACAGCTCATACTTTATGCATAAAAAAAAAACATTTCGGGAAACGGCACGAAATTAACCTACGATACTCATTTCAATAGTACATATAAACATACACCCATACATTTCACCGTTTTTCTTATATCTGCCGGACATAAGTAGCTACTTAATATCAACGAGATTTTATATAAGATACGTCACATGCCAAAGAAATATGTGACATTATATAGAGCGCGCGGTTGTTGCAAAGAAAATAATAATGGCGTGTCATAGTGCGTTCTGGGTGAATTACCTCACGTTATTTTTGGTAAAACGTATCTTTATAATTTGTTACAAAAGGTGTGGTAATTCTTAAAGGGTTGCATCAATCAATCAAACTAAAAAACTTCGAAAGAAAAAAAAAACGAAATTAGCAAATAAAATTTCGATATACCCAAAATGGTGATTACGGCAAAATCCCATATAAATAGTATATGGCGTTCTATGGGGAGGCCTATGTTCAGCGGTGGACGTCTACCGGCTGATGATGAATGAATGAAATATAAAAAAATAAAATGGATCGGCTGATCGGCTTTGTATGGTGTCGAAATTTTTTTTTGCGAACGTCGTAATTCTTCCTTTTTAAAGTTGTTTAGATAGACGGATAGACATACCCCCTCGAGGGGGTTTCTCGTCTATACAAAGCGAAATTTCAAAAAAATGGAAAAATAGAGACTAACTTTCCACTCAATTGTTTGTGGTTGGCTCTTAATCTGTCAAAATAATATTTTAAGGGTATTTTTATGTTTTTTTTTGTAAATATGAAAAACCATAGGGTTTTCATCATCAAATATATTTTTGCGCAAATAATGGCCAGATTAAGAGCAAACAACAAACAATTGAGTGGAAATTGCTCTCTATTTCTCCATATTTGGGAAATTTCATTTTGTATGGACGAGAAACCCCTTTCAAGATTCCTACACTCCTTTTGTAACATGATATATATATAAAATCTCATTGTCAATGTACGTTAGTTCGCCAACGTATCGTTGTGATACAGTAAACATTACTTTTTTATATATTAATATTATATTTTAATAACGATGCGATCATGGAAAAATTGTGGTAATTGCATTTTATGTTTAGTTTTGTGTGGCGAATGTGGCCGGCGCCCGCGCACCTTCCCTGCTTTATGCCGCCAGCCTGGAAATATAGAAATAACAATATTTAAAATCGGGGAGTCCATGGTAATAATATAAGAATTTATAGGGATAGAGAGGGTAAATTCAAAACCTGTATAATTTTTTTTTTATGACAGTGAGTGACTAGTCGAGCTAATCAGGTGCCTGATGGTAAGCATCATGATTGCCCATATCAGACACAGTGCCACCCAGTGTTTCAAAATTCAAAATTCTACACGGCACTGCACTGCGCCTGTCACCCTGAGATATGAGTTGTTGAATCTCATCATGCCCAGTAATTTCGCTGGTAACATTGCCCTTCATACCGGAACATAGTAATGTTTGCACATCACTGCTTGGCGGATGAATAACTGGCAAAGGTGTGGTACTTCCCCAGGCGGCCCCCTGCAAAAGAGGCCATCCACTACAAAATAGACTTTGTAAGGAAAAGGCTTATTGTAAAATAAATCAATCATAGAGGACAAAGATGCTTTGAAACTTCTGCATAGCCACCACCCGGAACCTTACAAGTAAACAAATGTAACCCAACCAAATATTGTAAAACTCGCAGTTGAAGAAAGTTAAACCTTACAAGTTTCTTGTGCGTTCTTTTTGTAAGAGGTATATTTCCGAACGCACGATAGATTCTTTGTAAGAGGTATATTTCTGAATGCACGATAGATTCTTTACTAGTTTGATACTATTTATTGACTGTTTGATAAAATGTCTTTTTAAGACTTATTTTTTAAAAAAATGAGTGAGTTATTAGTTTGATAGATAGTAACATTATGCGGTAAACTGAATAAATTACTATTTTTGATGAAAGTAGTATTTTTTACACAACAACTCCGGCGCGGCGGCTTACGGTGAAGAGTATCATATCATGTCATATAAGGATTTTCCACCCATCAGCTAACCTTCACTAGGAATTCTATATAAATCTACTTGTTTTTAAATTAGTCATTTCCATTGATTTTCCACAGTCACTTTCTAAAAATTTATCCTAATTAATGACACTATCAGATGGTGCAATAATACAGGGTGTGATTTTTTTCTAAATCAACTCGTTCGATTCTAGGCGCGGTTTTTAAAAAATTTCATTTAAAATTCAGCCTGTGCGAAGTCTTTAGTAGATCTTGACCTGACCACTCCCGTGGATGGAGGCCTCACTCTCGCCTTAATGTCTGCAGCCATGGCCATGAAACCATTCTCCACATTCAGTAACATACAAACCTCGGGCGTCAGATTCAGCAGCAGGACGACTTGCCAGTGTCGATGGGGTGTCCCTGGTCGATCTTGACCTGACCGCCGACGGGCGCCGCTCCAGTGGACGGAGGCCCCACTCTCGCCTTGATCTCTGCAGCCATGGTCATGAAAGCTTGCTCAACGTTCGTCGAGTTCTTGGCCGATGTTTCCAGGAACGGTATGCCTAGCTGTTCGGCGTATTGCTGTGGAATTAACATAGGTTTCTTTTTAATCTAGGTCTTCGGTACGGGTTTACTAGGTTAAGTTGGTATGTGGTCAACCATGGAGATTCCAGGTGGCTTGAATGGCCTTAAGTCTTTTTTTTTCATGATATTGAATGGCAAGACGAGTAAGCATCATGATTGCCCATATCAGACAGTGCCACCCAGTGTTTTAATATTCTAAATTCTGCGCGGCACTGCACTGCGCCTGTCACCCTGAGATATGAGTTGTTGAATCTCATCATGCCCAGTAATTTCGCTGGTAACATTGCCCTTCATACCGGAACACAGTAATGTTTGCACATTACTGCTTGGCGGATGAATAACTGGCAAAGGTGTGGTACTTCCCCAGGTGGCCCCCTGCAAAAGAGGCCTACCACTACAACAGCCGTCTATGACGACAGCCGGGACTAATGGCTTTACGTGCCTTTCAAAGCACAGTAGCAAAGAATACAATAACCACGTAAAGAAGCGACACAAACCTCCCCCCGCCTGCGACCAGCAGTAGGCACTCAACGAGACAGTAACGCCCGTACGCCCATTCTTTATGGACATTTGAGCAGACCTCTTATCTATAGAGATAACACACAGATAGACTTGAAGAGATATCGTCTAGTCTTGTCATAATTACTATAATTTTGGAGTAATTTCATTACTGAGTATAATTAATGGCTTATGTGCACAGTTCATTGGCCTTTACGTCGAGAATCAAGATAAATGCGCAGAAATCAAACGTTATCTTTTTTATTAATGTACTTATTTGTATCAGCTCCCTAATACTAATTAGTTTTTTTTTACAGAATTTGTTTGCCCTACCATAAATAATACAAGCAAACACATTCAACTCATTTGAATTCTAATGGTTGAGATGAGTTTGAAGATGTTTATTTATGGTAGAAATTCTATGTGAGGAGAAATTTTAATATATTTCTACTGTAAAACAAACTAATAATAAATTGGCGAATAGCCACCGCTACGCACGGGCAGACCCACATCACTCCATACAATCGACCGCGCGCAATAAGCCTACTATAGGGGCCAGTTTTTTGATCGTTAGTTACGGTTAAGTTAACCATTTGTCAAACTAACTATAGTTAAATTTCTAACCAATGGTTAAATCGTGTGGAAAAGATAGTTAACCATGGATGAAAAAACGAATTTGGTCGAATTTTAACTACTTGTCAAAAAATTTAACCATTGGTCGACTTAACCAGTGATCAAAAAACCCAGCCTTAGTGTGTACACGCGTGCGCATGTATGCGGGCGTACTGCCTCGTTCAAGGCCTGGTCGCAGGCGGGGAGAGTTGAGTGTCGCTTCTTTATGTAGTAATAGTATAGTGTATTCTTTGGCACGGGTAGCAACAGGGCATAGTTGAATAGATCGTTTTAAAGAGGAATATTTTTTTACAATGTTTTATACAACTGCATTGATTAACGCAGCGTGGGGAAATAATGCTCCCATGGCAGCAGGATTTTTCCGTCATCTTCATATTTTAGCCATTTATTCAAAACCTTACACACACGGTCATCTGGTCCCAAACTAGGCTAGAAGCCTGTACCATGGTAACCAGAAGATTAATTATACATACTTATATAAGCTTATAACACCCAGACACAGATCAAACAGACATGTTCATGCACACAAATGTTTGACCTGGCCGGGGATCGAACCCGGGCCCTGCGGCACAGAAAGCAGATTTACTACCATCTGAGCCAACGAGGCTGTCAAGTTTTATTGCTAGTGTCAAGTTTTATATAGCGTCCGTGGTCCAGCGTAAATATGCCCGGCTTTAACTGTAAAACTGTAGATCCCGGATGTTTCCTATAAGTTATGTAGGGGGCAGTTGTTAGGCCATGTCGGAGGCCTTGTATGAATCTTGGCGACCTGAAACTCTGACAATATGGTATGTCCACATAATCCATATGAATTGACTTGAGCAGTGTCATTGGGGTACCCCGTTCTGTTAGAGTGTAAATTC
Organism: Hemistola chrysoprasaria; assembly: GCA_947063395.1. Lineage (NCBI taxonomy): Eukaryota > Metazoa > Arthropoda > Insecta > Lepidoptera > Geometridae > Hemistola > Hemistola chrysoprasaria. The sequence goes on along the minus strand of OX346728.1, from coordinate 10,572,505 downwards.
AAATAATTATTATTATGAATTTTCTAGAAACATCAATTTCAATTGTGGGGTCTGACAACCAATCAGATCAGACCAATACATAGGACCACGACCTCGGGACCTCCTTCGATTTACGAAAATATTGTTATAAATAAGGTTAATAATAACATACATTGGCGGTAGTGTAGTCGACGACCTTCTTAGTGGTGAGGTCGCACTTGTTGCCGACGAGCAGCTTGTTGACGTTATCGCACGCGTAGCGATCGATCTCCTCCAGCCATTGCTTCACGTTACTGAAGGAATCCTGCAAGTCACATACATAAAGTGTAAAGAGGGTGACAGACACGCGACCTTACGGCTCGGCTTACTTAAAACCCGCCGAGTAAGTTGGTCGGCGATCCAACATATTTGAAATTATACTCGTAGCCCGCCATGGCTCGCACATCTGTCTACGTCGCGAGCCGCGAGCCGTCGTTTTCTTATGAGTTTTGACGGTTTGTTGATTGCAAATGCTTGTGGAATTTGACAAATTTTAACTTGTGAGTTTTTTGATGCACCTTTGACCTTTATGCTACCAATTTACCTGTAAAATTTCATCAAAATCCTACATTTACAAATAGACACAAGGCTACCGCCATCGACGATATCTCGTGGAGTTACGTGGAGTCATCGGTGAAATTTATGACGACTCAATGGTTATTTATTTTAAATTAAATGTTATATTAAATAAAAAAATTGTCAAGGTGACATTTTATTGTAATTTAAAAATCACAATAAAAAAATAAACATGTGGGTCTTGGAGACGTGAAAAAGTATCAAACATAGACTAATAGCAAAGAACAGATAATAATACTACGTATAGAATGGACACTGTCATGTGTGCAGTGTGTGTAGTAGGTAGATATAGCGCGGTTTTTGTATAGGAATTAGGCTTCTATTTAATTAAAACAAACACATGCATACTGTTTCAAGCAGAGCCTATTTCTTTACACTTGCTACGATCCTGACACACGACTTTCGCTTTTTCTACTTTCACCACATTCTTCATACATGTTGGTTGTGTGTACTTTTGACCTGGCCTGTCTTTAGACAACATCAATTTGATCATGAAAAGTTGCCTACGTCGATCCCTATCATTCACACTCTCCTAATAAATCTCTTTTGTTAATCTAATCATTCAGATTAATATTACTGGGCAGTGGGCAGTACAATGGGAGGATTCCTATACATCATAAATCCATTTGTATAATAGGACAACTATACAGATACAAAACAGGTGTAATAACTGGTTTAATGTAAACTTAGATAAGATATACATTGACCTAATGTGATGATCAAATTTTATGTTGAAATTGTCCTCATTTTTTGTACAAATTACAACCTCTATTATATAATAATATTTTATTTTTATTATAATATTAACGTAAAGTTTAGTCTATTTAGGTTTAGACATTGCATGCTTGATTGGAGAGTACATTGAGACAAATTATACTATAATTAATATTGTTCTTCTACCCCGCGCTGGGCCTCACAGCGTAGGGGGGCGTCCCCCAGGTGGCGGATGGGGGGATGGTCGGAAGCACATCCTAGCTAGCTACCCGGCTAAGTCCGATGGACTCGCTGACCAAAGTAGGATGTGGTCCTCCAGCATTATGGGGGTTGTGCGGCGGGTTAACACCCCTCCCACGTAAAAAATCGTTGTCGGAGGCCAAAACTCAGTTTGGGTTCACGCGCCAAACAAGTTAGTTAATATTGTTCTTAGGAAAGGCCAAGTCAAAAGTCCGAAAACCGACCACAATCGACCGAAACAACCGACAAGCATGTATGAAAAATGTCATGAGATTGAACGAAGCGAAAGTTGTATGTCAGGATCGAAGCAAGTGGAGGGAAATAGTCTCTGCCTACCCCATCGGGAACAAGGCGTGACTGTATATATGTATGTATAATAAACATCATGTATTTCACGAAGTAAATATATTTGAATCTATTTGCCAGCCTCAAGTTTTTATGTATTTTTAAATAATATGAATCACAAGTCTAGGTAATTCCCTGAAACTTCAGTTAAGCAATTTTTTGATTCGGGTCAAAATTAGGTTGAATTTGATAATTCTTTCAGTCTTCAAATAACTTGATAATATGCAGTGGCACTGATCAACTCTGAAGACAGCAGGAACTGGCTGGATGTGGGCCGCTTACACCCGGACTGGATGTTATGTTGAGCAGTGGACGTCCTACGGCTGAGATGATGATGATGACAGATCAATGTTAAAAACCATTTATTAACAAGCCTAACAGAATCTATTTCCAAATGATTTCAATTCATATTCAATGCTAGTTGTTAGTCTTGCTTATAGCATCCCAATTATAGCAAGAATTTCGTTAGCAGCCTAAAATCAGTGGCTAATTAAATTATTATGTACGCGCATTGGGCGTGACTCATTTTATGCTTTGTACTTGCAAGACACACTTAATGTATTGGAGTGATGCCAGCTCCCAAATCCTTTGGTAAATTAGCACTGGCAATATTTAATCTTTAAGAGGTGAACACTCATTTATCCGAGCCGAACGAAACGAATGTCCGCGTCGAATCGTACGAATCGGTGGTGTACGAAGTTGCACACCATTTCATTTGAAGAATTCTAAAATTAGTTTTAAAGTTGTTAAGAAACAGAAAATATTTTTAAATTTCAAAGTAGGATCCATATTCAGATACCCGTCACTCCATACAATCGGCCGCACGCAATAGCCTACTACTACCACGTAGAAAACATTACGTGTGTACACGTCTTATAATGTGTGCGTAAGTACTCGTTACTACAGCGTTGACAGCTTGGTAGCAGGCAACGCAAAATGGCTGGGGGAGGTGAGTGTCGCTTCTTTACGTAGTAATATGTAGTTAAGTGTTCTTTGACACCGTGAAAGTTGTTCTAAATAAGGACAATGAAAGTTTTCGAGGATGCTAATTATGAGTACCATGAGGATACTGAAATAATAGTGTACTTCTTTGTGCAGTTGCAGCTAATTTACTGTCTTATTTATATCCCCAAAAAAAATCAACACCTGTGTTCTTTGAAATGATTGTTGTATATTGAATGTTGGAAGAGCAATGTATGGTATTTACCAATGGGGAGATTTTCTTTGATATTTATTCTGCACCTTAAGGGTCGTTACACATTTACACATCTGACGGAAGATGCGTCGCGTCTTATCGGTCACGTAACGTCAGAACAGACAAATTTATGGTAAAACATTCAACCTTGCACACTCAACCAATCATGCGTTAGTACAACCGTTGTTGTAAAGTGTACACCAATACGTTACGCCCGTACGCAGCTGTATGCTCGACGCATCTTCCGTCATATGTGTAACGACTCTAAGATAACTAGGAAAACACAAATTTTGTTGAAATGCAATAGACGTGCGGAAAAAAATCAGGAGATACCCAGGCGATAATTTTTGTACTTGATGACCTCGAGTTAAAAGCATAGCTATCTATAGGTAAATAAAAGTACTAGGGGTCACAAACCCGCATCAATTTGTTGCCGCAAAGGTGACCAATGAGCTGTTTGTGTGCATGTAAGAATTAATTGTGGTGCAGGATTCTTTGTGTGGCCCTGTGTATGTGTGGCTCTGCATTACACCTTAAAAATATAGCTCCGGCTTCATGCCGTGCTCCGGCTTCCGGTGAAATATAAGATGTTCCTGGCACCCGAAATTTGGCCTGAAGGAATTGTGTTCCGGCGCTTTAGGGAGGCGAGACAGAAAATTATCCCTATCTAGGTGTTTTGTAACTTTGTGGTTTATTTTTTTATGTATGATAGTCTGTAAAGTATTTATTAATATGGGCAGAGGCCCATTAGAGTAATTATATGCAACAGAGGGTGCATATAATTTATTGTTATATGTACTATCGCCTGAAATATATGAATTATTATTATTATTATAGCTTGACATGTGACAGCTGAATAAAAAATTTTATTTTTCCATATTTCCATAAATAAGGTTCTAAGAGGGAGGGTATTTGATTAGTCATTTGAATTTTAAATAACCTGATATTTTACCATTTATTTTATTTTTTTATGATTCAGCACAACGCTAGGACTAACATATTGCTAGAGTAGCATTTTTTAACCTTTTATGTAGGTACCTAATTTATGAAAATATGACCAATAAATTTATTTTTGTTCGGCTGTCACATATCAAGCTATATTTTATAAGGTATAGAATGCAATTTGCAAATTTAGTATGTGAGAAGGTGACTCTTGACACTTCTAGTTCCTTTATTTAGATTTCTATGGTCAATAGTATAACTCACCTGATCTGTACAGTCATAAACAATGATGATTCCGTGTGCACCTCTGTAGTATGATGATGTGATCGTTCTGAACCTCTCCTGTCCCGCCGTGTCCCATATTTGTAACTTTATTGTCTTTCCGTCTAATTCTACAGTCCTAATCTTAAAGTCCACTCCGATAGTGCTGATGTAGCTTTCTGTGTATGTGTCGTCGGCGAATCTGAGAAGTAGACACGATTTTCCCACACCGGAGTCACCAATCAGGAGCAATTTGAACAGGTAGTCGCTGAAATTTTAATAGTTTTATAGGTTTACTCACACATAAGGAAACATACCTATAACTATGTGACTCTTTTTTCAGCTTATTTTAATACTTTAAGATTTGCCATTGCAAATTTGTCTTATCTTTAATATGAATAACTTATGAGTAATTTTGATCTAAGTTATATTGCTATTTATACAGAGCTCATACAGTGAATTTATTATAGATGTATCATTACAAAGAGACCTTTACACTAATATTACATGCGAATGTTTAAATGTGTATTTGCTGTACATCTTCAGGCTAAAGTTCTTGAAATAATTAGGCTGAAATATGGTATAAAATCATGTAAGATCCCAGAATAACCCAAATTACTTTTTCATGGAGTAAAACTTTGCAAGAACACATCAAGATAAATATCGCTATGATAAACTTAGTTATAATAGTGAGCTCTGCCATACGCGTCAATCCTTCACATGAGTAAATAGAACAAAAAGAGGAGGCGTATCTACGACAAACAAAGGATCGGCCATAACACGGACGATTTCGGTGCAACACACAAGGAAATGAAGCGATTCAATGTTATTTAATGCGCCATTCATCATCTGCACGATTACGTTTTCATAAATACTTCGATAAGTAGTACCTACATACCACGAATTTAATGAGTCACAGACACCAGAATCAATGAAAATTGGTAAAGATATTGATACTATGCAGTTGTTACAGTGGATGGTATTGTTTGCTCGTAAAATCATAAGTGCTCAGACAATGAACGTGCAAAAAGTATGATTTTCTTGTTTCATACTTGTTTCTAATCGACATCAATGATGTAAAATGAAGGTGTAATACTCACTATTCTGGATTCATTATTGTACTGTGAATGTATTTTTTCCGAAACTATGATGAAGTAGAGTACTTTGAATAAGATAAATCCTTTGTTTCTAGCACAAAATGGAATAAAAATTACAATTTCAATACGTAGAACAATGGCCGCCCCGAAAAACACCCACTGACGTAATGTCAATTCAAACAGGAGTGCCACTTGGCAGAAATATGCGTTCGAAAAGTGTTTACAATAATCCAGTCCAGCAACCGAAACCACCGCTGGAATGCAACTGGATGACTGGATTGCCGGTCTACTTTCATTCCAGCTAGCTAATGTTCGAACTCATTTCTTGCAATTATATTAAAAAATTATTTCTTGAATGATGTAAACGATATCAATACATTTTAGTCAGGGATTGGACTGGATTGATTCGCTGAATTATTCCACTGGAATATTGTAAACCGGACATGAATCGACTAAAATAATCGCAATTTATTATGGATTTTACTAATGTTGCGGTTCAAAAAAAAAATCATAATTTAGCATATATGCAAGCCGCGCGGCCGCCAAACGCAGAAAAAAGGAGGTTAATGTAGATTGAAACTAGATGGCGCTATTAAATTTGTAAAAATCTTGAAACACAAGCACATACACCTTGTAGATGCAATGACGTTGAATTGCTTCAGTGTAGATATGGCTTAATGAATGACAGCTGACCGTTTTATTTTTTAGCGATGGGTCGTCGACTCGAGTCGACGCATTTCTTAAAGTCGAATCTTAACCGTTTATTTTCATTCGTAATTTGTCGTCTAGTTGATCAAATAATTCACGGTAGTGATGGACCTTGAGCCTTGAATCAACGAATCCTTTTTATACATAACATAACAGTTTTTCTACAGATAACTAGTCAACTGTTTTAGTTTTACGGCAAAAGTAGTTGATTATATCAATTGGTTATTTCATTCAACGACACGCAATCGCAACACCAGCCAGTCCTAAGCCTGGAAAAGTATGAAGGGAAATTTAGTTCATTTTATTGTATTCTTAATTATATTCAACTGCTCACTCAAACTTAAAAAAACAACGATGGTTTCACATTCAGACGAATCATCACATTCAGTTGGCGAGTTGGTTTTAAAACGCATAGTTTCTTCTACACAACAGTTTACGTTTCTACGAACCACATAAACGTCAACTGGTTTTTAAACTAGTTGCCCCATGTTGTAGCTCAACGGGAAGACCGCAGCAGGAAATTTATTCCATAGTTTGCACGTACCGCGTAGTTACCGCGTAAAAGAATGATGTATTTTTGAAACGTTCCTATTCGCTCATTATGGCCATATTACAGGGGCCTAGGCAACAGGCGAGTTTGAAATACCCGCCCGCGGGTGGCGGGTATTTCAAACTTTTTCAGTCTTGTCGCTCGTTTAGTTTAAAAATTTTAAAGGAAAATCATTCCACCATGCTTTACAACACCTGAGGCTTGCCGCGCGTAGTGAAGCCACCGCCGCAGGCGCACCGACTTAGGTCACCGTGCAGGCGAGTAGTCTTGTGTAGTACACGTATGAAGTACTAATAGGTGATGGAACCCAGCACTGTCCGAAAGGTAACGTTACCGAACGCAAACTCTTAACCGGACTGTAGTACTATTAGTACAGTGCACCGCCCCGCCCGAACCGTCTCTAACATCCCTTAATCGCTCGCTATGCTAACATTCGTCGTCCGAGAATGAACACGCACCATACACTATTATTAAGAGTAAGCAAGACAGAGCGACAATTGGTTTGGAATTTGGTTAGGATTGATAGAGCTTGGCAGTGCTTTAGCGCGTTCTATGTACAACAATACAAATTGTTAATTCAGCGCTTGAGCTGCTTGAGTACTAATAGTACTAATAAGGTGTACTAGTACCTTATTTGGACTGTACTATTACAGTGCGCACTTCTATGTGTCCGATTAAGCACAAGACTACAGGCGAGGACTTAACTCAGCGGTCTAGCTATAATAGTTTGCTTATTATTATAGTTTAGTATCGAGCTGTAAAATAATATGATTGCTGCTTGTGTTCAAAATTCAAAGGCACTTATTGGTTAATTTCCTTCATTTGATGTTCCATGTCCCTACGTTACATTGGCAAAGTTGTAGTGTTCTTGTACTGGAATTAACGCTAACGTGACAGTTTATAACTTCACGCCACTGATGCTGTAGAATAAATTTTATGATTGTGTTCAAAATTCAAAAACACTTATTGGTTAATTTCCATCGTTTGATGTCCAATCTCCCAACGTGATATTGGCAAAGTTGTGGTGTTAAAAACACTTTCACAAGCCACAAAATAAGAATTGAATTGAATTGAGTACTTTTTTAAATAGGAATTCACGCCGTTGAACATTAAACCCAATAAACTACGCTCACGTATAGTAATGTTCTATTTAATAAAAGAACATTATGAATAAACCACAGAAACGAAATAAGACATCTTTTATTAATATACTATTATGTACATGGTTAAAAACTAGAAAAAATAGTGTAAACATACTACTATACGTTGCACATACACAAGTGAGATTTAGAACTATAACACTTCGCTTAATATGATTATAAGTTCACAAAACCATCTCTTTGAGTATAACTAAGGGCATCTTCCATATATATAAACTTCTATCCTTGTAGCCGGCAATTATCTGTAAATACATAAAATATGTTTATTTAGTTATTTCATAAATAAATAAAATTCATTTATTTCAGGCAATAGTGTATTAACACAGCAGAGGCCCATATTAATAAATACCTTACAGACTAACATACATAATAACATAACATAACATACATTCACGCCTTTTTCCCGAAGGGGTAGGCAGAGGTGTACCCAGGACTCAGTCCTATAGTAGATACACCCACATTTCGCCAGTATGTTATTGGTCCCATGTAATAGGGGGCGAGCCTATTGCCATCTACCGGGCACAGTTCCAGACTCCAGGCAGTTATTGAGATAATTCCTAATGGAAAAATCCAATATTAAACACTTTGCCTGACCCAGGGCTCGAACCGGGGACCTCTTGATTGGCAGTCGAGCATGCGCCCACTACGCCACCGAGGCAGTCATACATAATAATTAATAATATTATATTAACTATATCTATGCTTTAGGGATGATAGGTTTCGGTCTCGCCTTCCTAAAGCGCCTATTCAGCGTCATAGGTAATTTTTTTTTAAAGACAGTGATTAACAAGACGAGCAAATCAGATGCCTGATGGTAAGCATCATGGTTGCCCATATCAGACACAGTACCACCCAGTGTTTTAAAATAAAAAAATCTGCTCGACACTGCACTGCGCCCGTCACCCTGAGATATTATTAGTTGTATAAACTCGTCATGCCCAGTAATTTCGCTGATAACATTGCCCTTCAGACCGGAACACAGTAATGCCATCAACCGGAACCAAATCTATACTCTAGGCTCATATTCCTAATGCAAAACCAGTAGCACTTCTTGTCTGACCTGGGGATCGAACCCAGGATTTCATTCATGATCAGCAGTCATCATCATCATCGTATGGGGGGATTTTACCGTAATCACCACGCTTGTTGTGCGGCTTGGTGATCGCAGTAGTTGGAATACTTGGTGCCGGAGAGCGCTGCTGCCCACTCGAGGAATATGTGTCTCTATAGGGCCTCACGGTTCCCACGGGATGAGAAAAGGGGCTATAATATAGCCGGGAACCACACGGCCATAGCAGTATCGCTTGCCAACTATTACGCCATCATGGCAGTGTATAAATGTAACACATAACATACATTCACGCCTTTTTCCCGAAGGGGTAGGCAGAGGTGTACCCAGGACTCAGTCCTATAGTAGATACACCCACATTTCGCCAGTATGTTATTGGTTCCATGTAATAGGGGCGAGCCTATTGCCATATACCGTGCACAGTTCCAGACTCTAGGCAGTTATTGAGATAATTCCTAATGGAAAAATCTAATATTTAACACTTTGTCTGACCTGGGGATCGAACCCGGGACCTCTTGATTGGCAGTCGAGCATGCGCCCTCTACGCCACCGAGGGAGGCGAGATAAATGTAATGTTGAATAAATTACCTTAGAGTCACGTATAGCCAATGAGAGCAGCATGAGACTGGGCCCGCGTAGTTGTGCTAAAGGTTGGGCCTCACCTTCGCGGTAAACATACACACAACCATCATAACAACCGGCGAACAATAGCCCTCCGCTCGCTCGCAAACACACCGCACCCTTACCCCCCTCGTGGGACCCCACGTGACTACCGCTCTGAAAAACAAATACAACATGGCATCAGTCTTTTTTCCTGAAGAGGTAGGCACCCAGGACTAGGTGTTAAGGAGGAGGCGACCGGAGAATTCCCCCATACAAACTTAATAGTTAAATTATTTGAAATCAGAGCATATTTCCAACATTTAACGGCGTTATTCGGATTGTGACACTAGTTATCTAGTCTTAATTATATTTCAATCCAAAATAGAAGTACTTTGAACTAAAATATGATAAAAATCCAAATTATAAGTATTTTAGAAAAAAAAAAAAACAAATATTTATTATGTTATATAACGGCTTAACTCACGTTTAAAGTCGAAATCGCTCGACCTAGGTTTCGGACAACTCCGGTGTCCTGCATCAGGAGCTCACGCGTGTGCGAGTCCGTCGCGAGTTGCGATCCCGCTCACGCGTGAGCTCCTGATGCAGGACACCGGAGTTGTCCGAAACCTAGGTCGAGCAATTTAGACTCTAAACGTGAGTTAAGCCGTTATATAACATAATAAATATGAGTACCACTCACGGTAGTTTTCAAAAATCAAATGTTTAATAGCAAGAAATACAATGTTAAAGGTATCAATAATACCTATATGTATGCCCAATGCATTTCGTCTGCAAGCAGACGTGCAATAATATAATTTTATTTTAAAATTATAATATTACGTCATAGGCATGATGACACTATAACAGAATAAAAAAATAAATGGTTTTAGTGAACAATATATATAGAAAGGATTCTAAAAAACGACCCAGTATTATTGAAAACATTGAGATTAATAATATTTTTATTAAAATAAAAGTACAAAAAATTGCAATCGGCCATCTTAACTGAAACGCTAATCAGAGCGAATGACGTCACGTCTAAGTAAACTGTTACTGAGAGTATAAACACTTGAAGTAAATATTCACCATATCGCATTAACTTTTGTTGTGTTGTGATCAGTTACTTGATTTGTTATATATTCGTGGTAATCCAGGAATCATCGAAGATGGAACAAGGCTTTATTAAGGCAAAAATAAAATATTTACTTAGGCGTGACGTCAGGACCCGACGCCATGACACATACGGGCGTTTTCGCGCTCATTTTAAATTAGAAAGTTAAAAATGCATTAATTTGCGGTAAAATGTAATTTTATTCTGAAAAAATGTTTTTTTCGGTAATATTAGACGTGTACCTACATTAAGAAACGGGATTTCAAAATCTGTCACCATGCCTCAAAATAATTAATAACATGCAATCATTAACCGTTTTTTAAATTACCGCATTACAGGATTCCTTAAACTCTTTAACACTATAAAAACACTTCTCATGATGCCGATCTGACAGCGATTTTTTAAATTTCGCTAGTACTTCCTTCACACTTTTTATATTATAAGATAGAGAGTTATAAATTAATATGCTCATATTGTACACATTTCTTTTATATATGTCCTTGCGGGATAGACTAAAATATAATAACAAACCTAGATAACTAGTATCTTTTCCGAATAACGTCATTAAATGTTGGCGATATGCTCTGATTTCAAATGATTTAACTATTACGTTACTATAGGGAATTCACCGGTCGCCGCCCCGTTAAAGGGAGACAGAAGAGACACTTCAAAATCATTTAAATAAATAGGGACTCTAGTTCCAAGGCAATAAAGTGCAATTCAGGTCGCACAGTGCCTAACTACTCATCGTTATATCAACATACAGGCTGCGTCTATTTATATCGCGTATCTCTTATTACTTCTAAAAATATAAGTAAGCATCATGATTGCCCATATCAGACACAGTGCCACCCAGTGATTTAAAATTCAAAATTCTGCGCGGCACTGCACTGCGCCTGTCACCCTGAGATATTGGTTGTTGAAACTCGTCATGCCCAGTAATTTCGTTGGTAACATTGCCCTTCAGACCGGTAATGCTTGCACATTACTGCTTGGCGGATGAATAACTGGCAAAGGTGTGGTACTTCCCCAGGCGGCCCCCTGCAAAAGTAAAATTGGTACTTACAGTATAATCAAATACATGTATGCTATGACTGCTAGTTCCACAGTAGACCTTTCCGTCTTCAAAAAGTAGAGTGTAAACTGTCATCTTAGGTCCAGCAAGGGTCCTCAGGAGTAAGCCCGTTTGGGCATCTTTCACAGTGACGTTTTCTGATCTTGCGGCCACTAACAACACCTTCCTGGGGCCTTCCTTCATCGCTCGTAAAGCCAGGATCGATTGATCCGAGAATTTCACTGTACTTACTGGTATTAACATGTTATTCTGAAAATTGTAATTTAAACCTTAAGCCTTTGTATGCCGAGGTGTGGGTCTACGTGAGGCGCATTATTTCTATGGTGTGTATAGAATCTCTGCACACCGCGGTTAAAGGCGCGTATAGACTAGAGGCCGCCTCGAGTCGAGCGGTTCTCTGTCCCGAGGTTGTCTTAAATAAATAAATAATAAATTCATTTATTTCAGGCAATAGTGCGTATAATAAATTATACGCACCAGAGGCCCATATTAATAAATACCTTACAGACTAACATACATAATAATATAATATTAACTATATCTATGCTTTAGGGATGATATGTTTCGGTCTCGCCTCCCTAAAGCGCCGGAACACTATGCCTTCCGGCCAAAATTCTGGCGCCAGGAGAGTCTCCTTAAATTTCACCGGAAACCGGAGCACGTAGGACTTGAAATTCTGCGTCCGCGTAGACTCCAGCCTCGACAGTGAAATAGAGAATTCCTGGTGTGGGACTCGTCGTTGGCCCTTTTCTTTTATGTAGCGGACTATCTCCTCACCGGATGTGTTCTTGTCAAACCGGGAGAGATAGACCGCCATTGTCGGTTCGGTCTTAAGTGGATACGCGGCTTTTATTAGAGTTCCGTACCCAAAGGGTGCCGAAGGAACCCTATTACTAAGCCTCCGCCGTCCGTCTGTCACAAAGCTCTATCTCATAAACCGTAATAGCTAGCCACTTTTAATTTTTACAATATAATAATTTGTTATATTGTCGCTATAACAACAAATAATAAAAATAAAATAATGCTCATATAATTAAAGGTGTTCTCGATACAACCAACGTGTTTAATAAATTGTCATATAAAATTTTTACTACAATAAGAATTAATTCTTATACTATATAATATATTATACTATATATTAATTAGAATAATAGTAGCTAATATGAATTTTATATGGTGTATTGTATTTGATGAGGAAAGGTGACACCTATAAATAAATATGTAGGTAATAGGTACATGGTGGGTAGGAACCCTTCATATGCGAGCCCTATCATAGGGGTATCATCAGAGCTTTCGCAATGACGACGGCTTTGTAAAAAAGTTTGTTTATTATTATCAAACCTTTTTTTTTCACTGAGCAGTCTTAGAGACAACTGACAACCCATAATACTTTTTTAGACGATCTTCATGAAATTTTGGGATTATAGATTTTTTTTTAATGAGCCAAAGCTTTGCTGGGCGGAGTTTGTTGATAATCTAGTTTATACCTTGCATTCAAATTGTAGTACGAATCCAGTTCTTGTGCCCACGAAGACAGTATCCCAAGCGCGATCCATTGTTTGTATGGGGCTCAGTACATTACATTCTGGACCCTTCTCCATTCCCGTCTGAAATGATTTATTTAACATTAATGTGACGTACGCCTTTTCCCCAAAAAAATTACACTTTTTGCCTTACCCCGGGATCGAACCCGGGACTTCATGATCGACAGTATGAAAGAGACAGACTACGTCACCGAGGCAGTCAGTCTCTTTCATACTTATTAGCCCATATAATATGCTCAAGGGGTAATCGCTAACGACCCAAAAAATATTCAGTCCAAAACTAAACAGAAATAAAAAAAACGCTTCAGTCATAAAAAAATTATAATTGATTTGGGGCATATTATGGGTAAATTTCAAAACCACGGAGTTTCCGGTTGTTTGATACAATCCACACGATCTAAATTTAGGATATAACACGACATGAAACTTTAAGCCATCTTAAAACATGAGGCATATCTAGAAATTTAATATTTATATATAATTATATGTAATATTTATAATGTTAATATTTATATGTAATATGTATAGACTGCCTCGGTGGCGTAGAGGGCGCATGCTCGACTGCCAATCAAGAGGTCCCGGGTTCGATCCCCAGGTCAGGCAAAGTGTTAAATATTGGATTTTTCCATTAGGAATTATCTCTATAACTGCCTGGAGTCTGGAACTGTGCCCGGTAGATGGCAATAGGCTCGCCCCCTATTACAAGGGACCAATAACATACTGGCGAAATGTGGGTGTATCTACTATGGGACTGAGTCCTGGGTACACCTCTGCCTACCCCTTCGGGAAAAAGGCGTGAATGTATGTTATGTTATGTTAATATTTATATATATAATTTTTGTAGTGGTAGGCCTCTCTTGCAGGGGGTCGCCTGGGGAAGTACCACACCTTTGCCAGTTATTCATCCGCCAAGGAGTAATGTGCAAAGATTACTGTGTTACGGTCTGAAGGGAAGGGAATGTTACTAGCGAAATTACTGGGCATGACGAGTTTCAACAACTAATATCTCAAAGTGACAGGCGCAGTGCAGTGACGCGCAGAATTTAGAATTTTAAAACACTGGGTGGCACTGTGTGTGAAATGGGCAATCATGATGCTTACCATCAGGCACCTGATTTGCTCGTCTTGTCACTCACTATCATAAAAAAAACTAACTTCAGACACACACAAAATCATCAAAACTTTCGCTCTATATTTATTTAAAAACCTTTTACCTCCAAATCGTAATATCGTATCCTGGAGTCCAAAGAACCCGTGTACACGGTGGTCCCATATTTCTCCTTGACAATGGTCAGGCAAGTGACTGCTAGGTTCGACCCTCGTAACGTGTTTAGTAAAACACCCTCACCATTGAAATGGTACACGTTACCGTCTAGGCAAGCCGCTATGAAGTCATTCTCTATACACTGTAATCAAATAAAAACATTGAAAGTCAATGAAACTTAACTGAAACGCTGAGGTAAATAAATTGTTTGAATGTTTTAGTCCATTGTGAAAAGTGACACCATTGTGTCAGGTTTCAGGTTGCCCGAAGGCTTTCGACGTAACCTAAAGAAGGCCGGCAGTACACGACAGCTTGAAGCAGCCAGTATCGACTACTTCAAACTGCGGCTGCATAGCAAACTAGTCTTCTGTCGAGCAGTCTCGACTGCTTCGGGCGGTGTATGGCCAGCATAACTACAGACGGTACCAACGGCTTGACGTGAGCCACAAAGGTAACATCCAGATGTATAATATAAATATAAAATATAATATGGGACAACTTCCACACACAGTCATCTGGTCCCAAACTAGGCTAGAAGCCTGTACTATGGTAACCAGATGACTGATATACATACTTATATAAGCTTATAACACCCAGACACAGATCAAACAGACATGTTCATGCACACAAATGTTTGACCTGGGCGGGGATCGAACCCGGGGCCTGCGGCACAGAAAGCAGAGTTACTACCATTTGAGCCAACGAGGCTGTCAATAATATCATGTAATGTCATGTAATATCTTACTACAGGCCATAATGGTTTTACTCAACACAATTCACCTCTACCTCGGTGGAGTATTGTGCGCAAGCTCGACTGCCGATCATGAGGTCCCGAGTTCGATTCCCAGGTCAGGCAAGGTGCTGTTGGATTTTTCTAAGGTACTGTACCCGGTAGATGGCAATAGGCTCGCCCTCTATTACATGGGATTGGGACCAATAACATACTACCAAATGTGAGTGTACCTATGTAACTGAGTCCTGCCTACCTCTTCTGGAAAAGGCGGGATTGTATTTTATGTTAAGTTGTATCAATACAATTCAATTTTTAGGAGTTTGCAATATAATTCAGATCAGAATGTAAAGGTACAGAATAATTTAGTTAAATAACACTCACTTCAATGGCCAGTACCGCATCAGCATTCCCAGTGACCGTGATTGCATCGCGGCGTAGATTCTCATTCGTGGAATAATCAAAGATTTTACATTCCGTGTCTACTGCTTCTGGCGCTACATCTTCAATCGACGATTGACTATTATCTAATATTATGTCCTCAGTCAATGTCTTCCCATCAGATTTATCTATCGTCTTCACCTCACAGGTGTCCCCTATTATTATATCCTCAGAAACATCTAACATGTCAAAATGCAGATCATTTCCTTCCTCTACAATGTTTGTTTCTGGTTGAACAGGATCTTCTTTGTGCAAGACTTCAGATATATTAGATGATTCTGGGTTTTGACTTGGAATAATAGGTACTTCAAATTGAAACTCTATATTTTTGGCGCACTTATCAACGTCTTTAGGTGACTTAGCTCTCAAATGTTGATTTATATCTATCCTTTTTAAAACTACAACACATGGTTTTATGACATAATTTGGAGAAAGGACCTTTGATTTAGATTTCTTTGCAACCTTTTTCTTTGGTGGTGGTCGATGATATTTCTTTTTGCCCTTTATAGGTGTCATTTCGAAATCGTCCAGAGAGATAATGTCTTCAATAGGTCTATTGTCTGTGATAATCTGTTCTATTAGAGATATGTTCGGAGCTTTAACTTTCTTGTTTCGTTTTGGCGTTGGACTCACTGAGGTTTTGCACGACTGTTCTGAAACTTTATGTCGTCGATTCCGTTTGTTTTTAGGTGGACTATTGTCAAAGGTTTCCAACGCGATCTTCTCTAGTTCTTCAGCAGGTATGTTCGTGAAGTCGTCGACTATCGCGTCCTCGGAATCCTGGTTTTCTTCAGGCTGAGCAACATCAAATATTCTCATACTCAAACTTGGTATAGTATCAATTGAATCGGTTTTAGAATTAGTTTCTATCGAGTTATAAAGTTTGAACTTTTCTTGAAGTAAAACCTGTATCTCCATGTCTATTTCTTTCATCCTTTCGAGTGGATTAATAGCTACATGTTTGGAAGATATAGTAACAGGATCAGTCTGAGTCTCATTAACACTTTTCTTAGTTCTGATGGTTTGACATTCGTTATTACGGTACTTCAACACCACTTGTGTTCCGGTATGTCTCTTAGTTAATTTACGACAGAAATTTGTTATGGCCAGTTTTGGTATGATTGGTGTCTTAGGTTTGTTATCATCTGGATGTGGTACACAGGGTGTGGTTGCAGTATTCCTGCGAGATAAATGGATTGGTCCTGCCTTCTTTGGTTGCTCCCCAAACATGTCTATATGTTTGAGCTTCAATTTAGGATCTGACTTATTAGGAGTCTCCTGACTATTTTTTGCACTTAATATGGAATGACTGGATGAATTATTATTGAGTTTTTTGGATTCCTCAGTTTTTGGAGTAACCGATTTATCTCTTCTCTTGTGGACATCTTTCCGTTTGACATACTTATCTGAGTAAGTCCTTTCAGCTGTCTCAGGTTTCTTGTGGACTTTTGAACCAGTTCTGTGTTCGTCATTTGAGTAAAACATGTTAACAATCGACTTTGCAGCTTGAGATTCCAATTCAGATATTTTCTTGCGTTTTTCTTTACGATGACTTGGTTTTTGTTCAGTGGACCTTTTCCTTGAGTTGGATTGTGACACAGACTTTGTGTTAGTTGCATCATCACATTTCTGAGGATCTTTTACAAGTTCTTTTTTACTTGATTCCTCTTGATGTGTCTTATTTTCTGCACCATGCATTTCTTTTTCATTCACTTCATTTTCTGACTTAATAATCATGATTTTAGGTTCTGTTTTAATTTTGACATCATTTTCCAACTTAATACTTATGTTTTTAGATTTATTAAGAGTATCCTTAAAGGAAAATAGCTTTACAGGTGACTTTGCAATACTTTGTAGTTGAGAATCGATTTCTTTTTCAATTTCAACTGAGGAGGCACTTGGAAGTTGAATATTAATATCATGTTTAGGTTCAGTTGGTGAGGATCTATTACATGGAATCTCGTTTATATTATCCTTTGATACAGAGAAGGACTCATTGCTAATCTCTACCAAGGAGTGTTGGGGGCTTGGGGCACAAGATACACTTTCAATAAAATTATGATCAACAGCTACATGATACTGTTTATCTAACTCAGCAAAAGGATAGTCGTCATCTGATAATTGATCTGTATTGGGATCAAAGTAAGGACTGTGTGGTGCAAACACATGCTCTATGCTTTGATTGGACAATCTGCTTTCACTGCGCTCTTCTGCTTCATTCTGTTTTTGGGGTCGCCTTTCAAATAAAGGCTTGGCTTTGCTATCAGATTTTTGTTCATTACTTTTATTAAATGAACTGTCTTCACCTGTAGAATCTGTTTTGTCATAAAAAGTCTCTTGATGACTTTGCTCAAATAAATTGCCTTCAGTAAATTGGTCAGTGTATACCTCTTCAAAAGAATAATCGCCAGGTTCCACTTTAGTCATTATACTTTGGTTTTGTATGTCTTCTAATTGAAAGTCATCAATGTGAAGGACCCTACAGAGTTCAGCCATGACCACAGGCTTGATGTCTTCAAGTAGCAATATATCTTGAGGGTCTAAGACACCCTGCATTTGCTTCATAAAAGTATCTTCATATATTGTATTGCTGTTATTCTGTATGTAGTCTGAACTAGTGTTTAATGACTTCTCAGCCACAGACCTCATGTGTCTATTTAAACTGTTCTGACCCTCAGTGATCAATGTGCTTATAGCATACTCAAACTTATTGGAAGAACTAGGATTGTCCATCAATTTATGAATTTTCGACTTATCCATCTTAAACAACTGTTGGACAATTTTATTTTTCATTTCATCGCAATTTATTTGGATGTTTTGCTTTTGTCTCCGAGGTTTCTTTTTGACTGGCTCTTGAGGTGGTGTGTTGTAACTTTTTCCCGGGTCTTTCCTCAAATCTTCATCCATGTTATTTTGGTGTATGGGTGACTCGGGTTGTTTATCTCTATTCATCAATCGTTTCCTCACGATATCAACAGTATCGTCAACAGATTGTGCAAACTGTGAGTTATTGTTTGCACAAGTAGCAGTATAGTGGTCAGATGCAGGTGGCCTGTGTCCTGAATAGTCTGGTAAAGGCATATCCTCACTCATATTGTAGCGTCTAGGAGTTTTGTGTGCATTTCTATCACCATAATATTGCTTATAAGATGCTGGAGGATTGGTCCAAGGGTTATGTGTGAATGTTTCTTGTTGCATATGGGGAGGTTGGCGATGATCAGTATCTCCCATGCTATTGATATGATATGAGTCTTGGTTTTGGTAGAAAGCTTCACCATAATTATTATGATCTGTATCTCTTTGATTTTGATGCAGTATGCGTCTGTCGCGAGTGAAAAGCTGCTCTCTTTCTTGTGGCATCCGTACATTGTTGATTCTGTATGGATTTCTATTGCGCTGTTCTGACTGTGCATCGTTTACACGCGGGACAGAATTGTACGGCCTTATTGGTCGATATTGTCTTGGAGTGGGTAGGATATACCTAAAAAAGTAATAAACATGAGTTGTAAAAATATAATTTCGTCAATAAAGAATTTTGCAAATCGATCCAAGTATCTCTGAATATACACATCTACACTAAACAAGCGTGTATGTCATTGGCTATAGGGTTTAATTTTAGTGATAATATTGATAGACACCTATTAGTTGGCGCGGTAACTCTTAACACAAACAAACATTGTTTTTATCGTAAAGTATTACTAACCTGGGAGTGTCAGACTGTCCGTAAGGCCTGGAGGGCCTAAAATGCGGCGTCCCAGGATTTCTTGGCCTGAAATTATGTCTGTGGGCTTCACCTCGCCATCCACCAACATTAGGATGACCTCGTCTCATAATGCGACAATTATTGCATATTCACTAATGCAGAAGTAAGATTCTTATATAGATTTTAGTTCACAACTAAATTATGCCACTTTTTGCATGTAAAGTTCATGGATTTTAAAAGAAAACAAGTTTTATCAATAACGCGCCGACTATGATGAAAATAAATCCGAAGATCCGAAATTCATACATTTGTTTGACATTTGATTATTTGATTGACATATGACATTTACGATTCAGTGTTGCCAGTACCCGCTTTTGCGGCATTACGACTTTTTGCATATTTTTAAGGATGCGTTCAAATACAAAATATTTAATGGTCTGCGGTGTGCTTTACTATGTGTTCTGTGTTTACACTACTCGAAAACGGTGAATTAATGTATGCCATGTTTGTTATCATTCTAGGCCCTGAGAGCCCCGCGAGGACGATGTGCCATTCACTAGTTGAGCCCGCGACGTCCACCCGCAAACAACCATTCGAAAACGAGAGGAGTAGACGCCGAACAACAAAACGGCAACAAGGCGGCTTGTCGCGTAACGGTAGTTTTTCTGTGGTAAAGGGTGGCTTAATGACCTTTATTATAACTTCATTCAGGACCATCACGGGTCCTGTAATTTGTCACAGGTCACTGGTGGTCACCTAGCAGTGCTTGGTGCGAGTACCCGTTGGGCTAGGACGTAGGGGAGGGTGGGGTAATTAAAACACCTAAGGGAAAACTTAAATAAAACGAAACCAAATTAAATTATCGAACCTATTTATTAATCAGTCTTTAGAAACTAATCAACAATAAGTCGTGATTTTGTTTTATTTTATTATATTCATTAAATTCTCAATATTTCTTTAGAATTTTATTTATCAGGCCGTCATAAACAAAGAAAGTCATAAATATTAAAGTGGAAACAGATTCGCAAATAACACAGCTAGGTTTTTTTCCGCAATAGAAATAAAGGGATATATTTTGCAAATACGCTAGTCCCACTTTTTCTATTTTGTATTTCCATGGAAACAGTGGGATACACTCTCCTCGTCTGGGGAGACAGGCAAACCTACGTTCCCTGTCTGTAGACTGTTCTAATTGATTTCAACAGATATCATGTTTAAATCGTCTGCTAAAGACGCCAACGCCAATATACAAGGACTTATGCAAAATAAATAAAGATTCTTATTTAATGATAAATTCTGTATTTCAATGCCATGTAACAAATAACACTGCAATAAACTGTACCGAACTATATTCTTAGTTTTTATTTAGACCAATTATCTATGTAATGTTCAATTGTTCAATTATACACACTGATTGTGTCTTTCAAAGACATATTGTGTTTACAGTTCACAGTATTGACAAATATTTATTACAGCCAAACTACTTCTTAGATTTGCTGCGGGCTGTAATAGGTATCTTCTCTCAAATGTTCCGTCGATTTTCGGCTCTCACTGAAGATTCCGTAAAAGTCAGTTTAGATGTTAAGCTTAAATTCCAGCTAATATCGAAGTGGGATCTTCTACTCCAGCTTTGACTTTCCTCAGGAACAGTACTGCTTCACGGCCGTCGATCAGTCTGTGATCGTACGATAGCGCCAAGAACATCATCGGCCTTATTTCCACCTGCAATTAAATATTCATATCAAAAACATATTTAAAAACCAGGTTTTAACCTGCCACCTACCTACTTACCCATGTTATGGTGTGTTTAAAAATAGCTATTCCGCCATCTTGGGCCGTCCAAGTTTGTCAGCAAATACCCATAAATTATTATGTTTTTGTGGGCGTGCACAAAAATAAAACTAGTCCGCCATCTTGGGCAGTCCGCCATATTGGATTTAAAATGAATTCACTTAGCTAATCATTCATTATTTTCATCAAGTGTTTGCAAAATTTCATCACAATCGGTTGAGTTTAATTTGTAAATTTTCTGTTGGTAGATTTGATCCGAACATACATGTTACATACATACTCGATGCCTCGATGGTGTAGTGAGCGCAAGCCGCGCTATTACCTATCATGCGGTCCTGAATTCGATCCCCAGATCAGGCAAGTTTCGATTTTTCCATTCAAAGTCAAAGGCTAATATATCTTTATTAAAATAGGTCCCAAATATGACACTTTTGCAAGTCAATGAAGCTCATGTGTACCTAATGAATGTCCATTATTAGCAGAGAGAAAAAAGGGTATTAAAAAACCATAACTGGCGAAGTGTATCAACTTATAGGAATGAGTGTAATAAAATGTAAACACAGACAGATTCAGGAATTCGTGTCAACACAAAGCACAGCAAAAGAAACTAAGTAAGTATACAATGCATGCTTCAAATTTATCTAACGTGCCCGCAGCCCCGATACATGGCGTCCCGCAGGATGCCCCCCAGGGTTTTAGTCGGTCGGGAAGATCCCCTTCAGGGACTTCCCATCCTGTAAGCAGATTTCCCTGGGTTAAAAAAACTGAAAAAGGTTGTTTATAAACTAACTAAGCATACAAAAACATTATTGGTATGTAAATGTATATGTATAAACTGTAAAGATGCGCCACCGTCTTCTGGTATAAATAATCCATCGGTTGTCTGGAAGAAATCGCTTATTAGCGATAACACCACCGTTTGTAAATTTATGTTTAGATTCTGTGTCCTGTAATGTTATTTAATTGTATGTGGTGTACAATAAAGTATTATCTATCTATAAGATCTAAGCGAAATTATAAACTAACTAAGCGAATTATAAACTAACTACAATTTCACAGCGACGTATTTTACACGTGTGTCAATAAATTTTAAACTAATAGTTTTCAGATATATCTACAGGACAACCATATACCTATATTATGTAATGATGATATTTTTCAGAATCTTAAAGAGGTATAATATACACCACTGCCTAACCCAACGAGGAAATATGCATAATAGTGTAATGTTTTAGGATATACCTAGTACTAAGTAGGTTTATCTACTATTAAAGTGTGCCATACCTTGCCATTGATAGCCATAGGGCGTTGGAATATAGCGTGCATGCCCAATATGGCGGACTGCGGCAGGTTGATGATGGGCATCGAGAGTAGAGAGCCGAACACTCCGCCGTTACTGATCGTGAATGTACCGCCTTGCATGTCCGCCGGCGTCAGTTTACCTGAAATATTGACAATTTGTATGGCGTCATTTACACTATAGCACACCCTGGATACTCCACTCAAATCCCATACAAAAGCCGCGTTATGATTACCTACTACACAGACACTGCACACATGGAGTTTTGTACACGCGCAAGAGTGTGCGTGAGGTGCGTCCCGAGCTCACGGGGGCTCGACGAGAGCTCAATTTCGCTCGCGGGGTGAGGGAGGCCCGATTGGTGGGCGGATCACAGTGTCCATTCTATACGTAGTATTATCTGTTCTGTGTCTATAGGTTAGTCATCAATCGAGTGCCATCGATCGCTCAGTATCAGTGACGGACGACTGATCATGTTGAATGACGTCAATCATCACATTACACAATATGATAATCATCAATCAACGCCGTGACTGTGGCAAAATTGATAGCAAATAAGCTCTAATATCAAATAAGGATAATAATCAAGGATATAATTATCAGTCTTTTGGGCTCGTTTTCGTCTTCGTCTCAAGGGCGCGTTTTGACAAGTCAGTTGCATTTCAAAAAATTTAACACCTCCCACTGTTGTCCACACTCCCAAGCGTAAAAAATAGTCATCCTGGCCGTATTCAGCTACGGTGACTATTCCTGCTTCAGTTTACCTCGAAGCTTTAGTGTTTAACTCTCTTATGGCATATGTAGCCATTTTTTACATTTCAAATACTTATTAGAAGGACATTTCTTAGTGTACCTGCTTATTTGAGTAAGATTTTGATTCAGACATACCACTCCTCGCTTTCTCAGCGAGTGCATTCATGGAGAGCTCAATCTTGGGATAGTCCATGGACTCGACGTTCCTCAGCACCGGCACCACGAGCCCGCGCGGCGTCGCCACCGCCACCGATATGTCCACGTAATCTCTGATACAAATATTGTCTTATCAGTCAGTAAATCTGACTGGATCGATACAAAACAGCGTCCGTGACCTACTGGTATATATCATCATCATCTCAGCCGTTAGTAATCCACTAGTGAACATAGGCCTCCCCCATAAAGGAGGGTTTTGCCAATACTCGACACGCTTGGCTGGCGGGTTGTCGAGCGCAGGTCGATGGTTTTTTGCAGAGGACGCTGCTGCCCGTCCTCTGGATCTGACCCTTTAGCCGGCTCTTTCAGCATCAACGGGTAGAGAGGATGGAGCCCTATTTTAAAGCCGGTAACTCTACGCCGACGCTGACGGCTACTAGTTTTATCCGGCTTAAAATCTGAATTGCCTCGGTGGCGTAGAGGGCGCATGCTCGAATGCCAATCAAGAGGTCTCGGGTTCGATCCCCAGGTCAGGCAGTGGTAAATATTGGATTTTTCCATTAGGAATTATCTCAATAACTGCCTGGAGTCTGGAACTGTGCCCGGTAGAAGAATAGGCTCGCCCCCTATTACATGGGACCAATAACATACTGGCGAAATGTGGGTGTACGAGTATCTACTATGGGACTGAGTCCTGGGTACACCTCTGCCTACCCCTACGGGAAAAAGGCGTGAATGTATGTTAAAATCTGAAGTCCCTGGGACTTTTCGCTTGGGCGCGTTGTGGGAGCTACCGTGGTTGGGATGGCATGTTAAACTCTAGTTCCCAGTTCTCTTATCAGATATGTAAGGGCAGTCGTTAGCTCCTTTTGGAGCCTTTTAGGAATGTGGGCTATGGGTTCACCACACAATCCTTAATGATTTGACTTGAGCAGTGTATCTATAATTGGTTAAAACCGTTATGTCAATGAAGAAAGCTTGCAATGGCAAATGAACCAGAGGTAGAAGTGAGGTGTTGGATCAAATTCAAACCACTATCAACAAAGCCAGCGAAGCTAAGCGTTGCTGAAAACAGAGGTAGATGGCGAAATATTTACAAGTGATCTCGATTAGCATGACCAGATCCGTCTACTGGAGCATTGGGGAAATAGGAGAAACGGTGCAAGGAGGAGCATGATCTCGTATTATTGTAGACTAGAGTTTACCTGTAAACGATGTCATCACCCATAATAACACCATTGATGACCGGCTGGTCGATGAGCGCATTGGTAGTAGCTTTAATGAATGGCGACATAAGGGACAGCTTCACATTGTATTTCTTCGTAAACTCTTTCTGGTTCACCTTGCGGAAGGCCATGATTTGACTGAAAGAAAATGTTACCTATAAATGATGTCTTCGCCAATGATGACTCCGTTTATAACCGGCTGGTCGAGCAAAGCGTTTGCACAGGCCTTCAGGAAGGGTGACATGAATGAAAGCTTCACGCCCCACTTCTTGGTGAACGCCTCAAGGTTCGCTTTGCGATAAGTCATGAGTTTGCTGAAAGGGGGAATTTATAGTCAGGGATTTTTGATAGGATACTTATCGGCGGATTGATCAGGGAGCTATATGTTTATATAGCTATGGGACTGGGTCCTGGGTAGACCTTTGCGTATCCGTTTAGAAAAAAGACGTGATTTTATTGTTCAAGTCAAGAGCGAATCGGTATCTTCCAGGCAAGCACGCATCATCGTCGATCACGTCTTCACTTACCATCAGGTGAGAGTACGGCACACCCCGGACACTCGCCTCAATCCCATACAAAAGCCGCACTATAACTACCTACTACACAGACACTGCACACATGGAGTTATGTACACTTGCAAGAGTGTCCGTGAGGTAATTTCCCATAGAAGCGGGGCTCGTGGAGAGCTCAATCTCGCTCGCGGGGTGAGGAAGGTCCGATTGGTGGGCGGATGACAGTGTCCATTCTATACGTAGCATTATTATCTGTTCTGTGACTACGGTCAAATGCTGGCCTATTCATTAATGAAAAAAAAAATGTTTAAATACACCTACCCCATATCACATTCGTTAAATGTGGTAAGCATGGCGGTAGTGTTCTGAGCTTCCTTCAATCTCTCGGCGATTCGTTTGCGCATCTTGTTCATAGGCACGGGGTGCTCCGTGCGAGTGCCTGATATCGTCTTCGATGGGTCCAGGATCCTTTGTGCTGCCAACTGGAAGGAGAGTTGACAGAAAAGAGTTGAAGCGGTTCAATTGTTTTTATTGTAGAAATATACTACAGTGGCACCCAATGATCTTTTATAAAAACTGTTGCAAGTCAAGCTGCAAGGCTTAAGTCAAGTTAGTCGCACTTTGTCATGTGCCGATGTTTGTTACGCGTCGCGTATAAGGTTTGCTGCTCACTCTCACGTAGCTGTGAACCTGTGTTTATCTCTTTCTGACAACCGGGGGTGGTATTACGAACATGCAATCGCGTAACAACAGCAGTAAATTTTGCTGTCAAACGTCATTATTTGTATGCCGTTTGACAGCAGACATTAAGCAATTATACGCTTTCCACACTTCTACTGCTGTTCGTAATAAGGGGGCGGGTTTTTTATATCTTTCATTTTTAGGGGGTCACATCTACCTATCAATTTTCAATCTTGCAAAAATGTTGATTTTTCCATACTGCTGATCAGCTGATCCATTTTGTTAACACATTCAAACTCAAACTCAAAAAGATTTGGCAAATAGGTCACGATCAATGAAGATAAACAGTAACGAGTCTACCGTGTGTTCGGAAAGATACGGTCTACAAGAACGCAGAAGAAACTTGTAGGGTTTAATTTTTTTGCAAGTGATCTAGACACACGGCAGTGTGTCCGACAAGTTCGCAAAACACCGGGCGTGGGTAGATTTTACAATATTTGGTTAGGTCACATTCGTTTGTTTGAATGCCGCGTCTAGCCACGATGTAGAAATTTCCAGGCAACTTTGTCCTCTTCACTGATTGACTTTATAATAAGCCTTCTTTAATTTTAAATAAGCATTGTTTAATATGGTCGTCGGTTGGAGGAAAAGGGACTCACAGTAGGTCCAGAGGGTCCTTTTTTAGCAGGTTTGGCGGCAGGTTTAGCCGCGGCAGGTCTCGGTGCGGCCGCGGCAGGTCTGGGGGCGGCCGCGGCGGGGGCTGCGGCCGCTGCAGGGGGAGCTGCGGCCGCTGCTGCCGGCGCTTGGCCTGTCACGTTCACCTGGAATAATATATTTGTTACTACTTTAATCAAGTACTTATAACGAAGGTTTTTCCATGTGCATTATACTAGCTGTGGCCCACGGTTTCACCCGCGTAGACATCGTTCCCGTGAGAATATCGGGTAAAAGTACCCCATGTGTTATTCCAGGGTCTAAGCTACCTACATACCAAGTTTCCGCCCAATTTGTTCATTAGTTTTGGCGTGAAAGAGTAACAAACATCCATCCATCCATCAATCTATACCAAAACCGCGCTAGATGGCGCTGGAGGTGATTTACAACTCGCAAGCGTTTTGTAACGTCTCTTTCGCAGAATGACACTTTCGCAATATATCACTTTCGCAAAATGTCTCTCTTGCAAAATGTCGCGACAGGGACTTAGAATAAAATTTAGATTTTTACAGAAAAAGAAATTATTAAACAAATAAATCCTATGAACCTTTGATATTTTTAATAAATATATCGCAATGTTGGTACTTAAATTTAAATTTAGGTAAAATTCCCAAACCCAAAATAAGTACCCAACAAAAATCATCGCAAAATCGGTTTCATTCGTTTAGGAGCTACGATGCCGGACAGACAGACATTGATACGCACAGTCACGTCACACTTATACCACCCTCCCATTTTCGGTCGGGGGTAAAAAAAAGTCATAGTATTACAAACCGTAAACAGCGGTTGCTGAGACTTGACGGCCTGTCCATCCTTGACGAGCATCTTGGCGACGGTTCCGTTGCCCGGCGACATCACTGGCAAGGCCGTCTTATCTGTCTCGATCTCTAGGACTACCTCGTCCATACTCACTGCATCACCCTCTTTCTTTATTATTCTACAAAAAAGAACCAGTGTGTTAACAAATATATTTTTTATGATAGTGAGTGACAAGACGAGCAAATCAGGTGCCTGGTAACCATCATGATTGCCCATATCAGACACAGTGCCACCTAGTGATTTAAAATTCAAAATTGTGCGCGGCACTGCACTGCGCCTGTCACGCTGAGTTGAAACTCGTCATGCCCAGTACTAGTGGTACTTCCCCAGGCGGCCCCCTGCAAGAGAGGCCTACTTACCAACAAAAACATAGATAACTGATACGTCTCCAACAAGATACCACTGTCATACTTGTCAAATGTGGCAATTCAGATTACGCCGAAATCGACGTGCCCGAGCCTGTTTCATAAAATTTTTCACGCATATATTTTCGCGCTTTTTTCTCGTTCATGTTTCACGCAGTCTATCGTCATCTCTGTTCTCACTCTTCTCTCACTCTTATCCTCATTCACACAGTTCATACAAGTCTTTTGGACGCCCCTTTCTACATAATCACTTACATTCATCCTTGTCCTTTTGGCTCTGTGTGAGTTACGCCTATACAAAGATTATTTCTTCTCTCTCAAAGCTTAAAGAGATGAAATGTCAAATGGTACTTCTTAGATTTGCTGGGCTATATAGTTGTTTCAAAAGCATGCGCAAATGCTCAATATGTGGCTGATCCTTCGATTTGAGGAAACTGCTCGACTCGTGACTGAAGATGACCTGTCGACGCTTGACTGCACCAAATGGATAAGCGGTAGTGCGTAGATTTTTTATAAGATAATAGTAATTGTAACCCCCCTTCATGGGGGAGGCCTATGTTCAGTAGTGGATTCCTAACGGCTGAGATGATGATGATGATGATGAATAGTAATTATAAACTAGTGCCTACCTATAAATTAAAGTAAAATATCATAAAATGCTCAAACATAGAAATGCTAGTTTTATTTATAAATAAAACTAGCATTTCTAAAATCCTTTCGTTTAAAATCCTTTGCTGAATTTTCAAAAATCCTTTCTACACGTTCAGATAACGGAAAGACCCTACATTCCAAGTTTCAAGGCTCTAGGATCAGCGGTTTGGGCTCGGCGTTGCATGTCAGTCATTAAAGATTTTATAATATATAGGGATATTGATTTCTAAATCTCACTTGACATCTCCAGTAGTGACAGAATCGGGGAAGGTTGGAGCCTTCACTTCCTCCACGCCGAACACTGCCGCGCTGGTGAATATGCGGCATCGTTGGACCATCTGTGGCGTCCATGTGTCGTTGAACGATGAAAGGTTTGCTAATTGATTCCTGAAATAGGAGAATTTGTTTATTTTTCTGTTGCTTTGTTGTTGTCAGCCAGCCGTGTGACCGCGTGAGTATCCTTAACATTCAACAACTTACAATCAAGCCTTCTTCTCGAAGACTCGCAGTCTCACAGGTATACACGTTTCGCCAGCATGCTATTGGTCCAATGTAATAGGGGGCGATCCTATTGTCATCTACCGGGCACAGTTCCAGATTCCAGACGGTTATTGTGATAAATCCAAATGGAAAAATCCAATAACATTGCAAACCATCGACCTGCGCTCGACAACCCGCCTGCCAAGCGTGTCGAGTATTGGCAAAACCCCCCTTTATGGGGGAGGCCTATGTTCAGTAGTGGACTACCAACGGCTGAGATGATGATGATGATAATCATTAATTTATATAAATATATATATTTTTTATATTATATTATTTCTAGATTATTGATTACCTGATGTGATATGTTCGTATTGGTATAAATTGTACGTAAGAATTTCGAGAGTGCTGTGACGGCGCAGCTCTGTATTTGTGTACTCCCGTGGCTTGTTTAATCTGTGGCAAAAAAAAAAAACAATCGATAGCCGCATATCCTTTCTTAAATCGTCTGTCCACCCGGTATGGGAAGACGTCCTACGCTTCGCTTGCCGGTCCGTGGTTTCCATTCGAGAAATTTACAGCCCTATCAGCCATCAGTTCTACGTGGTATGTGCCCTGCCCATTGCCACTTCATCTTGCTTATCCGCTGCGGGTTACGTCGGTAATTCTTCTACGGATCTCCTCATTTCTTATTCGATCTCGTAGAAAATAGCCTCATTACGAAATGTTAATTAGTATGAAAGTAAAACTGAAGTAAAATAATGAGATTAATTCTTAATTTAATGATTTGTAGAACAGGCATTGCTAAATTAAGGGTTACGTTCTGTTAGGGCTTACTTAGCAACTGGCATGTGCAATTTGAAACAAAGATAGAAAAACGTACCTAAGACCGAACCGCGAACGGGACAACGATTAATTTTACTGACGTACGTGGACCTCATGGACCTAATTTGAGCCTTCCATTTTCGAGAAGCCAGTACCTCATCTCCCTTTGTCTTTAAATCAATGCATAGCATGCCTATAAGGCCCACAGTAAGAGACCACGTTTCATAGCCTAAAGCTTCTGTATTATAATTTTAATGCTGCATAGTCGGAACTTTTGCATAGAAACTATAAGCTTTTATCTATTTCTTTTTCCCATAGTATATAATTTATTATTAATCTTTGACATTAACCTCGTAAGACCTGCGGCCCATTTATAATAATGATAGTCAGTAAGGCCGAAATATAAAACGGAATGTTCGGCCTTTTTGACAATAAAAAATTGGTCCTTTTCAAAGGAAATTCGGTCGTTATTACCAAAGCTTTCTGAATAATCTTCGGTTTTATGAAGTTAAAGACAACTTTCATAATAATGGGCCCTTTCAGAAACTGCAGGATTTTGGCGTGGACTATCTGTAAGATTTATAAACTTTTACTTACAAATATTGCGCACTTTCGCCTGAACATGATCAAAGTAAACACAAGAAATGTCTAATTTTTTTAATAATAACATCAAAATAAAACCGTAAATAAGTATAGAAAAAATCTTTATGATGTCACTTTGAAGCTCGGTTTCTTTTCTTAAAGTTTTATCTGTCAGTGGACAGAAGAATTAGATTATGTAAAGAGGATTTATTGCACACAATTTATAATTTAGGAATCATCTCTATTTCAAATTAAAAAAATAAAAATAAAAGTTCGTAGCTCGCAGTACAGTCGTAGCAGGTGCACGCTTCGAAAATTATTTGAATATATTAGCTATCCGATCATAGATGGCGCTATGTCAATTAAATTATCTACTCGTCACTAGATGGTTAACTTATTTTTTTACTACCTCTCATTTGAACCCCATTTGAACATCTCAATAGATGTCGCTAGTTCAAATTGTAGTATTGCCTTTCGCTCATAGATGTCGGAAACATATGAGACACTTGAATATAAAAAATCCTTTAATAATTTATATAACATTATAATACAGGGATATCTATAAATTACGTGTAATCGATTTGAAACAAACCCGGTCATCGTCATATTACTTAACTTATTTATTATCAATGCACTCCGCGATACCAACACTGATTTCGACATTTCTTTTGACAAATGGTCTACCATTATACCTGCAGTAATAAAATATTGTGATAATTTAAAAGATCAGTGGAGCTATGCAGGTAAACCTAATGATAATGACATTTAGCTGATTAATTTAATTTTTATAATTTTATTCAATTTACTGTATAATAATAGCTATAATTGTAATTTCCTATAATCCTATTTTGTGACTAAATTTTAATTTTTTATTTTATTTTAATTCATGTAATATAAGTATGTATTAAGATCTGTGTGATAATTGTAATTGGTTATCGTTTTTATCACAATAAAAATAATTTGAATTTGAAATTTGAATTATAATTCAGCACAAAGCTAAAACTAGCTTAAAATAGATTTTCTTGACTATGCAGAAAATTTTAGAGTACCTACTCACCTTATTTAGACATAGATAACTAACACACTCGTAATTAGGTACTTGCTACCTATCATTCATGTGCCTTCCTTTACACATACTTAGCTAAACTTATTGTCCAATATACAAACAAATAATTTGATATATATAATAGAATATTATATTATAGCCTTATCTAGAAGCAAGCATTATAGATACGGGTACTACTAAGGGATCCAATAGAATAACTAAATACCAATTCACATCAATAGATTGTTTACGGAATTTTAATCAAATCCGTATGAAAGGAGCAGCGATATTAATTCATTAGCAAAGGGTTGAGAGACTGCAGTACTATGATTCATCTTAAGGGGATGATACACTTCAGTATTTGCTAGTAATGTAACATTCTTACGAATGGTACAGGCAAAAACTCAGTGTCAAAAAATGTCTACGGCATGGAACGTTCTTGCGAATGCCCGACGCTGCGATAGACTTAATGCTCATGGCGAGTGGGTTTGTTGTAATAAAACATCAAGCGTCGTAGAAATTTTTATACATTCGCGTTTTAAATACATATGCATATTTAATGGCACAAAGGACCACGGCTGATTCAACTCAGTCGAAACGTAAATAAAAAATATTCGCTTGAAATACAATTATTATTATACGAAGACAAATCGCGCTAAAACATTTTCATAATATAATTAAAGAATATTATTAGCGTCATTAAGTCCCGTTTCTATCCAGCGTCATTTTCGAAGTTCGTTTTGATAAAACTATAAAAAAAACGGCGAACGCTCATTCAAGTGTATCTTCACCTTTATAGTTAGGTATAATACCTATCTTTTGCTTTGAGATGGGACATTAGCGTGTCCACTCAAGACGCTCTGTTATGGACCTCTTCTGTGGCTATTAGGGGTGTCTCATTGTATTTTTTGTATTTTTGCACTTTTTTCGATCTTATCCTATGCAAGTCTGTCATAATAATATGTTGGTGTATATGTAACTGCATTTTTTGACATGTTCCATGTATCTGTAAAGCCGGGACTACAGTTACGTGTTAGCGTGTTATATAACAATATTCTGTTAAATAACACCAAAGCCACGCCCACTTTTCATGTTATTGTGTTAGGTAACACAAAAACATGCCGCTGCGGACCCGGCTTCCCATGGAAAGTAGGCGTGGCTTTGGTGTTATTTAACAGAATATTGTTAAATAACACGCTAACACGTAGCTGTAGTCCCGGCTTTAGGTATGCAATAAAGTGTTTAAAATAATTATCTAACACTCACGAAGATAATGAAAGATATGCAACAGAAAGAATCGCAATTTTTGCTAAATAAAATTTCGACTTCCGATACAAGTTTACCAATCAGCTGACTAAGTAAGTATTACAATACCTTTTTATAACACTTCCTTAAGTAACAGAATCTCGCGAATCCGCCAAAAACCCCAACAAATATTAATATACAATTAATAATAACCAGCACACCCCTAGCAGAAGGGGAAGTCCCCTACTAATTTGCTAAGATTCGAGCCCGCATCTTTGATTACACGCGACGACGGACCCTAGACGGTATCGACTGCCCATTTCGCCCACTTACATAAGTACTTATTTAAAATTTTACTATTTATTTACTGATTTGATTAATAGGTATAGTTTTGAGTTTGACGAAAAATTTATCGGTTTTTAATTTTGGCGCCCACTGCATTCTGCTCAAACTCAACTCAAACTCAAAAACATTTATTCAAATAGGTCACAATCTGATGCTTTTGCACGTCAATGAATATAAACAGTAATGAGTCTACCGTGCGTTCGGAAAGATACATATTATACTAGAAGAACGCACAAGAAACTTGTAGGGCTTAATTTTTTCAAATGATAGTTATACAATATTTGGTTTGGTTACATTCGTTTATTTGGAAGGTGCCGCATGGTGGCTAAGTAGAAGTTTCCGGGCATTTTTTCCCTCTATGTACTGATTGACTTTATAATAAGCCTTCTTTAGTAAAGTAGATGTTATATAGGTTTTGAATTTACCCTCTGAGAGCCCCATTGTCTATTTGAAAAAATCTGTTTGAGTTTGAGTTCTGCTCGTACCTTTTACCTACTGGATATATAATAATAATAATATAATATAGGACAACTTCCACACACAGTCATCTGGTCCCAAACTAGGCTAGAAGCCTGTACTATGGTAACCAGATGACTGATATACATACTTATATAAGTTTATAACAGACACAGATCAAACAGACATGTTCATGCACACAAATGTTTGACCTGGCCGGAGATCGAACCCGGGGTCTGCGGCACAGAAAGCAGAGTTACTACCATCTGAGCCAACGAGGCTGTCAAATATATTTTTTATGGTCGACCACTAATTGTGTAAAAAAAAGAGATTATAATCCATAAGGATCACTTTGTTGTCCGTCCGTGTGTCCGTCCGTCTGTCACGACCCTTTTACTTGGGAACGTGTTGAGGTATCAGGTTGAAACTCATATCAAAAACAGTCCACGGTCCCTTGCTGCTGTAAAAATATCAAACTTCTCTAAGTCAACCAAATCTTTGTATGAGTAGGCCTCTATAGCAGGGGGCCGCCTGGGGAAGTACCACACCTTTGCCAGTTATTCATCCGCCAAGCAGTAATGTGCAAACATTACTGTGTTCCGGTCTGAAGGGCAATGTTACTAGCGAAATTACTGGGCATGATGAGATTCAACAACTAATATCTCAGGATGACAGGCGCAGTGCATTGCCGCGCAGAAGTTTGAATTTTAAAACACTGGGTGGCACTGTGTCTGATATGGGCAATCATGATGCTTACCATCAGGCACCTGATTTGCTCGTCTTGTCTCATTATCATAAACTTTTTGTTATTATCATAAAAAAAAAAAAAAGATACGGCAAATTTACCGAACATTTTCGTACGTTGCGCAACGGACTGAAAACCTCTAGGGTACTTCCCTTTGACTTTCATTATATTTGGCAAAAACCAAGATCTTATATCACAAGTGAAGGAAAAACTCACAAAACCGTAAAATTTTACATAAAAAAGAAAAGATTTGTAACATGTTTCCGGTATCTAGGTATGGAACCCTATACTAAGTATACTAACCAGGTATGCCTTAATAATTTATTAATTTTTTAAGTGGCTACAACATTATTGGTATGGATACCTATTATATGAAACAACAAGAAACCCCTCTTGTAGGCTCTTAAACAATTTGCTAGAAACAAAGACGAAGTCACCTTCAAATTAGTAGACAATAGACAATAATAACCAAATCACTCCCAAGGAGAAACTAAAGTATAACTTAAACATTCAAGTTTCAGATTTATATCACAAATTCCCTCAGACAATAAGCTCGATCGCATTATTGAGAAGACAAACTATAAATTCCGATGTAAACTGTAGATCTCAATAAATCGACAAGTTTCGAAGTTTAACAGCACCGGACTTACGGACGAAGAAAGTATAGTATGCCGGACCGGCCCTCTAGGGATGGCCACTGGGCACGGAATACGTATCGATAGTTTAAAGTAATATATTAATCCTAATAATAACACAGCAGGACAGTAGTTAGTATTTTGATGCAATGTACAAAAGCACATTGCAAAAATCTTTAAAACCTTTGGTTTTGCAAGAGACATTCGCTCTCATATCCGAAAACAATAATAAGGTTCGCCGACAACGGATACGCCTTGGAGGACATCATCGTAATACCACCTTGCACCTAGCGGGGGCTGTCTTTGAGCTCATCTTCTGTAGATGGTTTCAGAGATGGATCCCGATAGGTGCTATCCATTATACCTTTAGATTAGAAGCTTAAAAAGGCTTCTGCACGTTGGACTTACAATGGTCTCCGTGTACGCCTATCAAAAGACCGGGTATATCCCGCGTTTTCGAGCGATATAATAATAACGTTTACACACTAACACCCCTTAACTAGGATTCTCTAGGAAAAGTCTAAGTACGTAACTTGATCAGATTTAAGCCCATAAAGTAAGTAGGCACGGGAAGAATTTTAATTTAATTGAACCGAACATCGAGCACGACGTTCGATGTTTTGCCCACTTATCGTGAGCATTTCAGCGGAGCGGAGCATTCGCAAAAACATTACATTGCATTTTGACAGCCTCGTTGGCTCAGATGGTAGTAACTCTGCTTTCTGTGCGGCCTCGAGTTCGATCCCTGGCCAGATCAAACATTTGTGTGCATGAAAATGTTTGTTGGATCCGTGTCTGGGTATTATAAGCTTATATAAGTATGTATATCAGTCATCTGGTTACCATAGTACAGGTTTCTAGCTCGGGACCAGATGACAGTGTGTTGAAGTTGTCCCATATTATTATTTATTATTATTATTGGAAATGCTCTTGGACACTGAGCTTTTCCCAGAATTGTACCACTTGCAAGAATGTTACATTACAGCAATTGTTCAAATCTGTCACCACCTTTAGACAAGGGACCAGCTTAATTTGTGAGTTACTACGCCTAATAGAACTACCATAATATATACCCAGTAATTTCGCTTCTAACATTGCCCTTCAGACCGGAACACAGTAATGTTGCACATTACTGCTTGCACATTCACCATTATTTAAAATATTCTTACTTTAAGGTATCACATTGAAGTACAACACTAGTGCGGTGTTTGCGAGGCAAGTCGGAGCTTAAAGCTGAAACAGTAGCTTACTTATTACCTGAGATGGCACAACTTGCTCTACCACGTCTTACTGGCATAAGGTGGTAGCTGCTAGTTTGTTCATTTTATTTACGAGTATGCTATAAAATAAAATGCATAATTATCAAACATACAAAAATATTTATCAATCCATATTGTCAGTCTCAGGTCGCCAGGATTCTTACAAGGCCACCTACGTGACCTAACGACTGACATGACTTATCTTGGAAACGGCTCGCGGGATTTGGACGAGAGATTGTATTTAGATTTTATTTATACTCGTAAGTAGGTATATCTATTCTACATCTATAAAAATAAACATTGTTTTAGATATCAAGAGGTCCCGGGTTCGAACCCCAGGTCAGGCAAAGTGTTAAATATTGGATTTTTCCATTAGGAATTATCTCAATAACTGCCTGGAGACTGGAACAGTGCCCGGTAGATGGCAATAGGCTTGCCCCCTATTACATGGGACCAATAACATACTGGCGAAATGTGGGTGTATATCTACTATGGGACTGAGTCCTGGGTACACCTCTGCCTACCCCTTCGGGAAAAGAGGCGTGAATGTATGTTTTTTTTTAGATATTAAATGTTAAATAGATATTTAGCTTAGAAGGTAAGAAAAAAATCAATAAACTTTCCAAAATAACATTATCTACTGTAGGGTTATTATGTAATGCGTGTATGGGGGCATACACGTTGTCAGGTTGGCCGAGTGTAGGGTTGATGTTATTTTGCGAAGCGCATGCTACGGATTCTGAGAACGTTATGGTGGTTTTATGGAAAGTATTAATGGCAACGTGAGATTTCATGTGCGAGGGCGCGATGGCAACACAGGGAGGTGGATGCCAGCGCAACAGATGATTGTAGAGCGAGATTGAAGATGGTGGGCTTGGAATAAATCATGTAAAATATGCTGAAGTGTTCGAGTATTATTTAATGGAAAAGGCACGTTTACACTACCTATTTATTTATTTAATTTAATATGAGTCAACTTCCACACACAGTCTTCTGTGGTTCTACTCGCTCCATAATATAGAGGTACTCGTACTAACTACTTCTAATTAACAGTTTTCTTCAATTCGACTTTACTCATTTTTTTTCACATAATTTTTAACGAACAGCAACGCCATATACAGCATTATTCACCCAGGTTGTTAAACGCT
Organism: Hemistola chrysoprasaria; assembly: GCA_947063395.1. NCBI lineage: Eukaryota > Metazoa > Arthropoda > Insecta > Lepidoptera > Geometridae > Hemistola > Hemistola chrysoprasaria. The sequence goes on along the minus strand of OX346728.1, from coordinate 10,535,426 downwards.
TATACTTAATAAGCCAGGCTCCGGAGGCTGCTCCTAAACAACGAAGTATTAATAACTTTAAGACTTCGCAACTTGACCGTCCGTGCCACCTAGCGGTAATCATTTACCCGTTACTAGTAGATCGTAGGAATGAACTTCTAATAGGTAAGCTAGACATTATATTTTGATAACAAAAATAGACCGACAGAGAGCGAAGTGTCTCCTTTTCAACTTGGGCAAAAGTTCTTTTGTATGTCTGTCCATTCGGCTGTTTTCCTGTACAGATCGAATTTCTCAACCGATTCTTGTGAAAAGAGTTGTTGGTTAAAATCAACCACGTCGTCGTTACATTTTCTTCTTTTATGGACCCACACCGGCCCACACGAATGTATTGCCAGTGTCAAGTTTTGTATTTATAGCTTGCTTACACGGGACATTTATGGACTCACACGTTAGTGTATTTGCCAGTGTCAAGTTGTATAAATTTTCAAGTTAATATGGCCAATTAGTCAATTCAGAGTCCGGGCAAGCCCAGTCAAGTCGCAGCTCTAGTAAAGTGGTGGTCTTTACAAGAAGCTGCCGGAATTTTGGTGGGAACACGAAAAATCACATTTCAACTCTCACATCACTTGCCAAGAAACTTGTGTATCTTTGAAAACAGTCAACACGTAATATTCCACCATTATTACATGTTAAACACTCTAAAATGCACTGATAATGGATAAAGATACGCGAGACAAACTGTACTCTTCGGCTTCCCGCCAAAACTTCCGACGATACATTATAATTTTGATTTTATATAATAGGCATTATATTCTTAATTTTTTGGTATTGCCATTCGCCATTAATTATAATATTTTTTTTTATGATAGATATGACAAGACGAGCAAGTCAGGTGCCTGATGGTAAGCATCATGATTGCCCATATCAGACACAGAGCCACCCAGTGTTTTAAAATTCAAAATTCTGCGCGGCACTGCACTGCGCCTGTCACCTGATATATTAGTTGTTGAAACTCGTCATGCCTAGTAATACGTAAATGTTATTATGTAAATTAAGCAAATGTTGCTTTGTATACATTTAAGGAGTTTTCTTTAAAGTCCATTGAAAAGTTACATTTGGGGTTGCGTTTTTTAGAGGACACAATTTTATTTTTTTGATGTGTAGGGGGGGTCAGTGTAAAGCTAAAACCAAGTTTGTGGGGTCGCCACCCTTGTCCCACGGCCACCATCTTGAAAAAATGGTTTTTACGTTATATCTCTTAAACTATTTATTTGATAAAAAAAATGTTTTAACATTTTTTGTTGCAAATTAAATTCTCTACAACTTTGGTCCAGTAACTTTTTGTCGTAGAACTATAAATAAAAAAGTTATAAGTGAAAATCTTCAGAAATTCGAAAAAAAAAAAATATATTTTTCGATGTAACTTTTTTTTATCATTTTACGAAAAAATGATATCTGACCATTTTTGTAGATCGTTTTTTGAGGACCAACTTTTATTTGCATCATTTTTTCATTAAGTCAATAGCTAAGGTTTTACAGCGTTCCGAAGTGAGTACTATTTTTTAGTACTCTTAACTATACCTATATTATACGTGTGTACTAATAATATGTCATCAGTTATATTTTTTTTTTTTAATTTATAATTAAAAAAATTATAATAACAAAGTAAAAACAATAACTGATGATATAATATTATTAGTACACACGTATAATAGATGTTCTATATTTTGACTTCCGGAAGGCGTTTGATAGGGTCAATAATGATATACTGCTGACTAAATTGAGTACTATGGGATTTGCTCCTGGTCTCCTTCGCTTACTCGCAGACTATCTTCGGGATCGTCAGCAGTATGTCAAGCTCAGTTTATACGAATCACGATCTTATCACACGCGTTCCGGAGTCAGTCAGGGCTCTATTCTGGGGCCGCTCCTGTTTCTAATCATGATCAATGATATTCCCACCGTTCTCCAGCACTCACAATGCCTTCTTTACGCAGATGACCTCAAACTTTATGTAGAAGTTAAGTCAGAAAGTGATTGCCTGAAATTGCAGCAGGATATTGACGCGGTACACGAATAGCGTGTTTTCAATGGTATGGAATTCAACATGAACAAATGTCATGCTATGACTTTCGGTCGAATGCGACGTCCCATACTACATAATTATAATCTCGACGGAAACAACATCTCGCGATCATTGGTTATTAGAGATCTGGGTGTGGCATTCGACCAAAAGCTAACATTTCACCACCATATCATAGAACTTGCCGAAGAATCATTCAGACGGTTAGGATCTCAGAAATTCACGAGACCTACACAACCAATACGTGATAAGAACCATTTATAGTACATTAGTCCGGAGTAAACTTGAGAGCAGTTCGCGTATGGAGTCCGTATGAAAGCACATATACCCTACTCCTTGAAAAAGTTCAAAAGGCATTCCTGCAATACCTGTACAAACGGATATATAAATACTATCCCTTTATGTATCCAACAAAATTTCTTTTAGGTTGTCTATCTTATAACTCACTAGAAGTCAGAAGGGGCACACAACAAATGATCGTGATGTCCAAAATCCTTCGTGGAAGAATTAACGCACCAAAGTTGCACGATGAGCTGTTTCGATTGTATGCCCCAAATAGCTACAGTAGGAACAGAAAGCATAAGCTGCTTGACGTTCCATGGTGTCGCACTACAGCACGTGCCAATGCGCCCATACCACGCACTCTACGAGTAGCAGCATTCAACGCTCTCTTGGACCACAATCCCGACTTTGACTTGTTTGCGGATGAAGATATTAATTGAGTGTCTGAGGTACTGCGAGCGTGATGTATGACTGGTATTTTTTTTTTATCCTTATATTTTTATAATAATTTGCTGTGTAATTTCTTTTATGATTACTTTTTTTTTTCTTCCTTAATTTTATTTTAATCATTGTTATTGGTGTAACTAAACCGTTTTGATTAAATAAATAAATAATATAGGTATAGTCAAGAGTACTGAAAAATAGTACTCACTTCGGAGCGCTGTAAAACCTTAGCTATTGACTTAATGAAAAAATGATGCGAATAAAAGTTGTTCCTCAAAGAACGATCTACAAAAATGGTCAGATATAATTTTTTCGTAAAATGATAAAAAAAAGAAAAATATATTTTTTTTTCTCGAATTTCTGAAGATTTTCGCTTATAACTTTTTATTTATAGTTCTACGACAAACAGTTACTGGACCAAAGTTGTAGAGAATTTAATTTGCAACAAAAAATGTTAACAATTTTTTTTATCAAATAAATAGTTTAAGAGATATACCGTCAAAACCATTTCAACCCCTATTTTCAAGATGGCGGCCGTGGGACAAGGGTTGCGACCCCACAAACTTGTTTTTAGCTTTACACTGACCCCCCCTACACATCAAAAAAATAAAATTGCGTCCTCTAAAAAACGCAAGGTAAGGCCTAAAAAATGTAACATTTCAATGGACTATTATACTTTTCTACAGTTCTCATGATCAATCAGGAATGGGTAAAGCTACAAGCTTTATGTGGAAGCTATAATTGTATTTTCTTGGCAAACTGAAACTCAAAATTCAAATAAGACTTAAAAATACATTTTTATAACGTCAATAAATCATATCAATTACTAGTAGTGAATTTTCCGTATATTCGGAAATATACCTCTACAACAAGAACGTTTAATTTTTTCAGCTGCGAGTTTTACAATATTTGGTTGGTAATTAGGTACAATAATGGTGCCGGGTGGTGGCTATGTAGAAGTTTCCAGGCATCTTCGTCCTCCATGTATTGGTTAACTTTATAATAAGCCTTCCTTAATACAGTTAGCCGTATAGGTAATAAAGTAACATAGTTATAAATCAAAGCGTCAAGACTCTATTCAGGCTCTCCAAAGCACTAACTTAAATAAGCATGAACGCACATTGAGAATCTTTGTCCCGCGATTTCACTTGCTGAAAGAACCCTTTGTGAAATTCCGGGGTATAAATTACATGTTTTATCTATGCTACTACGTCAAACTGTAGCCCAATCGGTTCTGCAGTTTTTGAGTAAATTGATAACACATAAAAAGAGGTAAATAAACATATACACAAACTTTCGAACTTATAATATTAGATGGAATCTAAGAATTCTTGGTTTTGCAACAGTATATATCAATCAGTAGGTTAAAGCCACCTTTTAAAAATGTTAACTGTTGAATAAAACTATAGATTTTAAGATGTTGAATGGATATAGGTAAAATCTATAGCTTTCAACGTTTTTATACCATAGGTCAGCAAGAAGACGGTGAACCTGATAATAGCGAGCGGTTACTGTCGCCTATGGATACTTGCAACACCAGCGGTATTGCCGACCCTTCAACACTCTATTCACTCTCCTTTTGAAGAGTCCCATGTTGCAGCTCAACGAGAAGAACGCAGCAGGGAGATCATTCCACAGTTTGCACGTACACTCTCAGCTAAATGAAAAACTAATGTTCAGCTTTCTTGGTCCAAGGGTTGGGTAAATGATAAATAGTGTCAGTCAATTCTTTAATTTTTATGTAAAGAGTTTAGGGAGATGTTTTGTTTTTCATTGCTTCAAATTATTACTTTAGTTAAAATAAATGTTCCTTGTTTGCAAAATTTTGGAGTAAGCTATACATTCCTTCCTTCTACATTTTTCCTTTCGTTTCTTCCTTATAGACTTTCCTTACTGCAAAAGTATAATATACTTGGGTAGGTTCTCCAATACGAAGCTCTCAGGAAACGGATCTGTGAGCCATTGTGATCGTGAGACGGGAAGCAAGACTTCCCTTTGGCGATAAATTGTAAGTTTTGGCACACTCGCCTTTGCAGATACGTGCGGGTGCCTCACTTGGTCGAGGAAAACGGGGTCGCTTCTTGCGAATAATATTATGATTAATTATAATAATATTATCGTATACATACCTACATACAGTCACGCCCTGTTTCCGTATTTCCGTATTTATTAGTAGAAAAGCTTTTCTATAAATAATAAAAATTAAAGTCCTTACTGACTGACAGACTGATACACTCATGCATCGAAGCCTAGCCCTGACTTTTGGATCTTAGCTGATTGCCCATAGTTTTTACACTTAAATAAAATAATAAAACCATAATACCTACGTAATACTCGCCTAGGGAATAATTCAATATGGTCATGTAACTGGAGAGTGAATGCAAAATCTCTGAATGCGAAATTATTATTAATAAATTTACACAAAAGAAAGCTCGAAATTTGTAAAACAAATGAATATTCATAAAAAACCACCCACAAAGTTGCCAGTCCGAAAATAATTTCCTTTTTTCTCAAAAACAAGGAAGTGACATAACGAGTGCCGTGGGCAGGGTGCAGTCGCCGCCGCGCTGTCGGGAAAGTTCTTAACCTCATTAAATATCGAATAATTCACGACATTTACATAAGGAAAAGATAAAGACAAGACGCGGGCCCCAATGCCGCCATTTTTCTTTTTTGAACGGAGGGGAGCCAAGAATAGGGGTGTGCCGTTGTACCGTATCGAGACTTGCGAATTTATTGCGCTCATTCAGCTTACGATTCATTGCGTAATTCCGAATGTTGGGGCTTTTTTCGTGTTTTCTCCCCCTTAACGAAACTCGTTGCGGAGTTGCTGTGGTTGCCGTTTAATGTAATGGAACGATGATTATGATGTTATTGCTTTTTTATTTCCTATATTTGAATTATAATATAATTCAGCTCTGCAGTGAAATGACGGTGTTTGATTTGTTACTCTGTATTATAAAAATATATTTATTGTATCCTTATATTTTATTTACATTGTATTTTAAAACATAAAATATAAAATAAATAAATGACATATTATGTACTTAATAATATTTTAATAATGTACCTTTTCGCAACCCTATTTGCTACTTTTAAATAATTAACCGTGACAACGGTCATAATCACATAAATCTAGGCAGCTCTATAACAGTAACTAACAGGCCGGAAACAAATAAAAATCATCAAAACAAGAAAGTAAATAAACACTTTTTTGATTTGACATGCCTATTCAACCTTATCTCTTTTTACTAAAGTCCATTCAGCTGGAAAAGTAGAAGTTTATACTGGCCAGTGACAGTTCAGTTTATAAATAAATTATTGTTTTATAAAAGGTTCAGTCACGTGGTTTGTTTTTTAAACGCCTCTGGCGAGTGGAACTACTTGGACACAACTTATTAAAAAATCAGAGTACGGTACAAATGCCAGCGAAAATGATGAGCATGCTTTTCAAAGCAGACGCTCTGAGCACAGAGAAAAGATCAAAATGGCGTGGCTTCTTGTGTCTGAGGCATTTAGACTGATTTTACACAGATTTTGTGTCAATTTGACTAGAAAGACACAATCCTATGAAAATTTTAACAAACCGATGTTTTGTGTTCACCTGTTTCCTCCGAATACAATTAACCCATTATATAATAAATTTATGTCCTGATATTTTTAAAGTAAAGTAAACTATGTATCTGTCATTTGAGTTTCTCTTATAAACTCTTGGATTTTTAATAGCGAACTTCTAAAAATTTCAGATTTACTCGCGTGATTAGACGTTCTCTAAAAAAAGTGAAGAGTATATAAACAAAAATAAAATCATAGAGACATAGTTTACTTCATCTTCAAAATATAAATATAATATCACATTAAGGTTTACCATATTCAGAGGGCATGAGGGAATACAAAACATCGTTTTGGTAAATTTTCCATAGGTGTGTGTCAAACTGTTAAGAGGTCCCCTTTCCTGTTAAGTTTAATAACCATCTTGTATTATCAATGCCTATATATACTCAGATACATGTCAGTTACTGTACTATAGTCATTATTAGGGGTATTTTCAAGCAGTATTCTCGAGAATACGCCACTTTAGTTCTTGTGCCTGCAAATGGAGGAAAGCGGAAAGAATAGTTTTATGGAGGACGTTTTCTATTTGAGGTCAATTGTGTTCTTTGTCAATTGTGTGTAAAAAAGGCTTTCGCAATTTTAATATAAAACGCTGATTTTATATTTTATTTGCATTTATTGTTATTTTAACAAATAAAACAACAAAAAGTAAAAAACTTATTCTTCCTTTACTGATTTAGGCATTAAATGTTATATTGATTTATTGAATAAAAAAATTATTAAAAAAAAACTAGAACTAATAGATAGTGTAGGTAGGTAAGGCATTAATATTGGCTGCCTTATTGCTCAGAGAAATCTCTTCTAGACAACCATCCAGAGAGAAAAAAGAAATACATGAAGGACACGGCGTGGTTCCTTCAACTTCCTATTTCTACTAATATTATATATGCGAAAGTTGCAAATCAAAATCAAAATCATTTATTTAGTATACAAAAGTTTTACATACATATAATTGGTGCCCTACCTCCTGCCCCGGTAGCACAGTGACCATGGAAAACGAAGTCTCAGGGGGTTAGAACGAGACAGCAGATATGAATTGTTCGGGCGCGAAAGAAGGAAAAAACGGGGAATGCTAGTTATTCCCGTGCAATGCTAGGCGGGCTGGAGAAGCTTGAGCTGTGGCCCAGGAGGCAGTTCTCTCCAGATAAAATTTATGATAAATAATGTTTGTGTGGATGTTGATAGGATTATAGATAGAAAAACACTTTATTGGTACACCACAAAAATAATCCTTAAAATTAAAAATACATCAAACAAATAGTGTAACAATTTGCGGTCTTATCGCTAAAAGCGATCTCTTCCAGATAACCGTGATTATGTTACAGATATAGACTGTGTCGATTCTAATCTTGAACAAACTTTGAAAGGTCTAGTCAAATCTCTAAATGAATTAGAATAGGATTTATCTAAATTAGTATAACGAAACTCGTGTCCTACTAGCAGCGAATGGCCACTACTGACCGAGAACGGTTACTCATTTGCATAAGAATATGGGGGTAGGGCGTCTTTTAATCTTCACTACTTGTTACTACTTGTTCTGGATATACATACTATAGGTTTTCATGGATATTCTTGAATACTACATGGGGCTCTTCAAAAGGAATAGAGTGTTAAGTTAATAAATAATAATCATCATTTCAGCCGTTGGTAATCCACTGCTGAACATAGGCCTCCCCCATAAAGGGGGGTTTTGGCAATACTCGACACGCTTGGCTGGCGGGTTGCCGAGCGCTGTTCGATGGTATTTTTTTGCAAAGGACGCTGCTGCCCATCCTCTGGATCTGTTAACCCTTAGCCGGCTCTTACGGCAATCACGGGTAGAGAGAGGGGAGCACTATTCTAAAGCCGGTAACTTCACGGCTATATTATAATAAATAATAATAATTTGTATTTATACTCTAACAGAACGGGTTACATCAATTACACTGCTCGAGTCAATTCATAAGGGTTATGTGGACAACAACACATTGTCAGAGTTTCAAGTCGCCAAGGCCTCTGACATGACCTAACGACTGCCCCCAACATATCTTATAGGAAACAGCCGGGACCTACAGTTTAACGTGCCATCCGAAACACGGTAGCGCCCAGGCGAAAAGTGCACATGGTGAGATTCGATCCAGGGCCTCCGGATTTAAAGCCAGGCATATTCCCGCCGGACCACAGACGCTACACAGAGTGTTGGTCGGGTCAGCAACATACTGACAATACCCCTGATGTTGCAGGTATATATAGGCGGCGGTAAACGCGACCAGTCAGGTAAAGCTGTAGAGGCCATCTGAGGCCAACAGCATAGATCATTAAAAAAAAAAAAAAAAAAAAAGACCCGTCAGGCACACCGTCTGCTTGTGCAGCCACCTATAAAAAAAACTTGGTACACTAATTTTATGGTGCCACACCATTTCACCTTCTGGAACATAAATATAGGTATATAGGTACAACCATAGAGTATACACAACCTAACACTTTTTTTTTTAATTTCTTAACGAAAACAAAGGAAAGGGCTTTGTCGCTGTACGACCACATCGCCCAGTACAAAAATGTTATAAAAAAATCATATTATTCTACTTAAGTTTAAATAATCTATATACAAACGATAAAATTCTTTACATTTATCGGATACAGAGTAGGAAGGAATACTATTACAAAGACCAACTTCGAGCGATCGACATCCAAACACTGACCTACGGTCAACCATCTACTTATATCAAAAGACGTACTGTGATTCACTTAAATTTTACTCACGTGGGTTTTACTTAATGTTGTCGCCCCGACAACATTCACATAAACTTCAGACTCGCGCCTGAAAATATGCTGTGAGTGTATAATGTATCCGCATAATTAATGACACCACGCCACCGGGGCAGTCAAATAAAAAAAAATTGAAGTAGTTTAGGTAAGAAAATTCATATAGGCAAAGTCACAGGCACCCTATAGTACTAAGTAGTTTTCCCAAATTACTAGGGCAGGCGACCCGTCTTGGGGCGGGCGGGTGCGGCCGGAGGGCGGCACTTCCTCCGGAACTGATACTAACGTCGCACCAACTCTAATTGATCATCAACGAGCAAATTAATCACATTTCTCTTGTTTACTCATTGAATCAGGTGCATTTAAACATTAAATTATTTATGATTGACTAGCTATGCCCCGCGGCGTAGTCTTCGTTCCCGTGGGAATTCCAGGGTCTAAACTATTGGTTCAGTAGTTTTGACGTGAAAGAGTATCAAACATCCATCCATCCAGCATCATTCTATATTTTATTAAAAAAGTATTACACTATTAATATAATATATCTCCGTGAAGTAATACTCGTATGATGCGGAAAATTATTGGAAATGACTCAAACTGGAGAAAGTACAAGAGGGAAACGCTATGAAAACTTTTTTAAGATTACTAAACTCCTTTCATTTTCCACATAATATCAGCCCGCCTAGCATGACACGGGGATTACTAGTTTTCCCCGTTTTTTCTGCTGTCTCGTCCTAACCCGCTGGGACTTCGATTTCCCTGGTCACTGTGCTACCGGGGCTGATCCAATGAATAGGTACCTACTAAATCCACAAATTATGGTCTCTTACATAAAACAATATACTATTTATATTTTAGCCTAGATAAGTACCAGTTCATAGTGATGAGATTCCTCCGTTACAATTAGTTTACATTCCTCCGTTAACAATATAGCTTAGAAGACTAATTTGTTTGTACTGTACTTTAGGATTTAAAAGTTTATGCGAGCCAATATTTATGGGTTTTTATTACAAAGTAGATTATGTGTAAATATCATTATGCTTTTAAATCTTATGCTAATAGTTTTTTTTTATGATAGTGAGTGACAAGACGAGCAAATCAGGTGCCTGATGGTAAGCATCATGATTGCCCATATCAGACGCAGTGCCACGCAGTGTTTTAAAATTTAAAATTCTGCGCGGTACTGCACTGCGTCTGTCACCTGTCATGCCCAGTAATTTCGCTGGAAACATTGCCCTTCAGACCGGAACACAGTAATGTTTGCACATTACTGCTTGGCGGATGAATAACTGGCAAAGGTGTGGTACTTCCCCAGGCGGCCCCCTGCAAAAGAGGCCTACCACTACAAATTTATGACAATAAACATCATGGCAAAATATGTGTGCCTAATAATATAATGCGTAGTGATCATTATGCTGAATGTTGTTATGCCAAAGTATTTTATGACAGTACATATTATGCGTTTCATTAGTAAACCGGTAGTAATAACCCTAGAAATGTTAGAACAAGTGACCGCAGGTGCCCTTCTCGTCATGTTATGAAGCGATGCGTGTATAAGCTGCCTTTACCAGCAGCCATCGGTAGATGCCTGCTGAGACTGACTACTTGGCGCCGGACACTCCGTGCGGTGTGAGCTACAGGAGATAGCGGGTGAAACAATAGTGATAATGTTTTTATTTTTAGATTTCCGTACCTAAAAAGGAAAAAAGGAACCCTTAAACGATCACTTTGTTGTCCGTCTGTTAAGACCCTTTTTTTCGGGAATGCGTTGAGGTATCAAGTTAAAAGTTAAAACTTCCCGTTCACTGTCCCTTCCTGCTGAAAAAAATCAAATTTCTAAGTCAACGCTATCAAAAAATACAATAAGCAAGATCTTATGTCATAAGTGTAGGAAAAAATCCCAAAACCGTAAAATTTAAAAAAAAATAATTGATTCCTAACATGTTTGTCGTTGCTAAGAGTGAGCCCGGTGTGACGTCATCGGAGATGGTCTGGTCGCACGATATAACATGCTCGTACATAACATTATTAGAGATATGCTAAGTAAGTAGTACTTAGCAATTAAGTAGCAATTTCGTAGTAAATAGTAATTTCCAGAAACAAAATCCGTGAGGTAGGTTGTAGGTATTACAAAAAGTGAAAAGTTACGTTTTATAATAACATACATTCACGCCTTTTTCCCGAAGGGGTAGGCAGAGGTGTACCCAGGACTCAGTCCCATAGTAGATACACCCACATTTCGCCAGTATGTTATTGGTCCCATGTAATAGGGGGCGAGCCTATTGCCATATACCGGGCACAGTTCCAGACTCCAGGCAGCTATTGAGATAATTCCTAATGAAAAAATCCAATATTTAGCACTATGCCTGACCTGGGGATCGAACCCGGGACCTCTTGATTGGCAGTCGAGCATCCGCCCACTACGCCACCGAGGCAGTCTTTTATAACATTAGGCAATATCTATCTAGCTCAGACGTTACCATTTCATAAAGTGATTCAGTATTATCCATGAGGTCCCATTATACTATTCCAGGTTTTTTTATTTATACGCTACAAATAATCTTCCAGAGTCGACATGAAAGTCTGGCTTCTAGAATTTAGCCACTACTACAAGAAGTTAGGTTAATTGAATTAGTAGGCTAGTCCAAATTGACGTTGAACCGTTGAGTCATACGAAGACGGATCATTTACCTAACTAATTTGTGCATTCAGCGCCTACCGCTAGATCATGTCACGGCATTTATTATGCTCGTAGCAGTCTTATTCAAAGCGGCAGCGACCGTCGCATCTTATGGTTTAATTTTATTTATTTTTCGTAGAAGCGTTATTGCCACTGTCAGTGCTTTTTGTTCAAAGTAGGCATACGCTACTGAGATGAAGCGGTTTCCCGTTTATCGCTTGTAAGTTGAACCACACAAAATAATATAATATGTAGTACCTACTTGGCAACAGATAAGTGGACAGGCCGTGTTCATGTGCAGGGAAACGTGATACTCTGTTTATTTATCTGTGCGATACAAATGGATATCTTCTACTGCGGATTAATTAATCGATTTTAGTTATAACAGGTAGTTATATAGGTACATATGTAATTTCTTGGGTGATGAAATTAATAGCAAAAGTTTTATTCATAGCTTTTTAATAATTCTTGCTACTTTATATTAACTATATAATACATGACTGCCTCGGTGGCGTAGAGGGCGCATGCTCGACTGCCAATCAAGAGGTCCCGGGTTCGATCCCCAGGTCAGGCAAAGTGTTAAATATTGGATTTTTCCATTAGGAATTATCTTAATAACTGCCTGGAGTCTGGAACTGTGCCCGTTAGATGGCAATAGGCTCGCCCCCTATTACATGGGATCTCAGATCATATCTGTGCATGGCACCAATAACATACTGGCGAAATGTGGGTGTATCTACTATGGGACTGAGTCCTGGGTACACCTCTGCCTACCCCTTCGGGAAAAAGGCGTGAATGTATGTTATGTTATAATTATGTAATGTAAATTAGATTTTAAGCTGACGTGTATTTGATAATATTGTCTAACAAAACTAAGTTTATTTATACTTACTTAGCAATAATCTAAAAATTCATATTTTTTTCTTTTACTTTCCCTGTACACTGAATGTAGATATTTATATAGACGTTATCTTGGCTCCCCTTCACAAATACTGCGGTTTACGCTCGTAATCTATTCAAATATTGAAATTGAACAGTTATGGTATACCACATTTACGAAGTAGCGATACTGCGTGCGCTTCCTGGTTTTGCTTCCATACTGATCTATGATTAATGAATTTATTTTAACCTAACATACAATCACGTCTTTTTCCCGAAGGGGTAGGCAGAGGTACCCAGGACTGTTCCCATAGTAGGTTCCTCTGCCATACACACATATTTCGCCAGTATGTTATTGGTCGCATGTAATAAGTAGGGGGCGAGCCTATTATTACCATCTATGGGCATATTCTTAGACCCTAGGCCTAGGCTTAGATAGGTACTTTATTGGTTCATCACAAACAATAAAATCTTTATTTATTTATTTAATCAAACGGTTTGATTCGAATTGATTTAAATTCAACACCTGTTACTATACTTGTCTTAAAACTAATTACAATTCATTATAACTAGTGTAACAATGGGCGGTCTTATCCCTTAGAGCGATCTCTTCCAGACAACCGTGCAGGATGATGAGCGATCCGTAATAAAGATTTGGTCGGTGATGTGACAGAGGACTATAGTAGTATTTTTTAATAAATAAATATAGAATCATAAATATGACTAAAATACTTACTTGGTCTTTATACCTATATACATACATACTTAGAGATAATTCCAAATGGAAAAATCCAATAACACGCTGTTTGACCTGGGAATCGAACCCGGCACCTTATGACCGGCAGTTGGACTTACTTCCACTACGTCACCGAGGCAGTCTATTTTACCTAATAAGAATTTCAAATTGATTTTTCTACACGCACTACCTTTACTTACTTATAATAGTGTTTGTTACCAAATCATTCTAAAACTAAGCACTGAATACAACACACAACGCCATTGAAGTAAGTATATGAGAAGCATTTTTAAAAATCCCATTGCCACCTTTGTTTTCACCAGTGGTGATAAGTGGGACAAATTCTGAAAAAAAAAAAAAAACTGCCAGTCGTCACCATTGGTGACAAAAGAGGTTGGAACTAACATGAAGTATCCCTATTTCAGAGGATGAAACCGCGGGCGCAGCTAGTGTTATATAACTGGAGAAAAAACCTGGTCCCAGGTAACCTTAGACTGTTTATCCTTTATTGCCGGTAGAGAATGTTATTCGCAATAATATTCTTAAACATAACTTATCGCCGACATATCCCTCTTATCGCTGGTTAATTTAAAATTTGATTTGAATAAAGTGAGGTTAAGCAGCAAACAATTAATGTGCAAACATTACTGTGTTCCGGTCTGAAGGGCAATGTTGCCAGCGAAATTACTGGGCAGGGCGAGGTTTAACAACTAATATCTCAGGGTGACAGGCGTAGTGCAGCGCCGCGCAGCATTTTGAATTTTAAAACACTGGGTGGCACTGTGTCTGATATGGGCAATCATGATGCTTACCATCAGGCACCTGACTTGCTCGTCTTATCACTCAATAACATAAAAAAAACTACGTAACGTTAGTAGTATCTAAAATTAGCTTAATTTATTATAATTAATGGCTGTGCTTAAAACATTATTTATGCACATTTTAAAATCTTATTATAAGGCCTATCAACTACGAACCTATCAACTAAAACCAAAATTATTATTTAAAGGTCGATGTGACCCTGAAACCAACAACTCCTTTCAGGGAGCATCTTATTATTAGCCCTGTATCTGTCCCTGTGCCCTGTGTATCTATATGTGTGTGTCAGTAGCACTAAAGCGAATATCTGACTCATGATTTGAATATCATATTAGGTTATTATTAAATTCAGCTTTTATATTCTACACAAATTATAAGTTTATGCTTCCTCGAGATTTTTAGCTGACTGTGCTTAACAACCTTTGGAGGAACACGAAATGAAATAATTGTATTAAAATATGTCGTGGAGGAAACGAGAATCAATGTATGTAAAGGTACTCGTAGTTTTCGAGAACAATGAGCCTTTGGAGGATACGGAAAAACCCTGTATAAAGGATATGTAGCCTCCTTTTTTTTCCTTTCAATTCTCTACGGTTGCCTAGAGCATTATTTATTTTAAAAACCTTTGGGTTTAACAAAAAATTTAAAGCCATCAAAATTAAAAACAACGTTCATTCATCTTGCAAGACATGGTTCACATCAAAGGGGCGAGAAGGGGTTGCCATAGCCCTCCCTTAAAGTAAAGGAAAAAAATCGCCAAGTAAAGACGCAATTACTCCTTGCACAAGTTTCTAAACACATATAACGAAGCAATATATTTAAAGAAATATGGTTCAGAATCGTTTAACTTTCTGTTTCGTTAAGTTTGTTTCAAGATCCGCTAAAAGCCAGGCTGCATCAAAGAAATGCTTCTAATGATTCTATTGATAGCTCAGGTTATGTATGTGTGTATGTTTCGAGAATTTTTTTAGCAAATTCGCCTGTGTGAGTGCAAGGAGGGTGAAGCTAAGAGTTGCTTTCTTCGACCCTTCGTTTCTTATACGACGATTGAGTCGTCTTGATACTTATTGGTGTTACTTTGTAAAATAATTCCATGGGTTCTAGAAATTCAAGAATTTAGATGTAAACCTTTCTTAGATAACTCTGATGGAGTTTTAAAATATTTCTGCCTTTATTTGAACTATAATAGTCCAGAAAATTTAAGAAGTACCGTTTGACGTTTCATCTTTTCATGTTTTGAGAGAGAAGGAATAAATTTGCATACTTAGGCGTTTTATTGCATTATGATTTTTATCACAATGTACAATTCCTAATCAATAAATATAAATTTAAATCTTTCAAATAAGAACTGAGAGACAGTTGTTCTTAGATTTACTGGGCTGTAATTTGTAATTTTGTACCCAATTTAAAAAAAAATGCAGTTTTATACTCCGATAAAACGAATATATATTATCATACTGCTCCATAGTTTTCGAAAAACGAGACCTGAACAAAAAAAAGAAAAATTAATATTAATCTAGTTGCATAGACTACGACAATTCTGGAAAATGAAGTGACCGTTGATAACATCAGGAAGGGGCAGCATTGTTTTTAACTACTCGATCATACTTTGTATTGTTTATAAGACCAAATGCTGTTGGGTACAGTGCTTGCCCTTTCAGACGTTGAACACCGTATTCAAATTATTTTTCTCATATTTTGACTACGGCCAATGCAGCTTGGTCGTCAATTGTGGTGAGTAGTTTTCAACGCTTGAGGTCCCGTTTTGCCGTAAACTATATTTCAAATCGAGGAAGTTTAAAAACCACACATTACTAAAGTCACTTTATGACCAACCGGTTAAGGTCGGAACAAGACTGTCGACTATTACTGTTGTTTGAAAGTGACAATTCGGACACTGTTCGAGTATTTTGAGTCCGAGTCGTCAGCAAGTCGTCTGTTAGAACACATACAGCGTGACAGTTTGACGTAGATTTCTATGGATTTTCATAAAGTATCAAAACAGTTTACATCTACCAAATCACTCCCCTAGCAGAGTCGATCGTCTCAACGCACACAATGACACTACACTATTCGCAAGCACGGACGCACACACACGCACGATGGGGCACGCGGCCCTTGCGAACTCCTCCTTTATATTTTCTTTATGTAAAAAAGAAATAAGAGAAAGGGGATCTCAAAATCGATATCCGAACGGTATGTATTCGGTATTTAATGGAGCTTGCAGTTTTTTTGTCAATCCGATACGTGGCTATTAATTTTCTTCGGCTTTTCGGAACTCCGCTTGCAGATAAAAGGGTAATTTTGACAGCTTTCAATTATGGATAGAAAAAGATAATGATAGAATAGCTAAAAATACACTAATATAGTCATTGATATAAAGAAAAGGGGAGATAGGATACGTTTTCCCAGCGCTTATTCAACAACTGGCACGTGCAGTTTGCTCAGTATGAAGTTTGCACAATGACATATATAATAAACAACAAAGATAGAAAGACGTACCTAAGACCAAAGTGCGACTGAGACAACAATATTATTCGCTCGTACGACCTTACTTTACTGACGTACGTAGACCTAATGGGACCTAATTTGAGCTTGCCATTTTCGCGAAGCCAGTAATTCATCTCCCCTTTTCTTTATATCAATGAATTTAGTCAATAATATGCACGTTATTATAACATCTCAGTATCGTTCCTAATTATTGCACTTAACATACTGGCGATATGTAGGTGTACCTACTATGGGACTGTGTCCTGGGTACACCTCTGCCTACCCCTTCGGAAAACTTGATTTTATGTTATATTTTAAATTGCATAGATATTCTTAATAAGTATAGGTACTATCACTAACAGTCAATTTATTAAAATTATAACATTGTATGTACTTAATTAAACTTACCATAAATTATAATAGAACTTTGTTTTTTTAACCTTTCAAAAATAGAACTCACTCGTGGCATAAACAAATAATTTAATATTCTAGGCAGTGAAACTTTCATAGGATTCAAATATTTTAACTTTTTTTAGCGGCGCTAATCTATCACTAACTTTAATCAGATTTATCTCACGAAAAAACATCTTCCCGCAACAAAATCAGTTCTAAACTGATTCAAATAAACACGCAAACTGGCCGTTATGACCCAAATAGCGATAAAAGAAAAAATATATATAATAAAACGGGAACCGGTTCATCGGAACCACTTTGTCTTTCACAAATGCTTACAAAAGATCTGTTCAGATGTCCGCGGATGCTGCGCGGCGCGTATTAAAAAAAAACTGGTTTAAACTGAATGAGCTTTTGTCCTATGATCGGTTATTTTGATTTATTCGATTTTTATTCGAACGTATGGGAAATAAAAAGACACGCGTTCAACAGGTACCGTCGAGTTGAAAATGTGTTATAAATTTTCGTTTAAAATTTGGTTAAATGAAACAATCATGTAAATCACTGTATAAATTTATTGTAACGCTACTTTTTCATTTAAATAAAACGCGTTATAAAACAAACTTAAAAGTTATCTTAAAATTAAATACCCTGAAACTTTAAACTATAGGCACTTACTATGATATACATGTGTATCTACCTATAGTATATGTGTATCGACAGCATATTACAACTCAAAATGTTAAGATTAAGTAAGTACTTAACTAAATCTAATCATAACATGACATAATGTATTAAAAGAACAAACAATCATTGTATGTTATGGTATTTGTTGTTGGTTATAAAAGTATTGCAATGCTTTAACATTAAAAAAAAAGATCTGTATCAAATTTGTTTTACATAATACCATCTATCTTTGGTATCAGTTGTATCAAATATAATATTTATTGGCGTTGGCACTATTTAATAATATTAATAATTTTATTAAAATGTACGTAAATGTTTTCACAATAATGACATGAGTACATTAGTAACAAAAAAATTGTTATCAAGAATCTGCTTCTTATTGATAAACACACTTTATTTACCTAATAAACAACGTGTTACAAAAAGGTGTGGTTATATTTAAGGGGTGCATCTACATCAAACTGAAAATCTTTCAAAAGGAAAAATGTGAAATTCCCATTTCTTTCTTTTGCAAGTTGTTTAGGCGCAAAAGAAAGTAGCAACCCCTCAAGTATTACTACACCTTTTTTTAAAACTGTATCAAACCTAATTTATAAACTACGATTACATCGAATAAGCTTATAAATAATTGTTTATTGTCGATTTTATTTTTAGACAGTTTTCTTCAATAAATAATATTCAGTCACCGTTGTCGGCGACAGTACCTAAACATGATTTTTACTATTTTCTTGTGTGTCGCGTCGGTCTCGGTATTTGTCGCTCAATGCCGCCAATAAATGGCAATATTTTAACATTTCAACGTTTACACGGCTCGCGATAGCTTTGTAGCGAATCTGTTACCAATTTTTTCATGTTTGATTAGTTTTTTATTGAAGGAAACACTTTTGCTTGTTTTTAGGCTCTACACTTTTTAACTGATTGTGTTGAATGTAGGTACTTTAATATTTTGGATGCCCTATGAGAATTGAAATATGAAACTTATTACCTAATTCAAACTTTGGATGTGTTGGAAACAATTTTTAAAATGTTTGAGAATAAGCGACAAAATCCTACACAGCAGTGCATTGTTTTAAGATTATATCAAGATAAAAAAAAGGTTAATATAATCGACTGTTTATGTTGATTGTACTTTAATATTTTGAATGAACTGGAAATTAAAATGTATACCAAATTGAAGCTTTTTTAATTTTTGGTTAGATGGGAATAAACCATATTTTTGTGTGTTTAATTATTGTATAAGTCAGTGGTTACATCCCATCTCAACCAAGGTATATGTATATATCTATTTAAGGAACTTTGGTTGCGGTATAGGTACATAATAGGTACATAACTATTAGTCGTTTTTTTGTGTAACAATAAAAATCTCTTTCAGGAGGAAAAAGATTCTCTAATAGATTTTCTTTTTTTTCTTATATTCTTTTATTGGTTATTATTTATTTGAAACTTCGATCTGTAAGCAACAGCTAAAAGAATTCATCTGGTCCGAAGACCGGTCCGGCAGCTGCGGACCCATTGTGCCAGATGAAACTAAGTTTATAGGTCAAACTGGGGTAGGTACACTGGTCATTTGAATATTAAAACATTTTATTATTCTTTTTTTTGAAGCCAGGTGGTTGTTTAAAAAACTTAATTTGTTATTACGAGTCATAAACATACATTCACGCCTTTTTCCCGAAGGGGTAGGCAGAGGTGTACCCAGGACACAGTCCCATGGTAGATACACCCACATTTCGCCAGTATGTTATTGGTCCCATGTAATAGGGGGCGAGCCTATTGCCATCTACCGGGCACAGTTCCAGACTCCAGGCAATTATTGAGATAATTCCAAATGGAAAAATCCAATATTTAACACTTTGCCTGACCTGGGGATCGAACCCGGGACCTCTTGATTGGCAGTCGAGCATGCGCCCACTACGCCACCGAGGCAGTCAGCCCCTTCTTAATAATTGTGAAGGTATCTACGAAATATAACTTTTTTAAATAAGGTTTTACAAGTTTAGGTAATTTGACACAAGTACCTACGCGATCATATTCAGATAATATACTAAGAGGATTATTTTATTTTATTTTATTATTTTCGGAAAACTTAAAGTTAGTTTTACAAATAGTAGAAAAGATACGTGCAGAATGCCAATTACAAGTTTTCACTTATAGTAATTAGGCAAACTATGTATGTCCCTATCCTCTTATTTTCTTTTACAAATCCTTTAAGTTTTTTGTAGTGCACGTCTAATTACGCAAGTAAAACTGGGATATGTAGAAACGCACTAGAAAAAAATCCAATAATTTATAATAGAAAATAAAATAACCGAGAGATAGTTTACTTCACTATAATAATGTCAGGATATAAATTTATAGAATGAGTCAATAATATTCGGTGAAAACAGGGGAATGCAATATGTTAATTTGGTAAATTTTCCATAGGATTGTGTCGAATTCCTTAAAGATTACGTCGTACGCTCTTAAAAACAGATTTTTGAGCATAAAAATTGTGGGTATTTTACTACTCGATACGAGATGTCACCTTTTCTAAGTTTGCGCAAGTAGCGCACCAAGTGGTAATAACGTGAACTAATTATTGTTTAATGCCATCTATAGACCAGTAGCAGTACTAGAAGTTATTCCTACTTCCCCAGAGATGGCGGGAGTAGTAAATTCTTATATGATATTTTTGTGTAATAGGATAATACTGAAATAATAATTATAATATTTTATTAGTTATTAAATTAAGAGTAAAATAAAGCTATGTAAATAAGCAACATGGGTCATACAATTAATTAATAGTTGCGTAATATGTGATATTTTATGAGTGACAAACTAGTCAGGTAAACTTGCCAAGGGCCATTTATTAATTATCTTGTTTTGGCTGTCGACGTCTAATTTATAAACCTTTTCTATTCTCTAACTTGAAAAACAATTTTTCGCGCCATTGGAGCGATTCTATGATGATCGGTGCGCGATAGGTGAAGCAAATTATTTTTACCATATTTTTTAGTTCAAATTGAAACCTAACAATTTAGGAATTAAGGTTGGTTTTCAGTTTAAAACTCGGTTTTACGACTAGGTATTACCTAGCCGTGGTCTGAAACACTAACGTGGTTAGACTCCCCCTTATTGAGGGTAATTTTCGCTCGAATTAGTGGTCGAGGTAATAAAGAGTTACAGGATTTCGATAGTCTTATTTTGCGGTGTTGAGATTTGCTAGTGATTTTCTATTTGGCGGTTGTTTTTTGACCGAGTAGACCAAAACCAACCAAGATAGCAATTATTCTTATGTTTACGGATCTCTGAGATGGGGTTTGATGTTATGTTGTAGTTTAAGTGTTTCCGATGGGATTGACATAGCCGAATTGCGGCTAAAAGCCCCAAAAAAAATTGAATAAAAAAAAAAACAAAAAAGGCTAACAAAATTTTAGAATGGTAATATTTATATCATACCATACCATCACGTCTTCTTCCCGAAGGGGTAGGCAAAAGTGTATCCATGACTCAGTCCCATAGTAGATACTTACACCCACATTTCGCCAGTATGTTATTGGTCCCACATAATAGGGAGCGAGCGTATTGCCATCTAGACAGTTAAAGACTGTCATTAAGATAGTTCGTGATGGAAAAATCCAATAGCATTTTGTCTGACCATGGGATCGAACACATGACCTCATGATCAGCAGTAGAGTTTACGACCACTGCGCCACCGAGGCAATCAGATTTTATTATAACATACATACCTATTCAAGAAATTATTGGTTCTATTTGTCCTTAAAATTGATAATCATTAGTTTAAACATGTTGCATTCGATATAGTAAATATATCTACTGCGAGTATTTTGTATGTTTATGGGATTTATTTCCGTCTCTTCCGACGCTTGGTGACATTATGCTAATGTTATAGGGGTGGTTAAATTGTCGGGAATATACACTTGTACCTTTTTTTTGCCGATGGACATATCTTTTTTGTAATAAAACATCAGATAGACACATAAGTTTGCAATTATTATAGTTAGGCAAGGGTATAATAATCATTAATTAATAGTTTCTTGAAAATAATATGCAAAAATAATATTTATTTTCCATTTTTTTCTTTATTATTATGTTGTATAACGTCACCCAAAGTGGACAAAAAAAATTAATACTAAAATCTTTTCAAAGAGTTTTTCGAAAAGAAACCTGACTGACGAACCTGAAGAAAGTACACTTATTAAAGGATTATTTATAACTTATTAATGAAATATTCTGAGAAAAAAACTTCAGTCCTTTTTAGGGTTCCATACCCAAAGGGGGGCACCCTTAGAAGGAACCTTATTATAAAGCATCCGTCCGTTTATCTGTGTGGGCTCTATCTCATAAACAGTAAAAGACAGACATTTGTAATTTTCACAATATGTATTCCTATTGCAGCTATAACAACAAATAAAGTTCATAAATTAAAGTTCCATACGACTAACGTGTTTTATAAATTGAAAATTGTCATATTATAAGACTGCAACAAGAATAAATTCTAATACTAGTTAGAATAATAGTAAGAAGAATTTTCAAACTCCTAGAACAAGAATATTTAGTTTTTAGTTCCGATTTTTTAGTGTCAAAAACAACATGCACGGTGCTCCCGCCCGCAAAATTGCATGCAAAGCGGAAATGCTATTAGGTATTATTTTTGTTAGTGACACCATTCATAAACCGACACGTATTTCGCGTCTACACGACGCATCATCAGGAAATAGACTGACTCCGCTGTAAGGGCAACAAATGTTAGTACGACGCCGCTCCTCGAGATGTTACCTACTAAAAACTAAATATTCTTGTTCTAGGAGTTTGCAATGGAGTTCCGAAAAGTAACGCCAAATTTAATCAATTATCAATTAGAAGAATTGTCTTTAGTAGATGAGGAGAGGTGACACCTATTGTAAATAGGTGGATTATTATATGAGTGATGGGTAGGAACCCTTAATTATGCGAGTTTCATAACACGCATTTGACCAGTTTATTAGTTTTTGCATGTAGTGAGAGAAGGAACATCCATCCTTCAGCAGTTTTTCATATGAAAAATTTACGGCGCGACGTCGCGTCGCTCTGGGTTTTTTCAAAGGTTAGCAATTAACGTAAAATGGTTCTTATTAGAACTCATTAGTAAAATTAGAACATTCGTTTTCTTTAGAGTACAAAAATTTTTATTTTTCTAGATTGCTATTTTTTATTCGTAGATTATACCACGATTGCCCATAACAGACACAGTGCCATCCGGTGTTTTGAAATTCAAAATTCTGCGCGGCACTGCACTGCGCCTGTCACCCTGAGATATGAGTTGTTGAATCTCATCATGTCCAGTAATTTCGCTGGTAACAATGCCCTTCATACCGGAATACAGTAATGTTTGCACATTACTGCTTAGCGGATGAATAACTGGCAAAGGTGTGGTACTTCCCCAGGCGGCCCCCTGCAAAAGAGGCCTACCACTACAAAAATGTAGCATGTAGTGCAGTATATACATAATATACCTATGAATTATTTCAAATGTTCCAATGAGTAAATTTATTTAGTATTTTTGCTGAGATTTGCTTCCAATAAGAAAAATAACAAATAAGACATGAACGTGTATTATATTATACATACCACGGTATTTATTTTTATTTATGGAATTACTATATAATAGGAATAATCGTTTTAGACCCTAACGTTTTTCTCAACACAACAAAGTAAAAAAGACCTATATAAGACCCCAACAACACGCTTTATATAAGCCGCTTACTACTGGACTAGATGGAAATCTATGGGGAGGCTTATGTCTAGCAGTGGACGTCCTACGTCTGAGATGATGATGATAACAACAAAAGTAAATTCAACTATATAGAAGCAGAAATATTTTTTTGTTTGAACGATAGGTACAGTGTCGTGTTACTCTATATACTTACTATTTTTCGCTACTGTATATTGGTACATCACCTTCGTTCTCAACAAAGACCCAATCGATATAACTTTGATAATTTCCATGTTCCTACGAAGCCCGGCTACAAAAGATAACCCGACCATTATTGATGGAGGCCTGAAATTTAATATGAAATATTTCGAACTACACACTAACGTAAAACTACACTCACACAAGGGAACTACCACTACATGGACTATGGAGCTATAAGAGGGGTGTCTTTGTTACACATTAAGGAAGAAGGGCATGGGGTGGGACCGGCCGAGGGGTGGGATACTGTTTTGTATTCAGCTCGGTTGTTCGTTTACGATTTCACGCGGGCTCTTTGAGATTTCTGCTCGTGTTGGCGACAATTTGGTATTTCTTTATTGAGCTCTGCATTCTGTTGTAGTCAAGGAATGTAGCTTCCATGTATTTGACTTTGTGGAATTCGATACGTCGATAGAGTTAATGTTATTTGTCTTTTGTATTTAATCAGACAAATTTAATTTATATTATAAAATATATGAGCGGAACATTTTCCTTACAATATTTATAGTGTATTTAACGCAATAATTAGGCCGCTTATTAATTCTCGATTAAGGCGTGGAAACTAAATCAACGCGACGCAAGTTTATAATACGAAAAGAAATCAATATGATGATGACCAAAAAGTTTTGAACCTTATAAATAATACCAGATGAGTAACCTACCTACATACTTTAATGATTATATTATTTACTTTTATAGATATATAGATAGATAATGATTTAGTGCACACTACGCACAATAAAATATATAACATTACAGGATACAGAAACTAAAGTTAAATTGGCAAGCGACAGTCTTATAGCTAATAATTTATAATTATATATACCATCAATGAACGCCACGTATGTATGAAAAATGTCATGAGAGTGAACGAAGCGAAAGTTGCATATCAGGATCGTAGCAAGTGGAGGGAAATAGTTTCTGCATACCCCACAGGGAACAAGGCGTGTAAGAAACTCTCTTCATGAGTGGTTTAAGTTTGAATAAAGAAATCTTGAATATATCCAAGCTACTTTAAAATAAAAATACTTTATCTCTTACGACCATTTTCTCTGTCAAGACATTTACATTTACAAAAGAATCCACTCTCACAAATAGGACTAATTTGAAAGTCGAATGCAGAAAAAGAAAAATAAAAGAGGCGAAGATAAAAATATATTCAGCAAGCATTAGCGCCGGGCGCCGAGACTGGACCTTATAAGAAGACAATTTTATGCTAATCTTTTTCCGCCACTTTACCATTCGAGGAACAGACGTGGTTCAATTTAGGGTTGCCATTTATTTTTATGTTTGTTATAAAATAACATTATCAAAGTACATCCAAGATTCAAGTATATTTAAGAAGAAGTGAGTGAATTTGACTTTTTCGCGTTTGAAGCGATTGTAAGTTAAGCTACCACTTTGTTTAATTACAAGTCACAAAAATATTTTAATTAAGTTTTTAATTTACGCACGTAGGACTTATTATTTAATATAGTAAAGTTTAATATAGTATGGTTCCCAAAATAAATTTTCACAGATTAAATTTTTTCAAAATTACTAATTGCTACTTATGAAATATTAAAACACTATAACATATTTATTCATCGTAAAAATATTTTAAGAAATATTCGTATTCTCAATTAAAATCTTATAAAATATATTCAACTTAACGCAACCATTCGAAAAATGAGGAAATTATTTTTCTCGAGAATCCAGACATGTCGTGTCTTCGTAGTAAATTTATATGAGAGTAAAATCCTTTTATTCTATATTATCTTTTTCTTCTCCATTTTTGTAATACATATATTAGGTCGTCCGAATTATGGCTAAGTGATTACCTTTTTAAGATACTACATATCTTAGACGTATCTTATAGTCAATCTGCCCGCCTAGCATGACATGGACATACTTATCTTATTTTCCCCGTTTTTTTCTCTCTTTTATGCTCGAAAATTGCATATCTGTTGTCTCGTTCTAACTTCCTAGTAATCAGTTTTCACTGGTCACTGAGTTAGCAGGGTTGAGGTATGAAAAACAACCTATTGTAAATATATTAAGAACAAAATGAGACCCAGATTACATCCTTGTGCAACACCCGTCTTTATAAACATAAAATAAATATCAATCGTACAATAATTGTCTTCTGCAGTCTCTTTATAATTAGGTATGTCATTCCTACTAATGTATTTTAAATGTATAAATAGCTGAATAATTTTATTATAATAGTTTTTACAAAATTTGATGTCGAAAGCTTGTTAAATATCTAAACTTTTCACTTTGAAAGGGTTAGCATATTAATACGATCCTAGTGTTATGCATGCAGTTCCAGGGTGAAATAAAGCAATATTTATTTGTTTATAAATTTACACACAAGTATCTACCTATTCGATTTGATATTTTCCCCGTTGCTTGTTAAAATAAGTACATATAAGCTAATATGCAGACCGTTTATGGGCCGAGGGAATTAAAGAACTGCAAATTTTGTGCTGTGAATACTAATGATAGGGAGCTAGAGCTTTAATTTCATGGGCTTTAATGGCCTTTGAAAGGGTTGTTCGGAAGTTTTTGTAGACTCGCTTAAAACGTGTGTTGATTGCGACATTACCTTTACTTAATGTGTGTTTTGCTCTTTAAAACTTTTGTCTAAGATTTCAGTTGAAGTTACTCGTACTATGAGAAATTTTTTTTTGGCATTGAAAGGTTAGATAAAGGATAAGAGAATTTAGGGAGAATATGTTTGCCTTTAGTTTTGACGACTGTCTTTGTATTTTACATTGTGAAAACCAAAAGTTCAGTCATGATCACATATAAATAGAAAAAGTAAAAAACGCAGTATAATAATATTTCAGAAGCTTTTATATTTTTTTAGTAAATTGTAAGGAAATCACAGAAACCTGATGACCAACAGTATCGTTATCTCAGAACAATCAATACAAATTAGTCGTAACAATCAAACATAGTACTAAACAAACAAACGGTCCGCAGATAACGTCTCGTAATGAAAAGCTCCCGGTCTGATTGCGACCCGCGCTAACGCTCTTATAATGTGTTGCCAGTACATGGATCTCCCATAAACATTTATTTAAAATAATAGATTAAAATTGGGTTAACTTGTACTGCCTTGGTGACGTAGTAGGCACCATCCCCAGGTCAGGCAAAGCGTCATTTTTCCATTAGCAATTATCTCTATGACAGCCTGGAGTCTGGAACTGTGCCCAGTAGATGGCAACAAGGCTCGCCCTCTATAACATGTGACCAATAACAATAGCGAAATGTGGTACTATAGGACCGAGTCCTAGGTACACCTCTGCCTACCTGAATAGCTCTCCGGAACTGTTGATCTAAGAAATGAACCTTTTGATTAACCCTGACATATATCTGATAATATGATGTATTTATCATTGAATTATAAGGGATTGGTCAATCTACCTACAAAACAAAAAAGCGCAATAAAAAAAAAATTACGTTAAACAAATCAGATTTATGAATACCTACTTCAGGATTGTTTGATAAAAATAAAATAACACCCACACTTTCCGAAGCAATTGCGCCACATCGGGCAACACTGGTCTAAAAGTTGAGGAACACTCACACAAACATAACACCCCTTACCCAACCCACCAAGGAATGGTCGAAGATAACTGCACCAGCGGTAAATGAGCTCTCAAACATCCTTATCTACGCGATGCCTGGACGAGCGCTGTAAAATTTAGGGGCCCTTCTAAAACTGGCCGGTTGTGGGTTGTCTACCTAAGGAACACAAGAAGAAATGCTCCGGGGAAACGCGACCGACCGCCTTAAAGTGTGTACCCCATATCGATCCACGCCCCTTCTTAATGCCCACTTTGTAGGAGGTCCATTAATTATGCCAAGCGACCGAGACGATCTGGCCAAATTCGTGAAATTGCAAAAAGGGTTGAATTCGGGCGAATTTCGGAATAGGACCGTTGTTTTGTGAATAGGTTTTAGGATGGTCCATTTGGTATAGATTTTAGTGCGGTTTCTTCGGTCTCCATTCGAACTTGTACTTTATTGTTAATTAAAATTCTGCGAAGTAGCTAATTCTATGTTTAATTACGTGTTGCCTACTTATTTTCTTACACCTACTTAATTATAGGTACTTTATGTGATAGGATGTAAAATAGACTATTAATATACACTCGGTTCTGATTAGGTAAAATTAGGAAGTAACAAAAGGAATTTGTTACATTTGAACATTTTTATACATAACATTAATAAAATGTGATTTTAAAATAAAATCGTTTGTAGAAATAAAGTGGCTCAGGGTCATGCTTAACAGAATACAGGACCTCTTAGCAGTTTGACACAATCTTATGGATAATTTACTAAATCGATTTTGTTTTCCCCTGTTTTCTCCGAATACAGTAAACCTGTTTGATATATTTATATCCTGATATTTTAAAGTTCAAGTAAAGTATGTCCCTATCATTTTATTTTTGTTTATAATCTTTACATTTTTTTGTAGTGAACATCCAATCACCCGAGTAAAACTGCAATTTTTGGAAGTTCACTATAAAAAAAGCGAGGGTTTATAAGAAAAATTAAAATGACAGGGACATAGGTTACTTCACTATAAAAATATCAGGATATAAATTTATAGAATGGGTTAATAATATTCGGAGGTAACACGGGAATACAAAAATCGATTTGGTAAATTTTTCATAGGATTGTGTCAAATTTCTAAAATTTCTATGTACGCTTTTAAGTTTTAACGAAAAAATCATCTCTTATATCAAGTGTTATGAGGTAGTTGTTGAGGTATATAATGAGTTATACTTGGCTTGTTTTTCAATCAACAGGATTACTTCCTGATGATTTTTTGAGATTGCTGATTGTTTTGAATTATCTCAAATGTTGTCACGACATAACATCGACAATCCATTCTATACTGGTAAGTATTTATAATTAAATTGGTTTTGAGAACGCGTATAAAATATACACGACTTAAGGTGAACGCACATCTATACGAGCCGAACGAAACAAATTTTAGAATTGTATATAAGAAATACCTACTATGAAATCTCACATACCTGCTCGCGTCGAATAGTCCAAGTGGGTGCGGTGAGCGAGGTTTCACAGGATTTATAATTATTGATAATTTAAAAAAAAACTCGTTCGACGCTATTGGCTCGGATAGATGTGCGTTCACCTTTAATAATCAATCTACTTATAACAAAATAGATTTTAACAAATTAGACAAACAATCATCAATTAAGTCCTACATTCTCGTCTTAGCGTTACATCATTATCATCTGAGCAGTGGGAAGTTCACTGAACATAGGGCTCCCCTATAGATATATCCATCTATATAGGTAATTAGTCCAGTTATAAGCAGATTGCATTCAGTGTTTTCGTGCGGTCTTGGTCTCACAGCACTATCGACCGTGAATTTTATGTGGTTAGAGCTACACTTGTTCCAAATTCTAGTGAAAACGCAATGTTGTTTGTCATATATAATAATACTTAGGAAGTCTTTCAACTTCCAGATTCGAGATGGAGGTCAGATGGCGGACGATGGTAAAGGTTCAAACACACGGCGCCTCTCGAGTGGGTGATTAACGGTTTGTACACACATTAATCAAGTGGAGTGCGTAAGACGAGAACGGTAGATTGTATTAAGTTGCTTCGCTGGAGTATTCTTGATATTTTCATTTCATTTTGGGTTTTTGGCGTTTTCGAAAATTACAACCGAATAATAGCTGCCTGAAATATTCTATAACAGAAGTTAAAATATGGTGAACTAAATTTCTAAGATTAAATAAAGAATTCTAAGAAAAAAACCGAAATGTGGGTGTATCTACATACTGTGGGACTATGTCCTCATAGGGACATTTTGCAACCAGGAGACATTTTGTGAAAAGGAAATTTTCTGTCGTTGCCCTGAGTACATCTATGAGGCGTATTGTTATGCTATTATAATTAGATAAGCAAATAACTTTTAATTATTTTTCATAGCAAAAATTTAAAACGTCAGGAATAAGTCCTCGGCCGCTGTCCCCAGAATCTCAAGGGCTGCCTCTCAAGTATCGCACCTACATAATAGGGTTGGCAAATATTCATTTTAACTTGAGTTATGTGGGTTCGCCAAGTTGTGAACTGAGGCCGTTAAAGTTGCGCTATTAAACCATGTTTTAATTAACGGTGAAATATTTATAGTGAGTTTGTTTAGGCTAGTTAGATTTTAGGTCAACAACACCTACTTACACGAAAAATGTTTGTACCTTATTAAATTTTATTTTATCAATTATTGTAGGGAAGGTTATAGCTACTATAATAATAATAATTTGAATTTATACTCTAACAGAACGGGTTACCCCAATCACACTGCTCGAGTTAATTCATATGGGTCATGTGGACAACCCATACTTATTGTCAGAGTTTCAGATCGCCAAGATTCCTACAAAGCCTCCGAAATGACCTAACGATTGCCTCCTACATATCTTATAGGAAACAGCCGGGACCTACAATTTAACGTGCCATCCGAAACACAGCAGCGCCCAGGTGAAAAGTCCACATGGTTAAATTAGATCCAGGGACTCGGGACGCACGGACGCTACAAATAGTATACAAATAAGAAGAGAGTACAGAAGGCCAATTACAACTTTTCACTTTTAGTATAATATGATTTGTAACAAAACTATAAAACTTGTGACAAAAAGATGTTATAATACTTAAGGGTGAATTTACCCATCTAACTGAACCACTTTCACAAGAAAGAATAATAAAACTAGCAAAAAAAATTTCGACTTCCTATACAATTGATTGCTAAAAGCTCAATGTCTACTCTTAGCCACAATTGACGAGCATGCTGGCAAAAAGACAATTATGTCAAAAAGTCTGTCTTTTCAAAAAACTATTTTTTATTTAATATTTGGCTGGCTTTAAGCCAGCCAAAAGGTAAAATAGTGATATAATAAAAAGTATTTTTAGTAATATCCGCTTTTGACTACGATAATTGGAGCCACCATGACAGCTTTATTTCTCAATAGTACCTAAGGAGTTTGATGAAAAAAGGTTGGTCATAATAGTACTCAATTAAAAATAACAATCGAATGAAAACTTTTTGGTTGAAATGAACTATGTTGGAATTAGGTTGGAAAGGCGGAACATTTTCGAATAATAACTGAAGAATACGCCATAGTTAAGTTCAGAAGCAAAACTGATTTATTATCATCTACCCACAAGTACATTTATAAAAACTAATATAAATCAAACATAACATACCTTCCTCTCATAATTCAATAAATGTAATGAGTAGACTATAATCAAAGCATTATAAATTTAAAGTTAAACAAAGCAAATCAAATGTACTTTTCTAGGATATGATTAAAAACAAAATTAAGGTGAATCATCGGGTATGCCTATGATATCAGGCCATAAACTAGAGTCCGGTATTACAATAGGATCTTCTTGAGAACTTGACTCATTATCCGGTCTGTCCCATGATAAGCGTTGATGCTCACTATGTCCCTGGTCAGAAACTCTTCGAGTCAATATTTGATCTGCATGTCTCCGGTGTAGCTCTCCACCTTCCGTCCTCACCCTATATGTGCTTGGCCCTTCAATGCTTTCTATGCTGGCCCTTCTCCACTTTTCTCCTGGTCCATACATGTGTATCAAAACGGGTTGACCAACTTCAAAGGACCTGTTAGGCGGGTTGTGTGCCATCACATCTAGCTGTCTGTCTGCATGTTTTGGTGTATTTTCTGGATGTAGAATTGATATCGCGGTTTTAAATTTCCGGCCATTCAGCATCTCTGCAGGGGTTTTATTGGTGGTGCTGTTTGGAACAGTTCTCAAATAAAATAATATTTTAGCCATTTTCTCACTCCAGGACATTTGTGAGCTTTCAAGCTTTTTTAGCTTATTTTTAAAAGTCTGTACAGTTCTTTCTGCTTGACCGTTCGTCGCTGGATGATACGGTGGTGAAAATAGATGCCTTATGCTGTTTTTCTTTAAAAACGTTTCAAACTCTTCCGAACTGAAAGTTCGACCATTGTCTGATACTAGGACATCCGGCAACCCTTGAGTTGCAAATATTCTCCTCAATATACTAATGACATTTCCGCTACTCATAGATGTCACAATTTCTGCTTCGACCCATTTGCTATAGCTATCGATAAGTATGAGAAAAGTTTTGCCTTGAAATGGGCCGGCAAAATCGACATGAACACGGCTCCAAGGTTTGTCCGACGGTATCCAGGTCTGTGGGTCTTTCGGTGGATTGTTCCTCACAAGCTGGCATTGTGCACACTCCGCCACAATCGCTTCTATCTGTTTATCCATGTCAACCCACCACACATACCCTCTAGCGTAAGCCTTCGTTTGAACTATACCAGCATGTGGGGTATGTAGCAGTTGCAGTACCTCTCGCTGGAGAGACATCGGTACTATGACTCTGTTACACCACAGTAAACAATCTTTACTCTGTGAAAGAGCCTCTCTTCTGCTCCAATAGGGTTGTAACACTGGATCGGCATTGTGCTGTGGCCAACCATGAAGCACGTGAAACATAACTCGCCGTAGCACGGGGTCTTTCTTTGTTTCTGCTGCAATCTTGCCAGCATCTAAGTCCCAGCCATTAGGACATTCCTCTAACAATAGTACTTCTCTCAAAGGCTCCTCAATGTGACCAGAAACCGTCGGTGCTGTCCATCTGCTCAGAGCGTCAGCATTTCCAATTAACTTTCCAGCTCTATATCGGATTGTATAATCATAGCAGCCCAACTTTAAGGACCATCGTAGCATCCTTGGAGAGATTTGATCCGGGATAGGTTTTTTCGGATTAAATAAACCCACTAAGGGTTTGTGATCAGTGATGATGCAAAACTGACGCCCTGATAAGAATTCGTGGAACTTGGTGAGACCAAACATTATCGCTAATGCTTCCTTATCAAATTGTCCATATCGTCTCTCGTGCGGTTGCAGAGTGCGTGACGCCATCATCACCGGTCGTTCTTCCCCATCATCCATTACGTGGGCAATTACAACTCCTAGTCCATACTCTGATGAATCGCATATGAGAAGCAATTCTCTATTTAGGTCATATCCAACTAGTGACATATCCGAAGAAATTAGATCCTTGGCCTTTTCAAATGCATATTGTTCCTTCTCACTCCAAGACCATGGTCTCCTTGCCTCTAGAAGTCTGTACAAAGGTTCTAAAAGCGTCGCTTTATCCGGCAAGAATTTTTCATAGAAATTATACAAGCCTAAAAAGGCACGCAGTGTCTCTTTATTTGTTGGAGCTGGTTTCTCCTTTATCTCTTTAACCTTCGCAGGTGATGGATGTAGTCCTTCCGCGTCGATTGTATGTCCAAGGAATGTGATACAATCCGCGGAAAAGATACACTTCTTCACATTCAGTCGGAAGCCCATCTCATTCAGCTTTGATAGCACTGCTCGCAATCTCTGGTTGTGTTCCTGGGTATTTTTACCCATCACCGCCACATCATCTAACAAACATGCAACTCCCTCTATGCCCGCCATTGCTGTGGACATCACCCGTTGAAATATACCAGGTGCTGCACTAACT
This sequence comes from Hemistola chrysoprasaria, assembly GCA_947063395.1. NCBI lineage: Eukaryota > Metazoa > Arthropoda > Insecta > Lepidoptera > Geometridae > Hemistola > Hemistola chrysoprasaria. The sequence continues at coordinate 10,502,100 of OX346728.1, read as the reverse complement.
CCAAATGCCAGACGGTTCATTTTCATCAATCCAAGTGGCGTGTTTAGCGTCAAAAGCTCCGCAGTCTCGTTGTCAACTCGCATTTGTGTGTATGCCTGCTTCAGGTCTAATTTGCTGAATATTCGACCGCCACTTAACTTCTCAAAAGCTTCCACTGATGTCGGCAGGGGATAGGTATCAACGTCTATAGATGCATTAACAGTGGCCCGGTAATCACCACAAATGCGCAGTGACCCATCATCCTTTGTTACAACTCTGATTGGTGTCGCCCATTTTGAGTACTTGACTGGTGTCAGAACGCCGTCTTCGACCATTTTACGCAGCTCCTCATTAACCTTTTTCTTCTTTGGGAATGGAACCGGACGAGATTTGAGAAACCTGGGAACAGCATCAGCCCGTACATGAAGTGACACTTCAGGCCCTTTGTTGCCGATTGTGGCGGAGTGTGCACAATGCCAGCTTGTGAGGAACAATCCACCGAAAGACCCACAGACCTGGATACCGTCGGACAAACCTTGGAGCCGTGTTCATGTCGATTTTGCCGGCCCATTTCAAGGCAAAACTTTTCTCATACTTATCGATAGCTATAGCAAATGGGTCGAAGCAGAAATTGTGACATCTATGAGTAGCGGAAATGTCATTAGTATATTGAGGAGAATATTTGCAACTCAAGGGTTGCCGGATGTCCTAGTATCAGACAATGGTCGAACTTTCAGTTCGGAAGAGTTTGAAACGTTTTTAAAGAAAAACAGCATAAGGCATCTATTTTCACCACCGTATCATCCAGCGACGAACGGTCAAGCAGAAAGAACTGTACAGACTTTTAAAAATAAGCTAAAAAAGCTTGAAAGCTCACAAATGTCCTGGAGTGAGAAAATGGCTAAAATATTATTTTATTTGAGAACTGTTCCAAACAGCACCACCAATAAAACCCCTGCAGAGATGCTGAATGGCCGGAAATTTAAAACCGCGATATCAATTCTACATCCAGAAAATACACCAAAACATGCAGACAGACAGCTAGATGTGATGGCACACAACCCGCCTAACAGGTCCTTTGTATTGCCCGAGCTCTTCCTTAAATAGCTCAGGAAAATCTTGTGTCAGTGGGGTAATCACATCTTCGGACCAGCATAGCCCCATGACTGAAATATTGAGCGGCTGGAACCAATTTCTGCCCAACAATGAAGGAGTATCACCTGCCACAACCAATAATTCACATTGTGCTTCCTTCTCCCCGAGGACAACTCGCACATTTGTACTTCCTAATACCTTGAGTGCCTCTCGGGTAACAGTAATCAGTCTTACATTAGTAGAATTCAAGGGTGGGGGAACATGCCACAGTTTCTTATAAGTTTTCTCAGATATGATGGAGCGGGCTGCTCCAGAATCAATTTCCATATTTAATTTAGCTCCATCTACTTGTACTTGTGCATATATTGGTGGTTGGTAGTCGCTCACAGAGCACATATACAAGCCCATCATGTCCTCTAATTTTCCTGAAGCCGCAGCACTATTATTTTCTGATGTTGATTCTACCTGATGAGTTTTTGACATTTTCTTCTCACAAGCTGCAGCAATATGGCCAGACTTTTTACAGTAAAAACATTTGGCTTTCACAAAGGGGCATCTTTCTCCTGACTTATGTTGTCTCGTACAGTATCGACATGAGGTCGAGTGAACTCTACCAATCTCCATAGGTTCACTCCCACTGTAAGGAGTTTGCTTTGACTCGGTGGTGTCCTGGTACAAGTCGGGATATATCGCTTGGTAATTTAAACACGTTTGCAACGCCATCGAATAAGTTAGGTCCTTAGTCTTGAGCAAGTCCCGCCTTAAACGAGCGTCCCGTACCCCCAATACCAGCCGGTCTCTTAACTGACGTTTCAAGTCCGTAAATTTACACTTGGCGCCGAGCGCATTAATCGCGGCCACAAAGTCCTGCACGCTTTCGCCTTCCGTTTGTTCGCGTCTATGAAACTTTCCCGCTTGCAAAATTTCATTCACTTCCGGTTCATAAAATTGGTCCAAAACATTGATAATATCTGATAAGGGCACTTTTGTCGGACGAAGAGGCACCAATAGTGACGCAATTAACGCATAGGTGTCTTTTCCACACTGAGATAGGAATAAAGAGCGAGCTTTGGTGTTGTCAGTATCGTCGTAACCCGCCGCGTCCAGAGCACATAGTAAAAGTTCCTTATAATCACACCACTTATCAGTCTTTGGATTAAAAGCTCCCGGAAACACGATATTTGCAGTATTAGACGCCATTATCACACGATTTAATTAATTTTCCGAAGTCGCCAATGAAGAATACGCCATAGTTAAGTTCAGAAGCAAAACTGATTTATTATCATCTACCCACAAGTACATTTATAAAAACTAATATAAATCAAACATAACAATAACTTTGATAATGTCGTTTTACACTTAATTTTAAGGTTTTTTTTCGGTTACTACTTTTGTGATATAATATTATTATTCGTGGCTGAAGACTCATAGAAAGTTGACAGAAGCCTTGTATGGAAAGTAGATTTTTATTGCAAATTTCGCAATCCTTTCTTTTGCAAGTTGGTTAGGTAGATGCACCCCTTTAAGTATTACTCCACCTTTTTGAAAGACGTTGTACAAGAGATTAACAAAAGGGCGAGTGTGTAAGTGTGAATGGTCAAGTCGGTAGGTGTTGATCTAGGGGCGTACTTTTCATGAACAAATTGATATTGTTATAAAGAAAGGCCCGGGTGGTATTACGAACTTGCAAACAGCCGTAAAATTTGCTGTCAAACGTATTTTTTATATGCCGTTTGACAGCAGACATTAAGCAATTAAACGCTTCCCACACTTCTACTGCTGTTCGTAATAAGCACGCCGCTCAAAATCACATACAACCAACAAGAATGAATGAAAAATGTCATGAAAGTGGAAGAAGAGAAAGTATGCTAGGATCGTAGTGGAGAGAAATAGTCTTTACCTACTCAATAATAATAAAGCATGACTAATTACTATATGTATTTATTTAAAATTTATTAATAGATAATCGACCGATAAAGTCGACTGTGTATGTTGACTGTACTTTTATTTTGGGTTAATTTACCTAATGAATGTTTGGATATGATGGGAACATTTTTTGTAGGACTTCATTTTCAATAGGAATAAACCATTGATTTAATGAAAAAGGGATACAGGGACGTTCTCTCAGCGCTTACTCAATGGCGCGCGCAATTTGAATCAACAAAGATAGAAAGACTTATCTAAGACAGAACTGCGAACGAGACAACATTTAACTTTACTTACGTACGTGAACTTAATGGGATCTAATTTGAGCTATCCATTTTCGAGAAGCCAGTATATCATCTCCCCTTTTCTTTAAATCAATGGAATAAACTCATAATTTCGGCTGTTTTTGAATATTTATTGACGTCATTGAGGACTTTCGTGTATAGTAATTGCGAAAATTTAAAGATAATAATAAGTAATTTAACTTAATTATTAATAGTATAAAAAAAACTACGAAAATTATAATCGCGTAGCAGTTAGTTAACTGTTTATAACGCTTGCTGTAATTTTTTGATACTTTTCACTGCTTAAAAATAAGAACGAAATTTGTTAATGAATTTTCAATCATAATTTGCAACTAAAAATACACCTATTTATATTTAAAACGTAAATTATTTAGACTAAATAACCCAAAACGCCTTAAAACTACCCTTAAAATAAACGTTCTTACATCCAAAAGACGGCTCAAAATTGGGCGCTCCTTACGAGGCGTGCGGGGGCAGCGAGGGGTTGGGGTGGGGCAAGACACTCGATCAATACCGACCCGACTTTCAAACTGCTTTCACCCTCATGAAAGTCGCTCGGACTCTGCCCGAGTGGACCCTGTTGGATTTGTATGGAGCTGATGAAACCTCCATAGTTGTTTTTATTTTTGTTCTTACTTTCATGTTTTTCTTGAATGTTTTGTTTTAAAGTTGTTTTTCATTTAAATGATGGTGAGTGGTGAGGAATGTTTTACATTTTGGGTATATCAGTTTGTTTGACTGGTTGCTGTATTTTATTCGTTTCATGGCATTTCCTGTTTCCCAATATCATGTTCAGTATCAGTTATCATGTACCTGTAACAAGCAAAAGTAAATTAAACAATCTATTAAAATAATTAAGACTGGATTATATCTAAGTAACAACAGGACAATCTTTCTGAGAATAGTAGGTAGATACGAGTATAATCAGAGTATCTTTTTCAGAGATCTTTTATTTTAAAATTGGACCCGATCTCCAATGTCTTTACCTCTATAGATGCTAAATACATAGGGCATAGACGCATTACACTTAGACTCGTCAATATCATAATATCATTGGTACTTCATCATTGGCATAACACACAAGTTAATAATTGCAGTGAATATTTCTTTCAACACATTTAAGTTAAACGTTTAGTGGATGTGCACTTTTAGACCTAATAAATAAATCTTAAATAATTAATTGGTAATATTAAAATTACAAGTCACACAAAAAACAATAGAGTACAAGACTATGTTCCTAATTAAAATAATAATAATATTTAACAAGAAATGTAGGTTTATGTGCCATAAACTTTTTCTTTTTTTTTTTTTTTATGATAGTGAGTGACAAGACGAGCTCATCAGATGCCTGATGGTAAGCATCATGATTGCCCATATCAGACACAGTGCCACCCAGTATTTTAAAATTCAAAATTCTTCGCGGCACTGCACTGCGCCTATCACCCTGAGATATGAGTTGTTGAATCTCATCATGCCCAGTAATTTCGCTGGTAACATTGCCCTTCATACCGGAACACAGTAATGTTTAGACATTACTGCTTGGCGGATGAATAACTGGCAAAGGTGTGGTACTTCCCCAGGCGGCCTCCTGCAAAAGAGCCTCATCAATGCTGTAGAATGCTTGATGAATTAGTCAGCGCTTTAGCATACTTATATGTTTGAAGGAGCTGAGAGTGTGTACAGAGTATAATCATAGTATTTTGCTTTTGAGGTTAGTTAACCTAAAATAGAATACTATGAAAGCAAAATAGTATTTTTTATATGCATATGAAGTTAAATTAAAGGACATAAAAAATACTCGCAGTACATCAAAAATTATTTAAAAAATTTAGTCCACAGTTAAGTATCTTCTAGCAGCATAAAGCCACATTGTAGTCCTTTCTCTATAAAATATAGAAAAAAGGCAACAGAGTTGTTCCAGCCAACCAAAATAAAATTGCTTACATTTTAACTTGCTTAACAGTGTAGTTAATATTAGAAAAGTTAGATATAAACTACAGCCATGGCGTCGCCCAACGTTAGTCGCAGCCGTGGTATGGTGTTACGTATGGGCGACGCTAAGGTATCACAAGAAAATATAACAGAAGGCATAGTATGTAGTATGTCGCAAGATATGATATTTTTTGCTAGCTACTAGCTAGCTAGCAAAACATATACACACCCTACAAGCCTGGCTTCTAGCTAGGGTTTATATGAAAATGATATTTATATTTTTTATCACCTTTTTTGTTATCTTTCACGCCCTAATGCATTTGTTGTCTCTTTTTCAGGCAAAGTGTTGAACATTGGATTTTTCCATTACTAATTATCTCAATAACTGCCTGGAGTCTGGAACTGTGCCCAGTAGATAGCAATAGGCTCGCCCTCTATTACATGGGACCAATAACATACTGGTGAAATGTGGTTGTACCAACTGTGGGACTCAGTCCTGGATACATGACCTCTGCCTACCCTTTTCGGAAAAAGGCGTATGGATGTTAAGTTTTCACTTATTGCTATTTTCTGAAAAATTCTGCCCATGCCCATTCTCTGGTGTTTATTTTTCCACCACTTCGGCTATCGGTTTAAAGTTTATTTTCAAAAAGACTATAAGTGATGATACTTATATTAAGCATGAGAAAAATATTGAACATTAAATACATTACATTTTGTTATTTTTACTTTTGAAGTGATATGGTGTAGAGTAGATCTTTTATATGATTTGTACCTATTTGCAACAGGAGTTATTAATTTGAATAAGTTAATTTATTAATTAATTTTAATTATGTTGGTCTTTAGAGAATATGAGTCTAATATTTACATTTCAATATGGTTTAGTTTGTTAATTTGTTTAATTTCTAAAGTGGTTTCAACAGCTCCATAAAGATTCGAGTACGTCTTCGCCGCGCTGTCTTCACGTACATACCCCCCTAGAACATTTTGTTTCTCCCTCCACCCTGGGTCTTATCAGCCCCCCTATATACTCGTACACGGTATACTTGTGTAACGACTTCATTTCGTACCAATTTCATTTTGCTAATTAACTTTGTTAGGTACGTAATTATCGCGTGGCCGCTTATTTGTATGATTGATATCATAATATATTATATACCTATAGGTACATTTTATTTAAAATATGCTTACCTTTGCGCGATTTTGGTTAGATTGATTGATGGATGGATGTTTGTTACTCTTTCACGCCAAAACTACTGAACAGATTTGTCTGAAATTTAGTATGCAGTAACACAGGGTACTTTTCTCCTAATATTCCCACGGGAACGATGTCTACGCGGGTGAAACCGTGGGGCACAGCTAGTCGAAAATAAGTGAGCCTGTTTGGTATTATATTGACAGCGTCGATGGCTCAGATGGTAGTAACTCTGCTTTCTGTGCCGCAGGGCCCGGGTTCGATCCCCGGCCATGTCAAACATTGGTGTGCATGAACATGTCTGTTTGATCTGTGTCTGGGTGTTATAAGCTTATATAAGTATGTATATCAGTCATCTGGTTACCATAGTACAGGCTTCTAGCATAGTTTGGGACCAGATGACCGTGTGTGGAAGTTGTCCCATATTATTATCATATTATTATAAAAAATAAAAAGAAGTTAAAGTTGTTCTATATTTTTTGTAATCTTTACTACTTGTACCATGAGATGCCTACAAATACACAAAGCAATCCAGTTTGAAGATTCAACCCTTCAAAGATTCTGCGTTTCTCGTGAGAAACCGGGAGATGAAGGGGTCTCGCTGACCTTAGGTCACTACTGGTCGAAAGCTTTCTGATAACTAGTTTATTTTGTAAAATGATCTTCAAAACTTCAATTATTTGTTGGTTAATATGACGGATAAACTATAGGTAGAAAATCATTCATAGACAACCTAGTAATTTGATATAAATTTAGTGAATATTTAGGGATAACTAACTTGAAAGATAACACAAGCCTCTCAATTTGTATGAAAACAACCTTGAGACTTGTTTGTTTTAACTTTAATAGCCAGCGGTAGATAAATCACAACACAGAGCATGTAATATACACTTAGTTATGACGCATAATTGGATACGTTAATAAAACACATTTGCGGTATCTATTTAAATCTATTGTAGTACAGGAGAAAATCTGGGGGTGGTTTTTTACCTCTATTTTAGTTATTCTATTTATTAATTTTTCGTTAAACTAATTCTCCCGTAACTAAACAAAATCAACTACTCGTATTTATTATAATAAACACATGTAACTACTGCTTCAAAATTGTTTAAAAAGACCTGTGAGTATAATGATTCTGTATACGGGTCAATAAGGTCAGTGGTGCCACCGCGGAGTCACTGCGACCGGTAACGGGTTATTTGGGGTTAAAAAAGGGAAGGATTACGTTGTGAACGATTTTGAACGTGGGAATCGAGATCCTATGTGATTTTCTGATGGTAGTTTAAATTTTGGTTCTAAGTAATTTTTAATTTTTGGTAAGATAGATAAATACAACACTGGAAGAGGAATGTTACAACAAACTTTTCAGTCACACAAATAATTTGATGTATTATAAATGTACACAATTAAAAATGTATTTACATGGGATTGTTACAACCTTCACTGAGCCATCCTAAGGTGAGGCAAAATGGAGTGCCTAATATTTTGCAAGGGAATATGCTACACCAAATATACAATATAATTTGTGCTACTTACCAATCTATCGTTTTGTTTTTTCTTGATGTTCTTATATAGCTGTTATTTCGTTACCTATTACAAATTTATTGTATAACGCGTTTATCACATACTAAAATTCTACCAACATAATAAGAGGTCGCACGGGAGCATCCAGGAAATCTGCAACTGCATTAACTCCGTGTTGACGTTGTTACACGCTGAGGCTATTGTCTAATTACTATTTTAATCTATTTTTAATTTGTATGTATCAGATCTGAGGTATGTATGTTGTTATTTTGTGTAAAAAGGCAATAAATGATTTTCTATTCTATTCTATTCGGTGGGGCGGATTCCACTGTTCTAAAAGCCGGGTGAATCTTCCCCACCAGTTTTACAGATAGTTAATACCGTGGTTCATTCGTCCAAGTTATCACCTTAGTATTTGTGTAATATTTTCATAAGACTTACTGTTACTTTACAAAAAGTATAAAATACTTTGTGTACTTATGAGATAAGATATAAAGTAACGTGCTTATAATTTGTTGCTTGCAAATTGATTCGGAATAATCTCGATGTGTGCCCTGCTAGACGATTCCCCCGAACAGCGAGTCTTTTGTAAGTATGTAAAGGCTACTCCTTCACATGCACTTGGCGAAGTCGTGCAATGTTCAATAGCTCTCCTGGGAAATTATTTAAGCGGTTTGATATAAAAACATTCACCAGTGTGCTTATAGAGACAGGACTTTCAAGTCAATATTTAGAATTATTTTAAGACTGCTAGGAATATATTATTATTTTTTTAGTATTAGAACGGTAGTCTAGAGTATAGCCCTGTTATAGATGATGGCTATATTATATATTGGCTTGTGATAAAAATGACTGCCTCGGTGGTGTAGAGGGCGCATGCTCGACAAGAGGTCCCGGGTTCGATCCCCAGGTCAGGCAAAGTGTTAAATATTGGATTTTTCGATTAGGAATTATCCCAATAACTGCCTGGAGTCTGGAACTGTGTGGTAAATGGCAATAGGCTCGCCCCCTATTACATGGGACCAATAACATGGTGGCGAAATGTGGGTGTATCTACTATGGGACTGAGTCCTGGGTACACCTCTGCCTACCCCTTCGGGAAAAAGGCGTGAATGTATGTTATGTTATGTATGTGATAAAAATATTATTCATATAATTCCATAGTTCTACGGCAACATTATGTGAGTTACGCCTAAGCAAAGTTATTTCTCTCTCAACGATTGAAAAGATGAAACGTCAAACGGTACTCGGTATTTCTTAGATTTCCTATAGGCCTATAGGTAAATTACCAATGTAATGCTTTGGTTTTTTGATGCTTTGTTGTTTACTTCAACATTATTTTTTTTCACTCGCCTCTCACTCGGCAGGAACTCGGACATACAGTAGCACGGTCATCACTCGCATCGTTTGGACGCGTTCGGCAGTAGCTCGCCAGTGCCAGCCGGACAGTTGTAAGCTAATGGCGTACGAGTAGACAAGCCGAGTAGCTGCTGCTGCCTACTGGCTAGGCAGTAGCTCGAACTGTGTATATTAGGCATTAGCTAGACATTTTTTTTGCACGTTTGTCACTCTATGGTATCTAATCATAATTTGGTATCTTACATTGATTATAACTAAGCCTGAGTTACTTTTACTAAAATAAAATATTATCTATACAGAAAACTATGCGAACTATAAATATGGTTCTGCAATTTAATAGCTGAGAAGCAAGCGATAAATTCTACAGCAATTAGACTTAATCGTTGAGTAGGAACCTCGGATCTTATGCGAGGTTGCGATCGATACCAGAGGTGATAAACATTTGGGAATTTTACATAATTTGTCTTCATTTTGGACCGAGTCAAAGAATAATAACTATTACTACGTACCGAGTCCTGGGGTACACCTCTGCCTAGACTTTCGAGAAGAAAATGTGATAATATTTTATTCTATGCCTTTATTTTACATAGTCATGTGAGAAAAGGCACTCGACGGCGCTAATTTAAGTGAAATATAACCAATTTTTTTATTTTTGATAAGTTTACACAAGCTTGACTAGACTAATGAACGTATTATTGTTATTATTATTAATGTAAATCTAGATGAATATGAATAAGTTATTGAATACATTACATAACCCCAAATCCCAAATCCCAAATCCCCATAATCCCAAAAAGAAATTACACACGAATGGGAAACTAGAATTTAGTGATTGGGCTACCAAGGGTATCAGGAAAAGTAGAGATAATATGTATGAGTTGTATAGGGATAAAGCCCATTCTAATTCAGAATCATTTCATGAGTATGTTAAATGTTATTCAAAAATTTTTAAAGCTGTTTGCATTCAAGCAAAAGCCATAAATATTAGAGACAAAATTCGCAAATCAAGTAATAAAATTAAGACGGTTTGGAAAACAATAAACGTAGAAACAGGTAAAGATAAATGTAGAGATTCTGAATATAAATTATTAATTAATAATGAACACATTACAAATGTTGAGGAAGTCGCTAATATTTTTGTCGATTTCTTCTCTAACATAGCCCTGAACGCGACCAAGTCACTTGATTCATCCCCAGACTTGGCGGAGGCTTTTCTTAAAGAAAACTTCCAACGCACCATACCTAAATTTTCGTTCGAACACATTAATTGATATCAAAAAGACGTACAAGAGTTTAAATGTTAAAGCTACTGAAGATCTATGGGGTCTATCTGTAAAAATGCTAGATTCTATAATAAACACAATTGCTCCTTACTTAGCAGACTTATTTAACCTATGCATAGATAAAGGCACGTTTCCAGAACTAATGAAAATAAGTAAAATCACTCCTATCTTTAAATCAGGTAGTAAGACAGATCCCTCAAACTATAGGCCAATCTCTGTTTTGCCAGTAATAAGTAAAATCTTTGAGAAATTGATGCTAAACCAACTGCTGTCACATTTCAATAAAAATAGAATATTGCATTCAAACCAGTATGGTTTCACCAAATGCAGATCAACAACCGATGCAGGCTGTCACCTCATGACTCTTGTCTTGGAGGCTTGGGAGAGTTCACAGGATGCCATTGGAGTTTTTTGTGATCTTTCCAAAGCATTCGACTGTGTAGAACACTGCACGTTACTGCGTAAGTTAGAAGTATATGGAATTCATGGGAATGCCCTAAACCTGGTGGAATCATACTTGTTTAGTAGGCAGCAGAAGGTTAGCGTCAATGGTATCACATCTGCTAGTTCTCCTGTCAAGATGGGAGTCCCACAGGGATCAATTGTGGGTCCTTTCCTGTTTTTGGCTTATATTAACGATTTGCCTTACATGGTCCACGGTCTAGCAGATATCGTTCTATTTGCCGATGATACGTCATTGATTTTTAAAGTTGATAGGAAGGATACATCACTAGTACATGTTAATAATACTTTAGCAAGTATATCCAGATGGTTCACAGCAAACAATCTGTTATTGAATGCGAAAAAGACTAAATGTTTGAAATTTTCGTTGCCTAACGTCAGAAGTATAGAACCAATCATAGTTCTTGACGGTGAAAGACTCAATATTGACAATGCAACTTTGTTCCTTGGCATAAATATAGACTCTAAACTGCAATGGAGCACTCATATCACCGAGCTCTCAGGGAAACTAAGCTCTGCAGCTTACGCGGTTTATAAAATTAGGCAACTAACAGATGTAGCCACGGCGAGATTAGTGTACTTTGCATATTTCCATAGCTTGATGTCTTATGGGATTCTGTTGTGGGGGTCAGCCGCAGATATAGAAACTATCTTTATACTACAAAAACGTGCGATTCGTGCCATCTATGAGATGCGTCCACGCGAATCCCTGAGGGAATTATTTAAAGAAATAAACATACTGACCCTACCATCCTTATACATTTATGAGAACATCATGTATGTGCGTAAAAATTTACATAAATTAAAATTAAATAGTGACCTTCATAATATTAATACTAGGAATAAAGACAAAATAGCTGTACCTAGCTTTAGATTATCTAAAACAAATAAAAAGACATTCTTAGGAAATAGTGTACGTTTCTATAATAAAATCCCCAAAGAGATAACTGGGCTCTCAGAGGGTAAATTCAAAACCTATATAAAATCTACTTTACTAAAGAAGGCTTATTATAAAGTCAACCAGTACATAGAGGACAAAGATGCTTGGAAACTTCTGCATAGCCGCCTCGCGGCACCTTCAAAGAAAACGAATGTAAGCAAACCAAATATTGTGAAACTATCTGTTGAAAAAATTAAGCCCTACAAGTTTCTTGTGCGTTCTTCTTGTAGAGGTATCTTTCCGAACGCACGGTAGACTCAGTACTGTTTATCTTCATTGACGTACAAAAGTGTCAGATTATGACCTATTTGAATAAAGCTGTTTTGAGTTTTGAGTTTGAGATAACATCACGCCTTTTTTCCAAAGGAGTAGGCAGAGGTGTACTCAGGACTCAGTCCCATAGTAGGTACACCCACACTTCGCCAATTAAACAAACATTACAAGCTCAAATATTTTATAGTAGTGTAAGCCCAGCGGCTTTGCCCGCTCGCAATTACAAAATATGGGAGTTTTGTACCAAACTTAGACGCTCTTTTTGGACTCCTAGGAATGTGTAAATACTTTCTTAGTACACGTCCAGACAATGAAAAGAACCTACATTCCAAATTTCAAGTCTCTAGGATCAGTGGTTTGGGCTCTGCGTTGCAGTCAGTTGTCAGTATTGTCAGTCAGTGAGTCCGTTAAAAAAAATGTTTTATTTTCAGACATTACATTAATTAATCATTGAAAATAAAATAAAAACTAGATGAAGTTAAATTAAATCAATCAAATCAAATTAAATTATAAAATAAAATGAAATAACATCAAATAAAAAGAAATAAAAATGGATAGAGTGTCGGGATTTGGGCGCATTAGGAAGGACCTCTTAGCTGGCTAGATTTTATAATATAAGTAATATAATTGAACATAACTTAATCATTCTCGTATCCTAAATCTAAAAGTAGAAGACCCCTGCATTACTTTACCCAGCGGCGGTATATTACAAGGTTTACGACGTTTCTCCGCGCACTTGTGCAATAAAATCTTGCGACGCGACAGTTTATGAATATTATTCGGATAAGGCGTGCCAAACCGCTCTACATATGTTAGTATCTAGAAATACATAGGCTCTGTGTATTTCTTTGAAAAACTAAAGGTTGTAAATTCAACTATACTGTAGTGGTAGGCCTCTTTTGCAGGGGGCCGCCTGGGGAAGTACCATACCTTTGCCAGTAATTCATCCGCCAAGCAGTAATGTGCTAACATTACTGTGTTCCGGTCTGAAGAGCAATGTTACCAGCGAAATCACTGGGCATGACGAGATTCAACAACTCGTATCTCAGGCGGTGACAGGCGCAGTGCAGTGCCGGGCAGAATTTTAAACTTTAAAACACTGGGAGGCACTGTGTCTGATATGGGCAATCATGACATCAGGCACCTGATTTGCTCGTCTTGTCACTCGCTATCATAAAAAAATAAACTTATATTATAGCCGTATTGCCGTGGGACACTGTTCCCGTGGAAATTTTGAGAATTTTTTAGTAATTCCTTTGCTTTCTAATTTCTTATCCCAACGTATATGTATATATACGAGTATGTTAATATTTTATATTTTTATAGACTAAGCGGTGTACTCGCTTGAAATACAATACGAATATGGAAAGAAAAATTTCACCCAACGACAGGATTTGAACCACGCACCCTCCGCACTCTACCACTTGAGCTACCGGGCACGGTAGCGTACAAGCATGAGTTGTATTTTCTTCAGAGTATATTATGTCCTCTGAAGTAGAAGTAGTAGAAGTCTGTAGTAGAAGTGGGTGTACTTCCTCCATTCCTCCATTACGCACGAAGCGATTTGCTTCATCCTTCATTATGCGGACGGCTAAGGAGTGGAACTCTCTGCCGAGGTCGGTATTTCCGGAACGCTATAATCTGGACATCTTTAAGGCCAAAGTGAACAGACACCTTCTAGGCAAACGTGTACCATCTTAGGCCTCATCTTCGCCTTCCATCAAGCGAGATTGAGGTCAAACGTAAGCCTATTTTATATTAAAAAAAAAAAAAAAAACTTACTATGGGACTGAGTCCTGGGCACACCTCTGCTCACCCCTTCGGGAAAAAGGCGCGATTGTATGTTATGTACAAAACAGTCTTGAAATAGATAGGTAAGGACGTATTAAACTGTTACGTAGAATACAAAATAAGTATGTATAAAGCACAGGGTGTAAGGCGTAAGGTAAAAGACACCCAAACCAAGTTACCACCCACCTTCCTAAGTGGACATAAATGATTCACCCACCATCATCCTAAAACGCTATCACAGACTCGTTCACTTGAAACATTACTATTTTACTACTCAGATGTAGTGGGTACTAAACCAAACAGTGGTTGGACAAGAGCGCCTCCGGAAAAGCAGATTTATATTATTACACAACTAAGATCATAAAACTATACCGACCCGAGTATTAATACCATCACATTTATCATGACCCTCCCATTCCCCCCGTCTTTTGTTATAAGAAAACACCCGATACAACACGCAGGACAAGTTTCGACACCGAAAACTATTCGAACGCCCGCTCGTAACTGCGCAACTTATTCGTACATGTTCTTAACTCGGGTGCTTCAGCGGTCGTTCGAGGAAAATTGGAAAATTTTGCCTTTACAACCGATATTATACCTTGCTTCTGAGATATAGAGTGGGTTTTCGGTTATTGAAGATTGATAGTGGAATCGACAGCGCGGTGAAGTAGACACAACTCTGTTTGTCTAAAGCTAAAGTTTGGTTTCACTTGCGGCGGCCGGCAGCAATTCGCCGGAAGGGTAGACTCGTAAGGAAGTTCGGCGATTATGTTTAGTCAGCGTTGCCTGTGTAATGGAAAGGAAGTAGGAATTGGGGCCTGTAAGATGCGGTCGTATAAGGCGGCCTTCCCTCCCCCCTCCCGTAGAGACCCGACGCGTGGGGGGGGAGGTGCGATTTGTTTGTTCCTAAGGTCCGTTCTATTCCGCAGTTGTGGGCAGGATTTAAATTTTGCACGCGGGCTCTTTGTTGTCCTCCTTAGTTGTGATGAGACGCTCTCTTTGAAAACTTTAAATTGAGGCCTTTTGTGTTTCCGAAGTTTGCAGGAAACCGCTGCTAATTTGGAACAAAAGTTTCTAAATAGAACCTTCACCGTTTTCATTTGAGATTATAAAGGTAGACAATCATTTTGTGAAACTTTATCATTTCTGCGTCGCTATATTATATCCATAATTCTCCTCGCTGGATGAATTTTTCGTCAAACTTATTTGGTAATCGAGAAAATTTATTTATGAATCTCGATAGCTGAACTAGGCTAACTGAAGTTTTACCAGCAAGGAAACACTGCAGTACTACTTACATAATATGTTCTCGATGGTCAAACTTATCCAGTTTAACGAGCTTTTCAAGCGGAAAATTATGGTTTAGAGTACCAGGGCCCCAGAAATTAGGAAGAACTGAAATTGGTACATTTTATTGTTATCAAACGCCCATGTTCTTTGTTTCTTCATACGAAGACACATTCATCTAACTATCTCTCGAGCCTCCTTCTCAGAAACTGTTGAAGTCCAACTCCGTCCAGCTATTGTACCGTCGCGGTTGGAACCAACTATTACTTCATACTTTCCAACTTGCACCAGCTCATATACGTTCAAATGGCCTGTGAATTGTTTATCAGTTAAGTTTCGCAGCGCTCTCCACAACAACCCATGCTGTGCCTGTGTTTATACAGGGAGTACTTTGACTTTAAACAGTTTTGTTTTGGGTACGCAGTATGAAATAGTCATCTATATACTTGTAGCACATAAGCTCATATTATTTATAGTTATTTACTGATATATTATTTATTTACAGTTTACTAATTTTTAAAAATCACGCCATTTTTCCAAAGAAGTAGAGTTGTACCGATTGTGCGAGTCCTTTGTCAGTGAGCCGCAAAGCGTCGATTCAACGACACCGCGCCGCACAACGGTGAGTCCCCCAGCGGTGAACAATGTTTCGTCGAGTCTTGTTATGTCGGGCTCTATTTTTTTTCAAAAAGTACTGTCAAGCACATATTTTACTAAACCAAATTTAATCGACCACATAATACCCAGGTCTCAGTCCCATGTTACATCCCACTAAATGTAACAGGCATATTATCTGTAAAAATCTAAGAAACAGGGTTCTAGTGTCGCGCCGAGGTTCATATTTGGTGGACTAAGAGCCTCTGCACAATGATGCATTTACCATCGTAGACGACGCGCAGATGCTGCACGTATACGTGATTCAAACGCACAACAAAATCGACACAACAACAATCCTATACTGATTTTTGAACATCTACGGCGCCGTAAGTGACGTTCGTGAAACGCGCGGCAATGATAAAAAAATTCAATATGCAGATGCTCTTACGGGTAAGCCCGATACAAAATATCATATAAGTAGGTCTTGTATAGGTATACCAATAATTTTGTAACCACGTTAAAGAGTTATAACATATTTCTTTTTATGTTCTTATAATAACAACCCATAACGAACAAAGTAACAGAACTACCTAAACTACTTTCCCGAGTGTAAAAATATAATTTTAGATATAAATTATGACTCTCTTCAAAATAGTTATAAGTATTTCTGCTCAATGAAAGTAGGTACACTTCATTTAATTACGAAATATACACATATAAATCTCGATTGGCAATGAACAATGCAAATGATGTAGATACGAAAAAAAAACAAGACAGATGTAGGAGAAAAAAAATACAGCAGTACTATATTTTATCTATATAAAATGAGGCGAGAGAGGTCGAGAGTCAAGAGACGTTTCCAATATTCTCAACCCAGCGAAATATAACTCGACTCATGGCTCATGTAGGCAAAGATTGACGGAGCGAACTAATAATCGAACGGTGGTGTGGGGTGCCACCCCTAATATTAAGGCGGGCGAAGAGGCGCAGTTTTGAACGTGGGTGTTAACCCTAGATGAGGGGGCAATAAGATGGAGGCGACAAACTTAGGGGGAGTCAAGACTAATATTAAACTATATACATATCTAAAGTTGTAATATAAACGAAACTATTCCCAAATCCAAATTAAGTGTTTATAAACTAATTATTATATGATCAGTCTAAAGTCTAAAAGGATTACATTTATATTTAAAGGCTTAGATCAAAGAATAATGTTGAAAGGAAATCAACGGAAGCATGAATTGGTTTTTCTTTGTCATAAGCAAATTAGTATTTTTAAGGCTGTAAGCCCACAGTTTATGCGTTTAACTAAAGCCAGTACAAATTTAAACTTAAATAGTTTGAAGACACTTGCATTTTTTTTGGACACGTAAAAGGTGAGTATTGAAAACAATAGAAGTGGAGTGGAGTGGCAAAAGCAAGTAAAACCTATTTCCTTATTTAATCGTAAATATTTTCTTCACAATGCATCAGATGAGCTTTTAGCCAGTTTTGACCTTTATAATGTCCAATCGTTACCCAGTTCAATATAAAACAACATAATCACAGAGACAAACATAAAATAGAAATTCAAATACTAATAAACGTTCTAATGAAATGATGTAGCATTACAATATAGAAAAGTAGCACTATATAGGTATATAAAATTCTTACATCCTAGTTCCTAGACCTACTGAAACGTGTCACCCACATGAAACAAAAAACCAATCTGCCATGAAGAGGAGCGATAGCGGCTGTAAAGGACAAATGACCCAATTCTCCGAGAATTCTGCGCCCTTCTGTAACCTTCACTCGCGCGTAAAGGGACCTTAGTGAGGGGAAACGTGAACGAGATGACGTGATCTAGTTCTTTCATTCTGTAGTTCGTCGACTCGTTCTTTGATTTACTCATAGATTTAAGTCTTCTGTTTCGGTTCAACTTTTACCGCTTCATGACTTAATATGTTGGTCGAAAAGTCCCGTAAAGTCTTTGTATGCATAGAGGGAAGGTACTAAACGTGGCAAGAAGACAATAGCTTCATAGCTCATAGACACTAGTGACCTCACCTTTATCCACTAAGATAATAGTTGAACTGCCTCGGTGGCGTAGAGGGCGCATGCTCGACTGCCAATCAAGAGGTCATGGGTTCGATCCCCAGGTCAGGCAGTGTTAAATATTGGATTTTTCCGTTAGGAATTATTTCAATAACTGCCTGGAGTCTGGAACTGTGCCCGGTAGATGGCAATAGGCTC
Source organism: Hemistola chrysoprasaria (assembly GCA_947063395.1). Lineage (NCBI taxonomy): Eukaryota > Metazoa > Arthropoda > Insecta > Lepidoptera > Geometridae > Hemistola > Hemistola chrysoprasaria. The sequence continues at coordinate 10,483,920 of OX346728.1, read as the reverse complement.
GCCCCCTATTACATGGGACCAATAACATACTGGCGAAATGTGGGTGTATCTACTATGGGACTGAGTCCTGGGTTACACCTCTGCCTACCCCTTCGGGAAAAAAGGCGTGAACGTATGTTATGTTATGTTATGTTTAATAGTTGAACTGTAAGTAATATTATTTGGAAAAATAAATAAAGGACAAATGAGTGAATTAATGAATCATGAAGTGAATGAATCATAGTAATGAACAGGTGAGAATCAAGATCCATTTTCCACGCAATTTAGGTACTACGGTGATTCAAAAGTGCAAATATAAGACATAAAAATAATATACATATCGCCTAAAATATAATTTGTATTTAGTCGAAGTCGAAGCTTTTTAATTTGGTTTATCGGAGTTGGAACCGGACGTGGAGGATTATTTGAATTTGATTGATCAACGTAGAGGCGAACTCCCCATACGACAAACAAAAAACTTATTTTAGTTTTGTATGCGAAAATCGCAGCCATGCCGACGTCGCTGTGCTTCGATCTCCGATATAAAAGTATCCGAACCGAAGTTGAAGTCGCAATTGTAATATCAATCGGAAGCTTCGACCTTTCGGATCCAAAGTCGAAGCTAACATCCTTAACGCGGACATGTGTAATGAATATGTGTATTTCTATAGATGATTAGAATTTTCACCACTGAATTAATCAAAATTCACCGCTGACGGACATCCCTAAATCTTTCCTAAACTAAACAAACTGAGTTAGTAATGGATTTTTGTTAGGGTTACCATATTTGGCCTCGTTGTGAAAAAAGCGGAATAAGCTTTTTAAAGATGCACAGATGACTACATTTATAAACTAAAGCAACTTACAACTTTATTACTTTGTCATACAGTTTAAAATGCAGTTAATTCTTTACTTTTAGTTCTTTAACCGACACACTGCCCCAATTGCTTTGAAGAAGGGTCACCTACATGTTAAGACAACTGTAAATGAGCTCATATGAGTATTTAGACAATCAAATTAGATTAACTGTTCAACGAATTGAAAATGAGAGGTCGAAACCCACAATCATTCTGAAAGAAATTCCCAATTAGCTGATTGTGCAGGTTTCTGTGCTCAGTTATTTAATTATATTCATTTATTTGAGAGAAAATACTGGTACTGAAAATATTCACAAGGAAGTAGAAGACATAAAAATTATAAGACAGATAACATAAATTATAAAAGAATATTCAATTATAATATTTTTTGTAACGTGTACACAAAATATAAAATGATTGTAGAGTAAGGCTACCTATGCTATGCTTGCCGATCCATGGCCTCCATTTGAGAACTTTAAAGCCCCATCGGCTATCAGTTCTACGTCTTATGTGCGGGCAAGCGTAGCGTAGGCCGTCCACCCACAAGGTGGATGGACGATCTGATAAAGACAGCAGGATCATGCTGGATGCAGGGCGCTTACAACAGGACTAGATGGAAATCTATGGGTCAGGCCTATGTTTAGCAGTAGACGTCCTATGGCTGAGATGATGAAGGCTCCATTGCGTTGCTGCGTTGTGCGGGCGCGCGTGATTTAGCAGGGTATTTAAGTGTGTATAGAAATCACGCATAATGCCACACACTGAAAAGCATCCACTCCCGGGGAGGCAGTTTCCACATCTTCATGCAGAGAAACACGCGCCTCTGCGCGTGTATGCGGGACGCACTCCGCTAACATGCGTGATTTTCACAAAATAATGAGGTTGAGTCGCTATACGAACAGCCAAAGAAGCTAATAAAAAGTTAATTTTACTTTTTTTTTTTTTTTTTTTTTTTTTTTATGATAACGAGTAACAAGACGAGCAAATCAGGTGCCTGATGGTAAGCATCATGATTGCCCATATCAGACACAGTGCCACCCAGTGTTTTAAAATTCAAAATTCTGTGCAGCACTGCACTGCGCCTGTCACCCTGAGATATGAGTTGTTAAATCTCATCATGCCCAGTAATTTCGCTGGTAACATTGCCCTTCATACCGGAACACAGCAATGTTTGCACATTACTGCTTGGCGGATGAATAACTGGCAAAGGTGTGGTACTTCCCCAGGCGGCCCCCTGCAAAAGAGGCCTACCACTACAAAAACTACACGTAACTATCGCAATTTTACTGTTTAAGGATATCTTTCTTTGCATTTACATGGTATTTGGGTTAAGCATTATTCTTTAACGTTTTAATCCTCGGAATAATTGTCATTAGTTTGATCGAACCCAGCCATGTCAATCCAGCGAAATTCTAAACTAGGGTAATCAGACTTCCAAAACCCTATCATGTATTATGTAGGTAGAAACACTCCATTACCTATCGTCAGTGATAATATAATTTTCTCACGAAGGGCTTCCTACCCTGCGCCCTGTAAGGGTCAAGGGACGAGCCCTAAAGAATGGCAGCAATCTTGCGGTAATTCCACCCTCTACGAACTATCACTACATACTTACCTAGTGTGGAATAATTTTGTGTTGGAGCGGTTTTCATTAAAACTTGCATGGCTTCGACACCATGAGCTTAGTTATCTGTATACATAATATGAATGCATAGAGTTAGTGAAAACAAGAGACAGATAAATATTATTGTCATTTGTTTTCCTTGTGATTATCTTATTCGTGTCTAATAATAGTATTTATATTATTATTATTACTATAGGAACCTACTTTACTTCTATATACTTATTACTTCTTGTCTTATTTTTATTTTATTTATTTTCAAAATCCACAGTCATTAATTAACATAGTTAGCAGTTATTAACATTAGTCCAAAACGGATTTCCATTTTATACAATAAATAAATTTCTAGACAATCTTAGAAAAGAGAAAACTTAATATACTATATTATAAGTAGATAACCTTATAAATTACGTAAGCTTGTAAACTAGTTAGTAGCTTCAATATACTGAATAAACCCAAGTAGGCTCATTCAGGATACTGAGCACCTCACTTTTAAATTTACTTTTTAAGTGCTTATAAGCATAGATATAGACAGGTCTCCGCGTGAGCTCCGACAAGATATGCTGCCATTTATGTAAAATTTTGCAATCCGCGTAATCGAGCCTGTCCGATACAATTTTCACGCACACCTTACGAACTGGTTTTTTACGCACACTATTGTTTTACGCACACTCGGCACACTAAAGGTAATTTGAAATATGTCATTTAAAAAATGTTTAGTAATTTTATATTTTTTATAGACCGCTTAGTCTATTCGCTTGAAATACTATATTAATATGGCAAGAAAAATTCACCCACGAGCGGGATTTGAACCAGCAACTTCCGCACCAATCCGCGTGATGGGTACTCTAATATTTGAGCTACCACCACCATGCACACTGCGCGGATTGGTGCGGAAGTTGCGGGTTTATATCTCGTGGGTAAAATTTATCTTGCCGAATTCATAGTGTGTTTAGTAGTAATGTGTTTGAAACCACCGTACCTTCAGAATCTGTATTTTCTTTATCTGCAAAGTTGTATGGAAGATATCACTCTGACCGTTACTCTTTCTAGTTTTAACTTTTCTTTTTCTTCTTTGTTATATTCTGTATTATTGTGGTACTTTCAATAGGGTCACATCTTTCTCATCTCGTGGGAGCCGTGAGACTCGGCAGAAGGAAATATTTGGAGAGGGCAGTAGCGCTCTCCGGCACCAAGTATTCCAACTACTGCGATCACCAAGCCATCTGCCAAACGTGGTGATTACGGCAAAACCTTCCCATATGAATAGTTTTTGGCGTTCTATGGGGGAGACCTATGTCCAGCAGTGGACGTTTTCCAGCCGATGATAAAGATAAAGAATTTTATTTGCTTAAAACATGGGTTCATACACAATACAGTTAAGCATATAATATGTTAAAAAATATTTCGAGCAACCAACATGTTTTGCCTACTGAGGCGTGCAAATGAACAGACTGGCAACTGATACTTTAAACATAATAATTAGTAATTTTATTTATAATGTTAATTTCATTTTAATTAAATATTTTAATAATACGGTATGTCAAATAGTTATTAGTTTAATTTAATTCATTATTAGTTCAATTTAATTCATTATTATTAATTTATCATGATAATGATGATGATGATGATGTTTCATTTATTCAATAATCAGTCGGTAAAATAGCTGTCCCAAATAAAAGGCGCTGTTCTACATTTACCAACCATGTAAATGTATATTATTTACACGTGAAATATTACTTAAAGTTAGCAACCCGGGCGGTAGTTAAGGAGGAGTTCTCGATGAAATATGTCTTGGGGGTAACAGGGGAAAGGGGGTTTAAGGGGGACGTATTAAGGACGCAGCCTTAAGCCCCTAATGTGCGGGTCGATAAGAACTTAAGGACGGTCGGAAAGGGTCTAATGTACAGTTAACGTGGTCTTGAATTATTTTGCCTTTCGTACGGTATTATGTAACTACAAATTTTGAGATTTTAGATATGTGAAGAAATGTTATTTTTATTTACCTACTTACGTGAAATGAAACGGTTTTGCTATTTTAAGTAGAAGTAACCGACTAAAAGGCATCCACGGAATTCGTATAAAACGAGTAATAAAATGACGAGTAATGGAATGTTCTTTTTTATGGTAATTAGTGACAAGACGAGCAAATCAGGTGCCTGATGGTATGCATTATGATTGCCCATATCAGACACAGTGCCACCCAGTGTTTTAAAATAAAAACTTAAAACTAGAAATAGTAACAACGGGCTGCCTTATCGCTTTGAGCGATCTCTTCCAGACTAGATAATATAATTGATAGACTAATATGAGATGAATATCGCGCCTCACCTACTTTTTACTGAGTTAAAATTACAAAAAATCACGCCTTTTTCCTGAAAGGGTAGGCAGAGGTGTACCCTGGACTCAGTCTCATAGTAGATACATCCTTATTACGCCAGTAGGTATGTTATTGGTCCCATGTAATAGGGGCGAGCCTATTGCCATTTACCGGGCACAATTCTAGACTTCAACCTGTCATTGAGATAATTTCTCAAAGGAATAACTGATTTAAAGTGCCAAAAATATGTTTATGTAATGACGCTCGACTGCAGCGAAAGCTAAGAGCAAGGTAAAGAGTACTTTTTTTCCATAGCATGTAAAAAAAATTAATTCAATTCAATTGAAATTAAAGAAGCGTTAATCAAAAACTGTAATCTAAATAATTAACGCCAAACAAATAACAGTGTAACTGGATGTGAATATTTTTGTTTAAAATTCCATCCGGTCACACTGTTACTGGTTGGGAAAAAGACATTTCCAAAACATTCTCCAAATTTAAGTTACTGTGTAACTCGTTGGGAATTTTCTCTTGAAATAAATTACAATCGACCAATATAAATGCATGGTTAATGTATACATAAACATATATAAACTCATTAGTCATATTATATATGAAACTCATCCACAGTGGTGTCGCAGCTTGACATAGCCGCTTCAATATCCGAACGAGGATTCTTATGTCAAATCATTTTTATTATGTACTACCTACAAAAACTACCGTCAACATTTAATTTTATTATGAACCAATCTGTAACTAAAAAATTCTTACTTCAATACAAGGACTTCACACAATTATTACCTCTCTTCATTATTTCATCCAATATTTCGGGTTTCAATGCCCATTTTTGAAACTCGCAGTGTCTGGAACAGACAAGTAGTAGGTTCTCATAAATAAAAGGTATGCTTCAAAGAAAATATATCTTTATTGGAATCCGCCAAATTTCATGACGCTAGGCCAACGGAAAGTACCGTAAGGTTTTCAGTCCGTTGCGCAAAGTATGGCAATTTGCGGTAAATATATGACAAGTGATGTATTTAACAATCGTTATTTATATCAAGAGTATTACATGTCTAATGTTCATGTTGACTCTCACATTATTTGGGACATTTCCAATCGAACCATTTGGACATTTTGTCATGTGAACAGCCATGTCCCGTAACGAAATGGCCGTATCTTTTGATTGCGGTAACTTAGAAGTTTGATTATTTTTACATTTTCAACTTGATACCTCAACGCGTTCCCGGGAAAAAAAAAAATCTTGACAGACGGACGACGAAGTGATACTAGAAGGGTTCTTTTTTCTTTTGAGATACGGAACTCTAAAACAACGAGAAACTTTTCCAAGTCAAACTTCGATCGAGGATACCCTAGGTTGGTACCTATATTTTATGTTTTGTATATACATCAAAGCAATGTAAAGCTCCTAAAGATCCACATTTACCTAATTGAAGCTTACCGTCCTGCCTATTTATAGAGAGTACATAGAGTCCGTAGCTGAAAGGTGGCCACCCAAACTGTTTACAAAGCATTTGCTTAATAACTAAAACTTCGGGGGTCCGGTCGGGTCGAATTCTCCTAATACTAGTGTTGTTTATATCACTGTGTGGGTGAATAGGGATGGGAAACTTCCCCATCATCGTTTGAAAGATGAAAACAAATGCGGAATATATAAATGCACTTTTTATATAACTTTTCACATTTTAAATATGTAGAATAGAACAGAATAATACTTTATTGCATACCAAAATAAAATAAAAAATAATTAACAGGTATTACGGAAAACATCCGGCGGTCTTATCGCGTTAAGCAATTTCTTACAGACAACCTGGGGATGGAAACGTAGAGTTAAAACAATAAACGACGGTGGTGTGCAATTGGAAATATCTAGATAATTTAGGATTTGGTATTTTACTCCTATACAACAATACATACAATAGATACTTCAACAGAACATACATAGAATAGATATTTATAAAATATAATATAGCTTTAAAAATAATGTTTTAGCTATAAAACAATGGTTTAACTATGAAAACAATGGTTTCCACTATAAATATGCTTAGCCTTAAAATTAATTGAATAATATGTTTGTTTTGTGAAACTTGTGGTTTTCGACACAGTTATAGTGCAAACCATTGTTTTTAAAGTTGAACCATTATTTTTGTATTTAATATATTAAATTGAAGATGTATTTTAATGTGTGGTATAGCTGTTTTTATGAAATTTAAGGTGCTGTTAAATACATCCAATCTAGAAATTGGAGACATTTTAACTGTAAGCAAGCTTTCAGACGAACGTCCGCGTAACATCATAGTCAACGCGACGCTAACGCGCTCTTTTTTCCAGCGTCATAAAAAAAGGTATATTCATGGCATAGCTTCAAGAAAACTTTAACATAACTTGCCAAGTAGAGAAAGTATTGAGACATAGTATACTCAGATGTCTCTCCCACCACCTGACGCTCTGACAAGTTACCGCTGTCATATTTGTCAAATGCGGCATCTAGAATTACGCCGAAATCGTTGTAATCGAGCCTGTCCGATACAATTTTTCACGCACACTGGCACACCTTGTGAATTGTTTTTTTCTTGTGCGCACACATGCTATGTGTTACTTACGCACACTGCATTATGAAAAGTGCCGCATTGACGGACCTGTTGTTTCATCTGAGAGTATAACGCAGTATATATATATATATAAAACAACAAAACTAAAAATATTAACGTAAATCTCAGCACTCGATATAATAACATACAGGCAACCCTACGCAACTATCATTAAACTAGCGATAGTTGTGCGTGTGTGCGTGGGTCGTAGGGTTGCCATGGCGACGTATCTTAAAGATCTCCCCCCCAGCCCGTCTCAGTTTTCTCCTTTCTCCTTTGCACGCGTTTCTTGTCGGGAGGCGTCAAATACCGTCCGCAAAACAAATTCACATAAACTGTGGGTAAAAGAGTATATTATGATTATATAGATCTACCTAGTATATATAACTATATATTGACTATCGACACGATTCTTTATAAAATCAACTTCTTAGAGTTATTTATCTTTTTTCTACGCGCACTTTATAAAACAATCGTTATGAATTGCTAATGAATTTCCTATATTATATCCTATATTAGTCCAAAACAATTCCAGCGCCACGAGGACGCCAGACGTGAATTTTATTTTCAAATAATGTTACACACGCCCAGCATTAGGTTTCCCTGTGCCGCAGACGGCATGGACACATACAAACACATCATACACATCGAAAACCCTAGAACACACATATGAGCTCATTGCACAAATACTTGCTCCGGCTGGGATTCGAACCCAGAAGTCCTTGCTTCGCAGGCAGAGTTACTACCAACTACGAAGCCGTCTTTTCTTTTCGGTTTACTTTCTCAATTATTATTATGGGCAAAGCCGGTACCACCGTTTAGAATATAGCGGCATTGTTTATATACTAGGGTCTAGTTAAAAAATAAACCAAATAAAAATAGACCATTACTTTATAACGAAAAGATTTTCCTCGTTAAATAAAATATTTTTTTAATGTGTTGGACTAAACAGGCGTTTGACCGCAATCTCACCTTCTGGTAAGTAATGATGCAGCCTAAGTTGGAGCACGCTTGTCCAGTAAAAACCTATTCACTCTTGATTTGAACAAACCCACTTTATAGTTTTCGGGGAAAACAGACGACGGCAGCGAGTTCCACTACTTCGCCGTTCTCATGACAAACGACGAGGCAAATCGCTTCGTAAGAGCTGTTGGTAAATCCACCAAATAGTTGTGACGCTTTGCCGTTTGTCTAGTGGTTCTTTTGGAGAAGGGCAATGGTGGAATTATATCATGCAACTCTGTGGCGCACTTTACGTGATGGATTTTGTAAAATACCCACAGACTGGCAAATGAACATCGATATGCGAGGCTGTGTAGTTAGGTCTCTGTTCTGTTATTTGTTCAATAATCATCTCCAAACGAGACCATTTGAACACTATTATTTAATTTATAATGTAGGAGTTTTTAGTGAACTAACTTAGACTCTCTAGAGAGAGTCCATAGCGTAATATTTTATTTAAAAATAATTTAATAAATATACATTATAATCCATACTTATTCATTTGACAATCGAGATCCATAGAATTAAAAATTGTTTTGCAGACCGTCCTCTAGGCCCAGGGTTAACCGTACCGCGGGGGGGGCGTCCACTAATGGAGTCCCCCTCCCTGAATCCCACGGCCCATAAAATTGTAAATTAGTGATGAACCCGGCCGCGCCACTATAGGTATCGATTTATTGATAGTTTTCTAGTGTTGGACTTATCGAGAACTTCTGTTGGGAACTGTTTTGATTGATGTTCTTTTTTTTTACAATTATTGTTAGCTACGAGTAACTTTCGCATGACGTTAATGGACGCAGTGTAGTGGCGTGCAGAATTTTGAATTTTAAAACACTGGGTGGCACTGTGTCTGATATGGGCAATCATGATTTATAGAAAATTGGATTCCAAGTCCCTGCCGTGACATTTTGCGAAAGAGGCATACTGCGAAAGAGACATTTTACGACAGGATATATTTTGCGTAGCCAACATAACATCACGCCTTTTCCCGAAGGAGTAGGCAGAAGACGAGTACTCAGGACATAGTCCCATAGTAGGTACAGCCACACTTAGCGAATTGTGTTTTTAAAATCCCATGTAACTGGGGCGAGCCATTTGCCATTTTAGATTCCAGGCTATTACCGAGAAAATTACTTATACCGAGAAAAGCCGAAAACGGCTAGGTATTACGAGAATTATATCTATATTATATTAAAGTAAACAAATAATACTTACATGTTACATCTTGCCACACTAACTTCACTGTGTTATCGTTACAAAATCACTTCCAACACTGAATTGTTCACCCGAAAATATGTCCGTTTTAGATTTTTTCATAAATATTAATGAGTGTCCGGTCAAGGAGTTATGTTAATAGGCCTTACTATTGTGTATCGAACCGGTTATGTCCGGACAAATTAAGGGTGCTGAGTATGTGACCAACCGGAATTTGCAGGCGTGTCACATCACTATAACTCTTATGATTATAGTTTTAGGGTTGACAATCTTTAGAAATATTTTTGTTAGGGTTGTGTAGATTAAGTTTGTGTAAAGGAAAGGTGTGTGCATATAAATAAGTTAGATATTGCAGCATCCGATGCCTGCTCTGGTCAGATTTGAACCTTGGTCTCTTGACCCTGGGCTATTTGGCTTTTGATGGCGATGTCGTGGGATAACTTCTATGGGATACTGTGGGAATATTTGCTGGGTTTGTTATTTGTTAGAATGGATTAAGAATTTAAAATATTGGAGATCATTATAATTTTTTAAAGGGTGTAGATTAATGAACAATATAGCATCTGTATCTCTGATAGTTTAAAAATTGATTTTATGTGCATTTTTCTTTTAGCTCTCTAGAAAAGTAGCAAAAACACATACGACCGAATGATTCTCGGACGTAGATTCGTAATAGGCTTTTTACAATAACTTTGACTAGGTTTTTTTTATATATAATTGTATCTATCCGATGTGCCAATTGTGAAATTTTACAAAAATTAGGACTTTATGCTAAAACAACGAAACTCAATCGATTCTGGACTCATTTGATCTGTCAATACAAAAACGAATGCAAGATTTGCTATTATTATGAACGTGACATTTTTAATAATAATTTAAGGTAAGTATACTTAGTTCGCGGGTCAAAGATGGCTAGATACGGCTAAAGACAGAACAAACTGGAGTTCCTTGGAGGAGGCTTTTACTCTAAGGGGGTCCATATAGAATAAAAAAATAAATAATAATAATAATAATGCATGTCAAATATATAAATCATTTTAATAATTGTAAGAATGTGTAAGAATTTATATGGAATGAATTAAAGCTATATTCATTCATTCATTCATTCATTCATACTTAGTTCGCGCGGGAGCTGTGACATTTGCCATTTTATATGTCCAATAAACTTTACTTAAATATGAATTTAAAATCTCATGTTCATGTTACTTATTAGCAAATCTTGCATTAGTTTTTGTAATGACAAAACAAATTGTATAAAAAAATAAAACATAATATACACCCATAATTATAGAAGATATGAAACAAAATAGCACAAGGCCGATGTCACTTATAGCTCGCACGCGGATTATAGCTAAAGTTAATTTTACACAATATTTCACGAATATTAAATATCTGTTATCGACTTGACGTGGATTTTCAGAATGCAGCCTTATAGGACTATAGGCCTTATAGGTATGTAACTAGCGAAGCCGTCGAGAAGTGAAACAATTTACAACAGGAAATGAACTCGAACAGAGATGGGAGTGTCCGATGTATTTATCTCTTTGGTATTTACAGGTAACACTGAAAGTTTTTAAAATAGGCCAGTAAGAAAAGCAGCCGATGAAAAATGTATTTCATTTCGAATTTAGAACTCTTTGGGAATCTTTAATGTGTAATCAATTCATTGTTTTTACAAAATGACAGCAATTCAAAAAGTGTCTGTCGATCGTCGAAATGCATTTGACTGGAGAAAATGCTCGACATACTCTTTTTAAATGAGTCAGCGAAGCATTGCACAGTCCACAAAGCCGAAGATTGGTGCCAGTGGAGGAAGAAAGTCTCGGAAAAGTAGTAGTAACTGAGTCACGATCCTCAACACCGAGGAACCGACTGAAGAGAAAGAGAGTTATAAAATCGATAACCAAGACCTCATCCATACAGTCGCGTATCGACTTGAGGCCGCTTCAAATCCCACAGATAATTCAACCCGCGGCTGCCTCAATTGCATACGCGGCCCAAATCACTTTCACACCAAATCAATCAATTCGTACTAAACTTCCCCATCTATATTCAAAGCCTATGTAATCTATTTACGCACAGATCCCCAAAGGGCGTTCAATTTACATAGGCTGGGGCATGTAAACTGAATCACATAAGGACATTGTCTTGTTTACGGCGACCCGAGGCGGTGGAATGTGACTTGGTACGGAATTACATGCAACAGTGTAATCACCATAACAATACTTTACTATCGCGCGTGCAAATTACTCCTTCTGATGGTACGAGAGGAGAGAATGTAGCGGGTAGCCCAAGAAACAAACTCAAACTCATTTTATTCATAAAAATAATTACACTTATTTTACATTTATATGATATTTTATTTTTAAGTTAATTCTGTATAAATTGATGTTTCATTAAAGAGTATTGTATTGTACACCTCTTGTTTTTATAATATTGAATAAACTCCATTATTGTAATTTCATCATAAGAATTTAAAATAGCTACTACAAAATTGTTAAATAAAATATTCAAAGTTAATGAATTGATAAAAAAAGTACTTAATTTATAAAAATAAAAATGTTATAATTAGTTAATATTATATGATGTATTAAATAGCTGATATACAACACTGGAGATTGCATTGCGAACAACACGTTGAAGCAAAGTTGGGTCCTTGAGTGACGTTACGTATGTTTTTCATCCCTTTCTTTCTTTCTTTCTTTAGGGCGACCATGTTAAAGAAAGAGATGAAAAACATACGTAACGTTATTCAATGTCACATTTCCTTAACGTGTTGTTTGCAATGCAATCTCCAGTGTTGTAGAATAACTTTCATCAGATGCCAAGACTTGGTTACATTGCTTATGCGCGCGCTCGCGGTCTCTTACACACACAAAAGCAATGCACACGTCCATCCACATTCCACACACATATCATAACATCACACCTTCTTCATAAAGAGGTAGGCAGAGGTATATCCAGGACCCCGACCCATAGTAGGTACATCTATACTTCACCAGTAATGTATTAGGTCCGATGTAATAGAGAGCGAGCGTGCAATTTACCGGGCACAGTTTCAGACTACTGTCACTGAGAAAATTTCTAGCAGAAAAATCTAATAGCACTTTTTGCCTGACCTGAGGATAGAAACCGAGACCTCGTGATCGGCAGTAGAGCTTGCGACCACTACGCCACCGAGGCAGTCAAAGCGAGGAATATAAGACAAACTCGCCTTCCCAAGTTGGAATAACGACATCATCTTGTAACTTGTACCACACCCCCGCCCTTAGCCCAAGGCGTATAGATAAACAGTTTATACGCGTGTCGGTCCTTTATGTGCGTAGTTCTACTATCAGATCTACCTGATAGCTAGGTTTTATCGCTTTGGGTTCTACTTTGTGTTAGGAACAGTTAGGGCCTATCTATGGACTAACTCTAATGGAATTCGTTAATAATTTCTTAGGTTTAATGAGTTTTTTAATGACTTCCTTTTACAGTCGAGGATTAAAAATAAATACCTACTCGTATATCACAATATAATATATAAAAAGTATTGTATTCGGTAAATAAATAAAATAATACTTTTAACAGGAAAGAGCACCCCTTAGCATTTGGACACAATCCTATGGAAAATTTACTAAATCAATGTTTTGTATTCCCCTGTTTCCTCCGAATACAGTAAACCTATTTGATATATTTATATCCTGATATTTTAAAATTGAAGTAAAGTAAGTCCCTATCATTTCATTTTGTTTACAAACTCTACATTTCTTATATTGAACATCCAATCACGCGAGTAAAACTGGGATTTTTGGAAGTTCACTATGAAAAAACCAAGGGTTTATAAGAAAAATTAAAATGACAGGGACATAGGTGACTTCACTATAAAATATCAGGATATAAATTTTTAGAATGGGTTAATTATATTCGGAGGAAACAGGGGAATATAAAACATCGATTTGGTAAATTTTTCACAGGATTTTTTCAAATTCCTAGAAGGCCATTTACGCTCTTAAGTCACAGTACATCTACAAGTAGGGCTGTCACGCACGCGGCGTGCGTCCGCGTGGTTGCTCCGACCTCGATAGTACTTCTACCGTGTAATGCTGTAGGGTTGTCAAAGGTGTCTTAATGTATTTTTAACGCGGTTTAAATAGGTAAGTTAACGCATGATCATCAACTTGGATGGCTACGTAGGGTGCGTGCGGGCTTGAAAAAGAAAATTATTTTTGGTATAGACAGGGTGACCATAGAGGCTACGATTAGGCTCGGCGCAAACGCGCCACCGACCACAGCAACTGGTGGCCTAACGAAAAAATGTCTACAGTTTACACGTTTCACACATTTTGTCTCGCACTGCCTGAATGAAACCCAGGTGATGCATCGTACGTAGAGAGGTCACTTGACTCTTCAGCCACGAGCGCAAATACTGTGGTCTACGTTAATTGCTTTTTGAATCTCTTTCATTGATTTTTTATTTTATGATTGACATTTTTTATATAGAAGCATAGATAATTATTTTTATTTTAGTATTTGAGTATTTAATAATTGAAATGTACAAGTAAATCTATGAAAGATGATTCCACGCTACTTAGTTTGTATCATGCTGACCACAAGTAGCTTTAGTAAGAAGCCCGTTTGCGTCGAGTCTTCTATAAGGTTTTTAAAAGTGTAAAAATGGCTTAGCCACTCAACCCATACTGGCGACTCTTGCACTGAGTATTTGGGCGAACTTTTAAGTGTTATGAATTTTACCAAAAATAACAGGAAAGCCAGAAGTTGGGTATGTACATAAATGAAATTTAACAGAACATCTAAAATCTGAATTAGCTAATAATAATAATAATTTGAATTTATTCTCTATCAGAACGGGCTACCCCAATTACACAGCTCGAGTCAATTCATATGGGTTATGTGGACAACCCATACCGTCAGAGTTTCAGGTCGCCAAGATTTCTACAAGGCCTCCGTTATGATAACGGAGGCCTTGTAGAAATCATGGACTTACGACTTACTTAAGACTTACGACTACCCCCTGCATATCTTATAGGAAACAGCCGGGACCTTCAGTTTAACGTGCCATCTGAAACACGGTAGCGCTCAGGTGATAAGTCCACATGGAGATTCGATCCAGGGATTCCGGATTTTAAGCCAGGCATATTTCCGCTGGGCCATAGACGCTACAGTGCTAAGTCGAAGTTTAGTCAATTTATTAAATAGCACTTTAAATTAGCCAATCCAACATTGGCCTACTTATTATGTGCCGACGTTTAAAATTAAAAACGTTATAGTAAGGGTGTCAATAAATTGAATACTTACTCTTCACTTTTTTTTTGGATAGCGAGTGACAAGAAGAGCAAATCAGGTGCCTGATGGTAATTATCTCATGTCAGACACAGTGCCACCCAGTGTTTTAAAATTCAAAATCTGCGCGGCACTGCACTGCGCCTGTCACACTGAGATATTAGTAATGTTTGCACATTACTGCATGGCGGATGAATAACTGGCAAAAATAAAAAAAAAATATGTAAAAAGTATGAATGAATGAATGAATGAATATAGCTTTAATTAATTCCATATAAATTCTTACAAAAAATTATTAAAATGATTTATATATTTGATATGCATTATTATTATTATTATTTATTTTTTTATTCTATATGGACCCCTAAGGTAAAAAGTAGAAGTAAATAAATAAAAATTAATAGTAAATAAATAAAAAAAGTATGAACATAAACAGTATTGTAGGAATAATACCTTCGTATTATGATATTTGCTCCAACCTCTCATATTATTATAATCAAGCTATGTACGTCCAAATAACTCAGACCCCTACTTGTTTACTGCGAACGTCCATTTTCCACAAACATTACTCAAAATAGCTGGGAACTTAGAGATCTTGATATTTTGGACGATGTGGGATCGTAGAGACAATTGTAATAAAGGCGAGGAAATTCCAAATGCGGTTCTAAGGCATCTAGGAGTTTGCTTTATGATCATTGAAGATATTTAGGTACCTACTGCTACTAGTAGGTTCTCTAAAACCCAATGTGTTATTCCAGAGTCTTAGCTACCTAAATAAAAAATTTCAGCCCAATCGGTTCAGTAGTTTTGGCGTGAAAGAGTCACAAACATCCATCCATCCTTACAAACTTTCACATTAGTGGTAGGACTAGTTGTGCCCCGCCCCGGTTTTAACCGCGTAGTCTTCGTTCCCGAAGGAATATCAGGATAAAAACCTTATGACGTAGTCTACAGCTCAGTCATCAGTTCATTAGTTTTAGCCCGAAAACGGGATAAACATACACACAAAAAAACAGCGCTTGATAGCGCAAGGATCGAGTTAGAATTCTAGCGTTTTGTTTATCAAACTTTTTTACATTATATTATTATTTGAGATTTATAATATAAGTAGGATTCTAGGATTATAATATTAGTAGATAAGTAGAATTAATAGTAATAATATATAAAGTAGGATAGGACAAACATCCATCCATCCATACTCATAAACTTTCGCATTTATAATAATAGCAAGATTGATATGTAACTTTAACTCCTGCTGCACAACGTATTTGATGATTTTTGTGGTAGTAGGCCTCTTTTGCAGGAGGCCGCCTGGGGAAGTACCACACCTTTGCCAGTTATTCATCCGCCAAACAGTAATGTGCAAACATTACTGTGTTCCGGTATGAAGGGCAATGTTATGAAGGGCGAAATTATTGGGCATGATGAGATTCAACAACTCATATCTCAAGGTGACGCAGTGCAGTGCCGCGCAGAATTTTGAATTTTAAAACACTGGGTGTCACTGTGTCTGATATGGGCAATCATGATGCTTACCATCAGGCACCTGATTTGCTCGTCTTGTCACTCACTATCATAAAAAAAAATCTCATGATTTGACGACTTAGATTGATCTACTTTATAATTTAGCAAAAGTTGTGCAATCATTTTAAAAATAAATAAATTACTAAATACACATTAATAATTAAGATAAAACTATTTACTTTAAAGTTATACATTAGTCTGACCTTCGTAGCTGATTGTCAGTTCGTAAAGATAGCTCGGCTTTATCGTAGGATTATGGAAATTATTATAAGTGGACACTAAACTGCCTAATCCTTTATAAGGACGGCAGCCGTTGGTTTTAAGGAAGGTTTAGTACACACTTATGTAGCCGTGCCTTTTCCATTAAATATATAACACTTCAGCATATTTTACATGATTTATTCCAATCCCACCATCTTAAATCTCGCTCTACAATCATCTGTCGCGCTGGCATCTACCTCCCTGTGTTGCCATCGCGCCCTCGCACATTCCATAGATCTTCCTTAAACCACACGTTGCCATTAATACTTTCCATAAAACCACCAAAACGTTCACAGAATCCGTAGCATGCGCGTCACAAAATAACATCAACCCTACCCATTTATGATTATTTTACCTCTAAGAGTAAACCTAGTTAAAAGTTAACTAAGATTATAAGAAGTAAAGACCTATCAAACGAGCCTTAAATTCCTTTATATGATGTTACGTCGCTTCGTTAACAGGAAAAGGGACCTCTTAGCAGTTTGACACAATCCTATGGTAAACTTACTTAATCGATGTTTTGTATTCCCCTGTTTCATATTATAGGCAACCTATTTGCTATATTTATAATATCCTGATATTTATTTGAAGATGGAGAAAACTAGGTATGTCCTTATCATTTTTTTTTTGTAGTGAACATCTATCTAATCACGCGAGTCAAACTGTAACATTTAGAAGTTCAATATGCAACAACTGAGAGTTTATTAGAGAAACTAAAATGACAGAGATATAGTTTACTTCACTATAGAACTATTAGAATATAATTTTATAGAATGGGTTAATTATATTCGAAGGAAAGAGAGGAAACAGTAAAACATAGATTTGGTAAATTTTTCATAGGATTGTGTCAAATTTCTCGTAAAATATAATAATAAAATGGTTGGTTTACTTACTCGGAGGCGAGTGGTCGCAAGCGCTACTGCCGATCATGAGGTCCCGAGTTCGACTCCCAAGTCAAGCAAAAAAATATTGGATTTTTAGGAAATTTCTCAATGCCAAGCCTGGAGTGTGGAACTGTGCCCGGTAGATGAAAATAGGGTCGTTCTCTATTACATGAGAACATAACTTACGAAGTGTAGCTACTATGGTACTGGCTTTCGGTTACACCTCTGCCTACCCTTTCGGTAAAAAGGCATTTATATACCACATCATATTGTATTAAAAAAATTACAATTAAATGAATACATAGCTTTTTATGACGATAAATTTAAGGCAAGATGTAATATTACTTTATCTTTAAAAAAAATTATGGATAAAAAAATATTCTGCTTCTAACAGCCATTTTCAGAGGAAACAGAATAAGATCAAACATTATATTGTTTTTTTTTCACATTCATTTAATAGTATGTGCAAATACTTGTAAAAGTATTAAGGTAAAATGTAAGAGTGATCGTGTGCCCCCGCCCTTAAATAGGGCAGACTCTAGCTATAAGATTTTATTGGCTAGACGTGCTTAGAACTTGGACCTTGGACTTACCAGATAGTGAACACATCGGATTATGTATATTTTGCACGTTATGTTTATAATACATTAAATATAATCTAAAACCAGTCTAAAATATAGTCTAAACCCAGATATATTATATTGTTTTAATTTCCTAAAATATATCTGAATGAATGATAATTCACTATTGGTGCCACAGTAATACACTGAAAACTAGAATAAGTAACAACTGGCGGCCCTATAGCTCAGAGCAATCTCTTCTAGACAACCATGCAGGGAAAGAAAATACAGATACGTACTGAAGGGACGGTGGTTTCAAACACAAATACTTAACAGGATACAGGACCTCTTAGCAGTTTGACACAATCTTATGAAAAATTTACCAAATCGGTGTTTTGTATTCCCCCCGTTTCCTCCGAATTTAATAAACCCATTATATAAATTTATGTCCTGATATTTTTATAGTGAAATAACCTATGTCCCTGTCAGTTTAATTATTCTCATAAATCCTTGGTTTTTTTATAGTGAACTTCCAAAATTCCCAGTTTTATTCGCGTGATTGGACGTTCTTTAAAAAAATTATAGGATTTATGAACAAAAATCAAATGATATAGACATACTTTACTTCAACTTTAAAATATCAGGATAAATATATATCAAATAGGCTAACTGTATTCGGAGGAAACAGGGGAGTACAAAACATCGATTACATTTTTCATAGGATTGTGTCAAACTGCTAAGAAGTCCTCTTTCCTGTTAAGTATATTTATAGTACCCATAGTTTTATTAAGTTATTAACAAAAATATTGTACTGTGCTGTACTGAAAGAATGTCCGTAAGGTCCTGTTTACAACCAGCACCATACTGAGTTGGAACCGTGTTGGGACATACTTTGTTTCTGTTAAGTACGTCATAATGTCGTACACTTAAACTATTTCGTATGAAGTGTGTCTCAATAAATAATTTTTCTCTCCTTCTTTCTTTCTTTCAATTAAACTACTTGCACAAAATACATAACATATCCTCACTCCTTTTCCCCAAAGGGGTAGGCGAGGTGTACCGCGGATTCTTCTTATACAAACCCCCCTATTACAAACTCAGATAGAAATTTCTAATAGAAAATGCAACAACACTGCCTGACCTGGGATCAAACCCGGGACTTCATGATCGGCAATAGCGCTTGCAAACCACTAGGCCACTGCAGTTAAACAAATTAATACCACCTTTGTATTAAAAACAATCACCTAAAATTCAAAATAATGTTTTCAGCCCACGTACAAGATAGCAATTAGATAGATACATAGCCCAAAGACAAACTAAAGTTTGCTTGTATCGCAGGTGCCCAACTAGACTGAACTGGCTTAAACCGGTTATAACAAGTTAAAGGGGGAAGGGAGGGGCAGTGGGAACGGAGAGGGGGTAACTAGATTCCTCGTAACTTTCTCGGAGTAGATAATGATCTTCGCTACGTGGGTGCTCCACGGTGGTTCCAGGCTGGCGTGTGAAACGCTGCGGTTGGGACGCCCGTTTGTATTGTACTCGATATAGTTACTCTATGAAAACAGTGGCTGAAATTATTTACGATTGTTTTTTTAAGTTAAAAGGTTAATAAACCAATTGAGGCTAATAACCGTTAAATAAGCCTTGGTCGTTTGCTCAGCAATGGGATACAGTTATTGTCCCACTGTTGGACGAAACATATTTTCCGTATTCTTCTCTGTCTTGTGTCAATGTCTTCAATTAAGCAGTTTTAATGTATTTATCAGAGAAATTATAATATCGTAGTTCCGTAGACGTTGCTATGATTTTCGTAGCAACGTTGTAGCACGCTACGCTGACTTTATATTATACGCTTAGTAACTGTAAGGCAAGTAAGATAATATCTCAATAAGATTGAGCTATATTACATCATCATCATCAGCCGGAAGACGTCCACTGCTGAACATAGGCCTCCCCATGGAACTCCATAAACCATTCATATGGGGGGGGTTTGGCCGTAATCAGCACGCTTCTTGTTCGGCTTGGTGATCGCAGCAGTTGGAATACTTGGTGCCGGAGAGCGTTGCTGCCAACTATCCGAATTATGTCCCTATGTCGGGTCTCACGGCTCCTACGGGATGAGAAGGGGGTGGCCCTATTATATTATACATAAGCTTATATAAGTATGTATATTAGTCATGTGGTTGCCATAGTATAGGCTTCTAGCCTAGTTTGGGACCAGATGACCGTGTGTGGAAGTTGTCCCATATTATATTATTATATTATATAGCGAAGAACCACACGGCCCAATACAATATTATATATTGAGGTAGAATATAGAATAGAATATAATACAAAACAATAGAATAGAATGGAATAGAATAGAATAGAACAGAACGGAATGGAAAGGAACACAACGGAACGGAAAAGAACAGAATGGAATAGGATATGTTTATTTGTTATAAATGCAGGTTACATGTAGGTTTATTGTAGTGGTAGGCCTCTTTTGTAGGGGGCCGCCTGGGGAAGTACCACACCTTTGCCAGCTATTCATCCGCCAAGCATTAATGTGCAAACATTACTGTGTTCCGGTATGAAGGGCAATGTTACCAGTGAAATTACTGGGCATGATGAGATTTAACAACTCATATCTCAGGGTGACAGGCGCAGTGCAGTGCCGCGCAGAATTTTGAATTTTAAAACACTGGGTGGCACTGTTTCTGATATGGGCAATCATGATGCTTACCATCAGGCACCTGATTAGCTCGTCTTGTCACTCACTATCATAAAAATTAAAAAGGTGTTCGGTACATAATTACTCGATCCGATTCCGTTCGGTTTCGTGTTCATTTAGTTACATTGCGAGATACAAGTATTAGGTATGTGTTTGTAGTATTTGCTATGATTACAATTGTTTACCTTGAAAGCCTGTTTGTGAAAGTTTGAAAGCACATATATACACACATATATATATATATATATATATATATTACACAAAAGAATACAATTTATTTAATATACTCGGCAGTATAAGTAAAAGGTTGACAACAACTGGGATCCAGGGGTCCGCATATCTTCATCTGGGTGAAGATGATGCGGGGAATGTGCGGGTGCGACCCTCTCACACCCGGCTCGAGGTGAATTACACCATAAGGCTGGGAGCACACTGGGTTCAACAATCACTTTGATTTAAGGAAAATATTTAAAGGAATCGGACTCGTAATCCAAGGAAGCTGGGTCCAGAAATCCTTAAATTGTCTATCCTATATTGCCGGGAAGAGAATTTGAAACATATCCTTATGTTTGGGAATATTATTGCGAATATTATTTATTATCGCCGTTTAATTTATAATTAATTTCATTTAAATAAAGTGAGGTTAAGTACTAAGTTTTTTTTATGGCGACGCACTTTCTAATTTTCGTAGAACATTTGCTTAATTCATAATAATTAATGGCGATACTAAAAAATATTATTTGCAGATTTGGGAGTTTTATTATTAGACAGATAGGTCTAATAATAAAACGTAACGTATAAAAAGTAAAATAAAATCAAAATTGTAATTGTAAATAAAATCAAAAATGTAGGTTCGTCTTGGCCCCAAAACTAACAACTATACTATAAAAATTAAAAATGCTAACAATTTTTATATTCCTTTATAGATATATAGATTGTACACGAACTTAATTAGGTAAATATCATATAATTTACGAGGGAGCACAATTTTATAATAAGCTAGTCTAGACAAAGCGGCTTTATCCGCTCGCAATTACGAAACATGGAAGATTTACCTATACCAAAACTTTGACGTTCTTTTTGGACCACTTAAAATGTGAATTTTTAAAAATTCTTTCTTAGCGCACGTCCAGACAACGCAAAGAACCTAAATTCCAAGTTTCATGTCTCTAGGTTTAGTAGTTTGGGCTCTACGTTGCATGTCAGTCAGTGAATCATTTAGGATATTATAATATATAGTAATGAAGAGTGATTACCTTAAAGTTTAAGATAAATAGTATCTATGAATGTATTTAAAAAAATATTAAAAATTATATAATGCAAAAGATGCTAAGTTTAATGTGTCCATTTAAATGAAAATATTTTAAGTTGATCACATAAATAATAAATTCACCTTAATAAACATCCAAAAACATACAGTCAAATTTCGGAACCTTCTCTTGAAGTCAGATAAAAAGAGTCACAATTAATCAAAAATAAGGACTTTTCAACGTGCTCCTCGTGTAGCTCCACCTTATCGGGTGTAATTGCTAGAATACAGTGGATGTCTTCATACTTTTGTGACATTCGGGATAATTCGATAGAAGTCGGTTTAATTCGACTGAAGAGTACGTTTCAACAATAATGGAATTTGTTACCCCTTCTATACCTATTTAGGAATGCGTATTATCTGTATACTGGAAAATTGTTTTATACGAGGATTAAAAACTGCAATCCCTCTACCTCTCTGGGAAAAAGGTGTGATGTCATGTAAAAACTGCAAGTTGAAATAAAACTACTAAAATACAAGCTGCGCCCCGTGGTCTCACTCGCGTAGTCATGGTTTTCGTGGCAGTATCGGGATATAAAGTACTATATATACATACGCACGTAACGTGTACGTCATTTAAGGGTCTAAACTATCTACAAACTGAATTTCAGCCCAATCTCTTCAGTAGTTTTGGACTGAAAGAGTAACAAACATCGATCCATCCACCCAGCTGTGCCTTGCAGTTTCAACCGCGTAGACATCTCACCCGGTTGTTATTCCAGGGTCTAAACTATTAAATACAAACCGAATTTAAGCCCAATTCGTTTAGTAGGTTTTGGCGTGAAAGAGTAACAAACATCCATCCATCTAATCTCACAAACTTTCGCATTTATTATAATATATTAGAAGGAAGTAGGATTAGTAGGAAGTAGGATAGGATTTTATTTTTATATTTACTATGTCCGCGGTTCTGACCGTATCAAAAAATACCCTGGGGATTTAATGTACCCAGGCTAGATAGACCCTATGTACTTTAATCCCATCATTCAGATAGCTTAAAACCTAAATACATATTTATTATTATTATGTACTAAATTTCAGCCCAATATTCAGTAGCTTTGACTAGATAACAAATACATATTAATTAACACATAAAATTTTTTCTATAAATTTGTGGTCTATGTAAAGAATCTAAATGTCTAGAACTAGTCGATACATATTATTATTTATACCTAGATATGTAGCCAGTCAGGTAGGTGTGTATTATAGTGAAATGTTTATTATAAATGAAATTTAGAATTTTAGTTTTCTAATAAGATAATGAATATAATAATTATATTGACTTTAATATATTAAAAGAGTCAATCATAGACCATCAGGTAGTTCTAAAAGACCATTCTATATTTGGAATATTATACGAGTACTGCCATCTATGATCGAGTAGAAAAGTTAAAAAGTTAGTAAACTTTAATGTTTTGAGACTTATACTATTTTGAGCATGCATTTTGCTAAATAATCAGACTAGGTACTCGTAGGTATAATTATATTTATGTGGGTTTAAGTTTAAATACTGAGATACCCCTTCTAGATATTTTTTAAATGTTTGATGTATCATGTACATGTAATGGGGAGGAAAACTAACTTTTTATCACGATAGATGGCGTATGATCGACTGTACCTTGCCTTGACATTATAACTGTCAAATCATATGGATTTTTTAAAAACATATTTTTGTTTTGAGTTAAAAAGATCTAAATGCCGCAGTGTTCTGCTATTAATTGTAAAAATAGGGGCGTACATTTGTTCCCTAAGGATCCCAAACGCAAAAAACAATGGGAGTCTGCTCTACGGATTCAAAATTTCAAAGCAAGTGCTTCTGCACGATTGTGTTCAGTGCATTTCAAAGAAGAAGATTATTTTGGAAAAAGTGCATATACAGGTAAACCAATACAGCTAGTATGCCTATTCTCCACTTTCTTAGTCATTCTTTGGCGCTCATAACATCCCTATCTATTATTTATTTCAGGTAATGAACCACTTGCAAGGTTTCTCAGAAAGACAGCTGTACCATCGATATTCTCTTTTACTAAGGTAAAACCTGAAACTCCGGCTGCTCAAGAACGACAACATCGTTTTGAAAAAAGAAGTCAGAGGAAATTGTTACAAGAAGAACCACAGCCATCCACTAGCAAAGTTGAGTTACAAAATGCACCAGAACCTGATGTGGTACCAGCTGTAGCTCATGAAGAAATAATTAATGATAATATAAATACATGCATGTTTAATATGCCAACACATTTACACAGTATGCCTCTATCAAAAATTACCCAAGTTGACCATGAACATACTTATGGATCAATTTATAGACATAAAGATGACAATGAAGCTATAAAATTCTATACGGGTTTTGAATCATACAAAAAATTTCACTTCGTTTACTCAACCCTCAGCCCTATGGCTCACAAAATTAAATACTATAGTAACAATGTCATAAATTTGAGTACAGAAAACCAATTCTTTTTAACGATGATGAAATTAAGGCAGAATAAATGTAATTTTGAACTTGGTAAATTTTTCAATATCAGTCCAAGCACCGTGTCTAATATATTCATAACATGGGTGAACTTTATATACCAGTTGTGGACAAGAATAAGTATTTGGCCAAGTAAGGAAATGGTTCAGTACTTTATGCCCGAAAGCTTTAAAAACTATGACCCAAATATAAGAGTGATTTTGGATGGTACAGAAATAAGAGTTCAGAAACCAGAAAACCCAAAATCACAACAAGCTTCCTGGAGCAGTTATAAACATGCAAACACGCTGAAGATTTTAGTTGGTGCTACACCCGGTGGACTTCTATCATACTGTTCACAAGCATATGCAGGATCAATAAGCGATCGACAGGTAGTGGAACGTAGTGACCTTCTGACTAATTGTCAAAGTGGTGATACCATACTTGCTGACAGAGGTTTCACTGTTCAAGACATGTTTGCAGATAGAAATGTGACAGTCAAAATACCAGCTTTTTTAAAAGGAAAATCTCAGTTACCTGGTCTTACTTTGCTAAAAGACAGGGAGCTTGCTAACAAAAGAGTTCACATTGAAAGGATTATAGGTTTAACAAAAACTTATAAAATTTTAAAAAATGATCTTGATCATAGTTACATTCCTATTGCATCGAAAATCTACTTTATATGTTTTATGTGCTGTAATTTTAGAGAAGGAATAATGAAGAAATGAAATAAAAATATTATTTAAGTTAATTTTGTCTTTTAATTAATGATAAATAGTTCTTATATACATATTTGTCCATAATTGCAGGCTCCAAGTGGTGGAGGTTGAAATTGATAAGATTAATTAACATCTCATTTATATAGGACTCATCTCTATTAATAAACATTACTTTTATATCTTTGAATGTATACACAATAAAATTGCAATATTGTCTGCCTGTACAGTACAGCTGGCCTTGAGTTTGGGCATAATATGGATGCCTTTTTGATAAATAGAGCACTTCATCATGCTTTTCTAAGTAAGGCACAGTCACTTCATTTATTACACAGTTTCTAGGAGTATAAGGGCACTTCACCTCAACTACCGTGTCTTCTCCGATGAGTCCATCTGGAGATGCAGCCAAAAAAGGATATTCTGAGGATATGAATAATCCACACTTCTCTACTTGGATTCTAAAATCCTCTTCATATTTTGCAATTGCTATAGGCTCATATACTTTCCCATGGGTTACTGCTCTAGTTCGCACGGTTTTTGGTGCTAAAATTTTTTGCAATACACTCTTGTTGCATTGACTATGGCATACAGTATAGAACATGCTAGCAGTAATTCTGCATGTCCTTCTTTCATGCCACTCTGGAGAATCTGTCTGTGCTCTTGTATTTCTCTCCACCTCTTCAATTTGTGAAAGAGTCACATTTTTTAATAATAACAACTCAAGTAATGAGTCTTGTGGTGACTTCTGTAGATATGGATAGTGGTCCCATTCAATACCATGTGGATTGGCTGGCTGAATAGTTTGCAAAATGGGCATAGAGCTCTGTCCATATCCAATAGCAAGATTAGATACAAAGTCGTTGTAATTATCCATAATGTCTTCCTCATTCAAGGGATTATAATTAATAGATTTCGGTCTTTTGTGAGGTAAATTTTGGGCAGCAATTGGTGAATTGTAAAACACTTTCTTGGGCCTGTTGAAAGTCATTAGTTGTTGGGTACATGATTGGTGTAATTTTATTATATTATTCTGCACTATGTCATGCACACCAAATAAAAGAACAGCCACATGTTTGCAACATGCATGGACACCACTGCCTGCGGCACATTCACAGTGACTCTCCTCAATACCTTCTTGACTCAGCTTTGCATCCACTACATATGATATTTTTTTCATACTCGCTTTGCATTCTCCTCTTATATATGTATAAGCAGGATTTTCATTGTCAGAGCAAGAACGGGCAGATATAAGATGACGTGATTCATACAACAGCTCCCATTTCGGCTTGGCATTGTACCTGTAAAGAAAAAAGTAGGTATCTATTAACACTTTCACTTGAACCCATGAGATTACTTTTTATGCTTATGAGACTCCTTTTATGAGATGTTTCTATAATAATATTGTGCAACAATATGCTGTTTTGCAAATCATCCACATACCTTTCAAAATAATCTTGAATTTCCTGTTTAGTAATGCTTGGAAGTGGAGAATCTGCATTAATGTCTTTAAATTGATCCGAGGCTGGAGACTGATATCTATTCTCATCTTGGGTGTCGCAATCAACA
The DNA here is from genome assembly GCA_947063395.1 of Hemistola chrysoprasaria. NCBI lineage: Eukaryota > Metazoa > Arthropoda > Insecta > Lepidoptera > Geometridae > Hemistola > Hemistola chrysoprasaria. Next base: position 10,457,046 of record OX346728.1, on the reverse strand, counting down.
CCAAAGTTTCGATTACGATCGTACGCCTCTAACCTATAAAAAAATCAACGATTATATCAAACACCAAATAAAAAATGCTTAGATAACGAAAAATAACCTTAAATATTTGATATCGTTACCTTTCTATCAAATCGGCCTTTTTCCCAGCAACTGATGCATTCCTTCCTCGAAGCTCGTTCTTAAGTTGAGTCACAGTCATAAGTGAATACATAATTTATAATATAATAGCTTTAAACGCAGAAAATCGCAAACGCTTTACTAACACCCAAATGTAAACAAAGTACAGTCGATTAGAGCGCCATCTACAAACAGCTTTGCGTGTGGCTCCCCATTGCCTAGCCAGTAGCGTTATCTGGTGTGTATTTATGATATCTAATATAATATAATTCTTTATTTTTTGTAAAGCTCATCTATGTTGGTATAATTATGAAAATATTATTTTATATATATTTCATTCTATTTATAATTTTTAAAAGATTATAAAGAAATAAATAAAAATGTATAAAATACTGAGAATTAACTTAGTTTTGCTACTCCATAGTAGATGGCGCTATACGATTGGTTGTCTGCATAATAAAATATAATAATTATTCGTTTCGAAAGAGAATATATGTACTAATAGGATTTTAGAATGAATCTACAATACATAAGGAGATAATGCCTAATTATCACTTAATATTTTATACGTTATCAGCTAAAGTCACAATCCAGTAAGTTCTTAAAAGAATTTAGTTATTGATTACAGGGATTTGTTGCAAAGAATATTAACTATTACTACGTAAAGAAGCGACGTTTACCTTCTCTCGCCATCAGCCCTCGCCTGTGATCAGGCAGTCAACGAGGCAGTAACGCCCGTACGCCCGCACACAATCGACGCGTGTACACACGTTACGTTTTCTAGCGCGCGGGCGATTGTATGTCCGACGGGGGTACATGTTGCAAGGCACATGTTGTGGTACATGTAAAGAATACATGATCATCATCTCAGGAACGGAAGTCCACTTCTGAACATAGTCTTGGAGACTTAAAGTAGTTATTATTAGACATAGAGTATTATTAGACTGTCCACAGTGTGGACGTCCTACGCTGCGCTTGCCTGTCCATGATCTCCATTCAAGAACATTTTAGCCCATTGAGACCATCAGTTGTTAACTTCACTAAAATCTTAGAAAATTTCTAGATTTACTTACCTATACTAGCTGACCCTCGCGGATTCACCCGCGTTATCTTCGTTCCCGTTGGAATATCGAGATAATGTAAAAACCAGGGTCTAAAGTCTAAACTATCTATATACCGAATTTCAGCCCAATCCATTCAGTAGTTTTGGCGTTAAAGAGTAACAAACATTCATCCGTGCGCCTATCCTCACTTAAAATATTATACCATAAAGTATAAAGCTTCAGTAGATGCCTGGGATAGTAGTAGATCGCTACTGTGGTTATTTTCCCAAAGAATACGAGATCCTCATAAATCGACAGAGTGAACAAAAATTTTTTTTTTTATTATAATGAGTGACAAGACGAGCAAATCAGAAGCCTGATGGTAAGCATCATGATTGCCCATATCAGACGCAGTAATTTCGCTGGTATCTAAATATGACCCTCGTTCCTTGGAAGCTGGGTCGCCGGTGTAGGACGCTACTTGCGTTGACATACTAGCGCCGTCACATGTACCAGGTACCCAAGGTACGGCTGGTGCGGCGACGGGTTCTGCCGAGCAACGCAAGCGGAGCAAGTATGCAAACCTCGGTAGCAGTTACATATTTGAACCGTTTGGAGTCGAGGCTCTGGGACCGTGGGGGCCGAGAGCTCACCGCATTTTCAAAAATCTATCTGAGCGCTTGATCGAGGCGACGCGTGATCAAATGCTGGCGTTTATCTGGCCTTACGTATAAAGCATTGCTATTCAACGTGGCCATGCCGCCAGCATCTTGGGTATGCTGCCATCTGATAGTGGTTTAGAGCACTTTGATTTGCTATAGGCTGACATGTCGGCTTGTGGATTTTCGAAGTATTCTATGGTATAGTATATTTAGGTAGCTCTATTGTATAGTCTTTTTTCAATAAAGGCACTCTGCCCTCTATTAAAAAAAATATATTTAGGCGTAGGTATAATAATAATTAAATCTTAGGATGAGATGGAATTTTGTTTTGATGAAGGGGAATAAGCCCATATTCGTCTTTGTCAATACGGTCACTATATCTTATCCTAATATGTATTTTAAAAAAAGGGAAAGATTAACTTTATTTATGGTGACGCCGCCTTTTAATTTAGCAACTTGACACAATCTTATGAAAAATTTACCAAATTGATGTTTTGTAAGCAGAGGTTTACCCAGGACTCAGTCCCATAGTAAGTACATCCACATTTTGCTAGTATGTTATTGGTCCCATGTAGGTAATAGGGGGCGAGCCTATTGCCATCTACCGGGCACAGTTTCATACTCCAGGCTGTCATTGAGTTAATTCCTATTGGAAAAATCCAATCACACTTTGCCTGATCTGGGGATCGAACCCGGGACTTCATGATCGGCAACCATCGAGGCAGTTTTATATATTTATATCCTGATATTTAATTAAGTATGTCCTTATAACTTTTTTTTTTCTGGGGAACGTCTCCAAATCTCAGTTTAACTCGTGTGATTAGACGTTCACTTCAAGAAAATTAAGTTCAAAATTAAATAAAATGTTAGGGAATTATAATTATATTTGGAGGAAACGGGAATACGAAACATAGGTTTTATAATTAAATATTAAGTTTTAACCCTAAAAAAAAAATATTTCCAAAAATCTAGATGAGTGTGAGCATAAGTAAGTTTTTAATAAGTATATTTTATTTTTAATTTTTTTTTTATTCCCAATTTATATTTCATTAATAAAAATATGGTTATAAAATTAACCTATCATAAAATTTTCAAAACGTCTCAATTTTACTTGCGTTTTTACCCAGACGCTCACCAGAACGAAATGAATATAGTATAAAGGATATTGTTCTAAAAAAATGGAAATAATGATAGTAAGGACATGGCTAACTTTTTGAAAAAAAACTCAAAAAAAAAAAAAAAACAACACTGCCTGTTCGAACATTTTGGAATTTCGGTCCAGAATGTTCAGTCTTATGACGTGTCAGTACTTGTGACGTATTTGAATAAAACCATTCATATCACAGCATTTCGTCACTTCAACCAAAGATCTTTTATTATTTTTAATTGAGTACCAACTAATGACAAAACTTTTTTCATGAAACTATAGACGAAATTATAAAGAAAAAAATAACGGTCTTTAGGGCCGGATCGCTGGTAATCAAGTTAACCATTTGTTAAACTTACTATAGTTAACAGGTTCACTGTCCACAGACCACATACGGTCTGTAGAGAGACTTCCATATCAGTCCACGGACCGTATGTGGCATGTTCGCCCGTACAATTTCTAAGCCATCTGAGATTTTGGACGTAAGAAGAAAGTCTCATATTTAATCCGGACTTGGTAGGATCATAAGGATTATAAAAAGTGCTGGGACATAGACATACATATACAAATACAAAAACCACAAATAAACCGACTTTTAATAAAAACAACTGGACTTATGGACCATTCCCACTCTGTAGCCTGGACAGTGAACCTGTTAAATTCCTAACCAATGGTTAAATCGTGTGGATAAACATAGTTACTAGGGCTGAAAAAACAAATTTTGCCGAATTTTAACTATTTGTCAAAAAATGCAACCATTGGTTGACTTAACCAGTGATCAAAAACCCAGCCTTATTAGTGATAGTCCAAATATTACCATACCTAGTCAAAAGCAGATATTACATAATAACATAAATTTGATTTTCACTATTTTATGTTGTGGAAACAAAGATATTTAATGTTGTTTAATGCAATATTAAAAAAAGGGACCTATGTTTTTACTTAGGCCTGATGTTTTGATACTTAAAATAAATTATCGTTTTGCCAGCGTTCTGCTCATTTATGAACTGAAACTATATAGATATGAGTTCACTATCTTCATCGAAAGCAGTTCAGGGGAGCACAACATTTAAATTTCTTCATTTTTTCGTAGAATTGTGTCAAATACCTCAGTTCTAGTATCTCTTAATTATGGAGATCATATTTATTAAGTAACGTTGTTTTGTTTTAGGTAAATTATAATTTTGCGTTTTTGTGATTTGTCTTGGTTAAAATTTTACCAACATTCGTTTAAGATTTCATAAACATCTAACAATTAATAGTCAAGAATCAAAAATATTTTTTTGTCGAAAGTAACAGGTTTATTTAATTCTTCACCTCAATTTGATTATGGAAATTATTTGAATTTCTACTATATCTTCTTTATAGTAACAAAGTCTCAGTACTATTTTGCTAATATTAAAAAAGTTACCTATCATTTCAACACGAAAAGACACCCTTTAGCAATTTCATTCAAGGAATTTCATTTCACTCTTATGAAATAGATAATTTCTATTCCCCTGTTTCCTCCGAATAAAATTTATTAATTGCATAAATTTATATGCTGATATTATTATAACGTTAATTTTTTATATTCTTATTATTATTTTCATTATTCATATTATTTTTTTATTTTCATATTCAGTATTTTTAGTGAACATCTATATAATCTTATCACGCGAGAAAAAGTGGGACTTTATATTAAATAAAATAAATATATGACAGGTGGAAACTGACATAGTTTAATTACATAACTTTATTTTCAAATAATATATCGGATATAATTTTATCGGTTAATTAGGTATATTCAATAGAAACAGGACAATAGGATGGCAAATTTCTTAAAGGTGTCGAGTCCTTTTAACGAATGTATTTTTTTTCTTTGATTTTTTTTATAATCAAGCAAAAGCACACAGGGTAGAGGATCCTGTGTGCTTTTTCAATCCCATCTATCCCTATCAAATTTCATCAAAATTGGTCAAGTGGATCAGACGTGCAAGCATTACAGACAGACAGACATTTACTTTCATATTTAATGTGGATAGTAATTTTATTAGTATTCATATTTTATTTTGGTACCTATAAAAATTACAAAGCGTCATTTTTAAAGTCATACAACGTTCTTGGTATCCAATTATACCTGTAATCTTGTTTTATAAAACCATTCAATTTTAAAAATGTTTATTCTACATTTAAAATCTATTTCAAAGCCGCAATAAAATAGTCTGAATCAACGTACGAATTGTGCCAAAATTAATACGCAGTCTTCGTAGCCGACGGCATCATGGCAGCCACTATCCCCTTCCCCTTCACCCCTTGTCTAAGCCCCCCTCACGAGGGCTAGCTTTTTTGCGAGCGAGAGAGACCTTCCACTCCCTAGTGTTTTGCAATCTAAAATATTTTCAAAGCTCTTCTAACTACATTCTAATATCTATTTTATCTCTATAACACCAGAGTTGAAATTTCATTGTACGACTAGTTGTAGTTTCGACGTTAAGTAACCATTCATTCCATATGAAAAGTGTGAAAAACTGAGAGAGACGGATAGAGGCGGCGTCTCGGGCGGGGCGGAAGTTTTCGTGAGTCGTTCAACGCTTAGATGTCGCACCACTCGCTCTTATATAAAACGCGCGCGACAGAAAGAGATAGGTGGATTTTTCACGTTCTCTTTTTTTATTTGGTCTTTATCTTGTGGGAGAAAAACAGTGCGTTTGGGGGGGTCGGTGGAGAGAGGTGCGTGTAGTGTTAGGGGGTTACTACACATCTACTCATGAGTATAGATAATAGTGGTGTAGAATGTTTAATCACGGTTTTTGGAGTACTTAGCTGGACGCTATAGAAATTATGAGATAATTACTGCCAAAAATGATGTTCGATGCTGAAATGTTATCAGTTTTCCTGATGCGTCTGTGGGTTATTGATAAGTAGGTTTAAATTATTTTTTGCCTGCCAGTATTTTAAAGACTTTTGAATTATTATTGTTACTTATTATCTGAGTTTATTAAAATCTACCCACTTTAAGAACACATAGTAATTTAGGAGATCGGTAGGTACCTGAATTTTATAAGTAATAGGCAAAAAGCTATCAATAATAATATTTACCTACTGTTAGAACATTGGCGCGGAGTGCTGGCCTATTCAGTAATAAAAAAAGTCTCATGAATTATAAATAGGTAAGTAGGTATTTTTGTAGTGGTAGGCCTCATTTGCAGGGGGCCGCCTTATTACTGTGTTCCGGTCTAAAGGGCAATGTTACCAGCGAATTTACTGGGCATGACGAGGTTCAACAACTTATATCTCATGGCAGTGCAGTGCAGTGCTACTTGTACTAGCCTAAGATTAATATAATTATTATTCCTTTATGTTGTGTCCTATGTATGGTGTACAATAAAGTGTTTATCTATCTATCTATCTACGCAGAATTTTGAATTTTAAAATACTGAGTATGGCATTCTGATATGGGCAATCATGATGCTTACCATCAAGCACCTGATTTGCTCGTCTTATGTTACTCATTAACATAAAAAAGGTATTTCAATATTATGAAATTTGTATGAAAAAATTTACCCACGACGATTGGTAGTTTGGTGCCCACTGCCCACCAAGCGGATGGGTGCGGAATCGTGGGTAACATTTTTCTTTTAATTTTCATAATATTGTAATATACCTACATAAGTAATACTTAGATGCGGAAGGTGTGGGTTCAAACCTCTTTCATCTCCTCTGTGGTTCAAGTCTCGCTCGTGACTGAAATTTTTCTTCCCATTTTATTTATTATAATTCAGCACAATGCTAGGAGTAACTTAATGCTTAATGCTTAATGTAGCATTTTCTACCAGTTATCCTAAAACTAGAGAAAATGGTACAGAACATTTTCATATTGTAATTCAAGCGAAAAGACCGCTTAGTCTAGATGTATGTATAGATATGTATGTATGTATAATATTATGTATACATATGTATATTTATAGATGTACAATGTACATAGAGTTCATAGTTATTTATTGATATGATTACATACATGTTGATATGATGACTGCCTCGATGGCGTAGAGGGCGCATGCTCGACTGCCAATCAAGAGGTCCCGGGTTCGATCCCCAGGTCAGGCAGTGTTAAATATTGGATTTTTCCATTAGGAATTATCTCAATAACTGCCTGGAGTCTGGAACTGCCCGGTAGATGGCAATAGGCTCGTCCCCTATTACATGGGACCAATAACATACTGGCGAAATGTGGGTGTATATACTATGGGACTGAGTCCTGGGTACACCTCTGCCTAACCCTTCGGGAAAAAGGCGTGAATGTATGTTATGTTTATGTTGATATAACAAAAAATGTTATACAAATTAATTGTGATAATAATAGAATACTTATGAAAAATAACATAAAACATAAAATAAAATTACTACAGTATAAAGAAAAAATCTACACAAATTGTAGACAAGTCATTTTTTTATTAACAAATTCGTCAAAAGTAAGAACGCTTGCTGGACAAGCCAACGTTTTAATCGCGTTGTAAAGAGGTATGTGCTAGGCGCGCATCTAATTACTTATTACTAATCATTACTAATCATATTATTTATATTAAGTTACCGACATAATAATTATCCCCATATATATATATGCAAATGCACATATTACACAAAATATAAATTGTAAAGGTTATTTAGTTATAAAGTTAGATAATGTAAAACCACGAATGAAAACACCAGTAATACCAGCTTTTAGGATATTAATTTACATTGAAAATATTAATATAAATGTATCATGATCAGAAAATAATATTATTAAATGTATGTACATTTGTGAATTGATAGTTTTTAATTAGCGTCATTATTTTATCCTTTGTGTGGTTTATAATAAAATAATTAGAAACGTATTCAGGTAAATGTTACTGGTATATATAGATAGATAGATAAACACTTTATTGGTACACCACAAAACAATAAATCTTAAAAATTAAAGAAAACAGTATATAGTTACAATATATAGTGCAACAATTGGCGGTCTTATCGCTAAGAGCGATCTCTTCCAGACAACCGTGCAGGGAGAGGAGAGTACCGTAAATCACATTTGGTCAGTGGTGTGACAAAAATAATAAATAAGACTTAAATTTATTAAATTAATATTATTAAACACAAACTACAATAATGACTATTCTTTATAAAAATAAAATGATTAGGTATACAAATTTAAATAATATATTAAATATTATATACTAATAAATATAATGGTGTATCATTATGTACTTACTAATATAATAATTATTACATACTTAATATAAGCGTATAGGTACTTAGTAAAACGATACGTGACTTAAATTTAAGAATAGAAAGGGAAGAAAGTCAGCTATGGCGATAGGGAATAATTAAAAATAAATACCTATATATTATGTACTACCACAATAAGTAGTTGCTGTAGTGGTAGACCTCTTTTGCAGGGGGCCGCCTGGGGAAGTACCACACCTTTGCCAGTTATTCATCCGCCAAGCAGTAATGTGCAAACATTGCTGTGTTCCGGTCTGAAGGGCAATGTTACCAGCAAAATTACTGGGCATGATGAGTTTCAACAACTAATATCTCAGGGTGACAGGCGCAGTGTTGTTGCAGCGCAGAATTTTAAATCTTAAAACACTGTGTCTGATATAGGCAATCGTGATGCTTACCATCAGGCATCTGATTTGCTCGCCTTGTCACTCACTCATAAAAAAAAAAGTAGTGCCTCGATTTCACCCTCGCAGTCTTTGTTCGTACCCAATATGTTATTCCACGGTCTTAACTAGGATCTTTAGTTACTACAGTCGGTTCCGTAGTTTTATATACATCATTCCCATCCATACGATTTGTTTCAAAAGTTTAATGTTAGGCTTACCTAACATTTTTCATAAATATGGATATATAATATATTATTGAAAATTTTAAAATAATAGGGCCTAAGATAGTACCTAAGATGGTACCAATCTGCCTATAACTAGCCAAGAGAACTTGGCAAGGCATTATTTAATTATCCCAAATGTAGTATTCAGAATAAGTACGAAATGAACGTCGTACGTACAAACGTCCGTGATTGTAGTAAGAAGACAACTGATTTTTATTGATATACCCACCTTATGTGAATAATATAAAATATATTATAGGTAAACTACTCACAACATCTCCTTCCTTATATAATGAATAAATAACATACATTCACGCCTTTTTCCCGAAGGGGTAGGCAGAGGTGTACCCAGGACTCAGTCCCATAGTAGATACACCCACATTTCGCCAGTATGTTATTGGTCCCATGTAATAGGGGGCGAGCCTATTGCCATATACCGGGCACAGTTCCAGACTCCAGGCAGCTATTGAGATAATTCCTAATGGAAAAATCCAATATTTAACACTATGCCTGACCTGGGGATCGAACCTGGGACCTCTTGATTGGCAGTCGAGCATGCGCCCACTACGCCACCGAGGCAGATGAATAAATAAAATATAGTAAAATATGACACAACTATTTTTTATCTACTTCTGACACCAAAGTTATGAGCATAGTGTGACTTTAATCGATGAGCCTTTCAATCCAGAAACACTTAGAAAAAAACAAATGACAAAATTGTTTACCTCTCGACATAAACAGTAATTATCAACAAACCGTCTTAAATCTAAACTTTCAACCCTATTATAGAACTTTTTCATAACATCATCCAAACCAGTTCTCGGTTCTAAACTATTCACCTTGCTCCAATTAAAAGGTCAAAATATGCATAAGTAATCCAAGATAGGGTCACCGTGGGAATGTCAGGGGTCACCTCACCTCAAGACGAGGTCAAGACCTGTGACCCCACGTGTGCCACTGTCCATAAAGACGACCTTTTGTGTCTGAGACGTAATTTGCATAAAGCAAAATTTTAACTGATTCTGAATCAGTTATGCAAGATGATTAAGTATGCAAGTTATGTTTAGCTGTTAATTTATGTGAGACTTTGAAACGAGAGAAATAGGACTAGTTATGCGAAGACTGAGAACGTTATTAAAAGGAAAACAGGGCACGCAAAGATTTATACTTCGTATAATTTTATGCGATATTTAAAAATAGATAAAACTGTTAATTGATTGGTAATTGATTGAATTTGGCGTTACTTTTCGGAACTCCATTGTATATTTCTGGAATAAGAATATTTAGTTTTTAGTTCCGATTTTTTGTATTTAACACTAAAAGAAGATAAAACAGTATAAAAATAATATATTTTACAATTTCGCACTCACAGTTTTTGGTCCCTTACTTAAGTAGCTTAAGCTAGACTTACTCCTACAAGGCCTCCGACTTGACCTAATGACTGCCCCCTACATGTTATAGGAAACAGCCTGGACCTACAGTTTGACGTGCCATTCGAAAAACGGTAGCGCTCAGGCGAAAAGTTCACATGGTGAGCTTCTATCCAGGGACTCCGGATTTAAAGCTGGTCATATTCCCGCTGGACCACGGACGCTACATTGGATTGGATTGCCCCCTTCTGTCACTGACGAAGCTGGAGTGAAAAAGGATGAGATGTTCCAGTCCTTCGTGCTCAGCGTGCTTGGTGTCCAGCGAAGCACTGGGATTCATGGTTCCTGCGTTTTGGCCCGAAGGTATCGTTTTCCGGCGCTATCGGGGAATGATACCGAAAATTATTGTATAATAATTATTATTATACCTATTATGTTAGTATATGAGGTATATATTGATATCTACCTTATACTTCGGGCCTCTGATACTTTATATATAAGTTTACTGTAAAAAACATTTTCGTTTAATTTTATTATTATATACTGTGGTTGTATTTTTTTAAGTTGTTGTGTTGTTGTTAGTTGTTTTTAAGTTTGAGTGTATTTATATACACCCATACACATAGATCAGACATGGTCATGAGCACAAAAGGTTGACCTGTCCGGGAATCTAGCCTGGGAATTGCCGTTCAGTCAGCGAAGGCAGTCTTTGTTTTTGTTATTTTCAAGACAACATTTTTCACAAACAAAAGTTCACAAATACAATTAACGACGCAAGATATACACATAAATACACTTATAAATACACATTTCGTATCACACACATTGCGTTCATTGAACTCCGGGGATAATAAGGTGAAACATTCCCAAATTTTAAAAACCGTGTGAATCAACTCAAAATAGTCTAAAACCATTTGCAAGTCTAATATCCAAGCGCGAAAAGACCCCAAAATGACCCTTTCTCTGCAAAGACTTGACCCCACCTGCTCTAGCATTTTTAATTGCCTTCATAAATAGTAAAGCAAGTTTATTCTCACAGTTGAGATGTGATTACCATGATAATGTCATATTTGTGAAATTTTGCTTCGCTCCTCATTCGTTTGCGAGTGGTTGAACGTTTTTAACGAATATTTTTGTTGGGTTCGTTATACTAGAAATTTGCTTTTTTGGGCTCAGTTCCACCAGCTAACATTAACTCAAGCTTTAACAGGAAAGGGGACCTCTTAGCAGTTTGACACGATCCTGTGGAAAATTTATCAAATCGATGTTTTGTATTCCTCTGTTTCCTCCGAATATAGTAAACATATTTGATATATTTATATTCTGATATATAGAAGATGAAATGAACTACGTTCATATCATTTTGTTGTTGTGTATAAACTCTAAATTTTTTTGTAGTGAACTTCTAATCACGCGAGTGAAACGGAGATTTTCAGAAGTTCTCTAAAAAAAAAACTGAGAGTTTATAAGATAAACCACCAATAACAGGGACATAGTTTACTTCACTAAAAATATCAGAATATAAATTTAAGGAATGGGTTAATTATATTCGGAGGAACAGGACATTTTTCATAGGATTGTGTCAAATTCTCCTAGCTTGGATATTATTGACGTCATTTGAACAGTTGTTTAAATGATGCCAGGCCTAATATTAGTCTAACCTGTCAGCTTTAGTTATTGTAAAAGTAAACTGGTAAAATTTTAAATTTTAGTTGTTTGGTAGAGTAAATTCAGTTACAAGGTGCGAAGTGACAGTGTTAGAGATTAAGTACTTAACAGTGTTTGTTTAGCTTAAATGAAAGAATCGCTACGTGTAATATGTGGAATCATCAGAGTAATTTGGCTTTACAAAAGTATACCGGAATTTTATAGGTGACGTTTTCAGATTATCCAAAAACTCCCAAAGTAAATGATATGGACTTACTGACATTATAATATTAACAAGGTAAGTAACAACTTTTATGTAACTTACCTATTATGTGATTCGAGTCAATCCGTAATCATTTATTCTTTCTTATACCTTGTTTACTGACATTATAATGCACAATAACAACGTACAATCTTTCAGCTCAGCCACGAGTTTGATTTTTCTAATAGAGACCTATCTAGAGAAAATTTCACTTCCATTGAAATCCTATCTATTATACTTGTTCGCTGTCTCATAGATTCAAATAGAATGCCATTTGACGTGACTTTATCTAAAACCCTTTTGCTTACCTCTAATATTATTGTCAACTATAACGGCGAAAGTGGATGGATAGGAGTGTTATTTACCTTATCACAGTAAAACTACTAAACTGAACTTGATTAGTAACCAAATAGTGATAGGTTTCGTTGTCTGTATTGCCATGAGTACCTATGACTGATAGTTAACCTATCGTAAATTGTGATGATTGAAGTGAAGAAGAAATTAGTCGTCAGTCATTCAGTATCACTCATGATTGACGCCTAACCTATTGTGTTAAAGGAGCCATAGGTTTAGTTGTTTTCTGCGGATGAATGCAGCGGGGCAACATAATTAAAGCTTTTATTTTTTTCTCATTATTATTGAATCCTCTCGATGCCTTATCGATGTTCAATTCGATTGTGACAATCGAGTCGTGTAATTTATTAGATAATTTCATATCGGATTGGTTTGTACGCGTCGCCTGTAATTAGATTTTATAATTGCATCGCCTAATGAACGAGTGGACGACCAACGCTTTTTATTTCAATAATTAACTTGATACGGAGATGTTGCGGCTTTTTATGTAAGAGATAATGATGGTAAATAATATTTCTGATGATTTGGTCGACATTATGAATTAGTTATTATTTAAAGATGTAGTCAATCGTAGGTAGTCTTTGCTTTGGTAGGTATGTATTCCTAATGAGCCACTTTTTAAAGGCATGCGCTTGATTGTATGGAACTGGACTTTAAAAATTCTTTCACTGTTTTCAATATCGTAATAATGTTATAATGTTATCTATATATCTCAAATTCGAAAAAAAAAATATTCGAAAAGGTCTCAAAATAATTTTCAACGTTGTTACAAACCTATTTTGTAATGAATCTAATGTGCGTTATAAGATAAACCTCTACAAGAAGAGCACACAAGAAACGTAGCTCTATACCTAAGTATAGTTTTACATTTTTTATTGGTTTGGTAAAATAATATATAATAATAATAATAATATGGGACAACTTCCACACACGGTCATCTGGTCTCAAACTCGGCTAGAAGCCTGTACTATGGTAACCAGATGACTGATATACATGCTTATATAAGCTTATAACACCCAGACACAGATCAAACAGACATGTTCATGCACACAAATGTTTGAAATTGGTTTAATACTTTTTATTTTCTACTTTTTACAGATTAACTAAAACTTCAGAAGTAGTAAGTAGCTAGGTGTATGATGAAAGCCTCATCAGTTATGTACCATATAATATTAAGATTGAATGGAACAGCAAATAGTTTATAGCTCAGTGTACCTATGGGTAGGCGTTTTGCGCCACGTACAGACATCGCGTACTTCAGTTTAGAAAAGCCTATAACCAAAACATCCCAAAAGAAAGACGTGCATCGATCACAAGCTTCAACCACTCACTACGCTGTCCCATTGAACGTACGCTGCATTCTGCAATCTGCTACATTCTGAACACAATAATTCTCCATTCAATATTCGAATTCGAAAAAAGAAGTTGTAGTGATGTGACCTTGCGTTTCCTCGATTCGTTTTTCGTTTAGCACGCAGGCGCGGTGGTGGTCGGATCAATGCCGAAAAACGGGGGCCGTTGGTCTGTGTCCCCGGCGGGCGGTGCGGTGGCCCTCGGCAAGTAAACCTTCTGAAGGGTTCGGCATGGCCCTGGTTGCCACGCGACGCCGCCTTCGCTTTCGGCACTCGGGACTCGCCACCGGTCGATAATACGACCGTCATAATTTTCTTTAATCGCGGGGAGGGTCTTCCCGCCTGCTAGGGTTTCAGATATCTTTGTTAGGGAATTGCTTTGGGAAATTGGATAAGGGAGATGGGGTAGCTTTGGAATTTAGAAAGCTTACCGTTCGATAGGATCTTTATATACTTACTTAGAGACATAGGTTATGCCTACCAACTTATTATAAGTATTATCTATCTTTCGAAATCTCAGTGTGTACTTAATGATATTATAGGCAGTTCTGTATTCATCTCATGACGTCTCTTCATCTCATGATCTTATGATCTCATGATTTTGGCGGAAATAGGTTAAGATATTTATTACTTATGCGGCAGAGTTCTTATCCATCAAATTAAAAGACATTGCTAGCGAATAGAATGTAGTTGGACCAATATTGGTGCAATAAGAAAATAGTATAAAAAACAGGTCATGCATTACTTTGTTATTACTATAGTTAGCTGTTAGAATTCAGCCTTAGATGACACCATTAAGATCAGGTAAAGATGCAGCAACGAGCACATATTCGATGTTGTCATCATGAATAAGATAAACATACATACGTTCACGCCTTTTTTCCCGAAGGGATAGACAGAGGTGTACCCAGGACTCAGTCCCATAGTAGATACACCCACATTTCGCCAGTATGTTATTGGTCCCATGTAATAGGGGGCGAGCCTATTGCCATCTACCGGGCACAGTTCCAGACTCCAGGCAGTTATTGAGATAATTCCTAATGGAAAAATCCAATATTTAACACTTTGCCTGACCCGGGGATCGAACCCGTGACCTCTTGATTGGCAGTCGAGCATGCGCCCACTACGCCACCGAGGCAGTCATGAATAAGATGAAGGAAATTAATGCGACATAAGACGATACCTTTTTTTTTACTTACAAAATTTCAAAGTTTGATTCGGCTATAGAGTTATTACAGCGTCAAGTAGCAGATGTTTCCGATAACAGTGGTTATGTGATATGTTCTGTTTACACTCTCGCTTTCAATGACCCGGCGTCACGGTACATGCCTTGTCCGTATATCTTGTGGTTAGCTACGTGTCTGTTTGTCTACAATATGGTCACTGGTTCACAGCCGTTCTGGGAAGACAATGAACTTGAGCGCGATAAACTCCTATTAAGTGATAGATACATAGGAAAAAGGGATAGAGCTACAATTTGATAAATAATTGTGCATTGTGAATGATAATCCAATACAATGATGGCTCGAAGTTGGTCTCATGATTACAAACAAACGAATGAAACCACTATTTCATACTATCCGATTAATAATATCCTTAATCTTAAAAATACGAAAGTTTTTGAGGAGTTTTTGTAGTGGTAGGCCTCTTTTGTTGTCTCTCCAAGCCTCTTTTGCAGGGGGCCGCCTGGGGAAGTACCACACCTTTGCTAGTTATTCATCCGCCAAGTAGTAATGTGCAAACATTACTGTGTTCCGGTCTGAAGGGAAATGTTACCAGCGAAATTACTGGGCATGATGAGATCAACAACTCATATCTCAGGGTGACAGGCGCAGTGCAATGCCGCGCAGAATGGGAAATCATGGATGATTACGATCCGGCACCTGATTTGCTCGTCTTGTCACTATCATAAAAAAAAAAGTAGGATGTATGTTTGTTACTCTTTAACACCAAAACTATTGAACCGATTTGGCTGAAATCCGGTATGCACACAGCTTAAACACTGGCATAATACATGGTGTACTTTTTAGCCCGATATTCCTACGGGAACGAAGAATACGCTGGTGAAATGGAGAGTCACAGCTAGTGTTGTAATAAAGTGAAATCGGCAGTAGAAAAAATTAAGCCCAACTTTCCGATCTATGAGAGGATGATAGAAGCAGAGGAATAAGAAATAAATATTTAATAAAAGTGATCCCTAGGGTCTGTCTACATGGGATTGGACTAGGCTGTTTTTTGTGCGTTCTTCTTGTAGATATTTTGATATCTCCGAGCGCGCGGTAGATTAATTAGTTATTAGCTTATTTGACTTTACTAGTCAAATAATAATTGAATAAAAATTATTAGAATTTGAACTAAATCCTGTCTATTTTCTTTCTAGGAAGGCATGTTTAAAAAAAAGTTTAGGTAAAATTTATTTAATCTTCGCGTCGGTCGGTCGGTCGCGTTAATTATTGTAACATGGTCGGTCGCATGGCGTCATTAAAAGCCATGTTTAATTTAATTTATTTTAAATATTTGAAAAATTTATTATAATTTTTTGTTTATATACTTAATTACTTGAATACTACGCACCCACAACATTCGAGCCTAAAGGCTCTCTGCACACACCCATCAACCCGCATTCGACAAGCGTGGTGGGTTAAACGTCCAAACCTTTACTCTCATTACCACAAGTGGATTGAGAGTAGAAGGCCTTTGCCCAGCAGTGGGACAGATCAGGCTTATAATAATAATAATAATAATACTTAATAACAAGGTATGAAGTTTAGGTAAAATCTATTTAAATAAAGGAAACGGACTCGGAATCCAAGGAAGCTGGGCCCAGAAAAACTTGCACTATTTATCCTATTTTGGCGGGTAGAGAATGTTATTTGCAAAATATTTTTCCTAAACACAGCCCTCTTATCATCGCCGATGAATTTATAATTTGATTTGAATAAAGTGTGGTTAAGTACTAAGTATTTTGTTAATGGCGACGCACGTTCCAATTTTAGTAGAACATTTGCTAAATTTATTAAAATTAATGGCGATACTAAAAAAAATACTTTAAGCATATTTGAAAATCTTATTATAGTCATATCAAATAAAATCAATATAATAATGTAATGTCGACGTGGACCTGAAACCCAAAACTCCTTTCTCAAGCGTTCTATATTTATTATGGTATCATTTGATATAGGTACCTATTTTAGGTACCTATTCCTAAAGATCAACATATACATTCATACATTCACGCCTTTTTCCCGAAGGGGTAGGCAGAGGTGTACCCAGGACTTAGTCCCATAGTTGATACACCCACATTTCGCCAGTATGTTATTGGTCCCATGTAATAGGGAGCGAGCCTATTGCCATCTACCGGGCACAGTTCCAGACTCCAGGCAGATATTGAGATAATTCCTAATGGAAAAATCCAATATTTAACACTGCCTGACTTGGGGATCGAGCCCGGGACCTCTTGATTGGCAGTTGAGCATGCGCCCTCTACGCCACCGAGGCAGTCTAATAATCTTATTATTAGTCCTATCAAATAAAATCTAAATTATAATGTAAACCCACAACTCCTTTCTCAAGTTTTCTATATTTATTATGATATCATTTGATATGACTGCCTCGGTGGCGTAGAGGGCGCATGCTCGACTGCCAATCAAGAGGTCCCGGGTTCGATCCCCAGGTCAGGCATAGTGTTAAATATTGGATTTTTCCATTAGGAATTATCTCAATAACTGCCTGGAGTCTGGAACTGTGCCCGGTAGATGGCAATAGGCTCGCCCCCTATTACATGGGACCAATAACATACTGGCGAAATGTGGGTGTATCTACTATGGGACTGAGTCCTGGGTACACCTCTGCCTACCCCTTCGGGAAAAAGGCGTGAATGTATGTTATGTGTTATGTTATCATTTGATATAGGTACCTATTTTAGCTACCTATTCCTAAAGATCAACAATATAGATGAACCAAAAAACTAGACTCATATTATTTCATTGTATATAATGTAGACGTTCCTATTCCATTAAATAATACTCTAACACTTCAGCATACGAATTTTAAATAATTTATTCCAAGCCCACCATCTTCAATCTCGCTCTACAATCATCTGTCGCGCTGGCATCCACCTCCCCGTGTTGCCATCGCGCCCTCGCACATACCATAGATCTTCATTAAACCACACGTTGCCATTAATACTTTCCATAAAACCACCAAAACGTTCATATAATCCGTAGCATGCGCGTCACAAAATAACATCAACCCTACAATAATTATGCACAAAATGATCCAAATTAATAGTAATGCATAGTTATAGTTAACTAAACAATACCACAGGCCGCAGACGGTCTATCGCCGATCTAATCGACACTTTCCCTGTCAGCCAGGGCCGCAACTAGGGTCAATTAGGGTAAATACTAAACACTAACACCCCGCTAAATACTAATAGTGGTGAATTATTTGAATTAAGTAATAGCTTGAAGTTTTGGATAAAGGTTATCTACATAGATAGATAGATCTCACACACACAGAAATAAAATATACAGAACACAGACACTTTAGTTAAATTTACAAGTGGCTGTCTTATCGCTAATAAGCGATTTATTCCAGACATAGTATTGTTTGACTGCCTCAGTGGCGTAGAGGGCGCATGCTCGACTGCCAATCAAGAGTTCCCGGGTTCAATCCCCAAGTCAGGCAGTGTTATATATTGAGTTTTTCCATTATGAATTATCTCAATAACTGCTTGGAGTCTGGAACTGTGCCCGGTAGATGGCAATAGGCTCGCCCCTTATTACATGGGACCAAAAACATACTGGCGAAATGTGGGTGTATCTACTATGGGACTGAGTCCTGGGATACACCTCTACCTACCCCTTCGGGAAAAAGGCGTGAATGTATGTTATGTTTTTATATTATTGTTTTAAATAACAGATGTGCGAACAATAATAACTTTTACAAGCGGCCTCAGTTAAGTAAGCTACGAGTATTTAAGGGAGGCGTCAAATGACTAAAGAAAATTAATAAAATGAATGAGTAGGTTGTTTAAAGGATTCTTCCTAACGATATGAGTATCATCATCTCAGCTGTTGTGTAACTCCACGGCTGATATGAGTACAAAAGTATAATATTATAAGTAGGTATACCTAGAAAAAAAAAAAGCGAAATTTTAGACGTAGGACATACATAGGCGTCAGTGGGCGCACGCTCGACTGCCGATATGTTATTTGCCTTTTTATTAATTAGATCTTATTACACATCGTAATTTTCAGTGGGTAAAATAGGTCACATCAGTGACTGTACATATATTAGATTAGTCGACACTGGGACATTGAGGCCGGGAGCTCACCGCATCTTGAAAATACTATCTGAGCACTTGGTCGAGGCGACGCGTGATTAAAATGATGGCGTTTATCTGGCCCAACGTATAAGCATTGCTATTCAACGTGGCAATGCCGCCAGCATCTTGAGTACATTGCCACCTGACAGTGGTTTAGAGCACTTGGATTTTCTATAGGCTGACATGTGTTGGCCTGTGGATATTCTTAGTGTTCTATGGCATAGTGTATTAAGTTAGGGTAGACAGTAAGGTACCTGTATTTTTTAGTCTTATTTTAAATAAAGGCACTCTGCCCTATTAAAAAAAAATTTGAAAGCTAAACATATTAATTTAGTAGGTTTTAAAGAACTGAACTGAACGTTTACATAATATGGCTTTAAACGCAAAACATTAATTAGTTTTGTGGAATTAACAATTGTCTGTTTTAGGATAACACACACACATGGAAAACAAATCACACATTAGGTAAAAATATGAATATCTATAGATCTATAGATACCTGTAGATACGCTCTATCACCCTATCATCGGTCTAACCAGCGCTTTCGCTCTCTATAATAGGACAGTGGCTCTCGAACTTAGGCCGTTTGCTCCCAGTAACAGCTGATACTGATCAATTTATAAATTCTTTTGCGACAGAGAATAAAACCTTGTATTAAAAATAAGCACTTACTACTTAAGAATATAACTAAAATTATTTGATTTTTGATCTAAAAGAAAAGTTACACAACTTTTAACATCACGCCTTTTTCTCGAAAGGGTAAGCAGAGGTGTACCTAGGACTCAGTTCCATAGTAGGTACACCTACATTTCACCAGTTGTGTAAAAGTTACAAATGGTAGGAGTATACTATTCTATAATTTAGTACCAACAGTGTTCTATTTTTTTGCAGAAAGCATTCAGCAAAAAAAAAACTGGTTCCTTTTTTTTCTTTCTATGATATTGTGCGACAAGACGTGAAATCAGGTGCAAGGTAAGCATCATGATTGCCCATATCAGACACAGGCTCTGTGTCAGATCCCATTGTTTTAGAAATTAAAAATTCTATTAGTTGTTGAACCTCGTCATTTCCAGTAATTTCGCTGGTAACATTGCCCTTCAGATCGGAACACAGTAATGTTTCCTACTAAAATACATTAAAAAAAGATCTATCTGAAGATAAGTGAAGATATCAGGTTGAGAATCAGTGAGTAGAGTACATAGGTAGGTATTTGTGGTATTAACCTCGGGGTCAAGGCATCGCTTTCACTGCCTTTGACGAGCCAGACAGGCGCTTAGACTGTCTACAGTCTATAGGGTTCAAGGGTTTCTTCAAGTATATATATAGTAAAGTTATACCTAGTTAGATCAGAAGTCACTCTAAATTATTAAGGATATTGGACTAATATTATTTAGCCAAGAATTGCTCGCATAAAAAATATGTTTCAAAAGGCATACTGACAGTTGTTAGAATAATATAAATAGTTTTTAGAATTTTTATTTAATTTCGAATTAGCAACGACAACGCTCGACAGACACTTTTATATATCTGCCAGTTGTAAAAACAAATGACATATGAATTTTTTTTTCTTCCCTTATGGACCCACACGAGTGTCAAGTTATATAAATTTTCTAGTTAATATGGTCAATTAGTCAATTCAGTCAGAGCAAGCCCAGTCAAGTCATAGCTCTAGTAAAGTGGTGGTTTTTACAAGAAGCTGCCGGAATTTTGGCGGGAACATGAAAAAACACATTTCAACTCTCGCATCACTTGTCAATAGACTTGTGTATCCTCGAAAACACTCAACACGTAATATTCCACCATTATTACACGTTAAACACTCAAAAATGCACCAATAATTGATAAAGATATGGGAGTCAAATTGTATTCTTCGGTCTCCCGCCAAAACTCGACATATGAATTTAATACACACTACAGATTTCCATAGAGTTGCTAATTAGAAATTTAAAAACATTTTTCATTCATAGATACACCCACTTTAGTATACACTTTTTTCTAACACGTATCGTATAGGTTGAGTGATAGAGAAATAATGAGTGGGATAGTTATTTTTCCATAGGATAAATACGAAACTACCCTGAATGACTCATATTCATATAAATATTATGTTTATGAATCCATAAATCTATTAACCTAATGTAACATTAATAATATAAAATTATGTATGACCCTCATCCCACAAACGTTTAACGAACCATTAACCGGCCGCAATTAGATCTAATTCTAACAGGTAACTAAATGCACCAACACACCTACACATGTATGTGGAGTAGTGAAAGTGTAAACATGTGACGTCACAATGTGTCGGCGATTAGAACATTAGTGTAACCGGCCCGTTAGATGGTATGGTCGGCAAAAACGACTGTAAAATGATTTTATATATAAACTTAAATGCCACAACACTACTTACAACAATATTTATTTTAACGTTTTTAAATAATAATAATTTAAAGAAAGCTTATTATAAAGTAAATCAGTATTTAAGAACAAAAATGCCTGGAAGTTTCTGCATTGCCACCTCGCGGCACCTTCCAAACAAACAACGAAACAAACGAAGTAACTACCAGTTGAAAAAAATTAAGCTCAAAAGTTTATTTTCGTCTTGTGCGTTCGTCTTGTAGAGGTATCTTTCCGAACGCACGGTAGACTCTTTACAGTTTATTTTTGTTGACGTGCAAAAGTGTCAGATTGTAACCGAATTAAAAAAATTTTTGAGTTTTACAACGGGAACAAGTTGTGACATTACAAATACATAGTGTAAAATTGCAAAATTCATTTCTCTGGTTGGAAATCGAACGATTTTGGAAAAAATCAGACAACATAACATACCATTATACGCATTTTTCCGAAGGATTTTGCAGAGCTGTAGCCAGGACTCAGTCCCAAAGCAGGTACATCCACGTACATTTCACCTGTTATGTTTTTGGTCCCATGTAATAGGGGGCTAGCCTATTACCATCTAACGGGCACAGTCCCCAACCGAGAATCTCTTAGCGATGAGCTATGTTTCATAGAGCATTACACCGACGAGCTTGTTTTCAAACAGTACACTCTGATGAAAAATTGGACAACGACGCTTTATGACGTCACTAGTTTCTAATAAAATAATCACGAAAATCATTGAACATTTCTACTGACGGTACAATCGATTGAAGACCATCCGTGTGGCTGGTAATATGTGTATCGATACTCCCTCATTGAGTGGCCAGGGCTGCCAATTACTCGGTCACCACCACACGTTAGATATCACTGGAATGGTTAGTCAGGTATAGTGGTCAATTGTTATTACAAAATACGTACATTTTGTATGTGTATCTAAATAATACCCCTATATTACAATAATATAACATACATTCACGCCTTTTTTCCCGAAAGGGTAGGCAGAGGTGTACCTAGGACTCAGTCCCATAGTAGATACACCCACATTTCGCCAGTATGTTATTGGTCCCATGTAATAGGGGGCGAGCCTATTGCCATCTATCGGGCACAGTTCCAGACTCCAGGCAGTTATTGAGATAATTCCTAATGGAAAAATCCAATATTTACTACTGCCTGACCTGGGGATCGAACCCGGGACCGCTTGATTGGCAGTCGAGCATGCGCCCTCTACGCCACAGAGGCAGTCACCCCCCTATATTAACCCCCTATATTAACTATGTATATATAGGTATATGCTGTACTTTTTGCGCTGATTTAAATATTAAGCATATAGGTTGATTACAATTACTAATATTTTATGGTGTGCCACGTAGAATTTATAATTTTGAAACACTGGCTGTCTGATATGGGCAATCATGATGCTTACCATCAGGCACCTGATTTGCTCGTCTTGTCACTTATTATCATAAAAAAACAAAAAATTTGATAGAAATATTAGACTCTATTTCATAAAAAACCTTTGTCAATAGCGTCTCATTCAATTTAGTTTTTTTCCCTAACTTATCCCATTTCTATTCCTTACTCATCCTACAGCAATTTACGTATTATAAATTATAAGTACGAATAGAGTAATACGTTTTTTTATTCAAATTAGAGTTTTAATGTCCTACAGCTTAACAGTTTTATTCTAGAACTGAAGTTTATGCATAACCTAATCTAAAGGTTGTCTAGAAGTGGTGTGAAACGATATTATGTACCTACGTACCGAAAAAACACACTTATTCCTATACTTATATTAAAACTTTCGAACAAACCAACATAAACAGTTTTTCCGTGACATTTTTGAAAGTTTATCGTACTTTATTGACTTACATTACTACATTAATTAATCATAGCTTTATGTCAAATATTGTCGAAACACACAAACTCGAACATAGACAAAACTCAACACCAATATTAATATGTACCTACATAATACACAGTAAGTACATACAACATATTCGCTAATGGTTGCACCACGTAGCCATACAGTAGGTAGGTTTACCCCAAAAGGATCGGCGGGTAATATCATCTCGGATGTCATCAATCACTCCTTTTGGGGAGCTAAGTCGACACATGTAAATTACGCGCTTAAATTATACGCCAACGTTTAGGTAAGCTTACAGTTTAGTTACAGTAGCTCATGTTCATGATAACCTAATAATCTTTAGATATTTACTATAGCCCAGCACATCTACATACCGCCTTTAAATTCAGAGTCCCTGGATCGAATCTCTCACCATGAGGACTTTTCACCTCGGCTACCGTGTTTCGGATGGCACGTTAAACTGTAGGTCCCGGCTGTTTCCTATAAGATATTAAGTATTTAGAATGCAGTCGTTAGGTCAACTTGGAGGCCTTGTAGGAATCTTGGCGACCTGAAACTAACGATATGGGTTGTCCACTTAACCCATATGAATTGACTCGAGCAGTGTAATAGGGGTAACCCGTTCTGTTAGAGTATAAATTCAAATTATTATTTTATTATTATTATTTGACAGTTCTTATTTAGCCCCGTTTACAGGATTTGAATTTATATCTAGTGATTAAGAATTGTATATCTTGTGATAAAAGTCATAAGTCAATGGTATTACGGCGAAGGTTATTGGAATTGTGTGAGTTACGGATATGCAAAGTTATTTTTTCTCTCACAAAGCTTGAAAAGAAGTAAGAAGACGTACTTGTTGTTTTATTAAAAGGTCATGTTACAACATGATCTTTTAATAAAAATACCTACCAGAACAAAATACTTATACACCTAGTTATACATTTACAAAAGTTCGACTTCAATAAGTCGATTTTTTTGTCCAATCTTCCAATGAGTCTTTCATTTTTGATTTTGAACGGTTTTGAAGGGTTTTCATTGAACGGTCTTGTCGTTTTACGTGGTCTTTTATTTACCGTTCAAGTTTCGACGAATGCACATACATCAAATTATATATAGTATAGATATGTTGTATCAACAATTTTTTTTTTTTTTTTCTAGCCTATTACTTTTCTACAAAGCTGAATGAAGATCGGGTATTTTTTTCTTATGTTGTTGTCGGATAAATATACATAATTTATATAATATATAATATACTAAGATCTGCTAAACTAGTACAAAAAGCCGGGCTTTCCGCTTTTCTTGACTCTGAGATTTATGCAATGGAGTAACTACAGTTTTAGTTCTGGTGATAAATTATAATTTTGTTGCCAACTCTACATATTATATTTTGTACATACAATAATTATGATATGCGGGACGAATAATAATAATATAATATGGGACAATTTCCACACACGATCATACATACATATACATACAGTCACGCCTTGTTCCCGGTGGGGTAGGCAGAGACTATTTCCCTCCACTTGCTGCGATCCTGACATGCAAATTTCGCTTCGTTCACTTTTATGACATTATTCATACATGCTCGTCGGTTATGGTGGTCTTACATGTGGTCCTAAACTAGGCTAGAAGTCTGTACTATGGTAACCAGATGACTAATATACATACTTAACATAACATACATTCACGCCTTTTTCCCGAAGGGGTAGGCAGAGGTTTATCCAGGACTCAGTCCCATAGTAGATACACCCACATTTCGCCAGTAATACATACTTATATAAGCTTATAACACCCAGAGTTTGTGTGCATGAACATGTCTGTTTGATCTGTGGGTGTTCATGCACACAAATGTTTGACCTGGCCGGGGATCGAACCCAGGGATATATTAACAAATATTATCGTACGAATAAATACTTTTTATTGGCGTGGGCTGAAAATTCGGGACGAATATGGCATACGAGTAATTCGTAGTATTAATGTAGGTGCCTATATGTAGTTATTCACTCAATTTTCCATTATAAGCTAGGGTAGGTAATACCTACCAAAAGATCCTACATATGTTCTTATGCATAATTTTGTTTTTCCTTGCGACCGTTGCTTAGGGCCACACGACTTTACGGAATAATTTTTTTTTAATGATACTGAGTGACAAGACGAGCTAATCAGGTGCCCGATGGTAAGCATCATGATTGCCCATATCAGACACAGTGCCACCCAGTGTTTTAAAATTCAAAATTCTGCGCGGCACTGCACTGCGCCTGTCACTCTGAGATAGGAGTAGGTAGGATAGGAGTAGGAGTAGGTAGGAAATAAAAAAAAAGAGAATTAAAGTAGAATTCAGGGGGAATCACAAATAGAACAAATTTTATGTTCCCGTATTATTCAACTGGGTTTATTTACACAAAGGCAAGAGGGAAATCTTTCTGTTTAATGTTTTAGGGTCTCGACCCTATGCTAATATGGGAAATTCGTGGTCCATGGAAACCTTTTCACAAGCGACTACACACGAGTTCTGTAAACACAACCCTTCTGGCCCGTTTGTAATGAAAACCGAAAAAGATATTTCACTGGAAGGCCATTACATCGGTCTTGGGGAAAAAAGACCCGGGCATCAATTAGTGGAGGAGGTATGGGCAAATAAGGCCAGTGGAATGACGTACGCAGTAGCAGAACTTTAGCTATGGGATCAATTCAATATGGGACTCCTCAAAGGAGAGTGAGAGTCTTAAAGGGTCAGCAACAATATCCCTGGTGTTGCAAGTACCATAGGCGGCGGTAACTGTGAGCCATCAGGCATACCGTCTGCTTGTTTGTCACCTATGGTATAAAAAAAATCAGAAATCGCGAAAAATCTTTTTCATAGAAATTATTCCATGAACTCTACTAAAATGCACTGAGGCACATCCGCTATTCTGACTTGGTAGAAAGTTTTTTAAGTATTTAGATTAAGTGTACTGGCAAATGTAGTCTTTTCTTTTTATCTTAGGCCTTGTACGTAAAATACAATAAAATATAAAGTCATTAATTATAATTTAACAGTCGAATTGAGAACCTCCGCCTTTTTTCAAGTCGGATTTAAAGCTATGTATCAAACCAAAAACATAAACATAAAACTGCCTTGGTGGCGTAGAGAGATTTGCAGACGCTACTGCCGGTCATGAGTTCTCGGGTTGGATTCCCTGGTCATGGCAATTGTTATTGGATTTTTCCGTTAGGAATTGTCTTAATGAAAGTCTGAGTCTGGAATTATTATGCATGGTTTACTTAATAAATAAATAAATAATATTGCCAAGTATTAATGAATGCTTTATGCGACTGTACCATATATATACTACTTATATATTATTGAATAATTTTATCGCCTATCCTTTGAAACGTAGTCAACTTTTGTTTGTTTCGCGGTCCATTCAATTTGGTCCTTTCAAACTAAGTACTCTAATGGCAATAGGTTCGCCCCCTTTTACACGGGACTTTAAAAACATCGCACACTTCGCCAATGGCCGGTACCTATAGTAGGTAGAGTACCTATCTACTATGAGACTGAGTCTTGGCTACACTTTTGTCGAAGAGGTACCTTCGGGAAAAAGGCGTGATGTTATGAAATCATAAAATTGTAATAACATAATATAACTAGGAGTTTTGGGTGGATGCCGAAGAGTACAGTTTGGCTCTCGTATCTTTATGCATTTTCGAGTGTTTTACGTGTAATAATGGTGGAATATTACGTGTTGAGTGTTTTCGAAGATACACAAGTCTCTTAGCAAGTGATGCTGATGCGAGAGTTGAAATGTGATTTTTCTTGTTCCCACCAAAATTCCGGTAGCTTCTTGTAAAGGCCACCATTTTACTAGAGCTGTGACTTGACTGGGTTCGCCCTGACTCTGAATTGACTAATTGACCATATTAATTTGAAAATTTATATTTATGTAAACTTGACACTGGCAAATACACTAACGTGTGAGTCCATGAATGTTCCGTGTAAATAAGCAGGCTATAAATACAAAACTTGACACTGGCAATACATTTGTGTGGAGCCATAAAAGAAAAAAAATATATTACTAAAATCCACGCTAAAGAATATCTGAATTCCAGCCGACTTTTAATACTGTGTTCTCAAACTAACCAGGCCGATTTTAGACGCAAATAATCGGCGCCTCATTTACGAACCGAGCCCAAATACCCTTCCCGTGTTTACTAGTCATTAGGCAGAAAGAACGGCTCGATGTTATTAAGCAGGCTTCATCAAACAAATAGAGGATCCTTAATATATGCCGGTTTTTGAAGTGGGTATTTCGTATTAGACTGAAGGGGAAGGATATTGGTAAATAAGTGTTTCCTAAATTTACATATATAGTCAATTCTAGATGTATTTAAAAGAAGGAATCAATTTGAAATTATAGGTACTCTAACAGAACGGGTTACCCCAATTACACTGCTTGAGTCAAGTCATATGGGTTATGTGGAAAACCCATATTTTCAGAGTTTCAGGTCGCCAAAATTCCTACAAGGACTCAAATATGATCTAACGACTGCCCCCTACATATCTTATAGGAAACAGCCGGGAGCTACAGTTTAATGTCCCATCCGAAACACGGTAGCGTCTAGGCGAAAAGTCCACATGGTAAGATTCGATCCAGGGCCTCCGGATTTAAAGCCGGGCATATTCTCGCTGGACCACGGACGCTACAATCAAGCTTCTGTCTTACAATCTGTGCTTGAAACCAAAGTTCTTTACCCGACTAATTTTTTACCAGAAAATAAGGGATAATATTATATTCACTATGGATCCAATTCGATAGCACCGTAACTTCTGGTCTGATTTTAATGAATTACTTCAGACCATTCTTGTTTGCAAAATAACTTCCAAAAAATTCAAATGTCTGCTACCCAAAAACATTAAGCTAAGAATGTCAGGCCCATGTACTTAAAAATTCCCCTTAATTCCGGTCCTGGGCTCGACAGGCGTAATTTTTTCGCGCCATTTACCCTAACGTCCGTCATTTTTGAGATTTTTTCCGTCCTTACCAAAGGGGTGGCAAGTGCTAAAATGCAAATCACCTTACGTATAAATATTTATAACAAGTTGATGAATAATGTGAAGAAATTATTCACGGTTCTACTTTCATGGGAATGTTACAGTAGTACGATGTTTTTTATTAGAAGTTGAGAATAATAATAATAATTTTCCTCCTCAATTATTATCATCGTCACGTAGTAGAAGAACAATCGATGCGTTATCTTATATCTATACACTACCACTATATAAGTATTATAAAATTCTTAATGACTCACTGACCCCAAACCACTGATCCTAGAGACTTGAAGCTTGGAATGTAGGTTCTATTCGTTGTCTGGAGTGTGCTAAGAAAATTTTTTAAAAATTCTCATTCTAAGGGTTCCAAAAAGGGCCTCAAAGTTTTGGTATAAAACTTCCATATTTCATGATTGCGAGCGGGTAAAGCCACTGTTCTTATACTAGGAGAACATATTTCTTAAAATGAATTTAAGTAAACATTTTATAATAATAATATTATTATTAAACTAGTGTATGAACAGCGGCTTTGCCCGTTCGCAATTATGAAATATGGGAGAGTTTTATACCAAAACTTTGACGACCTTTTCGGAACCCTTAAAAGTTTTCAAAAGCCTTTTCTTAGCACACATCCAGACAACGAAAACAACCTACATTCCAAGTTTCAGGTCTCTAGGATCAGTGGTTTGGGCTCTGCGTTGCATGTCAGTCAGTGAGTCATATAGGTTGATAATATGTATAAGCTAATGCGTTCATATTTTTACAATAAATACATTATATACAAATATTAAGCTTTTTATGTTAATAGGTATTTAGTGTTAGAGGTGTTAGTATTTAGAGTAAAAGCTTCTATTCTACTATTTTACTGTGGTAGATAAGTTAATACTATCAAAACTAACGTTGACGACTAATACCTTTCAGTGTTTTCCTCAGCTACTCGTATGCTTTCTGCAATATCATGACTTTCTATGTTTTTTAATCACAATAAAGCGGGTAACGGTGTGTTCACCCTACCCTCTACCTACCCGCTCATTTAGCAAAGATGCACGCACCCGATAGTAACATACTAATGGCTCCCTCTAAATACCTTCAATGGCGTCGTTAGGCCGATATTAAAAACGACCGTGATACAGCTCTTTCTTTTTTGCACAAATTCCAAAAGAATATCTAAGGGAAGGTCCGCCCTTTACGACCCTTGGTGTGGGAGGGTATATTATATTAGGGGGTGGCTTGAAGGGATAGGTAGCTGATGGCGCTGAAGTATAATGAGTTCCTTTTTATATTTTTAATCACATTTCGTCCGCAATTCCTTGTTGATAAGCGAGTTTTTGTAGGTGACACGGTGGTTTTTTGTTTTTATCTTTTTGGGTGGTTTGAGTTCTGTTTCATGAATTATGTGGCTTTTAATTAGGTAGGTATATGCTAAGTACAAGCGGTCTATTTGCTTGAAATACCAAATGCATATGAAAAAAAAAATTTTACCCACGCACCGGTTTTGAACTCGCATTTTCCGCACCGATCCATATGAATTCTAATACTTAGTAGCATTAGACATCCATCCATCCATTCATCCTCACAAAATTTCGCTTTTATAATATTAATAGGACATGATTGTACCCGAAGCTAAGCGAGGGACAGTCACTAGTACGCTATAAATTCAAAATACAAATAAGCTGTTTTCGCTACATATTACTTTTGGTATAAAAAAAGAATATAATAACTAAAAATATATTATTTTTAATGAGTTTAACAAAAAATAGATAAGTATTGTGCGAGGCATGGTGAATAGTTACTTAGGTACCTATAACTTCTAAAGAATTTAAATGAAAATTACGCATTTGCATAACCAACTAAAAAGGAGGTTTTCACAAAAATTAAGTGCCAGGAGTTGTTATGAAAATTATAATTAATGGAGGGCCCTGGGTTGCGAGAAGAATATATTTGGCGAGACCGCGAGCCTAAGCCGTGCGCGGGTAAAGCTGGGCAAAGCGGGCAATTTAGCCTGTCGCACTGGACCTGTTAATTAGTATTTTAATTAAAATTAATAGGCGATTATTTGAACAATTCTGAAAGAAGATAAAAATTTTGTAGGCCGAGGGATTTTATGTGTAGTTAACCAACAACACATAAAAACCCTCAGTGTAGATAAGTAAGATTACATTTTAAATGATATTTAGGATAATCTTGGTCATGGCGTATGGCAACATATAGAATAACCTACTTCCTACAAATATTAAAAAAGCGAAAGTTTATAAGGATGGATAAACATAACATACATTCACGCCTTTTTCCCGAAGGGGTAGGCAGAGGTGTACCCAGGACTCAGTCCTATAGTAGATACACCCACATTTCGCCAGTATGTTATTGGTCCCATGTAATAGGGGGCGAGCCTATTGCCATCTACCGGGCACAGTTCCGTGACTTGGGGATCGAACCCGGGACCTCTTGATTGGCAGTCGAGCATGCGCCCTCTACGCCACCTAGGCAGTATAAGGATGGATGGATGTTTGTTACTCTTTCACACTAAAATCTGAACCGATTGGGCTGAAATTCGGTATGTAGATAGTTTAGACCTTGGAATGACACATAAGGTTCTTTTCAGTCCGATATTCCCACGTAACGATGACTACGCGGGTGAATCCGCGAGGCGCAGCTGGTTTCTAAAAAAAATAAACATTACTTTTTTTTTATATACATCTTATGAAATATATATTATGTTATTTATATTTTAGGTATAAGTATATTTTTTTTTTTTTTTTTTTTTTTTTTATGAAAGTGAATGACAAGACGAACAAATCAAGTGCCTGATGGTAAGCATCATGATTGCCCATATCAGACACAGTGCCACCCAGTGTTTTTAAACTCAAAATTCTGCGCGGCACTGTACTGCGCCTGTCACCCTGAGTTATTAGTTGACGAAACTCGTTATGTTATATTATGTATGAGTATACATAAATATATATATTATAGTATAATAAGATCTTGTTTTAAGAGAAATAAAATGTATACCCTTTCCCATCCCCTACTCATCCTATCTTTCCCCTATCCGTCCAGACTTTGTTGCCTGGAAGAGATCGCTTAAAGCGATAAGGCCGCCCATTGTCAACCAAGAATTAGTTTTATATTATTTTAGTTTAATATGTTTTATGTTATTTTGGTGATAATAAAGAGTATTCTATTCTATTCTATTCTACTACTTTGATAAGAAAAAGCTGCAATCTGATGATAATTTGGTTATAGAAAAGCTGCATATATGAAAACTGGCACAAGTAAAAACTCAGTTTTATGTATTACACTGAGTTTTTATTGAGTTTCTTGTGTGTGTGTGTTTTTTTATGATAGTGAATAATAAGACGAGCAAATCAGGTATCTGATGGTGAGCATCATGATCGCCCATATCAGACAGTCACTGCCACCCAGTGTTTTAATATTCAAAATTCTGCGCGGCACTGCACTGCGCCTGTCACCCCGAGATAATAGTTGTTGAAACTCGTCATGCTCAGAAATTTCGCTGGTAACATTGCCCTTCAGACCGGAACACAATAATGTTTGCACATTACTGCTTGACGGATGAATAACTGGTTGTGTTCGAGTCGGTAGTCAACTCAACCGCACAAGAATAAGTCGAGTCGCCACTTTTAATTTATATATCCCTAGCTATGCCACGCGGTTTCTCCCGTTATAAATATTTGGAAAAAAGTACCGTATGTGTTATTCCGGGGTCGAACCTATCTACATACAAAAATTCAAGCCAATCCGTTCAGTAGTTTTTGCGTGAAAGTAAAACATCCATCCATCCGTATCCTCTTCCTCCTCCCTCCTCTTCCTCCTCCCTCCTCTTCCTCCTCCCTCCTCTTCCTCCTCCCTCCTCTTCCTCCTCCCTCCTCTTCCTCCTCCGAAACTTTTGCATTTATAATATTAGTAGGAGGAATTAGTATTATAGAATTGTATGACAGTCAACTCGACCGCTAGCGTAAATTAGAGTTAGAACAGACAGTGTTTTAATTACCCATGTGATTTTTCCGAAGGCACTATTGGATTAATTTATAAGCACTCGATTACAACTTATACCTATTTGAGGGGCTTTTGTATAAATAATTTAAGTTTAAGATAGACAGATTAGTATCGTATGTAGATATAGATCGGCAAAGTTTACGCAGTTGTATGGAAACCGCGCAGCCAAAAAAGCCAAAATTCTCACGCGTGAAAGTGGCGCGTTTTCTTTTATCTTTTTCCATTGGCTATCGACGAACCGCCTTTCGATTTCATTACGGACGTCCGACGTTTTTTATTTTTAAATCACGGCCGTGCTCCACGCGGCCATTTTTTTTATTTCCCGCAGTTTCGTCTGTATTTTTTTCCACGAACTCGTTTCAGTTTTTTATGCACGCGGCCCGCAAACAATGCCATCGCGGCCACAGAATTAACTCCCGACTTTTTGCCTTTTGGCGCCAATAAAAATATTTTAATTCGGTACAAGCGCGTTAATTAATAATTAATATTTTTCGACGGGCGCCATTTAATAGCCTCGTTTAACACGTGTTTCGATGCGATTGTTTTTTCGTCGTCGTTTTCATGAATGGAATGATGACGTAATAGGATAATGTCAGTGTCGGCAATTTAACGTTTTTATTGGTACTGCGTGTTGTTGATTCTTTTTTTGAGTGTGAGCGCGAGCCGGTCAATGGGGCGATTTCATCGAGGTTTAATTTTCAATGTCATTATCACTTTCACAATGAGCTCATGACTTTTAAATGTAGTAAAGTTTCTCGCGGCTTTTTATTTTTAAACGTTGATTTTCGATGTTGATAATGGACAGCTGTTTCATTGAGGAATGCGTCAATGTGTGAAAGGTACGATGAGAACACATTAATATACGTGCGTAACACTGATAGTTTTTAATAATAATAATGATATGGGACAACTACCACACACGGTCATCTGTTCCAAACTAGGCTAGAAGCCTGTACTATGGTACCAGATGACTGATATACATATATATGCTTATAAGACCCAGACACAGATCAAACAGACATGTTCATGCACAGAAATGTTTGACCTGGCCGGGAATTGAACCCGGAACCTGCGGCACAGGAAGCAGAGTTACTACCATCTGAGCCAACGAAGCTGTCGAGAATAGGTACTGGCCTATTCTAACTTTCAGTGAACATGGCAGCAATTTTAAATTTGACTAATTGACAGCTGTTTTAAAAGTGTCTGTCGAGCTTCAAATGGATCATTTTCTCTAGTCAAATAAAATTGTAAAAACAAATGACATATGAGTTTAATACAAAGATTCATTCGAAATTTAAATAAATTTTTTATCGGTTGCTTTTCATACTGGCCTATTCTAAAAACTTTCATTGTACCCCTTGTTATACTTATCCAATAAAGTAACCGGTATCTTGTCCCAAACAAGATTGGAACCCATAAAAGGTCAAAGCACAAGCGAGCAAACTGCCAAACGGTTGACCTTTCGCTATATGATTTGGGTTTGATCTGGGGTCCGTACGACCCGTGCACTCATTCGTGTCACGCGCGACTTACGGTTAATCTATTATTAGAACAAGTTCTGTGAATAGTAAAATAGAGTTTATCTAATAAATTATTGAAGTTATTACTGTAATGGTTTTTAAGTGTTATCTAGGATTACGAGCCTGTGTTTTTGTTATTCCTAAAACAACGAAATCACACCTTTTTCCCGAAGAGGTAGGCAGAGGTGTACCCAGGACTCTCAGTCCCATAGTAGATACACCCACATATCGCCAGTATGTTATTGGTCCATTTTTCACCCAAGATATTAATGCAAAATTAAATGTTTACTTTTGGTTATTTAGGTTTTTTTTTAATATACTATAGGCTTAAGTTTGACCTCAATCTCGCTTGATGGAAAGTGAAGATGAGGCTTAAGATGGTACACGTTTGCCTAGAAGGTATTCTTATTAAACGGATATTTTATATTTCAGACGTTTTGCTACATGCACATTCTGCTTTCATGTCATTTCTAGCTAAATGACCTTTTGACTGTTTAGGCAATCTGCTTTATGTCAATCTAACTAAAGTGTCTTTCAGCTAAAAGCTCATTCCGATAGGTATCTGTCCCATGTAATGGGGGCGAGCCTATTGCCATCCACCGGGCACAGGTCCAGACTCCAGGCTGTCATTAAGATGATTCCTTATGGAAAAATCGAAATGACACTGCATGTCTGTCCTGGGGATCGAACTCGGGACCTCATGATCGTCAGTCGAGCTTGCGCCCACTTCGCCACCGAGGCAGTATACTTAATATCAGTAACGTTAACTTAATATCAGTTATTTGGTAAACCAAATAAAATTCGTTAAATAATTATAAATAATGCCTACATACTTACCTACCTACCTTCTTATATACCTATAAATTTATTATAAGTGTATAATAATATAAAATACTGTACGTGTTTAAGAACGACCCGCACCCATTGCGGTGGGTCCCCCCATGGGGTCACATGACAAGGGCCTCGTCTGTATCGACCACTTTTTAGGACGTAAGCTCACGCCATTATGGTTGTCAAAGTTTTAGTAAAAGACATAAATATGCAATTCAGTAAAATTGTTTTTACATTTTAGAGCCTCGAGTAAATCTGATATTGGAAAATTATTTGGTTCTACTGTGGTATTATTTCAAACTCAAACTCTAAAAGTTTATTAAAAAAAAACGCATTTTTCCCGAAGGGGTAGGGGTGGGTGGGTACACCTCTGACCCAGGACTCAGTCCCATAGTAGATACACCCACATTTCGACAGTATGTTATTGGTCCCATGTAATAGGAGGCGAGCCTATTGCCATCTACCGGGCACAGTTCCAGACTCTAGGCAGTTATTAAAATAAGTTTTTTAAATAAGTCATAAAATGTATTTTAAACGTCAATAAATAATATCAGTAAATATCAAACTAGTAAAGAATCTATCGTGCCTTCGGAAATATACCTCTACAAGAAGAACGCATAAGAAACTAGTAAGGTTTAATTTTATGTAAGTAAGTTTAAAAACTTGTAGGTTTAATTATAAGATAGCTTATAGCTGCAAGCGTTGAAAAAGCTTATATGTTATTTTTTATTATTTAGCCGATTAGTTGCAGCAAAAAAAAATCTTTAACAAATTCTACTATGCAAAGGCCATCCAAAAGTCGAAAAACACCCATATATTTCATAAACTTTGAGCACCACCAAAAGAGTAGCCAGCAGGGGAAGGTAGGGACAAATCGCCTGCGGCGGCGGGCCGGCACGCAGCACCGTTTGCAAGACGCACCCTTCTAATCCTCCCCCACTCCACCCTCATTACACACAAGGATAGTAAAATTACCCCACCCGACCCGCTTTATGTCTTTTATGAAGGGTCACACAGACGCTGGTTATTAAACCTTTTGAACGTAGCTTTGTGTTTGTGAAGTGTAGGAATGAGAAAGATTTTTATGAAACTAAGCGTTTTTTGCTATAAAATGGTAAAATACCTCAATGTTAATACCACTGTTTGCATGGATAGGATGGATGGATGGATAGCAAGGAGTCTCCGTAGAGGATATTGCTAATAAATATGATTGGTGAAATTCGATTGGCGTTTGTTTATATTTCAGTGAAAACTAAAAAAAGATTTAAATAATAATCCTATCCTACCAATATTATAAATACGAAAGTTTGTGAGTATGGATGGATGTTTGTACTCTTTCATGCCAAAACTACTGAACCGATTGGGCTGAAATTCGGTAAGTAGATAGTAAACCATCTACTTACCGATGGGATCTTGAACGAATTAACCACATCGTCCTAGTATGGGATATAAAGATCCTGGAATATAGGTTAGGGGTTTTATCTCGATGATCTCACGGAAACGATTACTACAAAAGTGAAACCGCGGGGGCAGCTAGTATAAATAATATTATAATTATTAATGATAGAGCAACTTAGTAAATGACAGAAACCTTTATGATTGATTGCATTTCTTTCATTATCCATGACCCAAAACATAAAATATAAAAATTATGTCAATTAGAGTGCGATTATCTTGAAATTGTTATTTTCTAACTTTTCATTATGCATCCGCGTTGTTATTTAAAACTCAATTGTGGTTTTTCAAAAGTTTCACGGACCGATTTTACATATAATTCATGTACCGATACATAGTATTCAGTATATCTAGCTATCTATCTGGCTAAGCCCAAAGTAAACAAACCGGCATCTAATCCCAAATCACCTCACAATTAAAACTTTTCAAAAAAGAGAAATTTTAATAACGTTTCCCCAAGCTGGTCTAATTTCCAGGATAACTCCCCCTGAGGGAGGGGAGGAACCAACCCTTTCCACCCCCGGATTATATAGAAGATAGTTAAAACCCTGCATAAATTTCGCTCGTCAATAAAAAGGGCTTTTGTCCCTTCGAATAAAGGGATGTTTTTGTTATCTTGAGGATTGGCTAATTTGACAATAACAAAAGGGCTTCCGCGCGGGGAATTGCGATGATAATCAACTCTTTGTGTTTCTGTGTTTGTTTTTGTTTTACTCATAAATTAGGCTGAATTGCTGAAATAAGGGAACGAAGGCACCGTAAAACCTGAAGGCGCTGTACTAAGCAAATTCGCCCTCTCGCCCACACGTACCCACATTTTTGAAAATATAAAATATACTACATGTAATTACGTAAACTAAAGACAACTGGGATCTAGAAAATAACAACACAAAGATTCAGTAAAAAACCAATTTAATGCAAACGTGTTTTCATGTTTATATACCTGCATAAAGAAAAAAAAATAGTAAAATAAAAAGGCACTGAAAACTTGTAAGTATGTGTATGTGTGTATATATCTGTCACCGATTTACACCAAAACTACAGAACTTATTTAAGCTGAAATTTGGGCATTACATCATGGAATTCATATACTTTTTAGTGGGTGAAACAGAGTGGCATAGGTGTATCTCTGCATAAATTTATGTCTTCCAAAATGGTGCTTATTTGAGCACAGTTAACAGTTGCAAAGTGAAGTGTTATGGCGCCGCGCGGCACTTCCGTGAGCTATGCACTTGCGCGATCTCATTCACTTATTGTGTTGTTTTTCACTATTTAGCTAGGAGGCTTTTGTGCTTTACGGAGTCTATGTTTTTTTTTATGATAGGGAGTAACAAGACGAGCAAATCAGGTGCCTGATGGTAAGCATCATGATTGCCCATATCAGACATAATGCCACCCAGTGTTTTAATATTCAAAATTCTACGCGGCACTGCGCCTGTCACCCCGAGATATTAGTTGTTGGATCTTGTCATGCCCAGTAATTTCACTGGTAACATTGCCCTTCAGACCGGAACACAGTAATGTTTGCACATTACTGCTTGGCTAATAAAAATATCTACACATTTTTTTTATATTGTGTAAATATTATTGTTGACTTAACCTATAATGTAAATTGTATGTATTATTTATATATTATATTTTTTTGGTTTTTTACCTTATAATTTTTCATTTATTTATTCAATAGCAATCAGTACAACTGTGTTTGAAATTACAGAACAATAAAACCTAGTTTAGCATAAAATAAAAAAAAATAGTTTACAATAAAAATTAATCCATAAAATAATCACATCAATCAGAAACATGAATTAAAAAAATATAATGTGAAAAAAAAAAAAGTTTAAATAATACTAATTTTTTTTTTGCTGTCAAAAGTGTTATGAGCGTGACATCGCGCTCCGCAAGATATTCGTAAAATTTGGTTTAAACTAAGTGTTTGTCTATAAAATCTGACTAAAAGTGAAATTTAGTGAATAATCTAACCCTGGAAGTGTGGGATACGCCAGGGACTATCGGAATTTAGTGTTTTTAGTGCAAAAATAGTGGCCATTGACAGTTACATCCTGAAATTTTTATCGACATACCCTCAACTTCTTAACTGCCCGAGTTGAAAAATATAATTCGGAGTGTCAAAGACAATAACTTTACTGTCATTATCAGGGTCAATAACAACTATACTGTCATTGTCAAAGTCAACTGTCAACATGATGTTCCTAGCAATGATACCAGTGCAAGAAAAAATCTGCTAAATGGTAGAAATGCCGGAAGTGGGTACCCGAACCCCCGAAATGGAGCACGACTCTGGAGACATTTCCCAAAAGGGACAGAAAAAATTAACCCAACAAGTTTTTCACCCCAGTTTTTTTAACAAGCCAATACAAGAATCATCTTGTCTTGCTCCACAAACATCAAACACTGCTGAAAATGAAAATAACCCAGCATGGCAAAAGGTTCCAGTGCTAAGAGAGACCCAAACTAACAAACGAAAACGAGTCTCTGACTCACCACCCCAAACAACGACGACAACAAATAGATTTGATGCATTGCCATTGGATGAAGATAGTAGAACCACACCTGCTTCAAAACCTAACAAGCCACCTCCACTTCTATTATATGGTATACAAGATGTTAACAAGCTGATTGACACCATAGAAATAGTGTTGAAAAAAACTGATTATGTCATCAAAATTATCAATAGAAACCAATTACGCATAACATGTAACTCGCCAGAATCCTATAAATCTCTTATGTCCCATGTACGAGAAAAAGGCCTCATTGGGCATACTTTCACAAGAAAAGAAGATAGATGTTACAGAATAGTGATAAGAAATCTTCATTACACAACTCCACATGAAGCCATCATACAAGAAATTGAAAAAACGGGGAACAAAGTTAGAGGTGAAATAATAAACGCTAAGTATGGACCCCAACGCCAACCTACGACAACATTCTTTGTCAACTTGGAACCAAATGAACGTAACAAGGAAGCCAAGAGCATTCGGTGTATATTCAACACCTCAGTCATCATAGAGGACCCAATAAAAAGAAACACTATCGTTCAGTGTGAAAGGTGTCAACAATATGGTCACACAAAAAATAACTGCATGCGCCCTTATCGGTGTGTTAAATGTGCAGGAGCCCACAAAACCTCCGAATGTTCAAAAAAGGACCGCACTACCCCCGCCAAGTGCGCACTTTGTCTTGGCAATCACCCTGCCAACTACAAAGGTTGTGATGTTTATAAAGAAATCTTAGAACGAAAAACTAAAAATAAGCCGCAAAACATAACACATAATAAGTCACAACCTACACCCCAGGTACCATTGCTCGCCATCAAACCCGATACCAGAGTTGTTCCTCAATCAAAGCTACAAATGATACCACATAATATTGTACCACAAATCCGAAGACAGGTGGGATTAGAAACTAGACCTAGCCCCCAACTACAGGCCGAAAAAAATTACACTCACAACCCAGTAAACTTCAACACATCATATGCGGACAAAGCTAAGATCAATCTACCCACAGCCAATGAAATCACACAACCAACACTTACTATACAAGAAATCCTGCTCAAACAAAGCGAAAAAATAGATGTGCTCCTGCAACAGATAAGCACACTTATTGGGCTTATAACAATGCTTATGAACAAAAATAATGATTAGGTCGCTCCAGGTGGGAGCGTGGAACATAAATGGACTTTCTCCCAACAAACACGAATTCGAAACACTGATAAAGGCACACAACCTAGATATTGTTCTAATCTCCGAATCACATTTTACCACCAGAAGCTCTGTCAAAATTCCTGGCTTCAGTTTATACTCAACAAATCATCCTGATGGGAAAGCGCATGCTGGAGCAGCCATCCTTATCAAAGATAATATCAAACATCATGTTTTACCGGAGTTCCGGACCGAGCATATACAAGCGGCGACAGTAGCCATTAAAGATAGAGCGGGATATTTCAACATATCTGCTCTATATTGTCCGCCGAAACATAAGATAACTGAAACTATGTTCACTCAGTACTTCCTAGCGCTAGGCGGACGCTTTGTTGCCGGAGGAGACTGGAACGCGAAGCACACTCAATGGGGTTCCAGATTGGTAACAACACGTGGGAGAGAACTAAAAAAGTCCCTTGATAAGTCAAATCTCATAACACTATCTACAAAAGAACCAACACACTGGCCAACAGATCCTAATAAACGACCAGATATTATTGACTTCTTTGTTGTAGGAGGAATGTCGCGTAATTATTTTCAAACAGACTCTTGTTTGGATGGATCTTCGAATCATACTCCTGTTTTGCTGACTGTTAGCACCACAGTCATAAATATTGAAAGACCTTACGCGCTCTACAATAAGGACACAGATTGGGATGAATTTCGACAGTATCTGGGCACTAGTCTAAACCTTCAAATCAAACTCAAGACTCATGACGACGTTGACCGAGCTACTAAATACTTCACCAATTTAGTACAAGAAGCCTGTTGGACATGTACTCCAGACAAAAGCAAGAATACCAGAAACTTAAGTAATCTACCAAGACAATTGAAGACAAAACTACAAGAAAAAAGGCGGCTTCGAAGGGTATGGCATACGACCAGACATCCTGATGACAAAAAAGTGTTCAATAAAGCAGCACGAGAACTTAAGAAACTGCTCAAAGAATCTGAAGACTTGACTCTCCAAACGCAACTAGAAAGCCTAACTGCTACATCC
The DNA here is from genome assembly GCA_947063395.1 of Hemistola chrysoprasaria. Lineage (NCBI taxonomy): Eukaryota > Metazoa > Arthropoda > Insecta > Lepidoptera > Geometridae > Hemistola > Hemistola chrysoprasaria. Next base: position 10,416,086 of record OX346728.1, on the reverse strand, counting down.
GCCACAAATTATTCCCTGTGGAAATTCACTAAAAAATATAATCAACCCCAAAACACAAAACCACCTCTATCAGACTAGAAGGGAACCGATGGGCAAGAACAAGTACTGATAAGGCAGAAGCCTTCGCTAAGCACCTCTCTGGAGTATTTGTTCCCAATAAACCAAGAGTACCAGACAGTGAGCAAACTGATATTGACGAAATTCTCGCACAAGACTTCCAGATGGAACTGCCTCTCAAACCTGTGAACCCACAAGAAGTAATGCAACAGATACGACAGATGAAAGACAAAAAGGCTCCTGGTTTTGACCAAATTACAAAGAAAGTTCTCGTGGAGTTGCCAAGAAAAGCAATTGTGTTTCTAACGATTTTATTCAATGCCGTTCTAAGGTTATCATACTTTCCTATGCTATGGAAGATATCACACATAACGATGATTTACAAGCAAGGAAAACCGGAGTATGATTTAAGCTCATACAGACCCATAAGTTTACTACCTATTATCTCCAAACTAATGGAGAAAATAATACTGCATCGGCTAAAACCGTTACTCCATGAGCGTAACATAATACCTCTACACCAGTTTGGATTTCGTGAGAGACACTCCACAATAGAGCAAGTGCACAGGGTTTGCAACAAGATACGACAGACATTTGAGACAAGAGAATATTGTGCCTCAGCCTTTCTAGACATCCAACAGGCCTTTGATCGCGTATGGCACAAAGGTCTTCTATGCAAGATCAAAACATACCTACCTCATAGTTTTTACTTACTCCTGGAATCTTACCTCTCAAATCGCTTATTCCAAGTACGGGAGGTTGATAGCTATTCTAAATTTTACGAAATAAGTGCAGGAGTTCCACAAGGCTCGGTGCTGGGTCCAACTCTGTATACAATTTACACTGCAGACATACCCCAATCTCCGGATGTAATAGTGGCAACATTTGCTGACGATTCAGCTATTCTCACCAGCAGCAAAGATCCTACAGTGGCATCCAAAAACCTGCAAACCGCCTTGGACCATATAGACAACTGGCTGGAAAAGTGGAGAATAACTGCTAGCGCATCAAAATCAACACAAGTGACGTTCACACTGAGAAAAGGCAATTGCCCACCCGTCCATTTGGGAACGCATGATTTACCACACAAGGATGTAGTCAGATATCTCGGCATGCACTTAGACCGGAGGCTGACATGGAACACGCACATCAAATGTAAACGAGACGAAGCAAATCTCCGATCGAGAAGCTTGTGTTGGCTACTAGGAAGAAGATCAAAACTCACTGTGGAAAACAAACTCCTTATCTACAAAGCTGTTATAAAACCCATATGGACATATGGACTGCAACTATGGGGTAGTGCTGCAAATTCCAGCATAAACATTATTCAAAGAATGCAAAATTCAACTTTGAAACTCCTATCAAATGCACCCTGGTTTATCACCACTGCTGAACTACACGAACACCTGGGAGTCAAAACTGTCAAAGAGGAAATTAAGAACATCGAAGAAACATATAGGATGCGACTAGCTAACCATCCCAATCAGCTTGCGGTGCAACTACTGCAGCCAAATCCCAACAAGCGCCTCAAGAGGCATAATATCCTGGAGCGAAATTTATAAAATTGGCCATAAATACTAAAGTGACTCATGCTCACTGGAGCAGGGCATATCAAAACATAGTCCTGACAACAAATTTGATTATAGCCGGAAGGCTGATTGCAAATAAAAATAGAACACAAAAAAAAAAAAAAAAAAATAAATACTAAAAATAAATCAATGTCAAAAATAAAATCACTCAAATTTCCATAAATCAATATAACTAGTTACCTAGTAAAAGCCTAGTTAGTGTCGTTACTCGTGACGTCAATGCGCGAGCCGAAGTCAACGTTGCTGACTTGTCTGCAACTCAGAGCTCGCACAAATTCGGGCGACACTGCACGACACTAAAAATAACGTTCTTAATATAAAATCCCTTATTTGTTTTTTTTTATACGATTGTTTTGGTATTTATGTCTTTTGTGCAGTGTTGTCCAAGTAAATGTACTTAATTCATTTAATTATTTTTTTGATCTCTTACAAAGCACATGTCGTGTAAATAAAAAAATAAATAAAAAAACTCTCCTCTTCCTCTACCTTTTATTCCTGCTCCACGATAACTAGTCACTTTCTCTGTGATGAATTAGTTTCATTCTTTGAATCGCTATACTTTGCTACTGGCCCTTCTAAACCTGATGTAGGTAGATATCTACCTACATTAGGTATTAGATCAGAGATACCTAATCCCTTTGACGTATTTTATATCACTACATAAATTATATCATTTATTTGATATACGAGTAAAATAAGTATTCGAATTGCGAAAGTTTAAAAATTACTATCAAAATTATGTAGTACAGCTTTATCCAATGCATCAAAAGTTGCTTAAAACACAGTGGTAGCAGTTCCGGTTTGTCTTTTTTCCTTGGCCGTGGTGCGGACGGGAGTCGGCAGTTAGCATCGGGTTCAAGAGCGCGGCCTGACCTCTGATCGGGATCGTATTTCGGTACTCACTCGATACACTATATTCTGTTAGTATTTCATTTTATTAAACACAGCGATACATGTTCATTGATACCATCTTCTTCCTTCCTAAATGTATCTCTTTTTAATTAGGTCAGGCACTAACTAATTTTTATTTTCTTCTTCCATTCTTGTCTATCAAAAGCGGCTTTGCAAATTGCTTTCTTTACAATCATGAAATTTTCATTTCATTAATAAGTCGAGAGCGCGATTTTAAGCTATATGCTGGACAACTTTTATTATTCTATCTGAGGGTTTGATACGGATTCCTATGCTACACTGCACCTGGCATTCATTACTCTTCATACGAATTGTTGTTATTTTATCTGACCAGGAATTTCCCTGTACAATGCACTTCATCTTCATTCAGCGAATCATGGAAAAATATTAGACAAAGTCGCAGCATACCTTATCTACAAGGTGACATCAGACGCCTTGATTATTTCCACATGAAATGCGTGCGATAAATACTCCATGTGAAGTGGCATGATAAAGTCCCAAACACTGAAGTCCTACGAAGAACTAAGCTATGTGATATTGAGTCCATGCTTGTGAAAGGACAGCTAAGATTGTGCGGACACATTGTACGCATGAGCGACTCCAGGCTTCTAAGGCTGTTTTCTACTCAGACTTAAAACAAGGAAAGCGTAAGCCTGGAGGGCAGTACTTGCGCTATAGGGATGTACTGAAGCGCCATTTTAAACATCCCCGTGTAACATCCCTTGCGAAGGTTGGAAAGAACGCGCACAGCACAGGTCAGAATGGCGTAATTCTGTATCCAACTTTGAACAGAAACGCATAGAAGATCTTGACGCCAAACGCCGATTTAGGAAAACCAGACTGAAAACTTCCTACACCTATACACACAAAACAGCAGAGGACAGTACAGTTGCACTGTGCACCTTGCAACAAAATTTTTAAAACCAAATTTGGTGTTGCAAGTCACGTTTGCTCTCATATCCTAAATCAATAAAAAGGTTCGCCGTCGACGGATACTTCTTGACGGACATTATCATCATCATACGTTGCCTAGGTAGATTTTGTGCGTTGGGAAACACTCCCATTGTTAATAATATAACAGAAAGTCATGAGTAAATTGCTAGGTAGTGAGCTCTAATACTGACTACCTATACACTACTTCAACTGTTCTTCTTTTGGGATATAGATACGGTACTTATTCTTTTTCAGACAACTCGATACTCTCGATGCAGCAGTCCTCTTGGTGCGAATGTGACTTTCTATTTGGTACGCCAATTTATTAACTGTGTTGATGGGCTTGGCCATTTTGACTGACGCTTGATGGATTAACGATTTGTAAAGCTGGCTTTAAGCGATCAAACTTTTATTAAAAGCGTTGATAAGTTATGACACTGGAAATTATTTTGAGATAAATTCATTTTATTATGACTACTTTTATATATCCTCAGCTGTAGGAAAAAATCATGAAATCCAGCAATATTTAACTTAACGAGATATTTAAATTGCGTTTAGGTTTCGAATTATAATTTTTTTAATATATTCTGTTTTTTTTTAAATGCTATACGGGAAGCAAAATAATAACTTAAATGGGAGTTAATGTAAACTATATAATATATATACTTGCTGTGTCCCGCGGTTTTACCCACCTAGTCTTAGTCCACCTAGTTCCCGTAAGAATATCGGGATATAAAGTACCAGAATTGTTATTCCAGAGCTTAAACTATCTACATACCGAATTTCAGCCTAATTGGTTCAGTAGTTTTGGCGTAAAAGAGGAAGATTTACAAGCCATCATAATAATATTGTTCTTGAATACGGGTGTAAGTCTAAGTCGTTAACAAATTTTTTCATTAAGATTGATGAGTTTTGTTAGATATTAATAGCTGTCACCTAAAGTGTTGTAGAAGATGTCAGCATGTCTCATGCATGCACCCTCCAGGATCCAGGTCCTCCTCACAGGTCATTCAGTTAATTAATCTTGTTTGCACCTGTGCGTTTGACGTTAAGGGCGAGGCGTCGACTACACGCCTAGTTAGCGTGACACGTGGTTAAATTCCTCTTCCGGTTGTAAGAACAGGAAAAGTGGTACTCGTTAGGAATATATACAATAAACTGGTCAAATGCGAATAGGACTCGCATATGAAGGGTTCCTACCCATTATGTACCTTTTAACTTACCTTTTTATAATAGGTGTCACCTATCCTCACCTACTAAATATAATTCTTATTAGTATAAGAATTTATTCTTTTTGCAGTAAAAGTCTTATATGAAAATTTATTAAACACGTTCTTTTTATGGAGAGCACCTTTAATTATGAACTTTATTTTATATTTATTATCTTTTGTTATAGCGGGAACAGAAATACATATACATATTGTGAAAATAAATAGTGTCTAGCTATTACGGTTTATGAAATAGAGCTTTATGACAGATGGACGAACGGATGGACGGCGGAGGCTTAGTAATAGTATATACCCTTTGGGTACGGAACTCTATATAATTATACTAGCTGACCCGGTGAACTCCGTATCACCTTCATCTATCTGGGAATATCTCCTCATGTTTATAATAAGAGCCTGGTATTATATAAAGCTCCTTGCTCTATCAGCTGAGAACATCTCCTTATTATTATGAGAGCCTGGTACTACATAAGTTATTTCCTGTATCACTCTATGTGGGAATATCTCCTTATCATTATGAGAGCCTGGTACTACATAAGTTATTTCCTGTATCACTATGTGGTAATATCTCCTTATCATTATGAGAGCCTGGTACTACATAAGTTATTTCCTGTATCACTATGTGGGAATATCTCCTTATCATTATGAGAGCCTGGTACTACATAAGTTATTTCCTGTATCACTATGTGGGAATATCTCATTATCATTATGAGAGCCTGGTACTATATAAGTTATTACCTGTATCACTATTTGGGAATATCTCCTTATCATTATGAGAGCCTGGTACTATAATATAAGTTATTTCCTGTATCACTATGTGGGAACATCTCCTTATCATTATGAGAGCCTGGTACTATATAAGTTATTTCCTGTATCACTATGTGGGAATATCTCCTTATCATTATGAGAGCCTGGTACTATATAAGTTATTTCCTGTATCACTATGTGGGAATATCTCCTTATCATTATGAGAGCCTGGTACTACATAAGTTATTTCCTGTATCACTATGTGGGAATATCTCCTTATCAATAAGAGCCTGGTACTAAATAATTTCTTTCCTAAATCACCATTTGGGAATATCTCCTTATGTTTATGTGGGCCTGGTACTATATTATGTAAATCTCCGTTATCTGTGATGTTTTGACCGATTTTTTTTTATTGTTTGACATCAATTTTACCGGGATAAAAAGAATCCTATGTCCGTCTCCTGGTTCTAAGCTACCTCCCCACCAATTTTCAGCCAAATCGGTTGAGCCGTTCTTGAGTTATAAGTGGTGTAACTAACACGACTTTCTTTTATATATATAGATATCTACATAATTGGCGAAAAAGACTTGCAATTGATAATAGAATCGTAAAAAAACTTGTCTACTGTCTGTCCACTGTCCACTTTTTTACTAGGAGCCGTCGACCAAGAATGGACAGTCTTGTGACGTATATCAAAATTAATATTTGAATAAAATAACACACAAAAGTAGTAACCGAAAAGTCTTAAATAATAAGTAAAACGACATTATACTATTACAGTCACTATTCAAAATATTCCGCTATTCCGGCATTTCATCACTTCGGCCAAGCAGTTTTTATAAGTTTTTGACTGAGCACTATCATAATAGCTTTGTAACAGCTATATTGATTTATTTTATAATTGCGTTGGTATATATTTCAGTTATATACACGAGCTTGTTTAAAATAAATAATTTATCTTCTTGAAATAATAAGAAAAGCTTGCCGTATTTACCTAATTCTACTTAAAAAGGTTGAAATCGTCTACATACATAACTCTATATACATATAAAATGAGTATATAAGCGGCCGAGGATTAAATAAAACAAAGTTTTTGTCGAAATCCTGTGAGTTAAAACATCAAACAGCTTAGCCGGGTTGGGCTTGGGCCGGGCGCGACCGTATCGCTACATTTGCCTTGATTAAAGGCACGGTAAGGGCCCTACCTTTTTAGTTCTTATTCTGAGTAACGGTTTTAAACAATAATTTTATTCATAAAAAACAAGCTTTTATAAACAACTAGGAATTAATCCGTGCAGGTTACAGATAACTATTTTAAAACTCAGCCACCCTTTTACTTATTATCAGCAAGGCAAGATAAATACGTCTTGTAAAAAAAATAAGGTTTAGCCTAATGCAGTATAAAAAAATGTTATTTCGCAAATAAACTTGATACTGTGGTTTGACCACTAACTCTTAGGTAAAAGCTACACGCTCACTTATATGACAATAGCACCATACTATATTATTATATTATACTTACCTATCGGATTGACAACTTGGCAAAATAACACATCATCATCATCATCATCACTGTCATCGTCTGAATATTAAAAAGTCATTGTTACTAAATAGACACGAACGCACAATGACCTCGAGCAAAACGTCTGGATCTTAAAAGGTCTTAATTCTCAATCAGGTTCTGAAGAATTGTGAATTTTCTGATATACTTTAGTATACCTACCTACTTCTACAAACATAAAACATACATTCACGCCTTTTTCCCGAAAGGGTAGGCAGAGGTGTACCCAGGACTCAGTCCCATATTAGATACATCCACATTTCGCCAGTATGTTATTGGTCCCATGTAATAGGGGGAGAGCCTATTGCCATCTACCGGGCACAGTTACAGATTCCAGGCAGTTATTGAGATAATTCCTAATGGAAAAATCCAATATTTAACACTGCCTGACCTGGGGATCGAACCCGGGAACTCTTGATCGGCAGTTTAGCATACGCCCTCTACGCCACCGAGGCAGTCTTACCTACCTACCAGTAGTCTTATACTGATAAGTAATCGTGTAGGCTAGAAGTAGGTAGACTGCTACCTACTTCTAGCCTACACGATTACACTCTCAATTAACTGCTTATCATCAGCAGTTAATTGATTGAGAGTCATGACAACTTAAAGACTACTAAACCTAGGTTATAGTAAAAGTATCTACTAACTTATTTATTATCTTCGGGTTTAACTTCTGACGTAATTGATTGTAAAGTACTCCATTAAGCTTGACAACTATACAGTGAGAAGAATAAATATAAGATCTCAACATAGATATTCAATTACTTTTACTGAATAATTGAAAATCTTAAACAAAAATACCGTTTTATATTCTCGTTCCCCAACATCGCACCAAAAAACTGGGCCGAGTTAAATCTTCTCTGTTTTTCGAGCTATTTTTCTCAAGGGCCGCGCGTGGTGGGTGAATTATCGTGGGGTGGACTGCGGGGGGTGAGGAAGAGGGTAGAGGGAGGGAGGGGAGGGTTGCCCTAATTTTTCACGTGGATCCTACCCTCTGAGGTTAGTCGAAAGAGGTTGGGTACGTTGGGCCTGACAGTGTTATCTGCGTTGACGATCTTGAGCGGCAAAAAGAGAATTTCATTTTGTGAATAATGAATTCTTTTTGTAACTGACGTGGGAGTACAACGTGAAGTCACTCATCGGGAAATTACGAAATGATTAGCTTTTTCTTTGGTGTTTTTTGGGTTCTATTAAAATGAAAAAAAAAAAAAAAAAGAACCCTTATAGGATCACTTCGATATCCATCTGTCTGTTTGTACGTTTGTCCGTCTCTCAAGATCCTTATTGTTAGGAATTTTTTTTTTAATGCCATAGGTGGCAACTAACAAGCAGACGGGCCGCCTGATGTTAAGCAGTTACCACCGCCTATGGATACCTGCAACACCAAGTATGTAAGCCGACCCTTCAAGACTTTATTAACTCTCCTTTTGAAGAGCCCCATGTTGTAGCTCAACGGAAAGACTGCAGCAGGGAGAGAGGGGAATGCGTCGAGATATCAAGTTAAAATTGATTTCAATAACTCAAGTCTACGGTCCCTTGCTACTTGCTACTGTAAAAAATAAACTTTTAAATCAACGCGATCAAAAGATACGGCCATTTTATCGCATATCACTTTGCTTGATCTGGGGATCGAAACCGGGACCTCATGATCGGCAGTCCAGTTTGCGCCAACGACGCCACCGAGGCAGTTAATTAATCTACTTTATCTGTATTAATATATTTAGATTTTCTTTGAAATTTTGATTCTATGATTTCTGGGTACACCTCTGCCTACTCCTACCCCAAGGAAAAAGGCATGATTGTATTATATGTTTTTTTATGTTTATTTGAGTGTCGACTAATTTCCTACTAATATTATAAATCTCAAATTTCAGTACAATGTAAATACTTCTTTAACAGGTGAACAAAACGCCTGCGAGTTCTAACTCACCTCCAGCGCATCTAGCGCGGTTTTGGTTAGATTGATGTGGATGGATGTTTGTTACTCTTTCACTCCAAAACTACTGAACAGATTGAGCTGAAATTTGGTATGCAGGTAGCTTAGACCCTGGAATAACAAATAGAGTACTTTTTTCCGATATTCCCACGGGAACGATATCTACGCGCGTGAAACCGCGGGGTACAGCTATAGTGTTTATTAAATCCATTTACTACACTCATACCTACTTATCCTATACAATATTATGTTATGCATTAAGCCATAGCCTCCCTATCTAATCCAAAATTAATACTGTAAAAACGATAAATCAAAAACACATGGTACACTCAACCGCTCATAAATAACGAAGATTGAATTTAATACCGAACAAAATCTTACGCCCGCCATTTTGGAAACCCTTATCCCTGTTACCAACTTCACATTTGCAGTTGCAGAAAAAATCTGCTTTGTGTGTTTGAAAGGATAAAGTTTGAGGTTGTATTTTCGTAACTGCGTTATTATGTTGGTCTCTTTTGTTCTCGTCCTACGTAACGTAATTAGGGATGTGCCAGAGACTCGGTTCGGGTTTAAATTGATTCAATCGAGTCACGATGTTTCGGAAAACGGCTTTTTGCCATTTTTCTTTTTACGATCGCATGTTTATTTGAACACGGAATTAATTAGGATACATCGAGTGACTTTCAATTAGATTTTTTTATACAAATTACTTAATCTGTTCTTGAACATGAATTTTAGCTGGAATTACTAAGGCTATGTAATTGAAATTAAGTTTAATTTTGTGTTGATTCAATTGTTTAAGTTATTAAATGCTCATACAATATTACAGATCGTCAGTTTACTACTAATTTAACTCATCTTTACATATTACATTTTTTTTAAATTTATTCTCACCTCATTCAAACCTCATCAGGTTCAAAAAACTTTCAATAAATAATAAATTTCAAACTCCTAGAACAAGAATGTTTAGTTTTTAGTTCCGATTTTTGAGTGTCAAAAACAACATGCACAGTGCACCGCCCTCCCGCCCGCAAAATTGCACAAAATTGGGAGGACGGTGCACTGTGCATGTTGTTTTTGACACTCAAAAATCGGAACTAAAAACTAAATATTCTTGTTCTAGGAGTTTGCAATGGAGTTCCGAAAAGTAACGCCAAATTCAATCAATTATAACAAATTTCATTAAACAATGTCTCATAAACATTCATTTAACAAAATAAATTGTTAAGGCATACGTATGTATGCATAGTGTAGGGTTCCATACCTAGATACCTGAACAAAACGCTTCCAATCCCGAAAAACATTCCACCTACTAAGAACATACAGCGCCATCTGTTAGGTCCTTGCGAAAAGTATGGAAATATGGAGTAAAATGGCCATAACTTTTGATTGCGTTAACTAAGAAGTATATTTTTTTATAGCTACAAGAAACCGCAGATCTGAGTAGTTGATATAAATTTAAACTTGATACCTCCTCGCGTTCTCGTTAAAAAGTGTCTTGACAGACGGACAGACAGAGAGACAGACGTCCGTCTGTTGTTGTCCAACAAAGTGATCCTATAAGGGTTCCTTTTGTACGGAACCCTCAAAATGTCATTAAATAATGAACGTTATCTATCGCTATCTACCGCTTTGAATAAGTATGTCAAATAATATCTTTTTTGTATATAAAAGATGAACAGATGAATACTAATATAATTATAATAATAGTCCCATAATAATAATAACATAACATAAACATAACATATATTCACGCCTTTTTCCCGAAGGGGTAGGCAGAGGTGTAGTACCCAGGACTCAGTCCCATAGTAGATACACCCACATTTCGCCAGTATGTTATTGGTCCCATGTAATAGGGGGCGAGCCTATTGCCATATACCGGGCACAGTTCCAGACTCCAGGCAGCTATTGAGATAATTCCTAATGGAAAAATCCAATATTTAACACTATGCCTGACCTGGGGATCGAACCCGGGACCTCTTGATTGGCAGTCGAGCATGCGCCCACTACGCCACCGAGGCATAATAATAATAATAACTAAAATATATGTTTGTGAAGTAAGTAATATTATAATTTTGAATTTATTTGTAGTGGTAGGCCTCTTTAGCAGGGGGCCGCCTGGGGAAGTACCACACCTTTGCCAGTTATTCATCCGCCAAGCAGTAATGTGCAAACATTATTGTGTTCCGGACTGAAGGGTAATGTTACCTACCAGCGATATTACTGGGCATGATGAGATTCAACAACTAATATCTCAGGGTGACAGACGCAGTGCAGTGCAATGCTGAATTTTGAATTTTAAAACACTGGGTGGCACTGTGTCTGAAATGGACAATCATGATGGTTACCATCAGGCACCTGATTTGCTCGTCTAAAAAAAGAATCAGAATCTTAATTTTTACATTGCATGTCAAGTTGTTTTGGCGAGGTGTGTGATTCTTATAAAGTTAATTTAAGACCTTTAATTGTACCACATTTTATGCAATAAATATATTCATTCAATCATTCACAGAGTTCATAAGTAGGTAAATAATATTGTAAAGATGATTTTACACAATCCTATTTCGCACATAAGTACTAAACAGTGTTAGACAATTACGGTACGCAGCTGGTACTTGAACATCCATCACTGTAGCTTTCAACCGAACGAATGAAGGCGCCTGCTGTAACGATTGAAACTTGAAACGAGGTGGGTTTTTTTTTCATATTCCGTTTACGTAGAAGAAATAAATGTCTTTTTCATTTTACAGATTATAAAGTAAAGCCCGTCACACACGTAGCTATAATATTTATTAATATAAATCATAGCAAGGCATATAACGATATATTTTCTATACAAATATTCGACTGACCGCACACGCAGCTATACTATATATTTCTATGACGTCACCAACATATACCGTAATATATATTATTGCATATTAATATAATAACATATAAACAACGGTATCAATGAAATGAAGGCTAAAATATATATTATAGCATCGTCTCCGTGTGTGGTAGCTTGCTATAATATATATTATAGGACGGTATATTAATATATATTAAAGCTACGTGTGTGACACCCTTAAATAAAAATAAAAAAATAGGTAGGTCACTATATTTTTAGATGGACTCAATTTTTTACTGTTCATACGTTACTTTAGCACTTTACAGAGTTAATTTCTAAATAAAAGCCTTCTTCAACTTCCGATTCAAAGAGGGTAAGCCAATCGTTTTTGTATGGGAAATCATTTTTTTTTTATCTTGCAATTCTTTTTCATGCAGGTTGTTCAGTTTGAGGGAAAGATGCACTTTTAAGAGTATTAATAAACGCTGTGTAGCTATAGAGGTATTATATTTGCCCTAACAGTAAATCACGTTTCGTCGATCAATCGTGCCCTCACTTCTCGCTCGGCAAGTGGATCCGATCGAGGTTGATATAATATTGATAGTTTTATCAGACTACGTCCACAAGTCCGACATTGCCGCACTTGCACTGTGGGGAATTTTACCCACACTACGCTTGGATACCGTTCGCAGATACTATTAAAATTTTACATTTTATGGAAATCGATACATCAATCGAATAAATTAAATATCGAAAATTCAAATTACTCATTGATTTTATTCATATACATTCATACATACATTCACGCCTTTTTCCCGAAGGAGTAAGCAGAGGTGTACCCAGGACAGATTAGATACATCCACATTTCGCCAGTATGTTATTGGTCCCATGTAATAGGGGGCGAGCCTATTGCCATCTACCTGGCACAGTTCAAGACTCCAGGCAGTTTATTAAGATAATTCATAATGGAAAAATCCAATATTTAACACTGCCTGACCTGGGGATCGACCCGGGACCTCTTGATTGGCAGTCGAGCATGCGCCCTGCGCTACCGAGGCAGTCAAATTGAATGTATTTAATCGCAAAAATCTAAGAATTACCGATAAGGCTGACTTGAACGTTCGCGGGTTAACTTAATTATACGGGTAACACAAGGTTAGATCAATAACGAATCTTGTGTCATTAATATTTAGGCGCAAAAGAATATCTTACCCTGTCCTTGTAAACTCTAGATTTATTTGAGACAGCCTCATTGGCTCAGATGGTAGTAACTCAGCTTTCTGTTCCACAGGTCCCGGGTTCGATCCCCGGCCAGGTCAAACATTTGTGTGTATGAACATGTCTATTTGATCTGTGTCTGGGTGTTATAAACTTACATAAGTATGTATATCAGCCATCTGGTTACCATAGTACAGGCTTCTAGCCTAGTTTGGGACCAGATGACCGTGTGTGGAAGTTGTCCCATATTATTTATTATTATTATTATTTATTTTGTTATTATTATTTAACAATATTTTGTGCAATGGACCGAGGCCAAAATTACTTTAAAACCCTTGGCTCATCGGGCGATACAAATACCTTATTTAAGAAAATACCAGTAGCTATATGGCGCTTCAAGGCAAACATTGCTCCTATGTAATGCATTACTAGACTCAGGTCACTTTAGCGAAAAAAACTCAGAACTCGAGACTTATAAACATATATATACCAAGATTAAAAAATTCATCTTGGTGGTAGCTCATTAACTTGTTGATTAGTTAGAAATTCATTAAGACCCACTTGCACGCCAATTGGGGTTAAATAAACGAAAGTTTATAAAAACAGAATTATATAGGTATGTTTTAAATGTTTAGTTTTACTCCTAAATGCGTGATTTGACAGATTGTTTATTTAAACCCTTTGTTAACAGATATCGACTCGATTTACGATTATTCCATACTTAAAACCAAATGGTTTAAATAAGAACATGATGGTGTTAATATTAGCATATTTTTTTTTATTTCAAAGACTAAAGCGGTTTTATTCGCTTGAAAATTTATTCTTATATTTATATTGTATTAGCATAATTATCATCAAGCTATTTTTCCTAAGAGTAATCGCCAATGTACCCAACCTAATTTTCAAAATTATTTATCAAATTAAAAATACCAGTACTTTCTTTACCTGTATCTGTCTATTCCTAACTCTATAATAACATTATCTTTCTCTACAACTGTAGAGTTATTTAGAACAATCAGTGTGTAGTTGTTCACATTTAGCTCGCAGTCGTGACAGGCCCGCGGCCTCGCTAATGTTCGGACTCTACTTCAATGTAGAGCTAGGAATATTAAGAATTTAAAGTATTGTGTAGTTGCTCTATCATTATCATATCAGCTGGAAAGCCACTGATGGACATATTGGCCTTTTCCCATAGATTTCTATGTAAGCCAGTTGTAAGTGGCGGCGTATTGCTACAGTCTTTACTAGGCCACCTGTCCACCTAGTGGATGAACGTCCTACGCTGCGTTGGCCAGTCCGTGATGTGCTTTAAAGCTTAATTAGTGCTAAGTTACAAAAAAATAATTTAATATTAATTCCAAATTAAATCTACGATTGTAATGTAGGCCGTCGTATGGCTTGATATCAGGCAAAAATTGTTTTCACCTTGTTAACTAGTTATATTAAATGTTTTATAAAAAAATATTTACCATCTGCCATGTCTACTACTTCAAAGGTCCGACCGACCTAAGCTTTTAGACTTGTGCCTGCCGTTTCTAAACTTTAAGCTCCACTCATATATAATTCTAAGCCGTGCTTTTGTTCCGCGGGGAAATAGCCGAGAGTTGTCGTTAATTATTTATATACCCGCCTTTAGTTGCCGCACTCGGGTTAAATACGGACGGAGGATTGTTTAATCACTTCACTTTAAGTATTAGCTCATTTTGATTGTAGTTGGATGCTTAAAATTTAGTACAATTGTGTCTTAGCGTGCGAATGGAATTTTTTGCTAGGAATTCATCAATCATTAGAGAGAGAGAGAGAATATCCCAGTCTTACAAATCCTTTTAATAACAGCATCACAGACCACAATGCCAAAGCAAACTTGGAGACATTTTTTGCATTTAAAATTATAGCAAGAGAATGTTTTACCTGAGGTTTTATAAAAGCAGACGCTGCAAGACTCAGCCAAGCTTCGGTACCAGCAAGTCTAAGAGGATTAGACGATTTATGCGAGCTTTGTAATAAAAACGTTCATAAAATAATAGTTTTATCCGAGGCTTCCGATCGCGCGCCAGTTGGCTGCGCTTGGTCTTGGCGCAAAAATGTGCAGATCTTTTTACAAGATTTTGTTTTGCTGTCTGATTTATTCTGCTGATTATAAAATTGAGAAGTTTAGAATTACTTCCTGGTTTAAGCTGTGTGGGGCCATAATATTATTAATTTTTGTAGTGGTAGGCCTGGGGAAGTATCCCCAGGCGGCCCCCTGCAAAAGACCTTTGCCAGTTATACATCCGCCAAGCAGTGATGTGCAAACATTACTGTGTTTCGGTCTGAAGGGCAATGTTACCAGCGAAATTACTGGGCGTGACGAGATTTAACAACTTATATCTCGGGGTGACAGGCGCTGTGCAGTGCCACCTAGAATATTGAATATTAAAACACTGGGTGGCACTGTGTCTGATATGGGCAATCATGATGCTTACCATCAAGGACCTGATTTGCTCGTCTTGTTACTCACTATCATAAAAAAAAAAAAAATGTCTATTGGCAATTTGGACTAAGTGCTAATAATCTGACTGCCTCGGTGGCGTAGAGGGCATAGGCTCGACTGCCAATTATGAGGTCCTGGATTCGATCCCCAGGTCAGGCAAAGTGCTATTGGCTTTTTCTATTAAGAATGATCTCTATGACAGCTCTGGAAATGTGTCCGGTAGATGGTAATAGGCTCGCCCTCTATTATATGGGACCAATAACATACTAGCGAAATGTGGGTGTACCTACTAATGGACTGAGTCCTAGGTACTTAGAAGTTTCAAGGCTTTATGTCTTAATAATTTCCATTTTCCATGCAAACTTTGCACCTCCCATTTACCCCTTTGGGGGTGCAATTTCCAAAAACCCTTTCTTAGTACCCTACGCGTCGAAAGATTTCCAAAACCCTCCAAATTTCAAGTCTCAAGCTGGACATACCAGCGGTTTGGGCTGTAGTAAGTCAGGACCTTATTTTATACATGTTATAAAAAAAGTAGTAATAATTAAGGTTGTACATCTATAGCTGGACAGAAAAGAGTAGAAAATAATGGGGGCGCCACTGTCTTTTACAACGGTAAAAACAATTGGATCAACACATAGACTTTAAATTAGTTCCGTTTCTACTCTTTTCTGTCGAGCTATACCCGCCAACCTTAACAACTTGCAAAAGAAAGAATTGCGAAATTAGCAAGAAAAAATTTCGACTTCCATACAAATTTGCGATCAGCTGATCCATTTTGTATGGGGAAGTCGAAAAGTTTTTCGCGACTTTCGCAATTATATCTTTTGTTAGTTGTTCAGTTTGATAGGCAGATACACCCCTTTAAGAATTACTATACCTTTTTGTAACACGTTGTATACAGGGGTACCTTAAAAACAC
This sequence comes from Hemistola chrysoprasaria, assembly GCA_947063395.1. Taxonomy (NCBI): domain Eukaryota; kingdom Metazoa; phylum Arthropoda; class Insecta; order Lepidoptera; family Geometridae; genus Hemistola; species Hemistola chrysoprasaria. Next base: position 10,399,682 of record OX346728.1, on the reverse strand, counting down.
CAGCAACCTCCAAGGACCAGGCAGCCAACATCATAAACAACAACATTTGTTCTACGAGTTTCTTACTTACTTTATTTGGTCCCTTGACCCTTGATTTTTCATAGTGAAATTCCAAAAATCCCAGTTTTACCACAGAATACAAATAAGGTTTTACTCACGTGATTGGACGTTACTACAAAAAAATGTCAAGTTAAAAAACAAAAATAAAATGATAGGGACATACTTTACTTCAACTTTAAAACATCAGGTGTAGACGTGCCTTTTCCATTAAATAATACTCGAACACTTCAGCATATTTAAATGATTTATTCCAAGCCCACCGTCTTCAATCTCGCTCTACCATCATCTGTCGCGCTGGCATTCACCTCCCCGTGTTGCCATCGCGCCCTCGCACATACCATAGATCTTCCGTAAACTCTACGATGCCATTAATACTTTCCATAAAACCCCCAAAACGTTCACAGAATCCGTAGCATGCGCGTCACAAAATAACATCAACCCTACACAGGATATAAATATAACAAATAAGTTTACTGTATTCAGAGGAAACAGGGGACAACATCGATTTAGTAAATTTTCCTTAGGATTGTGTCAAACTTCTAAGGGGTCCCTTTTCCTGTAGTCAATTTAATTCTGGGAATAAAATTAACACATTTAGTAGTCTCGAAAAATCTACTTTAGGAATAATCCATCAAATCGAAAATCATGAAAGCTGACCATAGCCTTTTCAAATAGCCTTCTGGTTTATCAATTATGAAGAGCAAATCTATGGTTATAATGGCTAAATTAGACGCGGACGGATATATCGGTATGGATATGAATCTTATGAAATTATTCATAGACTGTATGAGACTGCCGACATGTCCCGCTAATGTGGATCTAAGTATAAAGTGATGTTGAGATTGGAAGTCAATCGATTGGGCTGGATATCCTACTAAATATTATAAATCAGAAAGTTTTTGAGGATAGGTGGATGGATGTTTTTTACTCATTCACGCCATTAAATATATTATAATACTAGTGTAAGAACCCGCTTTGCCCGCTTGCAATTATGAAATATCGGTGTTTTATACTAAAACTTGGACGCCCTTTTGTGGACCCCTTAGAATGTGAATTTCCAAGAATCCTTTCTTAGCACATGTTGAGACAACTAAAACTTACATTCCAAGTTTCAAATCTTTAGGATCAGTGGTTTGGACTTCGTTGCATGTTTTATACTGTTTGGCACTGTGTCTGATTTGGGCAATCATGGTGCTTACCATCAGGCACCTGATTTGCTCGTCTTGTTACTCTATCATAAAAAAAAATTCAGTCAGCGAGTCATTTAGCATTTTATAATAAATAGTGAATATACTCGTACATCTATTACACGCGACTAGAATTACATAACTGGCGAACTGTGGTTGTACTATGGGACTGAGTACTGGGATCAAATGTGCCTACCACTTCGGAAATAAATTGTTAAGGCATACATAAATATGTATGCATATGGTAGGGCATATGGTAGGGCCATACCTAGATACCTGAACAAAACGCTTTAAATCGCATTAAACAAACAGCGCCATCTATTTTTTTCTTGCGCAAAGTATGGATATATGCAGTAAAATGGTCATAACTTTTGATTGCGTTAATTTAGAAGTATGATTTTTTTACAGCCACAAGGGACCGCAGATCTGAGTAGTTGATATCAAATTCAACTTGATACCTTCACGCGTTCCCGTTAAAAAGTGTCTTGACAGACAGACAGACAGACGGACAACAAAGTGATCCTAAAAGGGTTCCTTTTATCCTTTTAATGTACGGAACCCTAAAAAGGCGTGATATTATGTTATAATATAATATACTTGTACCTACCATCATCTTAAAAAGTGAAAAGCTAAATGATCATTAATCCTTACACCGTTGTACATGCTCCGTCACCTTTTTGCTCCCTTTGTCTGTCTTGTCCGGAACCCAGCTGCCGCTAGCTCTAGATTAAATGAGGAGGGATTTAATTGGACGCCACACCGACAAATAGATAGCCATTTGTATACCTCTTACCCACGTTGCCTGTAACTTGTTAGCTGAAGAGCTTGAAGCTCGAAGTATAATCCTTATTAAAGCCAGATTATAATATGTATAAACGGGAGATTCCTCTGTCTGTTTTTCCTGAGGCCTAGCGCATACAGCCTTGCGTTGCGTTGCGTTAAACACATGCATATTCTGTGAAGTACAGAATGTCACGGAAGTGCGCGCATTGTGGCAAAATAAAGTCTCAAAGGCCGTACGGTAGATTAAACGCACGTACGGTTAACGCACGGAAGTGCGCACTAGGCCTTACGGCTCAATTCCAATGAATTTCGGCATGGAAATAGATGGGACCTTGGAAAAGACGTAGAGTACCTACTCTTTATCTCAATGATCCCACGAAAGAAATACTTCAGGATCTCATATGATATAGTGTATTTTTAACCTTTCGGCATCATATGTCTTATTCATTGATATACAGAACTAGCTGTCCCCGCGATTTCACCCGCGTAGTCATTGTAAGAATATAGGGATAAAAGGTACTCTATTTTTTATTCCAGGGTCCTAACTACCGAATTTCATACCGATCGGTTCAGTTGTTTTGGCGTGTAAGAGAAACAAACATCCAACCATCCATCTTTACAAACTTTCCCATTTATAATATTATAGAATGATATAGAAAGATACAACAAGAACTTCTTAAAATAGATGTAGGTAGTAAACGATCGAATGCATTGTCTCAAAATCACTGTTTTCCCATAATTAGATTTAAAAAACCAAGTGTGGTATTTGGACAGGAAGATGATGGTGATAAATATGATTTTAAAAATGTATGATGGAAGCATGACCTTAAAGTAAAAATTGAGTATTGGTAGCGCGCTCAAAGCTTATTGAAACAGGCTATATCCAGTAGAAAAAAATCAATATAAATTATATACAAAAAGGCTCAAATATTCCCGTTCCAAGCCAGCGGTCAGACTTGCCTAATGAGTGCGGACGACAATTTCAATCCGCCCGCAGCTGTCTCCGCTTTTTGTGGATGGAGTTGTCATTGTGACAGCTATTGTACGGGACTGTGTAATTTATTTCCGTACCGATTGACTGTGAATTTATATATTAGATCTAGTATTTTATACTTGGAGCAAGGGAGTTGCCAACTGTAGGCCTGGCGTCTGCCGAGGGAGGGACGTGCATAATTTGTTCATGTATCTCTTTATCTATTTGCGTGCTTTGACGAGGTGTATGAACAATAATTTGTTCATGTCATGTCTTTATTTGAGTGCTTGTTTTGTGTCATCACCTTCATCCTTAGTTATGCTTACCTAATATTTCCTCATTATATCATATAAATATATGTCGGCCTGTGGATTAAGCTGCAGGCTGACATGTCGACGTGTGGATTTTTGAAGTGTCCTGTGGCATAGTGTATTTAGTGAGGGTAGATAGTAAGTAGGTAGCTGTATTGCTTAGGCCTTTTTTCAATAAGGCACTCTGCCCGATTAAAAAAATACATAAGTATTTCGATATGTGCCCTGGTCGATGATTCCGCGGGCAGTGAGTCTTTTGTCAGTGAGCGGCAAGGTGGCGATTCCATCGACGCCGCACAACGGTGACTCTCAACTGTGAGCTAAGTATCTTTCGTCGAGTCTTGTTATGTCTAACCTGTTTCCAAGTAGGACCTACACTCTGATGACTAATTGCTTAGATACAAAATATGACATATGGAGATGCCAAACAAAGTCGCTTCCCGCTTTCTGTACGCTTAGATCTTTTAAATTACGCCATGGATTTGAATGCGGTTTTCATCATTTGATAGAGTGATCCAAGAGAACGGTTTATATGTACTAAAATGGTACCCGGAGCGAAGCGAGGCCGAGTCACTAGTAGCTAGTTTATTATATTTTATTCTACCTACTAGAAGCAGCGTTTGACACGTTCGTGCTCTGTATTCAAAGATTTTATAAAATTTACTCAGAATATTTATTCCACTCTGAGCACAAAAAAATAGTGACAGGTGCTCAAAGTGGAATAGCTCAGGTGCTCAGGGCGCAGTTACTCTCGCGTTGGGTGCTCAGAGTGAAATATCTTAGATTATCAAAGTAATAAGTTCAGTGATTCGAGTAGCTATACAGTATCGAAGATTAGATATAGATATAAGAAAAATAGAATACTTATCCGACACATAAAATGCAGCTCCAGTTCGAACAATGGTATAATTAATTCACTTACGTCCGATTGTCTGTCGAAGTAAAACGCTGTCGACGCATTCTGCAGATCGCGCCGGATCCAATTGTATTAACGTCTTTTGTGAAAACGCTTTCTCTACGTGGTTAGTTTTATAATTATTTCTTTATTCTTTCTGAGTATATCCCACACAATGTATTTGTTATCGGCAAAACACGTCATTTTCCAGAATTACAGAATATTATCTGTCATCTTTACACTCCCTCCCTATTAACGCATTCACATGCGTCAATAAGAAATGAACAAATGTTGTTATTTATGATGTTGGCTGCTTGGTCCTTCGGGGTTGCTGGTGTTTTTAAGGTAACTCTGTATATATCTACTGACTTTATATATATGTATATACTTAGCTATGGTCCCCAACTGAAAGCTCAGCCAACCCTTGTTTTACATAGGCACTTGTTTATAATTCCTTTTGTCTCACCACAAAGGCAGTAAACAGGGATGTATTCAAGGTAAGACCTTTGGGCATCTCCATCTTGATTAATTGTGTTAATCACCTTGTTGAGCAAATTGTACCTCAACTATAATACTTACCTACTTGAAACTTTCATCTAATACTAAAAGGAATCGTACAATTAGCATGTACAATTAGCATGTGTATTAATTAGCATGTAAGCTTAATTTCCAATAGTGTTAAACCTATGGTTTTTTTTATAAACCACGTATTTTTCAATAAAAACCATGGAATAAAAATGTTAAAGATTCAATTTATTTAGCATAAGTAGAATAAATCTTTACACAAAAATTAATAATAAATCATAAGCCGATGAGTCTAATGTAGAACAGAAAAAACAGTTTTTCGGCAACGTTTTTAACGTAAATATAAAAATACTAGTTTTGTGCCACGATCTTTTACCCCCTGCAAAGTCGCTTTTATGTTATTCCAGGATCTAAGCCCTAAGCTTTTTTTTACTTTCAACTCAATCGGTTCAATACTTTTGGCGTGAAGAGATTTACTTTGATTCTTTGGTGGAAAAGGATCCATGTATCAGTGGATCAGCCAGGTCATCCGTGTGAGCCGTGGATGTGATTTGTGGATCCGGGTTGTGTGTATGGGTGTGTACACGAAGCAACAAACATACACACATGTATAATTAATAATATATTACACCAAAAAGCTTCTACATATAATATTTATTTATTTATTACCCAAAACTTAGACTATCATTACAGCAAGATACTAATGCTGACTGTGGGCCTTATCAGCAGGCTCAACATAGCGGAACGAGCTAAGAAGAGGGTTATGCTCGGAATTTCTCTACGAGATCGAATCAGAAATGAGGAGATCCGTAGACGAACGAAAGTTATCGACATAGCCCAGCGGATTAGTAAGTTGAAGTGGCAATGGGCAGGGCACATAGCACGTAGAACTGATGGCCGATGGGGCCGCAAAATACTCGAATGGAGACCACGAATCGGCAAGCGCAGCGTAGGACGTCCACCCACAAGGTGGACAGACGATCTGATACAGATGGCAGGAACACGATGGAGGCGGGCCGCTTACAACCGGACTGAATGGAAATCTATGGGGGAGGCCTATGTTCAGCAGTGGACGTCCTATGGCTGAGATGATGATTATGATGACTAATGCGATCGTTTAGTTTTATTATATAATGCTATTTTCACCTTATAATGTAATATAAAATTAAAATTTTTATGTACTAAAATATTATTACCCCACCAAGTCCCTCATTACATCCATGATGGCAAGGCTCGGTAAATTCATATCAATTCATCCCTTTTCACCACTCTCATTATGAATTCTTTCATAAGATATTTTCGGTGGGGTTTTACCGTTTTACGTCAAACTGCCAAGAATGGAATTATGATGACGTGATGGAGTAAATTGCTGTAGCGGGTATTCTGGTTCCATGGCACGCTTTCACACTAAATAAATCGAATGAGGATACATGAATAATATTATGATTAAAAAAAATGCGTTTATTTCAGGCAACTTAGACCCATAAAATGTCTCAATTATATAATATTTAAATAAAATAAAATTAAAAATGAAACTGTAGGTACATTTCTTTTAAAAACTGCTTCGAAAAAGCAATAATTCTAAACCAAGTCGGTGCGTTAATCGCGTAGTTAAAAATGTGTTTACCTAGGTATATGCCTTACACGTAAAAAATGTAAACATAACTATAAGTAGGTATACTAATAATTTTGTTACCACTTAAAAAATATATAGGAGATGTTATTAATGTGATAATTTAATATAAACAACCCTATTACCATGGCAGAGTTAAATGAATAAAGTACCAAAACTACATATACTTACTACTGTTCCGAATGTAAAAATAATGAGTTTCAAAACTATTTTTTTTTACAAAATTACAAAATTAGTGGTCGATCTATGTTATAAAGTAAATGTTCCATAACAAAACCATGTTTTTTATTTACTTACCCAACACAGTTAATGTACTTTCAGTTATTAATTAACTGAGTACGTACTTATTCATAAAACATAACCACCAACTCCAAAACTTTTCTCATTTGGAACTGTTATTACAAAACATTTCATTAAGAATAGTTTTGCAAAAGTACAGTTAATGCCAAAACACATAGGTGATACTGGGTACAGTCGCGCACAGTAAAATAATATATTGCACGTACGTTAATGTATCGTAGGCACGGTAATACGTAAGCGCCCGTGTCGGTTTAATGAGGAATTGTGTGCGACATCACGATACCACGCGTGGTACAAGTTCAAAGCTATTGACGAGTTTGAAAAGCGATAAAAAAAGATATATCGAAAGATTCTCATGAATACACAGAAAGTTACGAACAAATCGAGATTTAAGGTTTTAGATTAGGATAAATATTTTTAGCCTCATTTCCCTGAATAATTTATAAGTAAGATAAATAAATTGCTATTTACGATAACGAGCCCCAGTACTTGCGAGTACAATTGCACCGTGCGTAAACGTAAAGAAAAGTGTGGATTTTTATCTAAACTCTTCTTTTACTTCTTTATTATTTAATTATCAATATTTCTGTTCAATTAACAGTCATGGTGGCATATTTTTTCTTCAAAATTTTCATAAAGTAAAAAAAATGAAGGATGCATCTACATTTTCACTATTTTATGAATTAATAGATTCCGTTAATTTTTTATTAAATAATTAAGCATAAAAGCACACGTAGATTATGAATTCTTTATAGTCAGACGCATAATATTAGGGCGTGTCTAGATCTGGCAAATGCGACGCTACCAATGAATAGTTCTTTAAATTCATTGTTCAAAGAGTTTTACTACTGATTTTATTATCGATATTTAGTTGTCCCATATTATATATTATTATTATTTATCCTTCACAAATTGCTCTTCGCTCCCAACTTGCACCATCACTCACATTCGCACTCCGTTGAAGAGCGCGCACTTTGCCATGCTCAAAACCTGCTACAAATAGCAACGTCTGTTTTTCGCAGATTACTGTCCGCGTGTATGAATAAATTTCATTTCAAACGCTTTAACTTGACACGGTTCAAATGAGCTTAGGTGTCACCATTACCGTCCATGCTGACTGAGGCGAGCTTAGAACTGTACCTAAATAAATACCTAATAAATGTGCTGTGTCGCGTGTTTTTATGTAACGTGTGGAATTATTTTAGCTGATTTGAGTCTGCTTTTGTGTTTGTATAGGTACTTGTGTTAACACAACTTATGGAGAGTTATAGAAAGGCTGATTTTCGATAGCCTACTTTAAAAATTTATGTACAGTCACGTGTGTTGACATGTAAACACTAACCGATTTTGGAATTCATGTCAATACAATGCATAGCAAAAGAAAGTTATATAGTTTCTACGCCCATACTTCAAAATAATCAAACCATTCGACTGGTTCACAATGGTTATAATTCTATCCGACTAATATTATAAATGTCGATAAATTGATAAATGTTGAAAGTTTGTGAGGATGGATGGAGGGATGGATGTTTGTTACTCTTTCACGCCAAAACTACTGAACCGATTGGGCTGAAATTCGGTACGTTGATAGTTTAGAACCTGGAATAATACATAGGGTACTTATTATCCCAATATTCCCACGGGAACGAAGACTACGCGGGTGAATCCGCGGGGCACAGCTAGTGGTTATATATAATTTTGAAGCATGGATTGTATAGTTTTCTTGCTGTGCATTGTGTTGACATGAAATTCAAAATCTGTTGGTGTTAACACACGTGTGTTGTGTGTGCGACTGTATCTATATGATATACATAGGTACATGAGCTCGTGTAATGAAACATATACATAGAATCACGCCTTTACCCTAAGGGGTAGGCAGAGGTGTACCCTGAACCTGGTCTCATACTTAGTAGGTCAACCCATATTTCGCCAGTTATATTTTTGGTCCCATGTAATAGGGGGCGAGCCTTTTGTCGTCTAGCAGACAAAGTTCCAGACTCATTTTTCATTAGGACTTATAGCAAAGATTGCCATAAGTCCTAATGGAAAAATCTAACAAAACTTTTTGCCTGATCCGGTCCGGGGACCGAACCTGGGACCTCATGATCAGTAGTAGAGCTTACGAACTACGCCACTAAAGCTTAAAAACTACTTAGTTATAATTTTTAATAGTTTAAGAATACATTAATACTTTTCTAAAACAATAGCCTCAAATACATTAACGCCGTACCAAGTAAATAACTTATCCTAAAAAAGGTGGACCCATCCAAACCGCACACCACTACCGACCGACCTATTTCACATGAGGGCTTTAAACCCTTATTTTAAGTCTTTCCCAGGATTTATATTCGGTGGCCACTTCACCGGACCCGAGAGAGCCATAAATAACCGCCGCCCAGGTCTGGACCCCAACTTTTGCCCCGGATCCCCCAACTTTACATCGAACCCCCACAAGTTAGGGCCTACCTACCCCTTTACCGTCCACCCCCTCAGGCGAGCCCGCAAACGACTAAGGTTACGCTGCGGGGTGATTGCGTAAATGGTAAGAGCAACCGGTTGCAACTGTTTGCTGGTACGAAGCTACATTATTAAAAAATAATCCATGTCTTCAGTTAACGACGAAACATTAAAAATTGACACCAAGTGAATAAATAGGTTGAGAGATATTCTATAATACGTTAAAGTAAGCCATTGCAAAATAACTCTCTCCGTTAAACGTCAAGCGGGCGTATTTCACTTGATGTCCAAATTTCTTAACGCTAACTTCATTAATATAAATAATTTTCGAATGAATCACTAATATTCATAACAAAAAAATTGAGAGCAGAACCTGGGAAAATATATTATTACTGAATGAGCTGAATGACCAGAAGATGAAGGATGTTGCCGAGGCCTGTCCAATAAGAGATGGTCTGATGCTTTGGACGCGTACCAGCTGGGCTGGCTCTTATACCACTTCTCGGTGGCGAAGGAACGAGAGACATGGTAGGCCTTTCTCCAAAAGTGTATTTCATTGGCAGAAGTATTTTCTTGATTTTAATACAATATAGATAGAATATAAAACCTACTCTTACAAAAATAGCAATTGCAATCGCAAATTGCAAGTTACATAATCACCCGCCCGGGCTGGACAAGATGAAAGAACACCCTAATATATCTCTTTCAAAGTGTGGATTGTTAGAGAATTTTAATTTTGCGCGGAAAAGGTCGGAATGAGTATGGTGTTCGACCGCGGTTTCACTCGGGCTCGGGGTGATTTTTTATTTGAAACGTACAGATGTGGATATGGGTGTTGACTTACCCTACTTTAACCGAAGAGGTTTGTTGTTTTCAAACTAATACTTATTAGTAATAATACGTAGTTAAGTTATGAGGCTACTGTGATATCTTTGGCTTGTATCCTATATCCGCTGCTCCGCCAGCGCCATCTAACATTATAATGGCGGATTTGGCTTATGTATTTTTTTTTGTAAACATACATTCACGCCTTTTTTCCCGAAGGGGTAGGCAGAGGTGTACCCAGGACTCAGTCCCATAGTAGGTACACCCACATTTCGCCAGTATGTTATTGGTCCCATGTAAGGGGGCGAGCCTATTGCCATCTACCGGGCACAGTTCCAGACTCCAGGCAGTTATTGAGATAATTCCTAATGGAAAAATCCAATATTTAACACTTTGCCTGACCTGGGGATCGAACCCGGGACCTCTTGATTGGCAGTCGAGCATGCGCCCTCTACACCACCGAGGCAGTTTTTTTTTGTACCTTGTTATAAAAATATTATGTATTTATTTATAATAAAAATATTGTCAAACGCATACATTTGAACACATGTTGAAAAAAGCTATCTCTTAAATGAATCATTTATAACTCCCGCTGAATCTTCATCCAAAATCACCGAACCTGTAATTTTGCTCCTATGTATAGATTTATGTATCCAATAACATTTGTTAGTTGTTCTCTGTTGGTCATGAGTCCTCTGATTCTAAGACTGCAAGCCTAAGAACGTGTATTAAGATTTACTAACAGAAAAAAGGTTTAATGTACGTACGAAGGTGCGACATTATATTACCATAATTTATATTTCTAATTAATTTTATAATTTATCAAAATGAAAGGTTATTTCGTGGATTGGAAACGTTTATTCCAATTTGGTTTAATTTCCCTTCAAGCGTCAAAAATCGCAACTTTTCTTCGAATGGCGCCTAACGCTCATCGGAGCCTGAAATCTCATTACCGGCCCTTACAAATTGCTATCGTCAATCAGGGCTGTGCCGACTAATTAATTTAACACCTAAAATAATTTTATTTATATGGAGAAATTCTATTACTTATGATAAAAATAAATAAGTAAATATTATTATTATTAATCAGCCTGTATTGTCCCACTGCAGGGCAAAGGCTTCCTTCTCTCTTTCCATTCCTTTCTCTGGGCAGCTATTTAAGGCCAATCCATGGTAGGTCCAGCTCGTCTCTCCATCGGATTCTGGGCCTGCTGCGACGTCGTTTTCGGTGCAGTCCACTGAGTTGTACTATGTGCCCACATTTCCTCCGACATGCGGCTGACATGTCCGGCTCATTCCCACTTGAGGCTGAGTAAATCTATAGTAGGTAGAGGGAAAACGGCATGATGTTACAAATAATCTCCTTTTTGCAAAAAAATTCGAAACATCAAGATTTAAGTGGTAATTGGCTAGATTACATAATTATAGGTATTTGAAATATCGCAGTAAACATTACAAATTGTTTTTTATATCCTCACATGAAAAATCGAATAGCAAATTTTAATGTAATGTAGTAAAACTACAGCAGCAGGTTTCTTTAGAATCATTTTTGCAAGTCAAGCATGATTCTAAGCTTCGAATAGGTAGGTTAGCCTTTAACATAATACCTATAATATAACATATTATTAAAATAATTAACTTCCCACATAAAAACTAAAAGCATCCAATTTTCATTAACTGTTAGCAGTTATGACACTTACGAGTGTGTGTAAAATTTTACATTAACATTTTCCATCTAGAGATTGTGTAAACAAACTTCTTTTATGGGCTTAAAGGGACCATTATAGTTGTATTGTGGTTTTAGTCCATTATAGGGCTACTTTTTTCCTCTTTATTATTTGAAAGGAGGATTTTAGAAATGCTTGTCTATGCATGTATGTTAATAAACTTCTCTGATATGATTTTGTGATCGAAGTATCCATAGATGCGTTATTATGACCCTAGTGATACAAGCCAACGTGGTCTCTGACTGTGGGCCTTATCAGCAGGCTCAAAATAGCACAACGAGCTATGGAGAGAAATTTCTCTACGAGATCGAATCAGAAATGTGGAGATCAGTAGACGAACGAAAGTTACCGACATAGCACAGCGGATTAGCAAGTTGAAGTGGCAATGGGCAGGGCACTTAGCACGTAGAACTGATGGTCGATGGGGCCGTAAAGTTCTCGAATGGAGACCACGGACTGGTAGGCGCAGCGTAGGACGTCCTCCCACAAGGTGGACAGACGATCTGATAAGTGCGGCAGGAGCACGCTGGATGCAGGCCGCTTACAACCGGACTGGATGGAAATCTAAGGAGGAGGCCTATGTTCAGCAGTGGTCGTCCTATGGCTGAGATGATGATGATGATGATGATGATACAAGCCAAATACATTAAATATTAGCTGTGCCTCGCGGTTTCACCCACGTAGTCAACGTCATATTTAAAAATGTAATAATTTGATGGAGCAATAAGTGGCAACCCTATTGTGGAGTGGAAGTTAGGCAAGCGGTGGGTTGGGCGGGTCTTGTGGCGCAGGGCCGGCGGGTAATGAGTTGGGCGGCCGAGGAGTTCAGCAGATGGGCAAGTAGGCACAAACTTTTCCAATGGCTCTCTAGTGAACTTTCCTAACTAAGTGCGGTTGGTTGAGTGAGTACATAGTGCAAACTGGACTAGTTACTCGTACCAGTATTTACTTTGCCGGTATAGTAACGAGCAAATGGTTTACTGAAATGGTTTCATATTAGGCTAGTTTATGATATAACCATAGTTTAGGTATAGTTTGCTAGCTATGCACGTTATATACAGTGTTGTATACAGTGTGCATTACTTTTGACGGCTAGTTCCAATTGATCAAAGTCCATTGTTTTCGTAAAAATAATTTTCGAACATTTATTTTTTAGTTTCCACGATATCCAAAATTTATTATTAGGTAAGTGTTATTTTCTTTCCCACGAGATCCAAAATCGAATTGTGGTGGACAGTCGGCGAGAAAAGTCTATAAGTCTGGCTTATTGCTAATAATATACATTGGACTCCTTGATTAATTTACTAACCTATTCGGACACAGTTTGGTATATCGAGTTTAAGAATGGATCCACTCATTGCGGTGTTATTGCCGTCTACCTATGGATACCTGCAACACCAGGGGTATTGCCAGTATGTTGCTGACCCTTCAACACTATTCACTCTCCTTTTGAATCTAAACTTAGGACACCACGCACGTGTGAATTGATTATGTTAAAACTTTTTTTGCTATATTACCTCTTCTGCCACTTCTTTCATACTCTGTGGCAAAAAGTTGAAATTCGGGTCCGCTCTCGAGACTACAGATATTTATCTGGCGGTGGCCGGACTTTTTTAATATAAATGTTCTTTGTTCCTGACGGGAGAAAGTTTTAATGAAAATTCAAATAAGGACAACTTTTAACCTTTTGTTTTTTCCCATTTTTTCCGTGCAATTGTTTTGTTGTTTCAAGTGTCGGATAAGGACTCTGTTTTGTTTTAGTCGTAAATTAAAAAAAAAAATCAACCGCTAGTAGCAGAAACGGTAATAAAAAGTAGTTTTATTCGTTAATTTGTATTTCCCAATCTCAAAATTCTTTAACTCAATCTAAGCTAGGTGTTATAATTTCGAAGAAAGTATACCATTAACAGAAAAGAGTAGGAACGGAACTAGGTTAAAGTGTAAGATGATTCAATTATAACCATAACATAAGAAATACAAAAAAAATTTTTAACTAATTTTCAAATAACCTATAAAACATTTTTCCCTTCAACTGTACCTTCGAAAAATACTGTATATTCTACTCTTTTCTGTCTGTTAGTCTTTAAAACTAAGTATTAATTTTTATCCAAAGATTTTATACTCCTTAATAGATTATTATTATTTTCCGCGAAATGAGCCTCACTGCTGCAAAGACCCTTAGAATACTATTCAAAATCTGGTTATTTTGTTTATGCCAATCCCAGCGATCAAACTCGTCATGCCATCTCCTTCAGTGCCATGTTATAGATACAAATATAATAAAAAAATTTAAATGAACCCTAATAAACTAAGCCTTTTAACCACACACGTAAGTCACCAAACGAAATTAAGGGAGCCTACAAACATCTATATCTATACCTCTATTATTTACCTTTACCTCTCATATTTCGTCAGTCCCGTAAAGAATTCCAGTTAATGAGCTCGGGCCTTATTTATTAATCCTATTTGCCAACCCTGTGGGTAAATAGTCTCTGTTTTTAGGGGTTTCGTAACACGTGGCCTTAGAACTTAGATTTGATATAATAATTCAATTGAAGTTTAATACCTCGTTGTCCGTTGTAAGTATTACTTAAGAATTATAGAATGTACCTATACTGTTCCCTTATGTTACCTAATAATATGGGACAACTTCCACACACGGTCATCTAGTCACAAACTAGGCTAGAAGCCTGTACTATGGTAACCAGATGAGTGATATACATGCTTATATAAGCTTATAACACCCAGACACAGACATGTTCATGCACAAAAATGTTTGACCTGGCCGGGGATCGAACCCGGGGCCTGCAATACTGAAAGCAGAGTTACTACCATCTGAGCCAACGAGGCTGTGTGTGTAATAAATTTGTCAAGTAATGGGGCTGAAAATTATAAATTGTTAATTGTTCTTTTTTTTTGTTAATAATTGATAAACATTAAATTGTTAATAGTTGATAAACATTAAATTGTTAATAATTGATAAACATTAAAAAACTCTTTTGAGTTTGTTTTGTACCACACAGACTTGTTTCTGTCGATGAGTTTTACAAAATCAAGTTTTTGATGTTAATTTTCGTCATGTTTCCGCTCTGCTTACGCAGCAAAATATGCCTGTAGTTTGAATGGTCGTGAATATTAGATTAGTGCGTGATTTAAAATTTTAACTATAGTTATATTACCGTTACATATGCATTTATATTTTATATTTGAAAGCATCACTGAACCGAAAGATTACCTATGGCATATTATATTTTTCTAGTTTGCATACAAAAATGAATATTGATAGATTTTTTTTTGTTACAGATTATCGTATAAGCTTCGGCTTCATTCATCTTTGATAATTCAATAGTTTCAAGAGACTCCAACATTTTACATCTAATGGGTACAGATGTGTACACAATATGACATTATTGAACTGTATACGTATTTACTTGACAAATAATAAGGATGGCGGAGAAGATCAAAATAAATCTTGAATTGCGATAGAAGATACAACCTTTCCTGTATGCGGTGTATGAAGTACCTTGACAAGACTCAGCATAGAGAGCTCGATTTTAAAGATATTTTTTACCAAATTTTTCAAACCGTGTTCATCTCTAAGTCTATTTCTATGTAAATCACTTAATTCTTAATTTTCATCTACAGACAAGGCGTGAAAAACGTCGCGTTACACACGCTTGTATGCGCTACACTGCAGAGTAAGGAAACTCGAACAAATTCGCCGGAGTGAAGCTGAGGATGGTAACTTTTGTACAATTACCGCGAGCGGCGACCGCCCGCCCGCCTAGCGCCAGATGGACCGACTGCAACAAAATATCATATCATACTGTATATTGTATGCATTTATATTTTCTGTAATTTTTAACTTTTGGGGACTGGAACGTAGAACACATAACACGTTAAAGGTCAAGATTTCTTTCATACTATAGGTGGGTAACAATCAGACGGTGTGCCTGATGGCTCGTGGTTACCGCCACCTATATATACCTGCAACACCAGGGGTATTAGCCAGTATGTTGCCGATACTTTTCATTCATTATTCACTCTCCTTTTGAAGAGCCCCATGTTGCAGCTCAACGGGAAGACCTAAGTTGTACCCATTTCCAGTAGGTACACCCACACTAGTTATGATTAAGGACCATGTAATAGGGGGCGAGCCTATTGTCATTAACCGGGTACAAATTCGGACCCCGTTATTGAAAAAAAATCTAATGAAAAATCCAATTCTAAGCCTGACTCGGGAATCAAATAACACCAACGAAAGTGGAACACGACACACAATTCTTTATTGGGCCTGGAATTTTATCACAAATAAAGTTAGCAGGTATTTTCATTCAAAATAATGACTGACTCACAGAAACGCCTTGCTAAAGCCCGTCACACACGTAGCTATAATATATATTAATATACCGTCCTATAATATATATTTTAGCAAGCTACCACACACGGAGACGATGCTATAATATATATCTTAGCCTTCATTTCATTGATACTGTAGTTTATATTAATATGCAATAATATATATTACGGTATATGTTGGTGACGTCATAGAAATATATATTATAGCTGCGTGTGCGGTCAGTTGGATATTTGTATAGAAAATATATCGTAATATGCCTTGCTATGATTTATATTAATATATATTATAGCTTCGTGTGTGACGGGCTTTATATTAATATATGTTATAGCTACGTGTGTGACGGGCTTTATATTAATATATGTTATAGCTACGTGTGTGACGGGCTTTATATTAATATATGTTATAGCTACGTGTGTGACGGGCTTTATATTAATATATGTTATAGCTACGTGTGTGACGGGCTTTATATTAATATATGTTATAGCTACGTGTGTGACGGGCTTTATATTAATATATGTTATAGCTACGTGTGTGACGGGCTTTATATTAATATATGTTATAGCTACGTGTGTGACGGGCTTTATATTAATATATATTATAGCTACGTGTGTGACGGGCTTTATATTAATATATGTTATAGCTACGTGTGTGACGGGCTTATTGCCACTGATTGTTGCTAATTTAAATTTGAATAATACGTAATTTTTTTAAGGAAAGCTCATTGAGTTAATTAATCAAAGAAGTGTTCGAGTAGCTATGATTTGTATATTAAGAAATATTTTTCTACTCGAATAACTTAAGTTCTAATTCTGCGACGACGCAACTAAGTATAAGATGACTTTTTGTGCAGACCCTACATCTAGAAGTTGCACACACATAAATTATAGCCACCGAAGGATAGGAGCACTGTCTAACTTTGCACTTTAGTCGTATTTTATGCCAAATGGATATATATGGGCGGCGGCAACTTTACACCAGAGCGCTAATTGAGAGTGCGTTACTAACTAAAAAAATATCTATGAAAGTAAGATGATAAATAATTATTGGACTACAT
Organism: Hemistola chrysoprasaria; assembly: GCA_947063395.1. Lineage (NCBI taxonomy): Eukaryota > Metazoa > Arthropoda > Insecta > Lepidoptera > Geometridae > Hemistola > Hemistola chrysoprasaria. The sequence continues at coordinate 10,382,592 of OX346728.1, read as the reverse complement.
TTTAAAGGTAAAAGGTGATTTTCACTGTTGTCTACGTTAGTAGAGTTTTTTGAAGTACCTTAAGATTTGTTATACTTTTACACAACTTTGCCAGTTATTCATTCGCCAAGCAGTAATGTGCAAACATTATTGTGTTCCGGTCTGAAGGGCAATGTTACCAGCGAAATTACTGGGCATGACGAGTTTCACAACTAACATCTCAGGGTGACAGTTGTAGTGCAGTGCCGCGCAGAATTTTAAAATACTGGATGGCACAGACTGTGTTGATATGGGCAATCATGATGCTTACCATCAGGCATTTAATTTGCTCGTCTTGTCACTTACTTACTATCTTAAAAAAAAAACTTTCGATTTTTAAATATAAATGTTAGTCTTGACAAGCCTTCGTGACATAAAAAAAAGAATTGAGATAACAAGATTACTATTATGCCTAGATGGATATTAAAAAAACAATTATATATTGTTATTTAGTTTAATATCAATAAATACATTTTTTTTTATACGGTTGTGTGGCTTGACTTGGCTGCATTGAGATAGGTACTTTACTATTTTCTAGGTAGAATACTATTTTCTACAATACTTTCATACATATCATACCTTATTGCTGTTTTTTTATGATAGTAAGTGACAAGACGAGCAAATGAAGTGCCTGATGGTAAGCATCATGATTGCACATATCAGACACATAGCCACCCAGTGTTATAAAATTCTAAATGCTGCGCGGCACTGCACTGCGTTTGTTACCCTGAGATAACTCGTCTTGCCCAGTAATTTCCCTGGTAACATTGCCCTTCAGACCGGAACACAGTAATGTTTGCAAATTACTGTTTGGTGGATGAATAACTAATGAATAAGATTATGTAAAAAAAAAAAGGTCCAAACGCTCTTGTTTGGAGATGTTTTGATGTACAAATAAAAAAAAAAAAAAAAAATAATAATAATATGGGACAACTTCCACACACGGTCATCTGGTCCCAAACTAGGCTAGAAGCCTGTACTATGGTAACCAGATGACTGATATACATACTTATATAAGCTTATAACACCCAGACACAGATCAAACAGACATGTTCATGCACACAAATGTTTGACCTGACCGGGGATCGAACCCGGGCCCTGCGGCACAGAAAGCAGAGTTACTACTGTCTGAGCCATCGAGGCTGTCTGTGTAAATGAATAAGATTAATAATTTAATTATTAAATATAGGACGAACTTTTAATAGATTCTAAATAATTTGATAGAAATATGATGTTTACATATTATATGAAACGTGGACGTATAAAATAATATTTTCTCATAAAGGCTTAGTATCCAAATCCATGTTGCATAATGCTCTCCTATTTTCTGTAATAATTATTTCTACGCTCAAATCCGAAAACTAATAATGTACTACTCAGCAATTTTAATTTGCGTACACTATAAATTACGCAGTAGATCATATCTAGCGGAGTCGGTGTGTGGCTGACTGACTGTGTTAGAGTTTTGTCCAGCAAAACCTAATTTTAGCTAAAATGTTGATTTTAATCAAACCTTATAAATATAAACCCAATAATGTTAGTACAGGGACAGAAGTGTATAGATTTTTATTTTTATTACTGTTCTGTAGTGGTAAGCGTCTTTTGGGTTCAGGGGCCCGCCTGGGTAAATACCACAACTTTGCCAGTTATTCATCCGCCAAGCAGTATTGTGCAAACATTACTGTAATCCGGACTGAAGGGAAATGTTACCAGCAAAATTACTGGGCATGACGAGTTTCAACAACTAATATCTCAGGGTGACAGGCGCAGTGAGAGGCCGCGCAATATGTTGAATTTTAAAACACTGGGTGGCACTGTGTCTGATATGAGCAATCACGATGCTTACCATCAGGCACCTAATTTACTCGTCTTGTCACTTACTATAAAAAAAAAAAAACTTTTGTACACATAAATCTTTGTTTAACTCCTTTTAGTACATTGTTCTTTTTAGGTGATGATTATACTCCCTAGTCCGTCCTAATTAAAGCAGTACGTAAAAACTGCTAATGAAATTTAATACAACATCATTATAATTTGAATGTTACACCCATTTTCAGACAATATACTCGACTTGTCCAAGATTGAACCTAGTAATTCTTAACCTTTTACGAATCGAGTACTTACACTTACTTATATCAAAAATCGGTCTTAACGCGCAAAAACATTAATTGTTTAATATTTATTATAATTTAACTTATCGTTTCGGCTAAATTGCTTCAGCAACCGTGGTCATGAGTAACGAGTAAGATTGTATTAATTAAACTTGTGTTACTGTTTTGCAATATATAGTGCCATCATGTTAACACATTGTGAGCACGCCAGTTTTAGTTTCAAAATGTTCAGTTAAATATTTCGATGTAAGCAAGTTTCGTTTTAGCCAGCTACGGGATTTAGCTGTCTTTAATTAAGAGGTTTACCCGTTGTTTTGAATAGAGTGGAATATTAATTTGGGATTTTATGTTATATGGAGAACTCAGGGTGAAATACAATGACGTTTTATAGGGAGGAGACAGCTGGTAAAGTTTCGAGTTGCAATTGAAAAGCTTGGGCTTTAATTATTTAGCAGATATTATTTTATCTATGGTCCTGTTTCTCAAGAAACTTACATAATATCATTATAATAGGTACTTCCGCGTGAAAAGTAAGCAGGTATGACGATTTTTGAAGCATAAAACCAATCGATGTACATGCACTCACGACATAATTTCTGGCACGATTCTGAGGTCAATTAATGTGAATGTTGTCGGGGTAATAATTTAATAGGGCTGACCAATAAAAGCTAGTCACACTTTCTTTTTATTTTATTTCGTCTTATGATTTAAGTCGATGCTGAAATGACACAAATACGCACAAGTGGCCTCAATTTTGAGTATTTTGAAATGTTAGGTATTACGAGTCAGCAAACTGTTATTGTGAAAAGGTATATCACAAACTATAGCTAGCTTACAGAGATTAAAAAATAAAAAAAAGTGCTAAAGTACCAATTTTTTTAATCATACCGCACATAGATTTATAATTTATACAAGTAAATAATTAATTAATATTAAATAAGATCCCGAATAAAGCTTAGGTTTGTAAATCAAGGAAAAAAGTGTAAAAAATAATGAACTCTGTACTGTATTGTTCATCAACAAAAACTTTTGAATTAACAGTTACTTGATAAAATAAGTTCCATTTACCTCTTTCGCCAAGGTTATATCATGCAAGTGCCTTTTTTGTAGGGAGAGAAATCCTTATTATAATATTAATAAAAAATATTATAATGAATAAAAAATATTTCCACGAATTGTTTTTTCAATAAATATTTAAAAGGATGTTCATGTAGCAAAATTTTCGTGGTACAAAAATTAGATAATAATTTTAAAAGGGGTAGCAAGCGCCACCTAGTGGAGAGAGCACGAACCTCGTGGTTCCACAGACTTCGCGAAGGGTCCCGCCAACTGGCTATTAATTTCCTAAGGGATCTCACACGGACACCCCGTACCACGGTTCGAGTTACGGGAACGATAGGGTTCCGCATTCAATTATGTGGACGGCGTAATTTTTTTAGTAGAATTTTGTAATTAGTAAATAAAGGTTTTTATAGACTTATAAACTGCTATGTATGCTAACTTGAGTAAGAAAGTCATAATTCTTAATCATATATTATGTTCTTTATATCACATTTACTTACCTTTTACCCTAACGTGCTTTTATCTAAGTAAATGTTTAAGAAGACCATTTAATCGTTGGATTAAAATTATTAATTTTAATCCATCATTTACCCATCATACTGAACAACTTTCAAAAGAAAAGTTAAAAGTTGTTTTTTTTATACGAGTTTCGCAATTCTTTCTTTTGTAGATTGTTAAGGTAGATTGGTAGATGCACCCTTGCAGCACGTTTATATAAATAGTGTCTCTTGAAATTTTGTAATATTTCTTTGATCAGTAATTACGCACGGGTTTAATGGGGTTAGTTCCGGTATGCTTTACTCGAAAAAAAAATCCCGCCTTGCTTGGAATCAATCTGTTGTACTGCAGAAAGATAAACTATTAAAGCTTTTTTATTTTCAGCGGGGTATACGTAACAAAAACAAAGGGATTTGCAAAAAAAAAAATGCAAAAAAGTCACCACTTCAGTCTGGCATTTACTGTACATATGTACTGTAATTATGTACTTGTTTAGAGATAAATGAAGAAACAGTATTCAATACCTTTATAAAGCTATTTGTGCTCTTATATCAACTGGCCCCGCTCCAATCCAGAGACGGGATCTATCAACCCATTAAATTTATTATTTTTTGTACTGAACCCGTTCTTATTTATTGTTTTTAAGTCAACTAAACCCACACGTACCATACTGTTCTTACGTTACTTGATTTCCTACGTGAACTGGTCTCATTATCATCATCATCATCATCATCATCATCTCAGCCGTTGGAAGTATACGGATGGACATTTATTTTATTTAATTAATTATTATTATTGTTTGTGCGTGTTCCTGCTATCTTTACACTAATACTAAGGGATCTGTTCATCTTTTAGTCTATGGGTGGTCTCACTGGTGTATAATTTCAAAATGAACTGTGATGTATGAAAGTTAAGGAATTTAAAGATGGCGACTGACTTGAGCATGTTAGATATTCGCATCGAACATTTGCACGTTGTGAATCTGCTCGGCTCGCTTAACTGACAGCCGAATATTCGATCTTGTAACGTACTTTTATCGAATAAATGCTCATGCCAGTCGCTACCTTAACAATAAAAAGTTATGAAAAAAAATATATATTATCGTTTACGTATCGTTGTGTCGTGGTACCGGGAGAGGGTCGGGGTTTTATCTTCACACTCGCTCGGCGGGTCCCTCGTAATGTGATGAAAAATTATGCCATGTGATGCTGCGTCTGCAAGGGCTTTGTGCCAGGGACCTGGAAAGAAACGAATGGTTTATGAGGTAGTGTTTAGTGAAAAATCATGATTTTACAAGCTTTTATTTAACTTATAACGTTTATGTTTGGGACATATCTTACAACTAATTTTGAAATCAGTTATGTTCAACTGATGGCGATAAAATATGGCGTAAATTTATAGTACTGGGGGTTCTATGAGAAGTAGACCTCGCGAGCCCTTATGCAATGACCGAAACTTTCCGCTTTCTCAAAAAAATAAATCCCAATTTCTTTTTACATAAACAAACAGGACATAGTTACTTAAAACATTATGAACGATGATGCCTGCGAAACTTTGGAGAAACTGTGTTGCAAACACCAACTCCCTCCTCCTTATCAGCTATACATTTCGTTCCAGATTCTACAGATAAATTTTAATGAGTACATTTTAACAATAATTTTCAGTAAAAGAGATTCATAATATCTCCTTTTCTTCTTCTTCTGACTTAGCAAAATCAATTGCATATTTATTATTGCAAACGTTTCATAAAAGTAGTTTTTCAACTTATAATTTATTTCAACTAATAAGGTATCAAATTAAAGGGTTTTATTTTAAGAAGAATACAAAAAAGCTTGTTTAAGAGTTTATATCATTATTTGCCCTAGATTTGGACGGATTTGCAAAATTTCTACTTTATACCAAATCACTATCGAAAATTATTACATAATTATCTACATAATTTTATATATTATACGAGTAAAATAAACAGAAACTACATTTTAAGTTTATGTACTTGGGATAGCTTGTATGTTGCACACAATGTTGACCCATAAAATAGTTTTGCTAGAGTACGTTTTGTATTATTGGAATTAGCCAGAAATATCAGCCAATTCTCTGGAGTGAAAGTTTATTTCAAAACAGTATCTAAAGTCCATGCTAAACTTGAAAGCATTAACACTACATTGACACATTTGTCATCCTTTATAATGTAGATGTTGGTGGTAGGTATGTTAAGAGCGTTTGCCTTCCAAACAAATAAAAAACACAAATATGAAGAATTAGGGAATAATTTTCCACTCCATTTTTTGTGGTTGGCTCTTAATCTGGCCTTTACTTGCGCCAAAACATTTTGGTCTAACAATATGAGAACATACATATTATGTAAATTATGTAGTGTCCTTGGTCCAGCGGGAATATAATAATAATAATAATAGCCTGTATTCAGATTTTCCTTACAAATTTTTTACTTAACCTATATTATACAATAAATAAATCTGTTTGCCCTTTGGCAGAGGCCTCTCCCAACAGCCTCCACCTTTTCTGTTTTTCAGCTGTCCTTGTTGCTTGATTTCACACAACAGATAATAATACAGACAATACCACACACAGAAAATAACAGATAATAGCGGGAATATGCTTTAAATCCGGAGACCCTGGATCGAATCTCACCATGTGGACTTTTCGTGTTCCGGATGGCACGTTAAACTGTAGGTCCCTATAGTTTCCTGTAAGAGATGTAGGGGGCAGTCGTTAGGTCATGTCGGAAGGCCTTGTAGGAATCTTGGTGACCTGAAACTCTGACAATATGGGTTTTCCTCATAACCCATACGAATTGATTGGAGCAGTGTAATTGGGGTACACCGTTATGTTAGAGTATAAGTTCAAATTATTATTATATTACATAATAATACCTATTTTATTCTTTTTATCAACCAAGTGAGCTAATGTACTGCGTAGCAGGGCAAAAGTGGAGGCGCAATAATTTAAGCAAAGGGTGGAAAGCGACGGCACGTTCTTTTTGTATTTGTGCGAGTGAGACGTGCGTAGAGGTCGTGAGGGTGCGGGTTAAACGCAAAACAGGGCCGGAGTAAGGGAGGGGGGGGCTGATTAGATACTATTGGAATTGAGCTCTATCTTGTTCGTAAACTGATGCAATTTTCAAGGAATAACCCATTTCTACATATGGGTATGTCACGGGTAAGAAATCCTGTTTGTTCTCATGACAGCTGAGTTTCTATCCAATTTGGAATTAAACTCTATTCTGTTATTAAACTGAAGCAATTTTCAAGGAAATAACCCATTTAGCATGTCACAAGTGGCAAATTAGTTTTTTCTCTCATAACAGCTTTTGTCAAATCTTTAAAAGGGAGTCAAACTAAGCACAATTATAGGTATTTATGAATGAAAAAATTAAAAAAATTTATCATAACAACATAACATACATTCACGCCTTTTTCCCGAAGGGGTAGGCAGAGGTGTACCCAGGACTCAGTCCCATAGTAGATATACCCACATTTCGCAAATATGTTATTGGTCCCATGTAATAGGGGGTGAGTCTATTGCCATCTACCGGGCACAGTTCCAGAATCCAGGCAGTTATTGAGATGATTCCTAATGGAAAAATCCAATATTTAACACTTGACCTGGGGATCGAACCCGGGAGCTCTTGATTGGCAGTCGAGCATGCGCCCTCTACGCCACCGAGGCAGTCAAATTTTTATCGGTTTAATAATACAGAAAATAACAAAGAAGAAAACTTAAAACTAGATAGACTGGCGGCCTTATTGCTCAGAGAGATCTCTTCCAGACAACCATGCAGAGAAAGGAAATTAAGATATACCTATATTTGTACCTAGTAACGTGTAAAAGAACTATAATATGTAGACCGCTTAATTGAGTCCTTGTCTGCGGGGTAAAGGTGCGTAGGACCGGAATGGTGTCCGCGGCCGGCATCGCCCGCCCGCACCTCTCCGGCCCCCGTTCACATCTATCTCCGCGCACCCCGCCGCCCCTGTACCCCTCTGGCGTGGACTCAATTAAGCTGTCTAGCTATAAATATTATATTGCTTTATTTAAAATATCATTAACAAACAATATAGGTAGGTAGGTCACGCTTTATAATGTTTTCTTATGATACGAGTAGATCTGAATTTATGATCTAATCTAATCTAATCTAATCTAATCTGATCTTAAAAGGATTAAAAACTAAAAAGATGCGGTAGCGATTGAATGAACACTAAACTAATCCCGTCCTTTTTAGGCTTCCGAACCTCATAAGGAAAAAAGGAACCCTACAATGGTTAATAAATATCAATCTACCTTTATAATATAACGGATTTTTTTTTATTTTCTTATTTCGTAATTTAATTAGTAGGTAGCCTGGTGCATGGTGCATGGTAGCATGGTGTCTGGTTTAGCCCTTTTTTCAATATTTTAATGATCGACTTATCTTAAATATAGTAATGAAGAATTTCAGTTTTTATCTATACTTCTATATACTATATAAAGAGAGAAAGTGATTCACTGACTGACTGACTGACTGACTCATCAACCCAGAGCCAAAACTACTGGACCGATGATGATGAAATTTTGACAATAGATAATTTTTATAGTCTAGACAAGTAATAAGAAAGGATTTTTCTAAATTTTACCCCTAAATAGGGGTTGAAAGTTTGTATGGAGTAGACTTCATTTTTCAGCCGATTAATTTCAAATTTGTAGAAACATTCTAAAATTAAAATAATTAAACACGTATTTCAGCGTTTTCAAAAATTTCAGCCCTTTTGTGAAAAAATACAGTTTTAAAGTTTCTTATGAATATTTTAGTTCCAACAATGCTTACTAGATGGCGCTACAGAAAAATTTCAATATTTTCTTGCAAGACATAACTACCCTAAAGCAACATTTTTAGGTAATTTAGTTCCAACATTGCATAATAGATGGCGTTCTGTAAATAATTAAAACGCGCTTATGACTTAAAAAAACATAACAAAAACATACATTCACGCCCTTTTTCCCGAAGGGGTATGCAGAGGTGTACCCAGGACTCAGTCCCACAGTAGATACACCCACATTTCGCCAGTATGTTATTGGTCCCATGTAATAGGGGACGAGCCTATTGCCATCTACCGGGCACAGTTCCAGACTCCAGGCAGTTATTGAGATAATTCCTAATGGAAAAATTAAATATTTATCACTTTGCCTGACCGGAAATTGTTTCCATCTGTTAAGGTTTGGTCACTGTAACAGAAATAGTCATTACTTTGCGTGCGCTGCGTAAACCATTAGAGTTATACCTATAAAAATACAATGTATCACGAATTTACTCCTGTTAAAACGTTCCATTCTACTTCTCCCGTGCGAAGCCGGGGCGGGCCACTAGTTACTTATAAATAAAAAGTAAAACATCGAAAATTTAGGCAATTGAGTTCAGTTTTTGCAATACGAGTTTGCGTGAAAGATACGAGCCCTGATAAAGCTATAATCATCAATCATTTAGCCCTAGTCCGGCCCTGGCCGCCATCAACACCCCAAATAGGCCGTCGCTGCAAACGCTAAAAACGCACCCCTTTGCCCCTTACCCCGATTTTTAAGCCTACTCCCGCCACCCCCTAACTCCCGGGTTAGCCAGAGGTACATTTATGCGCAATAAATTTTGACCGCCGCCGTCCATTCAAAATGGCGTCAACGCTCCGCCATTTGCCAATCGAATTCAAACTCTAACAGTTGGAGTAGAACCTCCATACTCCCTCGACATAAATTCGGTAACATAGCCTATGTAAAAGAAAATGCCTTGGAGTTTTGAATCCTCCTTTCGCACACTTCAAAAATTCGCCTTATTTCTTTCGTGATAGGGGTTGTTTTTCATCGTTTTTGAATATATAAAAGAAGGTGGCATTTTGCGGGTAGGAGAGGGACAAAGCTAGAGTATTTACCTATCTAGGTGTAGTATATGTAGCTCATTTGTCTTGGTGATAGTGCGGTTATAAAATCTATTGTTCTGATGTCCATTGGTCATGAAAGGTCTGCAAGAACGTGGGGTTTTAACAAAGGAGCAATAACAAAAGGTTTGATTAAGTTTGGAATGAAACTTGTAAGAGTATTGCCAATACAGGTTATCGATCGAGGAGAAAGATAATGGAAACAAAAGATTGTAGGACGAAGTTTAGCTCGGCTTAGTTAACTGCCTTTGTATTCACATAATGGACGGTATTTCCTTTGTTGTGATATCTACTACAGATACATGATTCACTCGGACATAGATAGATGATACTTATAGATTTATTGAAATACAGGTATTGTTATTTGAGTATGATTTCTTTGTCAATTAGGACGATTTAACGAATTTTTTTTTTAATATTGTTCGTTTTGAGATCGAATTAAGGGCTGTGGCATAGTGGTTCGCAAGCGTTACTGTCGATCATGAGGTCCCGGGTTCGATTCCCAGATCTGGCTTAAATTGTCATTGGATTTTCTTTATTAGAAATTTTTCAATGACAGCCTGGATTCTGGAACCGTGCCTGGTAGATGGCAATAGGCTCGCCCTCTGTTACATTGGACTAAAAAAATATAACTTAGTCTTGAGTATACCTCTGCCTACTGCTTTGGGATAAAAGTGTGATGTTATAATATAGTGCCGCAAGCCCCGGGTTCGATCCCCGGCCAGGTGTTACTGTCGATCATGAGGTCCCGTGTTCGATCCTCAGATCTGGCTTAAATTGTCATTGGATTTTCTTTATTAGAAATTTTTCAATGACAGTCTGGATTCTGGAACTGTGCCTGGTAGATGGCAATAGGCTCGCCCTCTGTTACATTGGACTAAAAAATATAACTTAGTCCTGAGTATACCTCTGCCTACTCCTTTGGGATAAAAGTGTGATGTTATAATATAGTGCCGCAAGCCCCGGGTTCGATCCCCGGCCAGGTCAAACATTTGTGTGCATGAACATGTCTGTTTGATCTGTGTCTGGGTGTTATAACCTTATATAGTATGTCCATCAGTCATCTGGTCATCATAGTACAGGCTTCTAGCCTAGTTTGGGACCAGATGACCGTGTGTGGAAGTTGTCTCATATTATTATTATTATTATAATGTTATATTTAGGACTCATTATAAAATTTTAGTTGGATTATAGCAGTGATTATTAGATCACGAATCGACTGCTTTTAAAATTATGATATTTCATCAAGACATAATGTCTAGTTCTCACTGCATTTAAAGTTAAATTTTTTGTTTTATGATAGTGAGTGACAAGACGAGCTAATCAGGTGCCTGATGGTAAGCATCATGATTGCCCATATCAGACATAGTGCCACCCAGTGTTTTAAAATTCAAAAGTCTGCGCGTCACTGCCGCCTGTCACCCTGAGATTTGAGTTGTTGAATCTCGTCATGCTCAGTAATTTCGCTGGTAACATTGCCCTTCAGTCCGGAACACAGTAATGTTTACACATTACTGCTTGGCGGATGAATAACTGGCAAAGGTGTGGTACTTCCCCAGGCGGCCCCCTGCAAAAGAGGCCTACCACTACAAAAGCTTCCCTGCTACTGAGTTCTTACGCTACTGAGACTTATGGAGGTCTCAGGCACTCTGGCTAAGGTTAAAAGTTACCGAAGGCAGAACGTAGGTGTGGGATGGGCGCATTTTGGGTTGGGGAATTCGACACGGAAAATCGCCCAACCTGAGTCTGAGTGTTGGCGTCCATATAAAATAGACATGCCGTTCTCCCACCCTGAAGCGCGCCTATCCTGCGCCCTTTTCTACCTGCACTGAGCTTAAAAGCCCGATTTACGCTCGACGTTCAGTAGTTAAGTTCTAACTAAATGGTGCTCGCATAAGAAGGGTTCCTACCTCAAACAATGATCTGAGGTTCCCACCCACCATGTACCTATTTATAGGTGTCACCTTTCCTCATCTAAACCAAATAAAATTCTTATAACCATAATTGATTGAAATTGGCGTTACTTTTTGGAACTCTATTGTAGATTTCTGGAACAAGAAGTTTTTAGTTCCGATTTTTAGTTTTAAAAACAACATGCACAGTGCACCGCCTTCCAGCCCGCAAAATTGCATGCCAAGAGGCCAATAGGTTGCTATTAGGTATTATTTCTAAAGATTCTTGTTCCAAAACTCTTATTACTATAATTCTTATTAGTCTATGAATGTATTTGTATTGCATAGTAAGTCTTTTATATCAATTTATTGCTTGGTTGTATGTATGGAGAGCATCTTTAATTATTAACTTATTATTATTTATTTATTTTTTATATAAGTGTCTAGCTATTACAGTTTCTGAGATAGGGCCCTGTGACGGACGAACGACGGAGGCTCAGTAATAGGGTTCCTTCCGAATGAAACTGTTGAAGTATGGGTGTACTATGGGACTGAGTTCTAAGTACATCTCTGTCTACCCTTTAGGGGAAAAGGCGTGATACAATGTCACACATAAGTGGACTTTTGATTTCCCTTTCCAACTTTGAGCAACCAATGACTAATTAGCGGTTTATTTTAAGTATCAACTAATTATAAAGTGGCAATACCCGCAGTTATACTACAAAAGATACGTTTTAAAACTGCAAATAGGTATTTATCAGAATTTTTTGTGCTGCCACGGCAGCTCAAGTGGTAATTTGACGTGCAAATGTGTCAGATTATGACCTATTTGAATAAATCTGTTTGAGTTTGAGTTTTGAGTTTGAGGTAGAGAGCCGGCCATGCGGAATGGTGCGGAGGTTGCGTGGTTCGAATTCCGCCCGTGGGTGAAATTTTTCTTCTCATTTTAGATAGTATAAAGACTTTATATACCTCATTGCAGTTACATAACGTATTTTTTGAAGTTTATCTGGATAAATGCCTCTTTATAATTAGATGTTATATACCTAAAATAAAACACTAGTGAAGAAATTATATCTCTTCTATCAGCGTCATTGGTACCTCAAAGTTTGTATGGGAAATGATGACGGTCCAACCACCCTAAAATAAAGACCAAGTCATATATTCTGTACCATTTTTTTATGATAGTGAGTGACAAGACGAGCAAATCAGGTGCCTGATGGTAAGCATCATGATTGCCCATATCAGACACAGTGCCACTCAGTGTTTTAAAATTCAAAATTCTGCGCGGCACTGCACTGCGCCTGTCACCCTGAGATATGAGTTATTGAATCTCATCATGCCCTGTAATTTCGCTGGTAACATTGCCCTTCATACCCTGTAATGTTTGAACACAGTAATGTTTGCACATTACTGCTCAGCGGATGAATAACTGGCAAAGATGTGGTTCTTTCCCAGGCGGCCCCCTGCTAAACAAGCCTACCACTACATCTGCCTGCTTACTACCTGCTTAGGTACTCGTATATACAAGGTAGGTATGTTAGCGTCGAACCTTTTACTCGTACCATAAAGTAAACAGAAAAAACGAGCTATTATCATCGGAAGTACGGGGCTCATCAAGATAAATAGAAATGTCACTATGATGGATTACCACCCCAGGGCATTAACACTCGCATTTACCACCTTCTAAATCCACGTCGCCCTTATAAACGTAGACATAAAGTTCAAATAATGATAATCAAAGGGTTTTAATTGTTTCGTACGGTGGTATCTGAAGTCTGCGTTTGTCGTTATCTACGTTAAGTAAATAGGTTTCCATGTATGAAGGAAAATAAAGGGTTGGAATTAGCTTGGGAGAACGATAAAAGGTGCAGGGAAATTAAAAACGTCGATCTCTTGTGGATAAACCAGGTAAATGCGTTTTACCATGCTTTGCGTGGCGAACTCAACAGCTAATTGTCTTGTGTTAAGTCAGTCGCACCTTGTCTTGCGCCGATGTTACACGTATAAGCTGTTCTGCTCATGTAGCTGTAAAAATGTATATATTTATCTCTTTCAATTGTCAGAAATAAAGGGTTTATATCTCCGCTATCTTTGACTGGAAATATACCTGTGTATATTTTACACAAGTAGGTAGTTAGCCACGTTTTATGGCAGTTTCAAATAAGTATGACCACTCTATTATTTGTATGAAATCATATATCATATATCGGGGTATATGTCAGGCTATATGCTTCTAAATTTCTGTGGAGTGTTGACTTATTATATTAGGTATTGACTATGTTTTTGCAATTGAAAGGAGTTGTGAGAGAATATTTAAAAAAAAAAGACAAAATGAACAAAGAAGGAACCAATAATCTCGGTATGTTTCGTCCTATGACGTCTCATCTCATACAGTTTTCTCATCCCATTTGTATTCCTTGCTCATCCTGCTGTAAATTTTAAATTATTTTATTCGCAACCGGTTAAGTGCAGAACTATATGAACTGATAAGTGAAGTAATTCTTCAGCCTACCTACTTCTCTCAGGAAGTGACGCTCATAAGTAGATACTTAACAGTTACCTATATCTGATCATGTATATACACGCCTACATTATACTGCTGCTGTTTTAAGCTCTATTATTTAACTGGATTTTTTTGGTTATCTGTGACTCCCTGCCAGTGAGGCTTGTGGGTAGGGTATCCGATAAAAACCCTGGGTTTTTCCTTCCAGCCGCTGTGCACAGGAACGACAACCTCATGCATTCTTCTCTGTGGATTGACCCTATGCTGTTTGTCTAAGCTTGTCCAGATGTGACGTATGTCGTTAGTTAGGTAAGTTGATAGCGTTATCCACTCAACGTGCTACCAACTTATAAATCATGTAGACGACTACAGCAGCGCATGTTTTTTTCATCTTACGTCGATCTGCTCATTGGTATAGAGTTTTACAAAGTAAGCACCGTTGTTGCCGGTAATTTGCTAATCGGCAGGAAGAAACAACCATTTCATCATAGATATAAAGTATAGTTTTTAGATATATTATAGGTAAACCGTTATGGGGGGCCATATGAATAGTTTATGGCGTTCTATGGGGGGTCCATGTTCAGCAGTGGACGTCTTCCGGCTGATGATAATGAGGATGAAACCCTAAGTTGAATATCAGTCAAAGATAAGTATCTTTATAAATATCTAATCGACTCTGATTATTATACCTGTTGATAATATTATGTAGGTATATAATATGACCTAGAGAATTTTATGTAGGTACATATTATGTAGGTACTCTATGCCTCAATACCTATTTTATTTTTCAACAAAAAGTAACAAACATCAAAGTCTAATTAACTTCGCACTACAAACATAATATAAACAGTTGACTAGCAATAACTAAAAGCCAGCAAAAAAAGAGAAAAAAAGTCCAATGACTACACAAAAACAAAATGGAAGTCGTGGCTTAGGTGAAGCAGGGAGTCGGCACGCATGTGCGTAGTGAAGGGGAGGCCGGGGGTGGTCGGACACCCGCGTGTAGGAGGGCCTTTAGTACCACCAACCGTATTTTTTTTCGACAATCTTCCTTGAGCGTTTCCCTGTGAATAATTTTCGCTTAAACAGGGGAGTCACGGTTTGTAGAATTAATTAGGGTGCTTTCTATTCTGCGTGCGGTTTGAGTAGGTATTTTTTTAGAAAAAAAAAACAGTGATGGAGTCTTTTGAAATTTTTGCTTTGGGGGTTGTAGCGTGTTTTTGTGGGTGTGTCTGTATATGTTTAGGTATACCTATAGATATTATATAATTTATTGTGCAGTCGTAGAGGGAGCATGAGGAATAATAAAAATATGTTAATACTCGTATATTTGTTTTGTCTAATTGGGTTGTTAATATAATAACGCTAAATTTTAATAGATACATAATTTATATAAGTTGTCGGTAGGTAATATAGTTCTAGAATTATTAAAGTTTTCAGTTAAAATATATTAAGTAAATACATAAGTTTTGCATTCAAACGATACTGCTGTTTAATTTATGAAAAAAAAACTCTCAAGGAACTAATCGCGCTTAAACTTTTTTTTTATATACCTTGACGTATATAAAAAAAATCTTTTTTTGAGTTGCATCAGCCGTGGTAAATAGTCTAGGTAGAAAGTCCCGTTTCTTCCATAAAACGTGTGCGAATCGCAAAAGTTTAAAAACTACTGACACTAATGTTTCGGATAAGTAAACACGACTTATTGATAGCTTACTTATAAACTTCTAACGTTTAAGTTAGACAAATAGCCAACTAAAACTTTGGAAACCCTATTCAAAACTCCAATTATTCACTTTGACATCGGCCGTAGATAATCATCTATCATACGATACCGGAGCGGCGTTGTCCATTTTACCCAGACCTCCCTTCTTTCATGCGACTACCCTGAAATTGGTACAGATTAGCCGAATTTTGACCATGTTGGGAGTGAAATTATGGTGGTGAAGGAAAATGGTAAAGCGAAGTGGAGGCTAGGCCTGTTTGTGCGTAAAGATTGTGACTGACGTTTTTGGATGCCTGTCCCTGATCGAGTAATAAATTAATGGCAGTGTTTGCTTTCGTTTTTTGATGCTTAAAGTGTTTTTTTATACCTATCTGTAGTCTATATTCGAAATTTAACTAATCGCATGTAATATTTTATTGTGATTGAAAAAATAACACCATAATGTTACTATTGAACAAATGGTCAATAAATTGCATAAAATAACGTAATTTTGAACTTGTGACAGGCAACACTCAGGAATGTATTATACTTAGTTTTTATACTTTGTTTATTTTGTCCTGACACGACAACCCAAAAAGGGCTGTTTTTTTATTTATTATGAAATTCATACCATCTTTTTCTTTTCGGTGAATCCAAAATTATTAATTAAACATACATTCACGCCTTTTTCCCCGAAGGGGTAGGCAGAGGTGTACCCAGGACTCAATCCCATAGTAGATACACCCACATTTCGCCAGTATGTTATTGGTCCCATGTAATAAAGGGCGAGCCTATTGCCATCTACCGGGCACAGTTCCAGAATCCAGGCAGTTATTGAGATAATTCCTAATGGAAAAATCCAATATTGACATTTTGCCTGACCTGGGGATCGAACGCGGGACCACTTGATTGGCAGTCGAGAATGCGCCCTCTACGCCACCGAGTTAGTCCAGTTATTAACTAGTATAACTTTTATATAGTCCTATGTATTGTGTACTACATGTATAATGTATAGTCCTATAGTTACGTAAATAAACATTTAGTTTTACGAAACTTACATCCTTTTGAAAATTTCGCAAGATTGTTTTGCCACAGAACAAATAATAGTAGGTACTAACGCTATTGCTATGTAGGTACAGTCAGCGTCTAAAGTTAATGGCCAAATTCATTTTTACAAAATAGCAGACACTATGGACACTATGGAGCAGACAAATGGATGTTTTGTTTTCCCTTGTTTCCTCGGAATGTTATAAACCCATTCTATAAATTTATATCCTGATATTTTTATAGCGAAATAACATATGTCCCTATCATTTTAAATTTTCTTATAAACTCTTGGTTTTGTCATAGTGAACTTCCAAAAATCCCAGTTTTACTCGCGCGATTGGACGTTCACTACAAATAAAATGTAGTTTATAAACAAAAATAGAATGATCGGGACATACTTTACTTTATCTTTAAAATATCAGGATATACATCGATTTAGTCAATTTTCCATAGGATTCTGTCAAACTGCTAGGGACCTCTTGGCAGTTTGACAGAATCCTTCCTGTTAAATAAATCAAATAAAAAAACATGACATTATAAGTAGGTAGATAAATTACTAGGTACGCTTAGATATTTATGACGTTCACAACAGACCTGCTCATTCGTAATAAATTGAATAGAAAAAAAAACATTTGTTCGTATTTGAATTGATGTTTTTATTCAAAATGAATTTCTCGAAAAAAAAAATACGGGTAAAATCGTTTTAAACCGAGTATTATGTACGTATAATATGGATAATGTATAGGTAGGTATATTAAACGTCGATAAAAGCATTTCCGAATTTCGACCGAAACAAAAGCACGCCAGAGTTTTCGAAACACATATCCCTAAATCGAATCACATTAAATGGAAAAAAACCGTAAAAGATAAAAGGAAAAGCCGAAGCGCCTACTCTTTTATATAATGCGGATAGGCCGAATAAAATTTTAGCACGTAGCCAGAAAAATTGGAGACCCAAACAACCCTTATGCGTGTAAAAAATGGAATATTTCTTTTTGATTACAACAATATAAATTCGTGCCTTCAGCGAGGATATAAGCGAGAAGCGATGGCGGATGGCAGTAGGAAGTGAGTAATGTTTCAGCTGTAGAAAATGGCCAGTGTCTTTACCGAAAAAATAAATAAATTGTCAAGACACACCTTGGTAAGTATGCTGAGTGTAGGGTCCCCTACCTAGATAGCGCAATCATGTTAGAAATTAATAAAACATTAAAAAAATGGGCAACGATTTGGTTTTTTTTCCCATTACTTATGATTTTTTTTGACGGCCTCGGTGGCGTAGTGGGCGCATGCTCGACAGCCAACCAAGAGGTCCCGGGTTTGATCCCCAGGTCAGGCAAAGTGAATTTTTCCATTAGGAATTATCTCAATAACTGCCTGGAGTCTGGAACTGTGCCCGGTAGATGGCAAGAGGCTTGCCCCCTATTACATGGGACCAATAACATACTGGCGAAATGTGGGTGTATCTACTATGGGACTGAGTCCTGGGTACACCTCTGCCTACCCCTTCGGGCAAAAGGCGTGAATGTATGTTATGTATGTATGTTTACTTATGATTCTTTGCTGTAGTAGTAGTCCTCTTTTGCAAGAGGCCGCCTGGGGAAGTACCACACCTTTGCCAGTTATTCATCCGCCAGGAGGCGAGCCCAGTTTTGATTGTCTAGACTGGGAATTGGATGATCGGCAGTGTAGCTTGCGAACCATTACGCCACCGAATCAGTCTAATCTTAGGCATTTTTTTCTATTTGTTCTTTACACCGTAAGGTTTTACAGAGTTTTTTTTATATTAAATAGGTCAGCTTTTGAGCCGTCTCATCTGATGGGAAGTGAAGATGAGGCCTTTTTTTATGATAGTGACAAGACGAGCAAATCAGGTGTCTGATGGTAAGCATCATGATTGTCCATATCAGACACAGTGCCACCCAGTGTTTTAATGTTCAAAATTCTGCGTGGCACTGCCCGCGCCTGTCACCCCGAGATATGAGTTGTTGAATCTCATTATGCCCAGTAATTTCGCTGGTAACATTGCCCTTCATACCGGAACACAGTAATGTTTGCACATTACTGCTTGGCGGATGAATAACTGGTAAAGGTGTAGTACTTCCCCAGGCGGCCCCCTGCAAAAGACGCCTACCACTACAACTACAGTTATTGATATTAGTTTTAACTTAACGCGTCCCCGAGAAAAAGGGTCTTGACAGATGAACAGACACACAGACAGACAACGAACTGAGCCATTCTATTTCTTCTTTATACCATAAGGTTTTACAGTGTCATTTTTTTATATTAAATAGGTCAGCGTTTGACCCGTCTCATGTGATGGGAAGTGAAGATGAGGCCTAATATGGAACACGCTTTCCTGGAAGATAATTATTCACTCTTCTCTTGAAGACCCCAATATTGTATTCTGTAGGGAAGACGTACGCTGCGTAGAGCATTCCATCCGTAGCGTTTGGTGCGATTGAGTGGAGTTTTGACCATGTACGAATCGCGCCTTGCCGTTGGTTATAGATTTGTTGTGATTGCCTTCATCTTAGACCAGCCAGTTAAAACCCTTTCCCGAATACGCCAAATTAAGCAGGGCCGCCCTTTGCGGCTCCAGGCAAAAATTCAATTACAAACTTTGGTCCCATCCCAAGAGGCGGCCTAAAGGGTGTACGTTTTTTTGACTGTAAATTTTTATGTGGCCCTTTACAAGGTCGTAAAGGGTGGTTTTTATGAATATTCCATTTACGGACCTCCGGAGGATTATGTATTGGAAGTGCGAAGGGTTCGTCTGGGGTACATAGGTGTTTGTTCTCCGTAATTACAACTTGGTGATTTATAATGTTTTGGCTTGGAAGAGGAGGTTACCTGGTTGGGTATATAATATAATATCTTTTATGTACAATATTTTATTTTATAGAAATGCGAATCCACAATTCACATACACATCTCCCTGCTGCGGTCTTCTCGTTGAGCTACAACATGAGGCTCTTCAAAAGGAGAGTGAATAGAATGTTGAAAGGGTCGGCAACAAACTGGCAATACCCCTGGTGTTGCAGGTATCCATAGGCGGCGGTATCCGCGAGCCATCAGGCGGCCTGTCTACTTCTATGACATAAAAAAAACTATTGTAAAATTATCCATTTATTTTGGTTTTGAATTAAATAAATAACACGGTCATTTGGTCCCAAAGTAGGCTATAAGCCTGTACTATGGTAACCAGATGACTGATATACATACTTATATAAGCTTTAATACCCAGACACAAATCAAACAGACATGTCATGCACACAAATGTTTGACCTGTCCGAGGATCGACCTCGGGGCCTGCGGCTCAGAAAGCTGAGTTACTACCATCTGAGCCATCAAGGCTGTGTAAATAATTTGTTATTGTTTTAATAATGATTATGAATCGCTGTACTATAATAATAGCTAGCGGTTTCACCCGCGCAGTCTTCGTTTCCGAGGGAATATCGAGATTAAAAAAGAATCTAGGAATTTATTAGGAAACTATGAATTCACCACTAATATCATACAAAACTGATTTCCTTTACATATGCTTTATATAACAAACAAAACATCGAATTAAAATTCCCTCCGCGTACGTATAACAGAAAATAAAGTCATTATGTAAATACGACATCGTTCCGGCCCAAGTTTAGGTAATTTGGAGAGACTTTAATACAAAAGTTAGATATTTATGTGCGCCGCGTATAATTAAGGTACTCACTCCACGAGCGGCATACAACGATCATTTCATAACCCCTGACCGAGAAACGGAGGGGTGTTATAAGTTTGAATGTCTCCGGACTCTATGAAGGAGACCTATTTTCAGCAGTGGACGTTCTATGGCTGAGATGATGATGATGAGATGGTGTCTAGAGTCTGATGATGGAGCAGGAAAAATAGGGGGAAAGGTTTATGAAAGTTCTCAATTTAGACTTGTACATAACATCACATAACATACATTCAAGCTTTTTTCCGAAGAGGTAGGCAGAGAAGTACCCAGGACTCAATCCCATAGTAGATACACCCACATTTCGCCAGTATGTTATTGGTTCCATGTAATAGGGGGCGAGCCTATTGCCATTGTATTGTATAGACTTCTACGACGACACAATAATATTAGTCCTCGTAAAAAACAAGAAAGGACCGCCTTTTTTCTCTGAATTGGAAAAAAGTATATGTTTAAGAAAATTAGCACTCACAAACCTCAAGTTAAGTTAATATGGAAATGTCAATATTATCGTTAACTGGTATCTACGAAATTACGAGTACATTTTCTTTTACAAGAAATTACAAAAAAAATTGGTTACTTTACTTGTGTGCATTGTGAGTAGCACGTTATAGTACAGATAATGTAAGTAATACCTAGTAGATTGTTACACGAGGGGCGAAATAGACCCATTGTATGCGAGGTAGTTTTACTGCCGAGCTTCAGCGAGGTAGTAAACCGAGTTATATTGGGTTTCAGCGCCGTGTATTACACAATACTTTTCACTACGATTCTGATAAAATAAAATTATTAATTTCATCAAAACATCTTGTCTAATGCGACTGCCTCGGTGGCGTAGAGGGTGCATGCTCGACTGCCAATCAAGAGGTCCCGGGTTCGATCCCCAGGTCAGGCAGTGTTAAATATTGGATTTTTCCATTAGGAATTATCTCAATGATATAGTTCAATGATAGTCTGGAGTCTGGAACTGTGCCCGGTAGATAGCAATAGGCTCGCTCTCTATTACATGGGACCAATAACATACTGGCAAAATGTGAGTGTATCTACTATGGGACTGAGTCCTGGGTATCTCTGCCTACCCCTTCGGGAAAAAGGCGTGAATGTATGTTATGTTTATCTTGTCTAATATCATACGTGGGACACCAAAAAATATAATCTCGTTGGTAACATACAAAAATTAAAAAAAAAAAACCCCTAGAGTCTAAAGCTTGAAAAGTTATTTAGCCCCGCTCTGATACGCAACATTGACAGACTTTATGAGCAAGACGACTGAAAAATATTTTTATTTTTGTCAAAATTTAAAACTGTTAATTAGACTCAAAGCAAAATGTGTTTGCTGGGCCACAGATGCTACAAGGAAATGGGAAAATGGCCTAACCAGCTCGTGTAAATGATGCCTAAGATTACAATTGCTTACGGTACGCTGGCTTTGGAAACACGACGATAAAATGTGGTCTGCAAATGGCCCGCGTTTTTGCACGCTATGGGCCTAGTTGCAGTGATATTACGCGGCTCATTTTAACATTAACTAGCTATAGGCGAAATTTACTCAGGCTGTGGAAACTAACGAATTTTATGGGGTTTTAATGGAGGATTTTCCTGATGACACTGTAGCTGTTATTATTTTATATATATTTCGTATTACATTGAATTATGAAAATTATTAGAGCCATGCGTTTTTTTACCATAGCAGATTTATTAATTTGTTTATACTTTAACAGCACGGTTTTACCAGTTATACCATCAAAGTCACAGTTTTTAAACAACAAAAGAAACAAAACAAATAATAAAAAGTACTTATATAGTTTAATCATACATTCATAATTTCTTCTCGCAAAATTCCAGACATACCAACATTATCGTCTTCCATTCAGCCATAAACACAGATGACAATTAAAACACAAATCGGAAACAATCCAGTGATACAAAATTTTGTTAGTCGACGGCGTCGCAAGCGCCTGTTCGTGGAAGGCGCGTCGTGGACTATGACAGAAAACGCATTGTACATAGGCTCTTTATTATGAAAATTCACAAGAGAGCATCATTATTTCACTCTAGGTAGACACGACACAGCACATTATCCTCTTCCTTTCTGGTCATCTATAATATGTATATGAATGTACTATATCTTGTAGTGGTAGGCCTCTTTTGCAGGGGGCCGCCTGGGAAAGTACCACACCTTTGCCAGTTATTCATACGCCAAGCAGTAATGTGTAAACATTACTGTGTTCCGTTATGAAGGGCAATGTTACCAGCGAAATTACTGGGCATGATGAGATTCAACAACTCATATCTCAGGGTGACAGGCGCAGTGCAGTGCCGCGCAGAATTTTGACTTTTAAAACACTGGGTGTCACTGTGTCTGACATGGGCAATCATGATGCTTACCATCAGGCACCTGATTTGCTCGTATTGTCACTCACTATCATAAAAAAAAAGTATATGCGCTCATTTTTTTTACGATACTTTTGAAGGAATATTATCCTATCTAGAGATTTTTTCCCTTCTCTTCCATTCTGCTCTATAATTTTTTTATGTACTCACTTCTTTTTGCACTCAATAAGTAATTAACCTATTTAGAATTTTTGCCCGTTCTGAAGATTACTTCACCAAAAACCATTTTACGAACATTAGCTAGTTTTTCTTTGTAATATAACTTTGTTATAACTAGATGTGGCCCGCGTAGTCTTTGTAATATAACTTTGTTATAACTAGATGTGGCCCGCGTAGTCTTTGTAATATAACTTTGTTACAACTAGATGTGGCCCGCGTAGTCTTTGTAATATAACTTTGTTATAACTAGATGTGGCCCGCGTAGTCTTTGTAATATAACTTTGTTATAACTAGATGTGGCCCGCGTAGTCTTTGTTCCGGTGGGAATATCGAGATAAAGGTTATTCCAGGTCTAAACCTATCTACATACCGAATTTAGAACCAGTAGTTTCGTCGTGAAAGAGTAACAATCCATCCATCCATCATTCGCATTTATTATGCAGTAGGACGTAAGATATATAAAACTTGGCTAAGTGTGAGTGTGGGTGGGTACTGTGAACTAGGTCCTGTGTACATATCTTCATTTTTTTACGATAGACTAGCAAGACGAGCAAATAAGATGCATGATGGTAAGCATCATGATTGCCCATATCAGACACAGTGCCACACAGTGTTTTAAAATTTAAAATTCTGCGCGCCACTGCACTGCGCCTGTCACACTGAGATATTAGTTGTTGAAACCATTTGTGATCGAGTTTATTTATTTAGTATTCCACATCATAAATATTATAAAATTACATTGTAGATTTTGGTTCAGTAGAAAAATAACAGATATATACGAGTATGACAATTAAAGGAATACATAACTTTTTATGGCAATATACTCTTAATTAGGGGTAGAGACTATGGGTCCGTGGGGGCCTTCCTCTCTGGAACTGTACAAGGAGCTAGCTAAACGCTTGGTGGAGGCATCGGGTGACCAGAATGCTGGCCTGTATTTTGCCCAGAGGATAAGCATCTGCATCCAACGGGGCAATGCCGCCAGCATTCTGGCCACCTACCCTTCCTCCAAGGGTTTAATAGATTTAATTTAATGAGTAAGGTTTTGTATATAAAATGTAAATAGTGTAGGTAGTGAGTTTTGTAAATAGTGTTTTGTGTGTTACCTACTTTTTAATGTTTCTTTGAATAAATCTATATTTCCATTAAAAATATGTTATCTTAAACGCAAGATGCCCTGAAGACGTTATACCGGAACGGTACATTTATCTAAAAAGCAGTTTACCCTAAACTCTAAACGAAAGATGACGATGAAGCAGTAAGCCTCGTCTTGCCCAGTAATTTACTCTCTACCCCTTGGGGACTCCTTGGGGAAAGACGTGATATAGTGTTAAATTTTTATTTGTTTTCTGCACTATATCAAAAGTGCATAAAACGCGCAATGTGTACAAGCTCTAAGCCAGCAAATCCTCTATAAGGCGGGTACAAAATTTACATGGAGTCTGTAAAGGCTTGCTAAACTGCGTCTCATCCTATTCGTCACGCCTCTAACCGCTGGTGACGACAACATTTTAAAGGAATACTCACCCTTAGTGCGACGAATTAAGGTTCACAAAATTGTGTGCATGATATAAAGTTACGTAATTGAAATTAAACGCAGTAGGTTAATGGCTTGATTAAATTAGGAGCGGCCGTTAGTCGAAGTTTGCACGAAAACTATAGATGCACGAGAGAAGATTTACACAACTGGCTGATTCTGGCAATGATGAATAAAATAAAAATATTTAATTATTAATATTTATCATATTTATTATTTTTGTCATACCACTGACCAAATTTAATTTAGAGTACTCTCCTCTCCCTGCATGGTTGTCTGGTCGCTATAAACTATAAGACCACCAATTGTTACACACTGTATTTGTCATATATTTTTTTAGGTTTAGGATTATAGATATTTATTCAAATTAACCTAAACTTAAACCTATATTTTTTTAATTTTAAGGTTTATTGTTTGTGATGTACCAACCACGGTTTAAACCCATCACGAGATTCCGAGTTCGATCCCCAGGTCAGGCAAACATTTTCCTTGGGATTATTTCATTGACAGCCTAGATTTTGGAACTATGCCCGGTATATGGCAATAGACTCGCGCCCTATTACAAAAACATAACTGGCAAAGTGTGGGTGTTCGTATCTACTATGGGAGGGGACACCTCTGCCTACCCCTTTAGGCAAAAGGCGTGATGTTATAATTGATTACCTTTGTATATCTGTGACACATTGTGTTGAAAACTTCAGTATACTTAAATACCTATATAAAATTCTATTCACTTTTCAATTTCGAACTCCTTTTTTTTGACCGAGAAGTTCATTATTATAACACGTACATTGTATAGGTATAGTAAATGGTTAATGATAATCAGAAATGGAGATATGGTTTTTAAAGTTCAAACTTTTCAGCTTCGCATATACAATAAAGTTTATATCGATATTTTTTGTCGCTTTTGCGTTGATTTATATGAAGTACCGGCGAAAACTAACGTACTTTCGAATTTTATTCTAATTTAAATTATTTATGTATTAATCATGTTCGACTATGTAATTTATATCAATAAACAAATAGATAAGTATATACCTATACCTGAATCCATACAACACATTACACACATCCTTTACATAATATATGTAACCGTAAACAGAAAAGGGATAAATCCCCAGGATTTACGTCACGTCGTTACTCATTATGCATTCTGGCTAAGGCTTTGAAGGGAAATTACCAGCCCTTGAGGGCGGGGGTCTTGCAGGGGGTGGATAATAAATGACTCGGTCGACCCCTGGGGCGAAGTTGCCAACTTTTTGTGACAAATTACCCCAAAAGTGCGTGAGCCTAAATTGGTGCTTTGGTTCGGTGTGGGTAGTTAGCAGTCACTGCCGTATAATCAAGGTACATAGGTATAATATGTACAGTGTAAGTACATAAAGTTAGGTGTAGTTCGGCTGCTGACTGCATGTTTCAACAACATGTCACATAACTTCCTTCGAGTTGGGAGTCTTCTCGATCGCAATCAACTCTGCCGCGCAGTCGAGTCGACATTTTATGACAGTTTCGGTTGGTTACGCCTACAATTTTCTTATAAGTAACACCGGGAAACATCCTTATGTAGATATCTGAGTTTAATAATAGGTATGCATGTTTTATTTGAATAGTGTTTTATGTATTATATTGACACCGAATTTATTAAGATTAATTCACGCATGTTATTTAAAAGAGTACGTTTTTTGCTGCTGTTTTAAAGTGTTTACCTTTATAACTTCTTTCCATCAAATCTTTCAAGTTACTTAGCACCTATATGATATTATTGGTACTGTAGCCATAGTAATTATACTAGATGGATCATCTTTACACTCACTTTTATATTACGTTTTATAGGTAAGTGGTTATGATACGAATAGGTAAAATAAATCCTCTTTCACGAAGTTTTTAGGTCACAACCTTCGAGGATGCTTAGAAATTATTGACAAGATATTATGCGATCAAATTAAAATATTTTTAATTTCCCGATCACTCGTTCCCGTTTCCCATCACCCCAAACAAAACACAGAACCCACTCTTGCTAATAGGAAATGAGAAAATTAATTAACCAGGGACAAACATACCGTGCTTGTTTATTTAGGCCGTTACGCATCCGGTTCACCTACCCTGTGTTTTTGTAAGAATCCCTTTTGGTTTGTTTGTTTTTCTTATATACTTTTTAATTTAATTAAGGGGGTGTTAGGTTAGAATACGTCGTTTAGAATATTTACATAGTATGTTTGATTTCTTCCGGTTCAAGTACCAAAATTCTAATAACAATAATAATACCGACCAAAAGCAATACCACAGAATACTAATAAGAATGCTAATACCAATAGTAATAGCTTTTAGCGCTTTGTTTTATACATTGTATAAAACAATATCGCTGCCCCCATCTGTACGCTTACATCTATTAAGCTATCCGTCGGATTTTAATGCGGTTATCATCAATAGACAGAGTGATTTAAGAGGAAGCGGAGCGAAGCGAGGTTGGGTTGCTAGTACTACTATTTGAAGTACCTCACTGTTTCTTAATAACTTTTGTGGGGAACAGACGTTAGATCCTGGTTATGTAAAGGAGGCCTTGTCAGCCTAGAATTTACGAAATTTGCGATAGTGGCGCTCTCTCTCCATAGTTTGAGATAAATTACTTAAAAATCATGTAGTGTGGGGCTGTGTGGTCTTACAAGTCGACAATGAGCCAACCCGACTTCCGTAGTATGCTAGACGCTTTGTGGAGAAAGTTTTTATTTTTAATCTTTATTATTAAATGTTATGATTTTGGCGCCCCCTGAAAATGCTGCCCGGGGCGGGTGTCCTGGTTTGCCCCTCCCTAGATTCGGGGCTGGGCTTTGAAGAAGGAATTTTGGAGATTGAAACTTTAGCAAAAACTTCGATATTTTGGCTATGGGTTGACTACATAGCCCATAATGGCTTGACTCTAGCAGTGTTATGAATTTTTTTTTATATTTAGGGCATAATATAATGTCGTATTGATTACTTTTGATATGTAAAAAAGGTTTCCGGTTAATGCTGTTATTGGTATAAAATCATAGAATTTAACTCGAAACAAAAAGAGTGAAACTAATTATTCAAATGAAAAGAGTGGACGGCGCCTTCACACCCACTGAACCTCTCTTTGACAAGGCCGGGCACCGCCTGCTCACTGCCCATTCTAACAGCTACATAACTCTTCCTAAGCCCAGAACAAAACGCGCTCAGACAACGATCCAATTACAAAAGGCACACCCGAAAGCCCTCGGCGCAAAAAACGACAAAAAACACCAAAAAAGTTATTTAAATAAAACCCAACGCCCGCGTTCTGTGTCGCATAAATTACCTTCATTAATTTCCGGACCCTGCAAAATATTGTCTTGAAAGGATAATCAAATACAAAAACGGGGAATGGCGGTGCGTCATTTCCATAACATTTCCCTCCCCTCTTTTCGCCCCTTTTTCCGGTCTCTTCCCCTCAGGCCTCCAATTACAATCCGAGTGAGCTTAAGGCCGGCATTAGAGCGAATGGTAATGGATGCAATTATGCGGACGACATTACCATTAAAATTTATATAATGGCAATTATTTTCAAAGTGGTCTCGAGCACTTTCTGAGAGAAAAGGTACGCTTGGTGCTTTTTTACTCTTTTTCCTGGGAAAAAGGTTTCAACGACTAATGGTGGTAATTATTTACAATTTTAGAGCTAATGATGTTCTTTGAATGGCTGCAAGCCTCAACAAACATGTCTTGTTTTCATCTGAATAGGTTTGAAGGTTTGAATGTGTTTACATTTTCAATTGAACTGTACGGTAAGGTAAATCTGAGAATGTGGAGACCCGATGATAAACATTATCATCATCGGGTCTCCATCATCACATCGACCCCAGTATCGGTTGGGAACTCGATTCTAGAAGTTGTTGACTCATACGTTTACCTAGGACAAGCAGTCCAACTCGGTAAGTCCAACTTCGAGAAAGAGGTCAATCGTCGAATCCAACTAGGCTGGGCAGCGTTCGGAAACCTACGCAATGTCTTCTCGTCCAAAATACCTCAGTGCCTCAAGTCGAAGGTCTTTGACCAGTGTGTGTTACCAGTGATGACTTACGGATCTGAAACGTGGTCTCTGACTGTGGGCCTTATCAGCAGGCTCAAAATAGCGCAACGAGCTATGGAGAGGGCTATGCTCGGAATCTCTCTACGAGATCGAATCAGAAATGAGGAGATCCGTAGACGAACGAAAGTTATCGACATAGCCCAGCGGATTAGTAAGTTGAAGTGGCACTGGGCAGGGCACATAGCACGTAGAACTGATGGCCGATGGGGCTGCAAAGTTCTCGAATGGAGACCACGAACCGGCAAGCGCAGCGTAGGACGTCCACCCACAAGGTGGACAGACGATCTGATAAAGGCGGCAGGAACACGATGGAGGCGGGCCGCTTGCGACCGGACTGAATGGAAATCTATGGGGGAGGCCTATGTTCAGCAGTGGACGTCCTGTGGCTGAGATGATGATGATGATGATGATGAAATTCTAGTAGTTGACCATACGATAACTACGATAATGAATATGTGGGCAGTAGGTACGTATAAAATGTAATTGTAGAAAGGCAGCGAAAGCTACTGGCGCGCCCGGCGACCAAATCCCTCTGCTTAACATTTTGCACCATACCTTTTTATATACGAACCTCGCCTATACCACCCATGTTACCTTTAACATTCAACCTTGAAGCTCCAAATTTACAGTTGATTTCACTCTGGCAAAACACAACTTATGGCGACGCGATAACTGCGCCCGAATTTAATCCCTCTTTCGAAACCTATAGAGCTTGTTTTTGTCAACGCCCACCCTAAATAAGACTGAGAAAATTCGTATTATGTAATAAAAACATTTATTTTGTCCGTTTCCGAGTAAATAGGACTCCTCTTCCCCTTATATACAGTGATTTAGTGCGCGCGAGATCGTTTTGATAACTCCTTTCATATTTCGCTCGGCGGAGCGTTATCTTAGTAGGAAATGTGAATATTACGTTTTTAAAAATGCTGTCTATTCGCTTTTTGCTTTTTTAGCTTTTCCCATTTCCTTTTCTTGGCAGTCAGAGCTTTTAAAACAAGCGAGCGTTCCATCTAGATTTAAAAAGTAACCGTATCGTATTTTAAATTTTAATTTCGTAAATGGAACTCTGAATTTGCGTACTTGCTTCTATAGTTTTTAATCATAGTCGAGATGGCCAGTGAGTCAGTGACGTTGCCAGTATCATTTTCCAAATTGTAATAATCAAAAAGTATGGGTATTATTTCACAAATTCGATAAAGCCCTTTTCATTGAGCGGTATGTAGGGTTCCATGAGTGGCGTCTGTCGAAAGAGTTTCATCGAAACCAGTTTCTGCGATGAGCACTATTCTGGCACGCTGCAGAGCTACGCTTGCAAACCCTTTAGTTAATTTTTGTTGATAAAAAGTGATGAATGGAACAGGTTTTGCAAATATTGCAGCTAGTGCGTTCTGCACTCGAGCTCTGAACTTGATTTTATTGAGCTTATCTGAATGGGGTTGGCAAATGATTGTATCCTTATGCGACAATACTACAGACGAAAAAAAATCTCTATAGAAATTATTGAAGCCAGTCTTTTATAATGTACTATAGCGATTTTATTAGATATCTTTTATGTTGTCAGTCAAAGATGTTTTAAACATTATTGTACAAGAATATCCATTACGTTCTAAAAGAGTTTTTTGATATTTTTGGTATGAACAATAAAACATCATAATACAAATGGCTTTTACTTATGTTATCTTTCCGAATGCACGTTAGACTCATTACTGTTTATATGTCAATTTTTTGACTTTGTCTTTGATTAACGTGCAAAAGTGTTAGATTGTGAATTGTGACCTATTTGAATAAATCTTTTTGAGTTGTTCGATCCTTCAAAATAATACAACATATTGTTATTTAGGTAGTATGTATACTTATCTGGACGACCAAGATTCGCTCGGCGAATAATACGTAATATAAATACAAAATTCGAACAGAACCGAAACACAAAAATACGAAAGAAATAGTCTAAGTAAGTTAATAAAAATAAAACTCACCTAGTTTGGCAGACTGGTGCGCGAGAGCAGCATGGTGGATTAACGCAGAGGATGCTGCTGGCCGTCCTCTGGATCTGATAACCGTTAGCCAGGTCTTACGGCACCTTCAATAAATAACATAATGTGCATATTAGGGACATCCATGAACCACATTGAGTGATCACATGAGTGATGACTTAAGGATCTGAAACGTGGTCTCTGACTGTGCTCTCTGCCTTATCAGTAAGCTCAAAATAGAGCAACGTGCTATGAAGAGGGCTATGCTCGGTTTTTTTTTTTTGCGAGCTCTGCAATAAGCAGAGCACATATAGCACATAGAACTGATGGCCGATGGGGCTGTAAAGTTCTCTAATGGAGACCACGGACCGACAAGCGCAGCGTAGGTCGTCCTGATATCGACGTTCTGATAAGGACGGCAAGAACACACTAGAAGCAGACCGCTTATGACCGGACTGGATGGAAATCTATGGGGGAGGCCTATGTTCAGCAGTGGACGTCCTATGGCTGGGGTGATGATGATGATGATGATAATGACCCACACTTCGTTAGTTATAGTTTTCAATGTATTATTAATTAGGGGGCGAGACCAGCAAAGTACCAAAAATGTAGTGTGGATAAAATATTTTACCCGAATTCAACTAATCATATTTAATATAAATTCTGATACATAATTTATTCGCCTTTTAAAGAAGGTGCTGTACGTTTTTAAATTCGTTTTTTTAATAAACGCTGAAAATGGCCAAGAGCAGATGCGCTTGTGCAAAAGGAGGACAAACCAATGAGGTTCAATTTACAATTTAGCCCCGGTAATACGAATGCTTCATTTGCATTTAGATTACCAATGTGCACTTCGGTTTTTCATGTGTTTGTAAGATACATAGATTATAGATGCAATATTATGTTCATGACAAAGCGATCATACTCTGTTTTCTCGCTTTTCTTCAAAAAAAAATACCCATCCTTCTCTTCTCCTGCCCTCTAATTGCTCTTGCATCTAGATGGTGGCTCTTGGTAGAAGAATAAACCAAGAGCCACCATCTAGATGCAAGAGCAAATAGAGAAGAATTTAACAAGAAAGAAAAGAATTTAGTTGGACAAGATAAAAAAAAACTTGAAATTGGCAATTGAATTACCTGCGGCCAAGCAAAGTGAGAAATCTGTGTTGATTTATTATCATATGATTAATTGGAAACATGGATAGGGCACGAACACATAGATACTACTGTCAAAGTGGCGCTAGTATGGAAGTCACTAATAACAAAGCAATTTGGTATTAAATCCTTGATTTTGTTGTGTGTTGTGCGCTAAATTATAAATTAGAAACTGGAAGCTACTAGTATCTTTGAGATTATAAACTTGAAAAATTGTCGCTAAAGGTGTTAAGGATATTAAATTTGAGATTAAATGCGGGGCGAGAGTGTGTCATAAACATTTAAAGAAAGTTATTATAAAAATATTGGTGAATCCTCAGGTTTACTTATTAAAATGTGTATTCCAGTTTGACTCTGCCCTTAATTGGGAACCTGGAAAGGATACGAGTCATGAACACATTATAGATTGCTATTAAATAACTGGTTCTAAGAAAAGGTCAAGTCAAAAGTACCTATACAACCGACAAGCATTTATGAAGAATGTCATGAATGTGGACGAAGCGATAGCCGTATGTCAGGATAGAAAAAATTCAATATAACACTGCCTGACCTGGGGATCGAACCCGGGACCTCATGATCGGCAGTCGAGCTTGCGCCCACTGCGCCACTGAGGCAGTCCGAGGCACCGAGGAAGATTCATTTACAATAGAATATAATAGGAGAGAATCTAAAACACAAAAAAAAAATAATATAACAAAACCAATCTCACCGCATTTCACAATAATAGTCACAAAACCACAAACTAATTGAAGTTAACCAACCAAACTTTCAAAACAAACTAGCCATATAAGCGACCCCAAACCTAACCTCATAGAATACGACATTCTATGTACATAATATACATGGAAAGGGTTACACCCTTCGCGCCGAGCTCAAGTCTGCAAAGACCGCTGCAGATTTTACCTAAACTTATGTATCAAGCTTGCATTCACCTCGCTTGCAAAAAACCTGTTTTCTACAAAGAGACATAGAGCAAAAAGTTTTTAATAACACGCCGGGAGAACAGCGCAATATACTCTTTATATCAAGGAGTTAAGAGTTAAATGTAGCTTTAATAAAAGGCAGTTTTGAAAAAGTTTTCTTAAGCGTAAAGTTGACATTGCTTTGTCGATTGTTATGAAGATATACCTTCAACTTGGTAAGTTGTTGCTCTTTCCCTTCGTATATTTTACTTACGTTAGCTGACCGCCGCCACAGAGCTGCCGATTTTTGAAAAAGACATGCGGTTCCTGTGTAGTCTTGGCATGTGTAGGCTCTTTTTTGCTGAAATATTAAAAGGTTACCTAACCATATTAATAATAAATTATATATGTTCATTGCCAGAAACGTTAATTACTTATCATAATAATATTAGTTACAATGAATATGGTTATGATTCATGAATGAAGATAGGTACAAATAGAACAAAAACACAAGTAGGATTGACAATAGGAATATGCCCAGCTTTGGGCGGCAAAAACTAAACTTGTGCAGCTCTGGTTTTCACCATACACCATGCTCGAGCATGGGTAATGGGTATTAATAATAATAACCGGAGTCTCTAGCAATAGCCGGGTTACCATCCATCTAGACATCACACCTATAGACTAATCAAGTAGTTTTCATCCATTCACAATAGTCCTTGTACCTAGCGGGGGCTGTCTTTGAGCTAATCTTAAAAAAAAAACTATAGATAGTTTCAGAGATGGAACCCGATAGGTGCTATACATTACCTTTAGATTAAAAGCTCAAAGGGGCCTCTGCACGTTGGACTTAAAAAAAAATGGTTTCCATGCACGCCTATCAAAAGACCGGGTATATCCCGTGTTTTCGAGCGACATAATAATAATATGGGACAACTTCCACACACGGTCATCTAGTCCCAAACTAGGCTAGAAGCCTATACAATGGTAACCACGGTAACCGCTCACCATCAGCTACACCGACTGCTTTTTGCCACCAATGGCAAAAAAAAATCGTATCTGCTAGAGTCAGATAGATTTATATAAAAAATACTATAAGCATGGTAGCTTCAATCTTCAAAATAGCTTTCCAAACTCCAAACTAAAGTCAAGTATAGGTAAACAGCAAGGAATGAACCCGCAGTGGTAAATATTTTTTTGCGCCCAGACGCACGCCAGATGGCGCATACGAGATTTACGCAAAATGACGAGTGTCATTGCATCGTTGTATTTTTTCTCCTACAGACAATTGTTAGTGCTTTTTGGCTGCGATTGTTGTTGTGTACTCAGGCTGGTTAGATGGACGAATTTTGTGTTTTACGTTTTGAACGCGTTGGCATTCGCCGGTCTGCAGTTCATTTATTTATAGATTTGCTGAGCCTTCCTCTTTTGTAAACTATGTGGCATTTGAAAAGGAAATCCGTTTAAGAAGACGGATTTCCAAATCATCATCAGTTAATCTTAGAAAGATCTAAAATTAACTGATGATGATTTAGGGCCGGTTTTTTGATCGCTGGTTAAGTCAACCAATTGTTAAATTTTATGACAATTAGTTAAATTTCGACAATATTCGTTTTTTCATCCCTGGTTAACTATTTTTTTCCACACGATTTAACCATTGGTTAGAAATTTAACTATAGTTAGTTTGACAAATGGTTAACTTAACCGTAACTAACGATCAAAAATCTGGCCCTAAGTCGTGTCTCTGAGATGGACTGGACCCACACTGGCTTCTCTAAGTTCTAAGTTAATTGTTTTCTCTACAAAAAAAAACATCTAAATTGGTTTAACGATTTAGGCGTGAACGCCTTAGAGACAACATTTCTCGTTTTGTTTTTCATTTCTGTTATTGATATTAAATTCAAAATATTTTTTACATTATTCCTTTATCTTGCCTCTTTCTTCACCATAATGGTACTCAGATTCGGAATATGAAGGGTATGACTGTGGTCCTTTAGCTGGTACTGCTGGTAACCTCCTTCTGTCAGCCTCTTTTGTTCTACCTTGGCCTCATTAACCTTTTTAAGTTAAGTTATGGCCGATAATATTATATAATATACATATATTAAAATATTAGTTTGGATTTCGCTAAAGCTGTGGGTTATAAATCGCTCACCGTTAAAATATTGAACTTGGCTTCAAAAACGTGTGTCAAAACACGCAGGCATTACACGATTAAAAAGACAAAAAAAACAATGTTGGCGCGAATTTCAAAAATGGAACAGTCACCTCTAACTCGGCCACGGACGCGAACGGCCGATCTCGAAAAAAGAGGACCAATATTTACTCTCGATCGGCGACACTACGGCCGGAATCCTTTTATCGATGCCGCTCGGCGTGATAACGCG
Organism: Hemistola chrysoprasaria; assembly: GCA_947063395.1. Taxonomy (NCBI): domain Eukaryota; kingdom Metazoa; phylum Arthropoda; class Insecta; order Lepidoptera; family Geometridae; genus Hemistola; species Hemistola chrysoprasaria. The sequence continues at coordinate 10,347,518 of OX346728.1, read as the reverse complement.
TCAGCGGATATTGTTCGATACGCCTCTTCGAATGTTTATTAAACGAACCTTATTATTTTTTATTAACTTTATAAGACTATGGACTAGAAATATGGATTGGAAATCTAGAACGTCCACGTTCAACAGTGGACGTTCTACGGCTGAGATGATGACAATAATGATCTCTAAAGGATGAATATTAAATTTATCCACAAGGTGGACAGATTACCTAATAATGACTGCAGGAACCATGAACTTAGAAAAAAGGCGGACGGAGCCTTCTTAACAAAAAGTGAAGCACAATATTAAACCAGCTCGCACATTTGTTTAGGGAGGTCTATCTTGAGTAGACGGAAAGGATTATTGTTCGTAAAGCTCGATTAGTTTAACCCACGAGCGGGACTTGAACCCGCACCTCCCGCACCAATCCGCGTGGCGGCACTCTCCCAGTTGAGCTATCGTGGTGGTATTTGTAATGGATATCCCACCTATCGCTTATAGGGGCAGTGTAGTATTTAGGTTGATGCATTTCGCATTCTATACCCACTGAAAAGTCTAATGTTATAATTTTTTTAACATTTTTAAGCGTTTTTAATCTTTATTTCATGACTGAAATTTTCCGTTCCATAAATCATCTTATCGATCTAATACCTCTTTCAAACATACATTCACGCCTTTTTCCCGAAGGGGTAGGCAGAGGTGTACCCAGGACTCAGTCCCATAGTAGATACACCCACATTTTGCTAGTATGTTATTGGTCCCATGTAATAGGGGGCGAGCCTATTGCCATCTATCGGGCACAGTTCCAGACTCCAGGCAGTTATTGAGATAATACCTAATGGAAAAATCCAATATTTAACACTGCCTGACCTGGGGATCTCTTGATTGGCAGTCGAGCAACTACTCGTCGTAACTTTCATATATACCATAATCAGCATAACCTTCGCCGTAAAACCATGGAATAATGAATTTTATCTCAAGATTTAAAATTTTTACTCACTAAATATAAATTAAAATCCTTCATACAAGATAACATAAGAATTGTCAAACGGTACTTTTTAGATTTGTAATTGTTCTTTTTTGTTTGAGTCTTCTATTGTATAACATTTTAAAATTACTTTTTTTAGCCTGAACAGCTGAACTGACACAGTATCTGACCGGTAGATCAATAAGCTGACCATTATTGATTTTATATCGATTATCTTGGCTACGGTCGAGTAATCGATATTCAGAAATCGATACTTAATTTGGACAGCTGGTTCATCTCATATTGACTGTGACGATGATTTGACTATCCCACATTAACGTAAATGACATGATTATATTTTTAAACAGTTAAAAATTAATCTTAAAAAGAGGCTCTTATTGCTTAGATAGAACCTGTTTAGATCTAGATTGACTGCCTAGTAGGCATAGTGGGCGTTAGCTTGACTACAGATCAAGAGATCTCGGGTTCAAACTCCAGGTCAGGAAATATGTTATATTGGATTTTTTCATTAGGCATTATCTCTATATGACAGCGACTCCTACCGACTTCGCAAATTACGTTAATTGGCCATGCAAATGAAAGCTGATTTTTTTACATATAAAAGTGGTTATTCCAAATTCCATAAAGGTTGTCCTTATACTTTAACTTAATCTTAGGGTTTGCCGACGTTAGACCAAAGTTAGGATGATGCGCGGCGGTCCAGTCGACGATTTTATGACGAAAGGCCCCGATGACAGTTGCGAATGTCTTTTATTAAAAGTAGGTTGCATAACAACGCCGGGCGAGTGCAGACCGTAACAGACTGATAAACTCTTAATTGATAGGTACACCACATAATAGAAACCTTTAAAAACGTATCAATACTTAGGTGCTTTACTATCTTTAATTCGATTTTTTTCTAGTAGCAGCCTGTGTTTCAGTTAAGTACTGAGAACAGTCTGTATCCTATTGCCTACCTGGGCCTTAAACTAAACTACCGAAGTGTGCCTACTATAGGAAAGGGAACAATCTTAGGTGTGTCTCATCTAAGGTGGTTGTAGGACTTATGTATAAATTTGCATGAAAATAGTAGGTAAAATAGAATGGAGAATTCATGACGAATAAAATTAATATGTATGCATAAATTGTTATTCCCTACCCTAAACCACCATAAAATCACATTTAATAGAACAATCAAGCCTTAATCCACACATTTACATCTTCATTTTAAACGCAAACCTATTTAAAAGCTTTCAAAAGCAAATAATTACACGCAAAAAACGTAAAGCTCGCCCGCCATCTTGGTTTGCGAGGCGTCACACACGGTTGTTTTGCAAAAAAGGCCTAAGTACCGACCTATCTAAGCATATACGTATTATGTTGGAGACAGTGGTGATTAAGTACTGATAGAACACAACTGAAATTAGACCTTGTCTTATGATGTTTAAGGGTCAGTATCTAAAAGCAATTGTGTTTTTTTTTCATCCCTTAGGGTACGAAGCACATTTAGCCACCCTCTCGCGCGTTGTATGCGAGATTTCTTACTGATATATTATTAATATCCTGGGGGTAGATTGGAGAAAAATGGCGAGCTTTGGAAGGGAAACCGTGTACTTTATTGAGGGTGTAGCTGCCGAGATTAGGGCCAAAGGGAAATAAGAGGCAGGTTTAAATTATGCCTACGATTAGAGAGCAGGGATTCGATGGTGGGCTTATAAATGATTCACGGTCAATGGTACATTTTCAAACGCTATATTTAGACTGTTGCAGATTAAGGTCTAATTGCTGTTTAGTTTGTTCTGAATAAAGCGATGCGACATGAGCAAAATCATTTGAATACCTATATGGCACGATAGATTGCTAAATCACGCATATTGTCGTGGGGATATCGATAAAATCGGGTTATTGCTAAAAATTGCGCACGTTTGCAAAAAACCGGATAATTGAAAACCAAAAAAGATTTTCCTCGATCTTCCGAGATGTTTTTATGGTCATTCCGAAAAAATTACAATGGGCCATAGGATTATTAAATGCTGGTTGATGAATAAAATAATATACAACCAAAGCAAATGAGTAGGGCTTCTGATAGTGATCGTAGCCAATCAGCGCATTCGTCAAGTTTAGTAGCTAATGAATGCACAGTAATGATTATTCGCGATTTTGCTATGGTCCATCAGATTTTTGGGATAATCCTAAAAAATCTAATCTTTGTTTCCAATTATTCGATCTTTAGATAAATAGAAGAACTCTCTATTGCTAGACCACAAACAAGAATCCTTAGAATAAAAACAGTAATAAAACATAATTAATAACAAATAGTGTAACAATTGGTGGTCTTGTCGCTAAGACCGAGCTTTTGCAATCGTCCTAAATTTTTCGCAATGATTCGATTTGTCCAATTATCCATATTAGTTATTATTGCAGTAATGCGCAAATATTACTGTTTTCCGCACTGAAAGGCGATGTTCCCAAATTACTGGGCATGTCGAGTTTCAACAGCTAATATCTCAGGTTAGGCGCAGTGCAGTGCCTCGCAGAATTTTTTTAATTTTAAAACACTGGGTGGCAACGTGTCCGATATGAGCAATTATGATGCTTACCATCAGACACCTGATTTGCTCATCTTGTTACTGACTATCATAAAAAAAATCCTGCATCATATACAATGTTTAGTAATACTTATGGGGTGCATCTATCATCTACCCATTAAATTAAGTGACATGCAAAAGAAAGAATCGGTAAATTCGTAAAAAAAGTTCGACTTCCCATTTGCCGATCAACTGATAGTTTTTGAAGTATGAAAAGTCGAATAAATAAATTACTTAAATAGTTCGGAAAATATTTTATGAGCGTACATGGTGTTTCAGGGATTGGATACAATTTTTGTAGTGGTAGGCCTCTTTAGCAGGGGGCCGCCTGGGGAAGTACCACACCTTTGCCAGTTATTCATCCGCCAAGCAGTAATGTGCAAACATTACTGCGTTCCGGTATGAAGGGCAATGTTACCAGCGAAATTACTGGGCATGACGAGATTCAACAACTCATATCTCAGGGTGATTGCACGCAGTGCAGTGCCGCGCAGAATTTTGAATTTTAATACACTGGGTGGCACTGTGTCTGATATGGGCAATCATGATGCTTACCATCAGGCACCTGATTTGCTCGTCTTGTCACTTATTATCATAAAAAAAAAACAATCCTATGAAAAATGTACCAAATCGATGTTTTGTATTCCTCTGTTTCCTCCGAATATTATAAACCCATTCTAAAAATTTATAATCTGATATTTATTAGTGAAGTAACCGATGTCCCTGTCATTTTAATTTTTCTTAATTAATTGTTCTTTTCATAGTGAACTTCCAAAAATCCCAGTTTTCCTCACGTCATTGGTTCACTACAAAAAAATGTAGAGATTATAAACAAAAATAAAATGATATGAACATACTTTCCTTCAACTTTAAAATATTGGGATATAAATATATCAAATAGGTTTACCGTATTCGGAGGAAACAGGGAAATACAAATATCGATTTAGTAAATTTTCCATAGGTATGTGTCAAACTGCTAAGAAGATCCTTTTTCCTGTTAAGCTTCCAGCTATCCGGTCTTTGCAATCGTGCTAGGTGTTTCGCAATTATTCTATTTGTCTGATTATCCTGCAACATACTATGTATAAGATATAGACTAAATAATAAATAACTAAAACCACCATTCTTTTCATCACAGAAAATACATCTACAAAGTAGCCACATAAGATACAAAGCACATAGATTATACCTTAAGGTCTTAACTAGAAAAATGATAATTACATCATTGTAATAAGAATCAATATCGCATACATGCATTCATAGACACCCTCATCTAGTCATAGATAAATAGGGTAACCCTATGTGCCCTTACAAGGGGACATTGCTCATAAATATTCTTAGATATAAATTGTGATTGGTTGTTTGAGAGCTTATTATTATGCTATTTAAATTTTTTTTTTATTATAATACCTAGTAACTATGTACTTACCCGATTAATTTCGTTAAATGTTTACTTTCCTTTTCCATCTCTATAGGTTGTCTGTATGAAATTGCTTTACATGATAAGACCGCCGGTTGTGTACCGTGTCTTTTGTAAAATTGTTTCTTTTTGTATGCAATAAAGTATTATTCTATTCTATTCTTTTTTATTCTATGTGAAATGAAGGAATGTAATTATTCGCAATATATAAACTGTGCCCCGCAGTCTCACCCACAAAAACATGGTTGCCGTAGAAATATAGGGAAAAAAGTACCATGTGTTATTCCAGGGTCAAAGTCTCTTCTACATACCAAATTTTAACCCAATCGGTTCGGTAGTTTTGGCGTGAAAGAGTAACAAACATCCATTCATCCATCCATCCATCCTCAAAAACTTTTGCATTTATAATATTAGCAGGAAGTAGTAGGATAACATAACATACATTCACGCCTTTTTTCCCGAAGGGGTAGGCAGAGGTGTACCCAGGACTCGGTCCCATAGTAGATACACACAGGGGGCGAGCCTATTGCCATCTACCGGGCACAGTTCTAGACTCCAGGCAGTTATTAAGATAATTCCCAATGGAAAAATCCAATGGGGATCGAACCCGGGACCTCTTGATTGGCAGTCGAGCATGCGCCCTCTACGCCACCGAGGCAGTAGTAAGATACTTGGGCTTAAATGGGCCTTAGTTGGGTCGTGTTACCTAAAACGAGGTTTTTATTAGGGAGTTTTAAAAAAATGCTACGGAAAGGGGCATAACTGAAAAACAGCGCGCTTCATGCAAGCATGGAACGCATATATGCTGAGCTAACGAAAAATACATATATTTTTCGTTACCACCTAGTACATCGAATTTAACAGGATACACGACCTCTTAGCAGTTTGACATAGTCCTATGGAAAATTTACCAAATCGATGTTTTGTATTCCCCTGTTTCCTCCGATTACAGTAAACCTATTTGATATATTTATATCCTGATATGTTAAAGTTGAAGTAAAGTATGTCCCTATCATTTTATTTTTGTTAATAAACTCCAAATATTTTTGTAGTGAACGTCCAATCATGCGAGTAAAACTGTGATATTTGGAAGTTCACTATGAAAAAAACAAACGGTTTCTAAGAAAAATTAAAATGACAAGGACATAGATTACTTCACTATAAAAATATCAGGATATGAATTTATAGAATAAGTTCATTATATTCGGAAGAAACACAGGAATACAAAACATTGATTTGGTAATTTTTTCATTGGATTGTGTCAAATTCCTAGAAGGCCATGTGCGCTTCATAGTCTTATCTATTTAGTAGGTACATAATAATTGAAAACTATAGAAATTAAGCATATTATCTATTATTCTACTTAGTTGTTGTAATGAATAAATGTTTTCTATTCTATTCTATTCTATTCTTAATGTCATTCGATGGTTGACTACATGCGGCGACTGCAAGTTTCATTTTATTGATGTCGTTAGAATAATAATTATATGAAAGTTAATGATTACATATTTTATAAATACCTAATCAAAATATTCCTCATAATAATAATAACTATGTCTCCGTGTATGCCTATTAAAAGACCGATGAGTATAGTTAGTGTTTTCGAGCGACGTTACTATTAATTTCCAATTATAAGTAGATACTTTAACACTGAGTAATATTTGTTGGCTCTCAAACAGCAATACGTTGTAAGTCGCAGTTACGCTACTCGCCGCTAGGTGTCGCTATTTATAGTAATTGAAATTATATTATTTTAACACTAAAATGATTAATAAAAACTTTGTATTAATTTTTGATGATAGTTAACATATTAACATTAAAAATAAAATAATAATTATTGTATAAAAATGTTGAATAAAAATTATAATAATTTCCGATATATTTGTAGTTTGTTAAGCTATAAATAGATGGCGCTGTTTTATATCTCGAGCATCGTAGCCGTAGCGAAGTGCTACGACAGACAAGTGTTACGGAGATCGTCGGTCGGATCGGTGTCGCCGCCTACTATAGCGCAGTCTACGATCTTGAGGATGCTAATATTATTTTTTTCTCCTGTCAAATAAATTACTGTGTAAATAATAGGGAATTTATTTAAATTTTCATCAACTTATTTCATTATCTATTTACTGAACTACTAGTCTAATCGCAGTGTTACATCAAGGACTTCGGAGCGAAGTCATAAAGAGAGTCAGAGGTGTACCCAAGACTCAGTCCCATAGTAGGTACAACCACACTTCGCCTGTTTTTTTTAGTCTCATATAAAAGGGGGTGAGCTTATTGCCATAATCTATCTACCAGGCAGAGTTCCAGGCTCCAGTCTGTCATTGAGAAAATCCTTTATCACTTTGCCTGACCTGGGAATCGAACTTGGGACCTCATGATCGGCAGTCGAGTTTGCAACGACAACGCCACCGAAGCAATCATTATATAGTAAAGATATCAATATATAAGTATGTAGTATCAGTCTTCTGGTTACCATAGTACAGGCCAGATCTGGTCCTGCCAGATGATCGTGTGTGGAAGTTGTAAAATAAAATATATATCGTCCAATTAACTAATAGTTAGCCACAAACCTAGATACATCTTTGTCTCTGCTCCTCTGGTTGATTTAGGAGATCATCCCACTAGCAACGCGTCCCGCCTCGCTGCGCGGAGCTACAGAACACGCGCGCGGCGGAGACGCAGATATATGTATCATCTAGCGGTTTTATCTGCTATATGTAAACTTTCTATAAGGCTATTATTCCACTAGCTATCTCGTATACCCTGCGGCACGCCCCGCACTCCCGCGCAGATTGGCAGAATCTGCGCGCGGGACGCGATTCCACGCGTCAAAGCTTTGTCAGTGGGTTGTCCTCAGTGTGTTCTATACAAATTGAAGTACTTGCATACAATTTTAAAATTTGCAGCAACGCGCACTGCGACAGGGCACGGTGTAGTGGGATAACCGCCTTACTTCATACCTTAACACGTTCCCTGTCCATGAATCTATTTTGGAGTCAACATTTTTGTTAAGTCGTAAGTCCATGGTATACATTTGAGGTCATGGTTCTCATTTAAACATCACGACATATTTTTCGACGAACGTATGAACCAGGATACACATTTTTTAATTTTTTTTTTTCAAATAATAAAAAAAATGGGCAATAAGATTTTTACAAGTTTTAAATTCAAAAGGCGTAATTAAAAACTAATTATATTAATTGGACGTAATGGTTGCCTATTCTGTTTTGGCCTGGACTGGGAACGTGTTAAACATGAGTATGTTTAACATAACATAACATACCATCACGCCTTTTTCCCGAAGAGGTAGGCAGAGGAGTACCCAGGACTCCCGTAGTAGGTGCACCCACATTTCACCAGTATTTTTTCGTTTTTCGTCGCCTGTAATAGAGGGCGAGCCTATTGTCATCTACCGGGCCCAGTTCCAGACTTCAGGCAGTTATTGAAATAATTTCTAATGAAGAAAACTAAAAACAAAACAATATTTGACATGTTCGTCAAAATGCTATAATAACTATACAACGTGTTAAAAAAAGTGTAATAATACTTAAAGGGGTGCATCTGCCCTCCAACCTTAATTATATTAAGCTTGCAAAAGAAAAAACGCAAGAAAATATGTCAACCTCCCATACAAATTTGCCGAAAAATTTCTCGCGAATTTCGCAATTCTTTCTTTTGAAAATAGTTCAGTTTTACGGGCATATGCACCCCTTTAAGTATTATTTCACCTTTTTTAACACGTTGTATACCAGCTATCATGGAGATAATCTTAAACGTTTTCTTTTATGTAGTCAGCTGACATAATATATAATTCCTCTATTAGACTCCCGTCACTTCATACTATCGTTCGCGCGTAATACCCTACCACTACTGCTACGTAGAACACATAACGTTGTGAGTCAAATGTGTGCGTAAGTACAAGTACCCCGTACTTGAAGACGATTTTTTTTTTTTTTATGGCAATGAGTGACAAGACGATCAAATCAGGTGCCTGATGGTAAGCATCATGATTGCCCATATCAGACACAGTGCCACCCAGTGTTTTAAAATTCAAAATTCTGCGCGGCACTGCACTGCGCCTGTCACCCTGAGATAGGAGTTGTTGAATCTCATCATGCCCAGTAATTTCGCTGGTAACATTGCCCTTCATACCGGAACACAGTAATGTTTGCACATTACTGCTTGGCGGATGAATAACTGGCAAAGGTGTGGTACTTCCCCAGGCGGCCCCCTGCAAAAGAGGCCTACCACTACAACAAAATGATTCTAATCTAATAAGTGTATTAGATTAGTATCAACATGACCACCATCATCATCATCAGCCCGAAGACGTCCACTGCAGAACATAGGCATCCCCCATAGAACGCCATAAACTATTCATTTTATGGAGGGGATTTGCAGTAATCACCACGCTTCTGCGGCTTGGTGATCGCAGTAGTTGGAATACTTGTAGCCGGAGAGCGCTGCTGCCCACTCGAGGAATATGTCCCTCTGCCGGGTCTCACGGCTCCCACTGAATGAGAAAGGGGTGGCCCTATTATATAGGGCAGCCGGGAACCATATGGCCGTCAACATCATCATCATATCAGCCGTTGGTAGTCCACTGCATTACATAAGTCTTCCCCATCTCCATCCTTGTGGGCTTCGTGGTCTCAGATGGTGGTAACTCTGCTTTCTGTGCCGCAGGTACTTCAACCTCGGCCAGGTCAAACATGCATGAGCATTTCTGCTTGATCTGTGTCTGGGTGTTATAAGCTCATATAAGTATTTATATCAGTCCTCTGGTTACCATACTGCAGACTTATAGACACGTTAGGGACCAGATGACCGTGTGTGGAAGTTGTCCCATATTATTATATTATCATCGTCATCATCTCAGCCACAAGACTATATTCGACCATTGTCGAATATAGGCCTCTACCACAGATTTCCATCCAGTCCGGTTGTAAGCGGCCTGTATCCAGCGTGTTCCTGCCGTCCTTATCAGATCGTTTGTCCACCTTGTGGGGCCTTCCCCATAAAGGCAGGCCAAAACTCGCCACGCTTAGCAGCCGGAGGGCGAGTTCAGTTCGATGGTTTTACGTAGAGGACGCTGCCGCCCGTCCTCTGGATCTGTTAACGCTTAGCCGGCTCTTACGGCAACCACAGGTAATGAGGGTGGAGCACTTTCTCCAATGGCGGTAACTCCACGCATGCTGTGGAGTTCAGGGTGACTTGAATACAATACCTATTGAGATCTCATTTATAATAAGAATCATTAGGTCTCGGGTTCGATCCCAAGGTCAGGCATTATTGTGAAGACTTTAAATTAAACAAAATAAAAGCAAATAATATATTCTATACAAAAATTGTAATAAAGTTATCTAGAAGTTATCTAGGCAGTGTTATTGGATTTTTCCATTAGAAATTATCCCAATGACAGCCTGGAGTATTGGAATTGTGCTCGGTAGATGGCTATAGGCTCACCCCCTATTACATGCGATCGATAACATACTGGCGAAATGTGGATGTACCTACTATGGGACTCAGTCCTGGGTACACCTCTGCCTACCCCTTCGGGAAAAAAGGCGTGAATGTATGTTGGGCATTGCAGCAGTGGGCCAGTATCACATTGGACATCTCCCTAAGGATGCATATTGCAATCCTCATTACTCATCCAAATGTACTTCGTAAATTAATACACAATCCATCATACTCCCTGAATCTAGCCAGGGGCAGGTAAACTAATGTGTTTTCCATCCAGTTAAAAGTTATAACAGTATTGTAGGCCGCGTACCACCGCGGAATTATGAAAGACCCATGATTAATCAGCGTCAGCACACGTACATACGCTTTGTCCCAGCTCTATTTACCGGCACATAGTCGTGACATCTCATTATGTACCGCGCGTACATACGCGATCAACTATCTAGGAAGTTGCACGCAAAAATCTAGCACTAGGTGCTTGCCCCCGGCGGACACGCACACCGACGCACGAGCCCCCTGTCCGCACGCGACGTGTCGACGAGAGAGAACGCTCGCCAGAAAAAGACAGCCATAAAAAACCCCCGCTGGTGTGAGGCGATGCCCCCAAAAAAAGCACCAAAAACGCAATCTGCGCAACTTTCCGGCGCAGAATCGTTAACGACTCCCGCTCTCTTTATCGTACACGCCGTGCCTCCTATATTTCTATTTTTTCTTCGTCCGCCATTAGACGTAAGACTGTACGGCGCGCACGCCAAAATAGTTCTAACGCTAAGCGTGTTAGGATCGTATTTGGAACGGCTGTGCATTGGCGTATATCTTACGCGTCGGCCGCTAGACGCACACAGCCGCACCGGAACAGAAATAACGATCGCATTTTTGACCGAAAAGGACGGACAGATGGCTGAAAAGAGAAGAAAAAAATGACGACCATTTTGCTCAGCGCACCTACGACGCCAGCGAGGTGAGCCGGTTCTCTCGTATGTATGCGATCTTTTTTCAGAAAAAAGCCAACCAAAACAAATGCACGTGGTCGAGTGTTATGACCGGCACTCGGAAAAATTCTCGTGGCGGCTACGAGATGACGTTACTGGCGCGATTTTTTCCGCGCGCGATTTAGTTATTGAAAAAAATACTCGGTGGCGCTTTTGCAGCGGTCGCAGAGCTATTAAAAGGACTGGAAGAACATACCTTTGAATTATTTATTACGCGTATATAGGTAATGAGATTAATCACAGTGAAATGATACGAATTAAATAGTGCGAATGCATACCTTTCTATTTTACTATGGGTATTTTAAGTTGTAAAATAAGTTGTAGGTACTTATACTTCATGTTAGGTTTAATACCTCGTTTGACAGTCTCGTTGGCTCAGATGGTAGTAACTCTGCTTTCTGTGCCGCAGGCCCCGGGTTAGATCCCCGGCCAGGTCAAACATTTGTGTGCATGAACATAATGTCTGTTTGGTCTGTGTCTGGGTGTTATAAGCTTATATATGTATGTATATCAGTCATTTGGTTACCATAGTACAGGCTTCTAGCCTAGTTTGGGATCAGATGACCGTGTGTAGAAGCTGTCCCATATATTATATTCCCATATTAATATAAGTAGCTTATTTATTTATATTTAGCCACGTGAAAACTTGGCCATGTTCACATATGCACGCGACTACAACTGGCATCTTTTAACAAAAGTTTCCAAAAACTTGCTCAAATAAGTTGACTGTATCTTCAACTAATGTTGCATTGCATGCGGAACGCCTAATTGGTTACCATAGGATATCGCCTAAGCCAAGCAGACCAAGCTTAAACAGATAATTTAGGCTCTAGTTACGGTACTTTTAATTATTATTGTGCTTAGATTAGGTAAATAAAACAATATTTCATCTGAGATCAATTTTATTTTGCCATTATAATGTTACTATCGGCGAATTGCAACAACGATTAAAAATTAATGACTACTTAAAACGAGTCTACTTCATACGGCACAAATAAACAGTTCGGTTATTTAAAATATTCTACTGCATTAATTCGTAGTTTTTTTTTTTTTTTTTTATATTATCTATTTTTATTTTGTCCCCTTTTTTTCTTTATCTTAAGAAATATAAATTTCAGAAATCGGAGTTTAAAAGTCCGTTCCAAATATATAATATTATGTTTACAATACTTATTATGCTTAGTTTAAGTACCTATTGTAGGTATATCTATTATTTTATTATAATATATTAGTTATTAGTATTTAATGTTGATTACCTTTATTTATAGGCATTATTGTATATTTGTAGTTTATGTAGGTTTTTGTTTATTTATGTTAATAAATAGTTAACTAAATTTCAGTCTTATGACTGAAATTTAGTCTATATAATAAATACTTATGTATTTATTATTTTTGTCACACCACTGACCAAATTACTCTCCTCTCTTGTTGGCTGGAAGAGAGCGATAAGTCCGCCAACTGTTACACTATTTGTAATGATGTATTTATAATTTTAAGGTTCATTGTTTGTGGTGTACCAATTAGGTGTTTATCTATCTATCTCTATCTATCTATCAAAACTAAAAGGATACTTTTGCGTATCGCTTTCTTATCGTCTACTCGTAGAGAGTAGAGTAAGATACGTAAACTCTACGATCTATACACAAGAATGTTCTTAAAAATATTTGTTCAAATTCTGTTACTAAGTTTTCATTAAATTTGCGTTTATTTATTAAGGTCAAAAATACGTTAACAATAATTTGTAATCAAATCAAACGATTAATACTCGATTTGTTTTTCTGTAATTGTTTTTCCGCACAGCTCCGTACGCGTTCACACTGCATGGATGTCGAACCTACACTAACGTAACGTGTACGGATTGCAGTACACTTTAGTAGAGCAAGGTGCACTCACTTTGCTCTTCGGATCGCGAAATCTAGTACGTAGTACATTATTATCGTTGCCCCATACGAAATGCAAATGAACGATGTATAAAATAATGAAACCGTTATTAAGATTTAAGATATCTAAGGTACGTTCAAGCATTGCAAAGCGTAGCGAAGCGCTGCTGAAGCATTCTAAGTGAAAATGCTCACACATTTTCTGATGATCGCTGAATGATGTTCCTGCGACTGAAGATCACCTTCACCTGTAATTCACAAATTTATTCTGTAATACTGGTTACTGGTTAATACCGGTTATATGATTTTGGTATGGAGTTTGTGAACTCTTCCCGGTTGAATATATATATATTTTTATATTTTTTGAAATAAACATACATTCACGCTTTTTCCCGAAGGGGTAGGCAGAGGTGTACCCAGGACTCAGCCCCATAGTAGATATACACCCACATTTCGCCAGTATGTTATTGGTCCCATGTAATAGGGGGCGAGCCTATTGCCATCTACCGAGCACAGTTCCAGACTCCAGGCAGCTATTGAGATAATTCCTAATGGAAAAATCCAATATTTAACACTGCCTGACCTGGGGATCGAACCCGGGACCTCTTGATTGGCAGTCGAGCATGCGCCCTCTACGCCACCAAGGCAGTCCATTTTTTGAAATATTTGTTGAAATTTGCTATGTAACCAAACGTCAGCCCTATTGGTTCAGTAGTTCTAGTGTACAAACAAACATGCACAGCATGCATACACATGTGTGTGTCAACATTCACGTTTGTGGTATCTTTATGGATGCATGGATTATCATTTAACTCAAACATTTTTTCCAAAATACCATAAAACCAGCCTGTTTGTACATTGATAAAGCTAACGAATGAACGGCAAAGTGTTACTCGATTGGTGTAACTGCGTTAAGAACCCACCAGTTTACCGTGTGTTCGGAAAGATACCTCTTCTACAAGGAGATCACAAAAAGTATTTTTTTAGATTTACATAATTTGGTCTGGTTACTTTGATTGTGATAAGTTTTGGTTTGACATGTGGAGGTGAAAAACCTCAATCCTAACCCACGAAGTGGTCTGATAAACACTATATTTAATTTAAGAGTTCCAGTTGATACCAGGAGATAAAAAACTAAGAACATATTGCGTCATTTATTTTACCTACTGCTAAAGCTAATAAACCACTTTAACTTACATTTTTTAATGTGTAAAAGAGCATCGAGCATCAGCTGTTCTGAAAAGTTCTCTTCAGAAGTGCGTGAAGTCCTGAAAAAGTTAGATAGTTATATTACTTTCGTTATGTTAACTAGCTAAATTAGTTATATTTAAAAATATACACCTACTATATTAATAAAAGCATGTTTTTTTTTATTATAAAGTTCAAACTTCAAAGTTTGTATTACTTGCTGTGCCCTGCAGTTTCACCCGTCTTGGTTCCCGTGGGAATATCGGGATAGAAAGTACCCTATGTGTTATTCGAGGGTGTAAATAACTGTCAACGTACTGAATTTTAGCCCAATCGGTTCAGTAGTTTTGGCGTGAAAGAGTAACAAACATCCATTCCTCCTCACAAAACTTCCGCTTCTATATCATTAGTAGGAAGTAGGATTTTATCATAACATAACATAACATAACATCTCGTATTTTTCCCAAAGCGGTAGAGAGGCAGATGTGTATCCAGGATCCAGTCCCATTGTAGGTACACCCACACTCGCCACTCGCCAGTTATGTTTTGAGGTCCCTTATTGCCATCTACCGGGCACAGTTTCAGATTCCAGGCAGTCATTGAGAAAATTTCTAATAATTAAAAAATCAATTAACAGTTGGCATGATCTGGGGATCGAACTCGGGACCTCATGATCGGCAGTAGCGCACAACGCTACCGAGGCAGTCATACGCAACTATATAGATATACCGAGATATTATCTAGATATATCTAGTATTATAGTAGTATTATAGTATTATAGCTAGTATTATAAAAACTAATATAAAGATCAACGAGTCTTACCATTAAAAAAAACTGTGATTATCAAACAGGCTCCAAAGCCGCTGTGAATTATCGGAAGTAACACGATTCATGTCTTTCTTTCTCAACTTGAAAACTGCAGGAATTCTGGACTCTGGAAACATGAAACATGAACAAATTATTATTAGCCATCTGATCTGTGTGGAGCACTTGAATTTCCTTTAGGCGGGCGTGTTAGCTTGTATGGCTTTTCAAAAATTTCCGTATTGTTTATATTTACGTCAAAACTACGGAACTAATCGGGCTAGGTGGTATGTAGATGCTTATCTACATACCAAATATTTAATGCTTATTGAAGATAAGATAGATACCCTTACGGTTAACGACATCATTGTAAAGAATGCATTAAAATGAGATCAAACGGGAGAAACTGGTTCCTCATGACACAGGGAATCCTAGTATGAGGGCCAGTGTTTCTAAACCAATCTAATACTACAGGAAATTATAGTTTACGAACATACCATGTTATTACTGAGATATATTGTACTGTACTCTTTTTTTAAATAAGAAAAAAATCTCTATCTCTGTCTATAAGAGCCTGGAATAAAACTTAGTTTACACTAATCATCATCATCTCAGCCCTAGATTTCCATCCAGTCCGGTTGTAAGCCTTGTGGGTGGACGTCCTACGCTGCACTTGCCGGTCCGTCGTCTCCATTCGAGAACTTTACAGCCTTATCGGCCATTTTGTTCGTCTACGGATCTCCTCATTTCTGATTCGATCTCGTAGAGACATTCCGAGCATAGTTTTTTTCTACGTTTATCAGTAAGCGCTCTTGCCCTTTACAATAAAACCAAGTTAATATTATAATTTTATAAGCATTTAATCTTCCAACCACACTTTAGTATTTACTAACATTTGCAAAATTAGTACATAAGATTAGTAGAATGAGACGGACGCTGTTGCCATCACGAATGTTCTAATGTCTTCCATTATGAAGTTCTAAACAATAATTAATGTGGTAAAATCCAAACAGCGTTATAGCAAAACTACAAGTTATCATTAAACTTTGACTGTCTGATATAAAACATATTAATTGCTCTCCTGCGAGTTTTAATTGCACCAACTTTTAGAACATTATCCGTATTGTTTGTAAATGATAACTAAACAAATAATTTGTTTTAGAAATAGCGTTTTATTGTTGCTAGCTTTTATCTATCGAAACGTGCAATAACTTTATTAACATAAATATTATTAAATATATAATTATGTCGCATGAAAACACGGGCCGGCCCCCTTATTACGAACAGCAGTAAAAGTGTGGAAAGCGTTTAAATGTCTTAACGTCATTTTTGTATGCCGTTTGACAGCAAAATTTACTACTGTTGATACGCGATTGCATGCTCGTAATACCATCCCCGGTCTTTTAATAAGCGTACAGGAAGACCATTTTTAGTCCAACGTGCAGTAACTAGAGACCCCTTTGAGCTCATAATCTAAAGATAATGGAAAGCACCTATCGGAGTCCATCTCTAAAACCATCTACTGAAGATGAATTCAAAGGCAGCCCCCGCTATGTGCAAGGACTATTGTGAATGAATGGAAACAATTTGATTTGGCTATAGGTGTCATAGGTGTTCTAGATGGATGGTAACTGGGCTATTGCTAGAGACTTCGGCACCTGCCACGAAAGTGACACCATCCATCTATAGTTAGCTATAGTAGTAAAAATCACACCTAATATAATAGTTAAATTAAGTAATTATATGAAGTCAACCAGTACTCAGAGGACAAAGATGCCTGGAAACTTCTACATAACCACCACGCGGCACCTTCTAAACTAAACGAATGTATAATTATCGCATAAAATATTGTTAAAATATCAGTAGAAAAAATTAAGCCCTACAAGTATCTTGTATGTTCTTCGTGTAGAGGTTGCTTTTAGAAACTACGGTAGATTCATTTAATTATTATTATTATTATTTTTTAATATGTAATAACTAAACAGGCGTTTGACCGCAATCTCACCTGCTGGTAAGTGATGATGCGGTCTAAGTTGGAGCACGCTTGTTCAGTAAATACCTATTCACTCATGATTTGAACATACCCACGTTAAAGTTTATATAAAACTTTGACACTATGTAACTTGAACGTTATGAAATTCCTCAAAAGAGGTAGATATTTAGATATTAATTTACATAAGAAAATTATTTGGTTCTTTAGATAGGGAAAGTAATTAAAAACAACTACTACAGCAAATAAAATAATATCCAGAACTAGTTGGCGATATCATATTATAATTTTTATATTATAGAGGCCTGCTTCGTATTTCACTGTAGCCAATATTTTCTGTATTTATAAAATTAATTTTATCAAATAATATAATAAAAAGGCATACTTAACCAATTTTATATAGAAAGAAACCAGTGGCTTATCCCTAGACACGTCAAAGTCTAGACGAGGGTAGGTTATATAATTAGGTGTCCTAATATCATCATGTCAACCCGATATCCCTAATTAATTGGCGATCACAGAAAAATTCGTTACTGATAACGACGAATATGGTATTATGATGAAGTTTTATTTACAGGAAATATAGAAAATATGTCAATGTAAACTTTATTAAATATTTTTTTTATATTATTTAATAAATTAAGAGCATATCCTAGCTACGACAAATTTGGTGCAATCCTATGATAAATTTACCAAATCAATGTTTTCAGGGGAATAAAAATCCGAATATTATAAACCCATTCTATAAATTTATATCCTAGTATTTTTATAGTTTTTATGTCCCTGTCATTTTAGTTTCTTTAATAAACAGAACCTTTTTCTCTTTAAAACTATATAATATATAACATATATAAATAAAACATATATAAAACTATTCTCTAATAAACCGCTTCTTAAAAATAAACTTTTAACAATCACGGTTTTACTCGCGTAATGACGCTCGCAATAAAAAAAAATATAAAAAATCAAGAACAGAATTGGAAGAAGTAGTTTTGACGTGAAAGGGTAACAAACATCCATCAATCCATCCCCACAACTTTCGCATAATCTATAATATTAGTATGATAAAATAAGTAAGCAAAAAAAAGCAATAACCTAATTCAAGAAAAACGCCAAAACTTATTAGCGAAACGTTTGGGTGAATCCCGAGGGGGAACTGCGGACATCTTATATAGAGGGTGTTACGTAGCGAAGGGGTAGAAAGCTGACGCTATGCACTGCGACAACTTGGATAAAGCGTAAATATCGGGGGTGTAGCACTGGACTGGCCGAAATCGCGCGAGGATGAGGGCGGGCGTACAGTACATGCTCGTTTTCTAGACACATAGTTTTACTTATATACAGTTTTATTTTCATCATTATCTCAGCCGTTGGTAATCTACTACTAACATAGGCCTCCCCGAAAAGGGGGGTTTTGCCAATACTCGACACGCTTGGCAGGCGGGTTGTCGAGCGCAGTTCGATGGTTTTTTGCAGAGGATGCTATTGCTCGTCCTCTGAATCTGTTAACCCTTAGCCGGCTCTTACGGCAACCACGGGTAGAGAGGGTGGAGCACTACCTATTCTAAAGCCGGTAACTCCACGGCACGTTAGATTTGCTATTCAAATTTCAGGTAATATATCGTTTCAGGTAATATATCATGACCTAAATATGTGTAATAATTTTGTACCCGATCCCACCCCTACTCTTTCTATATACACCTTTCCGTCCAAAGACTGGTTGCCTGGAAGAGATCGCTCAAAGCTATACAGCCGCCCAATGTCAACCAATCACTTTTTGGTTAAGTATAGCTTAAATT
This sequence comes from Hemistola chrysoprasaria, assembly GCA_947063395.1. Classification (NCBI taxonomy): domain Eukaryota; kingdom Metazoa; phylum Arthropoda; class Insecta; order Lepidoptera; family Geometridae; genus Hemistola; species Hemistola chrysoprasaria. The sequence continues at coordinate 10,328,442 of OX346728.1, read as the reverse complement.
TTAAGTTATTATGTCGTAGGTACAGTGTAATATTATGTAGAAATGGTTGAAATAAAGAGTAATCTAATCTAATCTAACTGACCTTTATATAGTCCACGCGCGAACTGCTATAACTCAACCCCCTCACATCGGCGGCCGCCGTCACATCGGCGGCGCTAGGTTCGCCCAATCCTACCAATATACGCAACAGACGCTCCGTTTTCGGTACTGGTGCCGGATACCAGATCCACCAACTCACACAATCACAACACCGACCTCGCCGGCGAGGTCGAAGATCTCTCAGATCCTTCAGATCGGTTAGTTTCTCTCCAAATAATCGAACAGATCAAACCATTGATAGGGCCCTAGGACACTCCCCTTCTGGGGTGCCAGGGCAAGTCTGACCCCACGTATTCTGGCGACGGCCCAAGCCTAGGTTCGTACCGACTAGGTGCCCTTGTGCTAGTCGCCCTTTAACTTTGGGTCGAGCGCCTCCTGCGCTCACCACTGCCCGGTAAAGCTGTAGAGGCCATCTGAGGCCAACAGCATAGGTCATTTAAAAAAGAAAAAAAAAAACTGCTGTAATGTGACATCAGCCTTGTTATTTCATGTTATATCTTATATAATAAATAATATTGATTATTTTTAATCAATTTATTTATTTATCATTCCACGTTATAATATTATATTTAAAAATTACATTGAAGATTTTGATTTTGTAGAAATATAATAGATAAATATATATTATGACATTTAAAGGAATACATAACTTTTATGGCAATATACTCTTAATTAAAGCTAAACATTACTAAAATGAAAGAAAAGGAATGATATAATATAGAATACCATTAATTTAACATTCAATTAAGGTGATTGCGAAAGGAAAATATGAAATGTGAAAATAAATAATAAAAAGTATTATATCAGAGATTTGTTTTAATAATATACTGAAAAAATAAACGTTTATAAGTAAACTAGTGTAAACAGCGCGGATTTGCTCGCTCGCAATTACGAAACATGGAAGTTTTATACCAAAACTTTGACATTCTTTTTGGACCACTTAGAATGTGAATTTTCAAAATTTCTTTCTTAGCACACGACCAGACATCTAAAAGAACCTACATTCCAAGTTTCAAGTCTCTAGGATCAGTGGTTTGGGCTCTGTGTTACATGTCAGTCAGTGAGTCATTTAGGATTTTATAATACAAAAAGCGATAAATAAAACCGAATTATATCAAAAATCAAATATAATAGCTCACGGCCGAAGTCACATAGCTCGCGCGCGAACTATAAATAAGTATGCCGTATCTGTCAATACGTAAGTAAGTATGTAAATGATATTAGCTAGGCTTAGCTGTTTTGATAATGGCGGCAAAAGAAGACTACGGGAAATCCGTAACGAAATAACAAAGCCTCATAGAATTTGATTTGTATATGAACAAGAAAATAACTTTAACACTTACATAATATCACATTCATCTTCATCATCATCAGATGGAAGACGTCCACTGCAGAACGTAGGCCTCCCCCATAGAACGCCATAAACCATTCATATGGGGGGATTTTGCAATAAATCACCACGCTTGTGCGGCTTGGTGATCGCAGCAGTTGGAATGCTTGGTGCCGGAGAGTGCTGCTGCCCACTTTCCGAATATGTCCCTCTGCCGGGTCTCACAGCTCAAACGGGATGGGAAAGGGGCAGCCCTATATAGCCGGAAACCACACGGCTACGTATCACATTATGAAACCAATATACGAGTTAGATTTATAACAATAATCACAGATTCTTAGTAACTGTGCCCACTCAGCAACACTCACAACGAAACTGATCAAAATTATACCAAACCATCCCTAACCGTACCAAAAGTCCCGTGTGAAATTCTCAAATAATCTCGATATCAAAAGACTCCGTTAGATTCCATATATATTTTAAAAATTTCAATAAAAAAAGAATAAATTAATTCGACATTTGAACTATAACCGGTCACCGTGAGATGGTCAAAGATCACGCAATAATAAAAGGGTTCTCACAATCAGACATGCGGCCTTCGGTCAGAGAGGGCAAGGATTCTGACCGTTGATCTTGTAAACCAGTTATTAAAATGTGATTCTTAGTAAATCTTGAGAATTTTCGTGTTATTCTAATTTTGTATTGATATAACCTTTGATATGGAAGTTGTTTTGAATTAAAAAGCTGTTCTTAAAAACCTAATTATTATGATTTACAATGAGTTTAAAAATTGCAATATTGACATCATTTGATCAGACAAATTAAATATGTAATGCTAATAAAAAGTGCTCGTTGCAAAAATTATTTTGAAAATACTCCAACGAGTTATTTCAACAAGTCACCGTGTGACTTGTTTTACTGTGCCAGTTTGGGAACTAACCTCATTTAGGCTAATGAAATATTATTTAATTATTAAGTAGTAATTAAGTAGGTAAAGATAATGTCTTACTCTTGGCGGCAACAATTCTGTATATGTGAATGCAATTCGCCCTAAATTTAAAATTTAGTAATTGTTTGTACCAACAAACTGATTATAAAAATTAGATACGTGCAGGTATATTCATAAAACAGTTTTGACATTAAGGACATTAATTGATAATTAATTGATTAAGACATTAATTAATTTTTTTAAGGTTTATTTTTTTAAAGTGTTTATTGGTTAAGAACATGTGAATTTTGCTTATACTGCAAAACATTGCTTGAATTCACATCATGGTGGCTGTAAAGGCGGACCACTTGAGGACATGATGTACGTGTGTGCGTCACTCACACATGTTAACATTAGATCACAATATATTCGTTATATTTGATGTTGAATTTTAGAACATTTGGGTTTAGAAACGGTGTTACTATGAAACTCTAACGGATTCAGGAATAAAGAACCAAACTTAGAAATTATAATAAATTATTTTGATTATAGTGCATTATACAGCATATTGTGTATTTGAAAAATTCATTCAAATATAAAAACAAAATATGCATTTTGCAGTAAGTGGTATTAAATATTCTGCTTTTTATGTCTTTTTCAGGTGTAAATGAGACTTATCCTTTTAGTGTCCTTTATTTTAAGTATATATTTATTATATAGGTAGGTATCTAAATAACTAGGTATACACAACTTACACTAGAGTTAGTGTGCCGACCGACCGACAAGACCGAGTGGTCATGTGCATCCATCATAATTGATTATTATCACCTAAACCGCTGTCTGTATAACGCCATTTTTTTATGACAGATCTGGTATACGTCACTTTTTATTTTTATTGGACGGTTAACGCAAAGCGCGGCATTTGCCCTCGAACTGTCAACTGTCAAAATCAAATGACATGTCCTTAAACCTACGCATAGGTAATAAAATGTTACAATAAATTAATTCCTAAAAAGAAATGGATGAAATGTGTTATGAGGATATGCGAGAAAAGGAGTGAGTGCAGAGATGACGGAGGATAGACTACAATGGCTGAAGAAGACGTGCTGTGTCAACCCAACCTAGCGTGGGATCAACGCGGGAAGATTATGTACTATAAATATTAATAACGAAATCAGCCAAAACAACGAAATAGAGACCGAATTTGTCTAAAACTAATACTGAAAATATCTATACACATAACTAAACTATTCTATGAGACAGTGTTGTGCGTTGGGAAATTGAGTCTTATTTATATAGTATTTTGAATACAATATGCTTGGTGGAAAGCAGTACGTCAAGTTAACGAATCTAATCCCGTGTGAGGACGTAGCGCCCGCGGCGTTACGTTACATTATGTGTGTGGGTGGGTATGTGTGCTGTGTGTGTGCAAGGCGAAGTTAGATCGTCCACACTTTACCGCGGACCTCGATAGGAGAAGTAAAGGTGCAGGGGAAATTGGTTCGAGAGTTTAAAATGAGGTGTTTTGTCATTCATTAAAAATTTCCACAAATGTTAAACACGACATATTTCACATATATTATTATTTTATAATACTAAGCGAAAGCTTCAATGTAGTGTTTAATGTGTGTTTAATGTATTTTTGTTATTTTTATGTCATGTATAAATAACTGAACAGTTTAATATAACAGTGTCTTTTTACTTCTTTAAATAAACGTTCAACTTAAGAGTTAATTAACTTCAAGTTGTTTGCAAGTGCCACTACTGATCATCAAAGTGAAACTGGAGTCTGGGATTGTGTCTTATTAATGGCAAAATAAGCTTAGCCCATATTATCCTATTACTAATAAAACATATCTGTTTTGGGTGTACCTACTATGGGACTACGTCCTGGGAGCACCCCTGACCATCCGAAAAAATGGTGTTGTATTATGTTTAAGTAAATGTTAAGTTCCAGTTTGACCAGAGGCGCCACGCTGGCGAGCTCCTAACATCATTAATCTAACTTTCGTTCTACCCTTTATAATAGTTCGGCCCCCACTGGGCGCAAGAGGCCGGGTGGCGCGGGCGGGGGTGAATTAACATACGAATTCGGACCCGTCCTCTTCTTCTTGGGGGGTGAAATTTAAGTTTCACGCTATATATTGATCCGACGGTTTGGGTAAATGATGCTTTGGGTTTTATGTGTACCATGGTTTTTGGGAATAATATTAATTATTATAACTTTTTGGAATACTATAGGTAAAGCTTAGGTTCATTTTTGTGTAATGACGAGTAGTCAACGGTTCCATCCACTTACGGAAGAATTATAACTTTGTCTAGAAAAAAATAAAACTAATATTTGAATTTATACTCTAAGAGAAAGGGTTACACCAATTATGCTCGAGTCAATTCATATGGGTTAATGTGGACAATCCATATTGTCAGAGTTTCACTTCGCCAAGATTCCTACAAGGCCTCCAACATGATCTAACGACTGCCCCCTACATAACATCTAATAGGAAATAGCCGAGACCTACAGTTTAACGAGTCATTTGAAACACACATATATACATATTAATAAAAATATAATAATAAAATAAAATGTCACGCTGTGGACTTCCTCTAATAATATTAATATACCCCATATTAAAAATGCTTTCGATACGTTTCTTTCTTAAAGTTGTAAATTATCAGAAAATAAATATATAATAATAATTAAACAAAATGTTACGCTTCGGGTGTCTTCTACAGAGTTTACTAAAAACACCTACGATATACCTAATATGTTACGATATGTTTCGTCCTCCATTTACTACTTCGGTGAAAATTCAACTAAATTACTTAAATATTCCAGTAGTTCTAGTATATTATTTTCTGTTTATTGAAACAGAAAATAATCATACATATACATATTTGGTACATATTGATGTACTAAATCAAAATTTGATCAAAATTTGTTCTTAATATGTTACTATTCAAAATATCTAGCGAAATTCAAAGTTTGGTAAGAGAATGAGGATCATGAGGACTACAGCAAACTGGTGAAAGAAAAACGTAAAAACCTGCACAAAGAAAAAATCTCAGAAATATTGAAAGGCACTGAAAACTTGTTTTTTTTTTACTGAAGCTCGCTAAAGTTTCAGTAAAGCTCAGTGAAGCCTCGCTAAAGCTTGCTAAAGTAAAACTACCTCGTATACAATGAGTCTCTTTCGCCCCTTGTGTTACAATCTACTATTTTTTTTTTTTGATAATGAATGACAAGGCGAGCAAATCAGGTGCCTGATGGTAAGCATCATGATTGCCCACATCAGACACAGTGCCACCCAGTGTTTTAAAATTCAAAATTCTGCGCGGCACTGCACTGCGCCTGTCACCCTGAGATATTAGTTGTTGAATCTCATCATGCCCAGTAATTTCGCCGGTAACATTGCCCTTCAGTGCGGAACACAGTAATATTTGCACATTACTGCTTAGCGGATGAATAACTGGCAAAGGTGTGGTACTTCCCCAGGCGGCCCTCTGCTAAAGAGACCTACCGCTATTATATACCCGACAAGCCTCGACGTGTGTTTTAATATAACACAACTTAATCTTACTCGAATATTAGAGATCCTTTGATAAGGGTTCGTAAACGTCAAACGTACTAATTGCAAGCAATAAATATGCATGAGGAGTAGGCATGTAGGCAGAACCCTACGACGTATTAGATAAAACTGATTGGATCGCAGTGGAGAGGAAATGATGCAAAAGGACAGAAGCAATATGGAATCAATTAGTATGCCGCAGAGAATCTCCCGAGTATGTGAGGCAATACATATCTTTGTGTCAACCTATATAATATAGTCTGTAATAGTTAGTGACGACCAGAGCAGAGATCAGCGATGTCTCTCGGTTCATTGCAGATGGATCAGTGAACTGTGACGGTCTGAGATCAAAAGATTCGCATTTTGCCGCCAGCTGGTGCCGCGCCGGTCAGATGGACAACCTCCTTTGTATTTATATCTAAGTTTGTGTTAATTTCTGTATGAAAACTACACCCAATGGTCTATAGTGCTGAAATTTTCAAAATTCATTAAGTCCATCTATACAATCATCAATACATTTTTCAAATGTTAATTTTTCGTAATTGAATTATATCACTTAAATTCCATGATTTATAGTCTTGCCTATAAATAGAAATAATAATAATAATTTAGTTTTATAATATAATCTTAGTCATAATGCGGTAATTTAAAGTTTATCTAGACTTGTATCGACTGCCGATCACAAGTCCCGGGTTCGATCCCCAGATCAGGCAAAGTGTTACTCGTAGATATAGAATTATTCAATTTGGAATTATCTATGACAGCCTGGAGGTTGGAACTGTATCCGGTATATGGCAATAGGCTCGCCCCCTATTATATGAGACCAATAACATACTGGCCTAATGTGTGTGTACCTCCTATGGGACTGAGTCCTGGGTACATATCTGCCTACCCCTTTGGGACAAATGTGATTGTATGTTATGTTTTATATTTAGAATCTTTATTGACAAAAATTAAAAAGTAAACAAAAATATCTACCAAAATCTAGCCAATTATTCAGCTTCGCTAGCACAGTGACTTAGGAAAACTAATTTAGAAAGGATACAGCCGCTAAGCACTTTTCGGGCGCGAAAAAGAGAAAAACGAAGAAAACAAGTTATCCGTGTCATGCTAGTTCTTGTATATCTTATATCTTGGCAGATAAGAGTAATATAATGAGGGCGTCAATGTATTTTTCAACAATAAAAACAATTAAATCAGCACTTATTCATTAAATAAGTTCCGTTTCTACTCTTTTCTGTCGAGCAACGAGGGTATCACTGAAAGTTTATAGAAAAGGCTAGCTAGAAAAGCAGCCGATGAAAAATGTATTTAGATTTCGAAATATGAACTAATTAACAATCTGTAATGTGCATTATACTCACATGTCATTTGTTTTTACAAATTGACAGCAATTTCAAGTGTCTGTCGAGCGTCAAAATGTCACTTTAAAAATTGCTGTCAATTTGTAAAAATAAATGACATCATATGAGTTTAATACCCAATACAGATTTCCAATGAGTTCCTAATGCTTTACTTTAAGCCTATTCTAAAAATGTTAAGTGTCTCCCTTATAACTTATATATCTATTTTCCTTATTTGTTTTTTGCACACAAAATAACAGAACATTCTAAGTTCAACATACAAACTTAGTATAGAATATAGAAAGGGACACAGACCCTTACAAATGACGGAATTAATTCGCGAAAACAAGACAAGCGGTAGGGTTACCCTCCAAGTTGAAAATCCGGGGCTATTCAAGAAATTGCCAGCGTCCGGAGTGAGGGGGGCTTTATCTAGCTGTAAACCCCTTCGACATTACCACCCTACGCCTTTTACAGATTTGCACTACATTCTAAATGTTTTCGATGAATTTTAGGCAAAAATTTGTGACAATTATGATAGATAGATAGATAAATTCTTTATTATTACACCACATAATAAAAAAAACTTAAAACTAAAAAGTAACAATTGGCGGTCTTATCGCTAAAAGAGATCTCTTCCAGACAACCGTGCAGGGTGTACGGTAGAGCGTCCGTATCTTTAGATTGCATTGACTCAGAACTTTGATTTTTTTACAGTAGCAAGGGACCATAAACTTGAGTTGTTGATCAGTTTCAACTTGATACCTCAACACGTTCCCGAGATCTCCAAGAGTCCGGCTTGACAGATGGACAGATAGACAGACGGACAAGGAAGTGATCTTATAAGAGTTCCTTTTTTCTTTTAAGGTCTTTTAAGGACAAGAATGTGTCTTACAGAGAGGAACTGTTGTTTTTCCCCTCCCTAAACCTATCATCAAAACATGTTGTGTGACATGATCAAATCTATCTAACATACGTATACAAATATAATATATAATATATCTAATATACATTCGAAACACGATATATATGACTACTAACCAATCTGAACCTGATGCTGAATCAGGTCAATAATCCCAATATTGATGGAATAAGATAATACCAAAATTCAACTAAATACTTTATATTCCCTGTAAGCGTATGATGTACAACCACCAAATTCCCCCTTCCCTTAGATCCAAGATCGTCCAAATTCCCGCTATAATTGTGATTCCGCATTTATTAGGGATCCTTTCGCGACCCGCTTGCGTTATCTTTACATGTTATATCTTTGTTATACAACGAACACGATATATAATGTTTATGAGAAGGTTATCTTAGCGTTAACAAAGTCTTTGTAATATGTAGACATAAAATAATATGTGGTCTGCCTTTTGTTCTATTATTTTCTGCATATTGTTCAGAGATTGACAATATTTGTATGAAAAAGATATATTGGCTGGCATAATTGTGTGTAGGATTTTCTAATAATAAGGGTAGGTCCATACTGTGAGCCTAGCGCGGTTGCAACGGCGGTTGCTAAATTTACATGAGAAATTCATGAATTCGCCGCTCATGTCTATGATACAGTGACAAAGGCGGGCGCTTAGCTCAGCTCGAGCACCTAGCACGTGTATTTTTCAAACGTTCCTATTCACGCATAATGGTTGTAACTAATACGTGCTAGACCCGTAGACTTTACCTTATATGTATAAAATATAGCTTGATACATGACAGCTGAACAAAATCAAATTAATGGCCATATTTCTGTAAACTCAGTTCTGAGAGGGTATTTGGTAAATAAATTACCTGATATAATGCCATTTATGGGTAACACTGAAAGTTTTTAGAATAGGCCAATAAGAAAAGCAGCCGATGAAAAATGAATTTAAATTTCGAATTAGGAACTCTTTGGAAATCTGTAATGTGTATTAAATTTATATGTAATTTGTTTTTACAAATTGGCAGCAATTTAAAAAGTATCCCACCACGCGGATTGGTGCGGGTTTATATTATACCGCTCGTGAGTGAAATTGTTCTTCCCATATTCATATAGAAGTGACATAATATTAGGCAAATACAAAAATACAATCTCAATGTTATTACAAAGTTAACATTAGGAATTAACCAAAACAAACAAATGAAAGTACACAACAATAATTAAACCAAATTTAACATCCACCCAATATGGCGTCTCAAACAAAACTCACAAGAGCGCGGTCAGCGACCACAGAGTATTCGGCGCGCGAAGTTTAAATCCATAGAGGTTGGTTTCTTGTAAAGCTTTCGTTCAAAGAGTTTCACACGTTCATTCTGTTTCCAACCAATAATTCCTAAGACCTTTTCTACTTATACAAAAATGCGAAGATTGGATGGATATGTCTGTAGAAACTCCAGAGGCACTGATTTAATTGGATTAGACCGTTTGGTGTGATGTGTTTTTTTAAAAGCTTGTAGAAATAAAAAAAGCAATACTTAATATGCATATAATAAACGTTTTAAACAAACCGCGGGGTTACGTGCTCAGTGCCGCGGGGCTTAGCTATAATAAAAGGATGTAGAAGTCGTTGATATCTTTTTAAAGCCAAGTGGTTGATCTACAGTTGCAATCTTTTATATCAACAATATTTTGTGATCAACACAATAAACAAATTAAGTTTCGTGAATATGTACTAACTCCTAGAACAAGAATATTTAAGTTTTTAGTTCCGATTTTTTAGTGTCAAAAACAACATGCACAGTGCATCGCCACAGTGCATTGCATGTAAAGAGGAAATGCTATATATAGCATTTCCTCTTTACATGCAATTTTGCGGGCGGGAGGGCGATGCACTGTGCAAGTTGTTTTTGACACTAAAAAATCGGAACTAAAAACTAAATATTAGTTCTAGGAATTTGCAATGGAGTTCCGAAAAGTAACGCTAAATTCAATAAATTATCTTAATATGTACTAATTCTAACATTATTATGAATTAGAGAATAATATGAATTATTCAAAATCGCCACCGGCCGCCCAAAAATTATATTATTAGTTTGTGAGGATGGATGGAAGTTTGTTAATCTTTCACGCAAAAACTATTATGTGAAATTTCAGTATGTAGGTAGCTTAGACTCCGGAATAACACATAGGGTTTTTTTTTTCGATATTCCCAAAGGAACTATACCTACGCGGAAAAAACCGCGGGGCACACCTAGTCATTCATAAAGCATTCATTCCTTTTAATTAAATCTTGTAAACCAAAATCTACAAATACGAAACTTAACCACTACTCGACCATATCCGAAATTAACAAATTCCCTTTATAGCGTTGAATACGAAACAATATGGCGATATACTTGCTCGGGGTATGTCAAATCGACTTAAAATTATAATTAACGTGCACTGAAATATTCACCCTATGGCTTTTGAAATAAAGTTGTTTTTCGTTATCGATGTAAAGGTTTTTGAGAAGATTAGGACAAAGTAACACGTATTAGGGAGCTAATGAATACCACAAGTCAGCGAACGTTCGTATGGAATAGAAATGAGGGTCGTGTGATGTATGTACCTAGTTTTGGGACAATTTGAAACGGAATAAATGACTTTGAAGGTTTTTGACAGTATATTATTATAATGTTTAAAACACTGCCTTGGTGGCTTAGTGGGCGCATGCTCGACTCATGAGGTCCCGGGTTCGGTTTCCAGGTCAGTCAAAGTGTTAAATATATGATTTTTCCATCAGGAATTAACTCAATAACTGCATGAAGTCTGGAACTGTGCCTGGTAGATGGCAATAGGCTCGCCCCCTATTACATGTGACTAATAACATACTGGCGATATGTGGGTGCACCTACTATCGAACTGAGTCTTATTAGATACATCTCTGCCTACCCCTTAGGGAGAAAAGCGTGATTGTATGTTATGTTATGTTTAAAACATAGATAAAGATACATTTATTGCCAGCATAGGAAAAAAAAACAAATTAAAACAGATCACAAAAAAATAAATAAAGTTACATTACTACTAGCAATTGGGATATGCTCAGCTTTGTGCTGCACAAGGTCACTGACTCTGTGCAGCGCTGGTTAACATAGGTAACTTATAACCAAATACGTTATTATATAATGCAAAGGCTTGATGATCGCAGTAGTTGGAATACTTGGTGCCGGAGAGCGCTGCTGCCCACTCTCCGAATATGTCCCTCTGCCGGGTATCTCACGGCTCCCATGAGATTAAAATCGGGTGCCTTAATTATATAGCCGGGAACCACAAGGCCTTATAAGTCGTTCTAGACTGTACGAAAAGATAATGCAATTCAACAAGCTAAAATAAGTGGAATCAATAGTTACATTCGTCATCTTGCTCGCTTGGAAAGGTGGGAAATGACCACACGGCACGGATGGTGCCGAATGGCACGAATGGCGCGATGTCGGAATGGCGAGCCAGGCATGCGGAGACATGCAGGGCTGCCACCCGGTGCTATGTTACGCAAAACATTCAATTAATTTTGAACGTTGTCGTGTTAATTTTGAGCATTGTCGCTGAGATTACAATGTCAAGATATTGTAGGAAGTTAGGTAGAGCAAAATAGGCTTAAATAAGCATTTTACGTTGATAGTATTATATGATATTGTGTCGAGAAGTTAGTGTTTGTTTATGCCATAGGTGGCATACAAAGCAGACGGGCCGTCTGATGGTGAGCGGTTACCGCCGCCTATGGATACCTATTACTAGCAACACCAGGAGTATTGTCAGTACGTTGCCGACCCTTCAAGACTCTATTCAATCTCTTTTTGAACAGCCCTATATTGTAGCTCAACAGAAAGACCGCAGCAGGAAGATCATGGATCATGGGATTTGGGGAAAATCTTAGATTTTTTAAATTAAAACACAACATATCAACTAGTTATTCAGTCATGTTTTTTTATTCCAAAAATTATACTTAAATATAATAAAGCACTTTTCATAATGGATTAAGTATTGCGCGGAAAACTGCAAGAGTTTAAGAAAATGTTTTGAGAGTTGAATTTTTGTTATGATAGTGAGTGACAAGACGAGCAAATCAGATGCCTGATGCTAAGCATAATGATTTCCCATATCAGACACAGTGCCACCCCCAGTGTTTTAATATTCAAAATTCTGCGTAGCACTGCACTGCGACTTTCACCTCGAGATATTAGTTGATGAAACTCGTCATGCCCAGTAATTTCGATGGTAACTTTGCAGTTTAGACCGGAACACAGTAATGTTTGCACATTACTGCTTGGCGGATGAAGGTACTTCAAAGCAAAGATGAGGTACTTCCCCAGGCGGCCAACTGCAAAAGAGGCCTACCACTACAAAAATACCTACTAAATTATTATGTTCTCGTAGCTTTACGTATTTCAGAATTACGTATTTCAGCATTACGTTCTAGAAAGACCTATAGTTGTTGGTTAACCTGTCAAAAGCAAAGACCTTGTGTGGTATAAGGTCTTTGGTCAAAAGTCGTTGGCACAATTTAAAGATGTGTAAATCAAAATTATACAAAACAGCATTATTAAATCTGCACGTGGCAGCCCTAGTACAGGCAAATATCTCGCGAGCCTTCTGTAATTGAAAACATAGTGTGGCCGACAGTTTTAATGGCCCTCACCTAATGCTGCACATTGTACGTTGCGTTAGACGTTTGTGAATATTGCTCTCTTCCCTTGGTACCTAGCGGTATTCATTTGTTTTACTCTACTGCAGTTAAGACGAAAAGGGAGGGTTAGTTTTTGAGTATCTTAAAATATTCCTCGCCTCTCTGTTCGGTACGATTTCGTGATTAGGTAAAAAGTTTTATTGGATTTTACCATAAATAACGTATTTTCTTAGTAACAGAGTAGATGGCAATAGGCTCGCCCCATACTAAATGGGACTTAAAAACATAAGGCTGGTTGCCTGGAAGAGATCGCTTAAAGCGATAAGGTCGCCCATCGTTGATCAATAAGAATAATTAAATTTTTAAGTTGATTGTATTCGGTGTACCTTGGTCATAATAAAGAGTATTCTATTCTATTCTAGTCTAACTGCAGAAATGTGGGTGTACCTACTATGGGACTGGGTCCTGGGTACACCTACTATAGGACTGGATCCTATAGTATCATGATGCTTACCATCACGCACCTGATTTGCTCGTCTTGTTACTCACTATCATAAAAAAAAAAAAAAAAAAGTTCTTTGAGGCAACCCTATTTGCTATATTTTATATTTGTGCCTCCTGAGTATAACGATGTAACTAAGAAATCGATAAATTTCACGACAAAAAGAAACCCGTTTATATATATTAAATCATACATTGTATCAGTGTTAGTATTTAATGTTCTAAAATTGTTATGTCAAAAATTTAACATGAACGGTTACGCTACACTCCTAAACAACTAACACTGATACAAAGCTATATAGAACATAATTTAAACAATATAATACAAGCGTTCAAAAGCGTAACAAACTCGCAACTTTGCGGGCCTGCTTAGGTAATTGTTCAACCTACCGTGAGCGCTTTTTGCCGCAACATTACGCCAACTTTAGAAAGTTGCGAGTTTATTTGAAAGTTGGCAGCACTGGCAGCGCTGGCAGGCTGGCGGAACTGCTACGGCGGAACCAGAACTTTCTAGACTACATAGAGCCCACAAAGGTAGCGTATCAGCGAATCAACACTATCTGCTTTGAATGCAAATGAGTTGGAAAACTCGGCTGGTGTAAGAAAACTCAGGTTGCCTCTAGAACGACGCTAAAATGCTGCTATCATTACCCACTGCATAAACTCGCCTATTGAGATTAAGATGTGGAAGTGGTAAGGCAGCATTACATACATACATACATACATACATTCACGCCTTTTTTCCCGAAGGGGTAGGCAGAGGTGTACCCCGGACTCAGTCCCACAGTAGATACACCCACATTTCGCCAGTATGTTATTGGTCCCATGTAATAGGGGGCGAGCCTATTGCCATCTACCGGGCACAGTTCCAGACTCCAGGCAGTTGAGATAATTCCTAATGGAAAAATCCAATATTTAACACTGCCTGACCTGGGGATCGAACCCGGGACCTCTTGATTGACAGCCGAGCATGCGCCCTCTACGTCACCGAGGCAGTCAGCAGCATTAGGCTATATTAATAATACTGCTGCTATCTTTGAATGCTGCAATGTGAAAAGATACCAAATTTATTGGTCAGACCAGTGAAATTTACCTATATCCCTAATGAAAAAGAAAACAGCTGATCCTTCAAAACTAAAGATTATTTCTTGAAACATACTAAGAACCGCGTGGGTCCCAGCTATATATTAGGGCTACCTCTTTCTCATCCCGTGGGAGTCGTGAGACCCAATAGAGACACATATTCGGAGAGTGGGCAGCAGCGCTCTCCGGCACCAAGTATTCCAACTGCTGCGATCACCAAGCCGCACAACAAGCGTGGCGTACTCGGCAAAATCCCTCATATGAATAGTTTATAGCGCTCTATGTCAAAATGGGGGTGGATGTTCAGATACTAATCAGAACACTCTCGATAAAGTGACCTTTCCAATAAAAATTAAATCAAATCTCCGTTCATCCATATGGACGCTACAAAGTTACTACTAGTTACACACACTCACACAAATCTCGCACTTATCTGCTTTTGATCTATTGTAAGTGTTGAAAATTGAATAGAACAAGAAAAAATATATTAATGATTTGTTAAAAAGCGCAATCTTAACACCATCTAGGACCGCTGAAGGTGGTGAGGCGAGAGGTGAGGGGAGCGAGGGAAGTTCCCGCGATAGTTCTACTTCACCTAATGGGTACCGCCCACGTATTCTGCTTCACAGTGAGTACGGAAACTATAGGTATTAGAATGTACCTACTGATTATAGTAAATGTAGTTAAAACAATATTATAGAATATCATCTTCAAGGAACTAGCTACAAGGATTTCATAACGAAACACAGAGAGAACGAAGGAGAAAAAAGGAAGTGACTTGAACACCATTTTTGCGCTCGACTTGGACTTTATTGTCATAGAATAAAATTAGGAAAAAGATAGTTTCGGAGGCCCTTTGATTTTAGTTTTTGTACCTAAACATATTCAGGTATGTTAATGGTGTCTCTTTTATGCTGTACTTAAAATTAAGTAGTTTTAGTTATTTTAATCTTTTCATGTTTTCCGAAGTTCAAACTCCACTCCACCCAATTTCAAACGATACTTCTTAGATTTCCTGGCTGTAGTCTTTAAAATAAAACAGAGCTTATAGTGATATAAACATTGAAAAGAAAAGGGGAGATAAGGTACTGGCTTCTCGAAAATGGCAAGCGCAAATTAGGTCCCATTAGGTCCACATACGTCAGTAAAGTAAGGTCATAAGAGCGGATAATATTGTCTCGGTCGCACTTCGGTCTTAGATACGTCTGTCTATCTTTGTTGTTCATTATATGTCACGGTACAAACTTCACACTGAGAAAATTGCACGTGCCATTTGTTGGCGCTGGGAGAACGTACCCTATCTCCCCTCTTCTTTATATCAATGGATATAAAACAAGTTTTATTAGATGCGCTCACTACAGACCACTCCAGGCTATCTCAGAAAGTAATATATAAAGTTGAAGCTAGAACTATCCAACTTTATCGACACTGGACGATACTAACTGCATTATTTATGATTCCTATGTATAGGCGGTTACCGCCGCCTATGGATACCTACTAGCAACACCAGGAGTATTGTCAGTACGTTGCCGACCCTTCAAGACTCTATTCAATCTCTTTTTGAACAGCCCTATATTGTAGCTCAACAGAAAGACCGCAGCAGGAAGATCATGGATCATGGGATTTGGGGAAAATCTTAGATTTTTTAAATTAAAACACAACATATCAACTAGTTATTCAGTCATGTTTTTTTATTCCAAAAATTATACTTAAATATAATAAAGCACTTTTCATAATGGATTAAGTATTGCGCGGAAAACTGCAAGAGTTTAAGAAAATGTTTTGAGAGTTGAATTTTTTTTATGATAGTGAGTGACAAGACGAGCAAATCAGGTGCCTGATGCTAAGCATAATGATTTCCCATATCAGACACAGTGCCACCCCCAGTGTTTTAATATTCAAAATTCTGCGTAGCACTGCACTGCGACTGTCACCTCGAGATATTAGTTGATGAAACTCGTCATGCCCAGTAACTTTGCAGTTTAGACCGGAACACAGTAATGTTTGCACATTACTGCTTGGCGGATGAAGGTACTTCAAAGCAAAGATGAGGTACTTCCCCAGGCGGCCAACTGCAAAAGAGGCCTACCACTACAAAAATACCTACTAAATTATTATGTTCTCGTAGCTTTACGTATTTCAGAATTACGTATTTCAGCATTACGTTCTAGAAAGACCTATAGTTGTTGGTTAACCTGTCAAAAGCAAAGACCTTGTGTGGTATAAGGTCTTTGGTCAAAAGTCGTTCGCACAATTTAAAGATGTGTAAATCAAAATTATACAAAACAGCATTATTAAATCTGCACGTGGCAGCCCTAGTACAGGCAAATATCTCGCGAGCCTTCTGTAATTGAAAACATAGTGTGGCCGACAGTTTTAATGGCCCTCACCTAATGCTGCACATTGTACGTTGCGTTAGACGTTTGTGAATATTGCTCTCTTCCCTTGGTACCTAGCGGTATTCATTTGTTTTACTTTACTGCAGTTAAGACGAAAAGGGAGGGTTAGTTTTTGAGTATCTTAAAATATTCCTCGCCTCTCTGTTCGGTACGATTTCGTGATTAGGTAAAAAGTTTTATTGGATTTTACCATAAATAACGTATTTTCTTAGTAACAGAGTAGAGAGCAATAGGCTCGCCCCATATTAAATGGGACTTAAAAACATAAGGCTGGTTGCCTGGAAGAGATCGCTTAAAGCGATAAGGCCGCCCATTGTTGATCAATAAGAATAATTAAATTTTTAAGTTGATTGTATTCGGTGTACCTTGGTCATAATAAAGAGTATTCTATTCTATTCTAGTCTAACTGCAGAAATGTGGGTGTACCTACTATGGGACTGGGTCCTGGGTACTCCTACTATAGGACTGGATCCTGGGTACACCTCTGCCTATATTCGAAAACTGTCTAAAGTGCACTGACTAGGTGTCCGATTTTGATGAACGAGATGCCCATCGATTCGTTATTATAGCATATGCTAGTGGCATTCGTATAGGTGCGTATTACAGTTTTTTACTTACAAAAGAGTGTTCTGAAAATGACTACTCATGCAAATGTAGTCATTTTGTAGTGGTAGGCCTCTTTAGCAGGGGGGCGCTTGGGGAAGTACCACACCTTTGCCAGTTATTCATCCGCCAAGCAATAATGTGCGAACATTACTGTGTTCCGGTATGAAGGGCAATGTTACCAGCGTAATTACTGGGCATGATGAGATTCAACAACTCCTATCTCAGGGTGACAGGCGCAGAGCAGTGCCGCACAGAATTTTAAATTTTAAAACACTGGGTGGCACTGTCTCTTATATAGGCGATCATGATGCTTACCATCACGCACCTGATTTGCTCGTCTTGTTACTCACTATCATAAAAAAAAAAAAAAAAAATTCTTTGAGGCAACCCTATTTGCTATATTTTATATTTGTGCCTCCTGAGTATAACGATGTAACTAAGAAATCGATAAATTTCACGACAAAAAGAAACCCGTTTATATATATTAAATCATGCATTGTATCAGTGTTAGTATTTAATGTTCTAAAATTGTTATGTCAAAAATTTAACATGAACGGTTACGCTACACTCCTAAACAACTAACACTGATACAAAACTATATAGAACATAATTTAAACAATATAATACAAGCGTTCAAAAGCGTAACAAACTCGCAACTTTGCGGGCCTGCTTAGGTAATTGTTCAACCTACCGTGAGCGCTTTTTGCCGCAACATTACGCCAACTTTAGAAAGTTGCGAGTTTATTTGAAAGTTGGCAGCACTGGCAGCGCTGGCAGGCTGGCGGAACTGCTACGGCGGAACCAGAACTTTCTAGACTACATAGAGCCCACAAAGGTAGCGTATCAGCGAATCAACACTATCTGCTTTGAATGCAAATGAGTTGGAAAACTCGGCTGGTGTAAGAAAACTCAGGTTGCCTCTAGAACGACGCTAAAATGCTGCTATCATTACCCACTGCATAAACTCGCCTATTGAGATTAAGATGTGGAAGTGGTAAGGCAGCATTAGGCTATATTAACAATACTGCTGCTGTCTTTGAATGCTGCAATGTGAAAAGATACCAAACTAATTGGTCAGACCAGTGAAATTTACCTATATCCCTAATGAAAAAGAAAACAGCTGATCCTTCAAAACTAAAGATTATTTCTTGAAACATACTAAGAACCGCGTGGGTCCCAGCTATATATTAGGGCTACCTCTTTCTCATCCCGTGGGAGTCGTGAGACCTTATAGAGATACATATTCGGAGAGTGGGCAGCAGCGCTCTCCGGTACCAATTATTCCAACTACTGCGATCACCAAGCTGCGCAACAAGAGTGGCGATCTCGGCAAAATCCCCCCATATGAATAGGAGTAGTTAATGGCGTTCTATGTAAAAATGGGGGTGGATGTTCAGATACTAATAAGAACACTCTCGATAAAGTCACCTTTCCAATAAAAATTAAATGTAATCTCCGTTCATCCATCTGGACGCTACAAAGTTACTACTAGTTACACATACTCACACAAATCTTTTTTTTTATGTTAGCGAGTCACAAGACGAGCAAATTAGGTGCCTGATGGTAAGCATCATGATTGCCCATAACAGACACAGTGTCACCCAGTGTTTAAAATTCAAAATTCTGCGCGGCACTGCACTGCGCCTTTTACCCTGAGATATGAGTTGTTGAATCTCATCATGCCCAGTAATTTCGCTGGTAACATTGCCCTTCAGTCCGGAATACAGTAATGTTTACACATTACTGCTTGGCGGCTCACACTTATCTGATTTTGATCTATTGTAAGTGTTGAAAATTGAATAGAACAAGAAAAAATATTATAATGATTTGTTAAAAAGCGCAATCTTAACACCATCTAGGACCGCTGAAGGTGGTGAGGCGAGAGGTGAGGGGAGCGAGGGAAGTTCCCGCGATAGTTCTACTTCACCTAATGGGTACCGCCCACGTATTCTGCTTCACAGTGAGTACGGAAACTATAGGTATTAGAATGTACCTACTGATTATAGTAAATGTAGTTAAAACAATATTATAGAATATCATCTTCAAGGAACAGCTACAAGGATTTCATAACGAAACACAGAGAGAACGAAGGAGAAAAAAGGAAGTGACTTGAACACCATTTCTGCGCTCGACTTGGACTTTATTGTCATAGAATAAAATTAGGAAAAAGATAGTTTCGGAGGCCCTTTGATTTTAGTTTTTGTACCTAAACATATTTAGGTATGTTAATGGTGTCTCTTTTATCCTGTACTTAAAATTAAGTAGTTTTAGTTATTTTAATCTTTTCATGTTTTCCGAAGTTCAAACTCCACTCCACCCAATTTCAAACGATACTTCTTAGATTTCCTGGCTGTAGTCTTTAAAATAAAACAGAGCTTATAGTGATATAAACATTGAAAAGAAAAGGGGAGATAAGGTACTGGCTTCTCGAAAATGGCAAGCTCAAATTAGGTCCCATTAGGTCCACATACGTCAGAAAAGTAAGGTCATAAGAGCGGATAATATTGTCTCGGTCGCACTTCGGTCTTAAGTACGTCTGTCTATCTTTGTTGTTCATTATATGTCACTGTACAAACTTCACACTGAGAAAATTGCACGTGCCATTTGTTGGCGCTGGGAGAACGTACCCTATCTCCCCTCTTCTTTATATCAATGGATATAAAACAAGTTTTATTAGATGCGCTCACTACAGACCACTCCAGGCTATCTCAGAAAGTAATATATAAAGTTGAAGCTAGAACTATCCAACTTTATCGCCACTGGACGATACTAACTGCATTATTTATGATTCCTATGTTATTATGACTTATTTTACATACCTTATATCTACTTACATAATATTATTTATCGCGAATTCAGTAGAGTATAATCCGCGCGCAATATATGTGAAATCGGCCTGGTGTAATTTTGTTTCATATTATCATAACATATATACATACATTCACGCCTTTTTCCCGAAGGGGTAGGCAGAGGTGTACCCAGGACTCAGTCCCATAGTAGATACACCCACATTTCGCCAGTATGTTATTGGTCCCATGTAATAGGGGGCGAGCCTATTGCCATCTAACGGGCACAGTTCCAGACTCCAGGCAGTTATTGAGATAATTCCTAATGGAAAAATCCAATATTTATCACTTTGCCTGACCTGAGGATCGAACCCGGGACCTCTTGATTGGCAGTCGAGCATGCGCCCTCTACGCCACCGAGGCAGTTCATATTATCGTCTAATTATATTTTATTTTTGACGCTAATTGGTTTTATTAGGATAAGGATTAGGATTATTCGTTACGGACGTAGTAGTGTGTAACCGCTCTTACCAAATTAGGTACAAATTATATTTTCATTGTTTTTATTTAATTCCTACTTCTTTTTATGTACAATTTTACCATCCGAATTAAAAAAGTATATCCGTAACAAAGCTTACTCTGACTTAAAAAACACAGGAACTTTTGTGTTCGCTTAGCAAGGACCCCATGCATAGTAAAGATTCGAACCCTTCATCTTAATTCGGTGTCATTGACCCCTGGCCCTACGATTAATGTCCAAGGGTCTAACAGAGAAATTAAGATGACCCCTCCGCCATCTGCGAACCCTTCCTCTTCCTATGCCGGGGCGTTTTGCAAATGGGCGAAAGTTTCATTGTTATTTCAAGTTAAGGGTGTATCCTGCAAATGTTCTGCAAGACTGGGGTGGGTTTAACGATTGTTATTAGGAGGGATATTTTCAATTTCTCCTACCCTTGGGCTGTTGGGTCCTTGGGGTATATTACTACGCTAATATTTCGGGTGATGGCGACGAAACTTTACTCAATACTCCATCATTTATTTGCATCCTTAGTCGCACGATGTCTTAAATAATAGATACTTAAGGTACTATTTACCCTGTTGAGCATATGCAATAATTACGTCAAACTCAAACTCAAACTCAAACAGATATATTCAAATAGGTCATAATCTGACACTTTTGTATGTCAATGAAGATAAACAGTACTGAGTCTACCGTGCGTTCGGAAAGATACCTCTACAAGAAGAACGCACAAGAAACTTGTAGGGCTTAATTTTTTCAACAGATAGTTTCATAATATTTATTTTGGTTTGCTTACATTCGTTTTCTTTGAAGGTGCCGCGAGGCGACTATGCAGAAGTTTCCAGGCATCTTTGTCCTCTATGTACTGGTTGACTTTATAATAAGCCATCTTAGTAAAGTAGATTTTATATAGGTTTTGAATTTACCCTCTGAGAGCCCAGTTATCTCTTTTGGGATTTTATTTTAGAAACGTACACTATTTCCTAAGAATGTCTTTTTATTTGTTTTAGATAATCTAAAGCTAGGTACAGCTATTTTGTCTTTATTCCTAGTATTAAAATTATGAAGGTCACTATTTAATTTTAATTTATGTAAATTTTTACGCACATACATGATGTTCTCATAAATGTATAAGGATGGTAGGGTCAGTATGTTTATTTCTTTAAATAATTCCCGCCAGCATCTTGGGTACGCTTCCATCTGACAGTGGATTAGTGCACTTTGATTTTCTATAGGCTGACATGTCGGCCTGTGAATTTTCGAAGTGTTCTATGTAGTGTATTTAGTTAGGGTAGATAGTAAGTAGGTAGCTCTATTGTTTAGTCATTTTACAATAAAGGCACTCTGCCTTCTTAAATAAATATAAGATTGAAATTAATAGCTAACATCAAATTAAAATTAAAAGGGACTGTTAGAGAGGAGATATATATTGGCCTTGGCGTCTTTGGTAGACGATTAAAACATTATGTCTGTATACAGCCTAATGATCTCCACAGACAATGTGTTGCTTGGGACGACTAAAGGAAACGTAGGTTTTCCCAGAGCCTACACTACCCTCTCGACCTAACTGGCTGAACCCGCTGGATTGATATGTCGATACGTGCGGAGCCAGTATGGTTGCAGGAGACTGCCACTTATTTCAGGTTTGTACCCTACTCGTGCCTTACGTAGTCTCCATTCCGGGTTAGTTCGAGTTTTCCTTCTCTAAGAGGAGATATAGGAGTACTAAAAAGGGTATATTTGAAAAATTATGCATTGAGCTCGCTTGTATTAATGCAAAATTAAGCAACCTAGAAGTCGCACGCTTATAAAATCATTCAGACTTTCGCCCATCTAAAATAAAACAACTCCGATTGGAGCATCACATCAGTGAATGAGATGTACGCAAACTGTTACGGTACAATTTAATTACTGCCGCTTTCACACCATTAAGCGAGCTTTCAGACGAGCGACGCCGATATGTCGTGTTTTCTACTGTTCTTTTTCTTACGAATTAGCGCCCGTTAACGTTACGCCGACGTTCGTCTGAAAGCTCGCTTACTGTCTTGTATCGTTCCGAGACAGTTTTAGGATAGTTGGTAGAATATGCTACTCTAGCATTAAGTTAGTCCTAGCGTTGTACTGAAATATAAAAAGAAATCCCAATCCACCAAAAACCAACAACCTCTGCATTACCAACATTTGACGTTACTCGAATAATTTCAAATAGTGCAGCTGATTACTAACTCCAAGGCAAGCAATTAAAACTTCTTTGTGTGGTCCCTCCCAGGGTGGTGAAGGGAGGTGAGTTTGGGGAGGGAGGGTAGGTCACTTGACTCAGCATAATTGGAAAACTTTCCCTGCGGACGGCCAGCGGCTGTGATAAAGGTTACTTGTGTCGTTTGAATGACGTGTCTACGCTTTGTTAGTTCTTTGAGGTTTTGAGGGTAGTTGGCGAGCGTTCGGTTACAATGGCTATTTAAGAATAATTCGCCATATATAATATAACTTGTAGATGTATCTTATTATATATATCTCAATGAATGAATTAATTAATGAAATGTTTATTCATGCTCAAATATAACGAAACCACAAATATAAAAAATAAAAAGAGACATCTGCACGAAACGGTCGCAACTCAGCATGTTGCCGGCTTTTCATCCGACGCTGGTCTTCCGTTGTGGCCGCTTTGGTGACTTCACTGACAATAAAATAAAATTACAAATTATATAATATGATATAACTTAAAAAAATTAAAAATACTAAAGCTAAATAATATCTATAACAAAGTGGGCGTGAGATATTACAGTACCTAAATGTGACCTAAACATATATATCTGGCCAAAAGCTTGCCTCTAAGGCGAATCTGCGGATTGTCGACAAATAAGCGCTTATTTATCTGTTATTTCGATGATTGTAAGTTTTATTGGTCTCAATACTATTCTATGTAAAAAACTTGCTGAGGACAAAGTAAAGTGGAGGAAATAATTAATAATTATTTATACTAGGTGCGCCCCGCGGTTTCACCCGTGTAGACATCGTTCCCGTGGGAATATCGAAAAAAAAAAACCCCATGTATTATTCCAGGGTCTAATCTACCTAAGTACATACCGAATTTTAGCCCAATTGGTTCAAGTGTCTCAATCCGAATAGCGTCATTAAATGTTGGAAATATGCTCTGATTTCAAATGATTTACTTAACTATTATGTTTGTATGTAGAATTCTCCTCACTACCTCCTTAATGTTTAATTACCAACTTTCTGTCTACGAAGTGAAAGTTTGTATAATAAATAGTGCCCTTTAGAATTGATTGTTTGGGTCCCTGGTGAAGGTCTAATTGCATTGCAGAGGGTCAGAAACTAATTTTAGTTATAAAAGCAAACAACCCCTTACAATGAGCTTTCCTATTACATGCATGGACCTTTTCAAAATGAAAACACGACACTTGGCTCTCGAAATAAGAGGGAAGATGTAATAACTCACTGTGATAAAGTATTATATCGGTGTATGAAAATAGTGAACTAATAGTCTAGCAAACGGGTAAAGCTAGAACTACATCTGGCACACGTGTGCCACGTACGCCGGTCTGGGCGCGTCGGAGCCCATACATTTTGTATGGCGACTAGCAGTTTAGAGCTACATTACATACACGCCTAATGCGTGTGCCAGATGTAGCTCTAAACAGCTAGTCGCCATACAAATATGTATGGGCTCCGACGCGCCTAGATCCGGCGTACGTGGCACACGTATGCTAGATGTAGTTCTAGCTTAAGCGTTGAAAAACTATATTATTAAGGCGCTGTCCAAAGCTAATTCGCCCTCTCGCTCACACGTACCCACATTTTGGAAAATCTAAAAAATACAACATGTAATTATGTAAAATAAAGACAACTAATTTCTATAAAATAACATTACAAAGATTCAGTAAAAATTCAATTTAATCCAAACAAGTTTTCAGTGCCTTTTTATTTTTCTTAGAATTTTTCTTTGTGCAGGTTTTTATACATGAAATCTCGTTTGGATAAAATAAGATTTTTTATTGAATCTTTGTATTGTTATTTTGTAGAACCTAGTTCTTCAAAACTGTGGGTACGGGTGAGCGAGAGGGCGAATTAGCTTTGAACAGCGCCGTATCATTATCGTTTAGATAGTAGGTATATAAGTATTTTCTTAAAAGCATTGACACAATCCCATATGAAAAATTTACCAAATCAATGTTTTGTATTCCCCTGTTTCCTCCGAATATGGTTGGCCTATTTTATAAATTTATATCCTGATATTTTGAAGATGAATAAAACCACAAATTTATCTTTTTTTTTTATAAACTTCATTTATCTGCGATATTGAAAATCTTCTGTGTACTTTAAAAATATATTTTCTACGAAACTCTACCATACGAGTACCTTAGTCATATCATGTATCACAATAGGTACCTAAAGATAAGACCTATCTTCAACACTACAATAACCATTGTTAATCTAATATACAATACCGCCTGATAGGAGTGGCAGTCATACATTAAAAGCAACTTTAGACGATGCCATCGAAAACGTACTTGGAGATCGGTGGCAGCACTACACCACATGAATACAATAACTACATAATGCAAAGAAAAGCGTTTTAGTTCAAAATTCGTCCACGCAGGTTCTCGTTTACGACAGGCGATGTTCTCTTAAGACAATAGTGGTCCAATGGTCGCGTAGCGCACAAAGGACATGAAATGAATGGCAATTATTGTAATTAAAATACGTGGTTTGTCTCGATAGTGACGTCTCTTTCTGTTACTAAAGACTATTATGAAACAGCAGATATACATGTTACTTAGTAGATTTTCTTGGTTTTTGGTAAGACTGTAAAGTTGAAGGCATTTCAGGAAAAGATCTTTTTACCCAGCTTCCTGACAAAAGCAGCCAAAATGTGTTGAAGCGTAAAGGGCCGTAAAAGATTTGGAGACACGCACAAATTCATAGATTTTTCGGCTTCACTCTTTAGATTTATAAGCTAGTAAATAAAATGGTCAAATACGAATAGGACTCGCATATAAAGGGTTCCTATCCATCATGTACCTATTACCTATCTATTTATAGGTGTCAGCTTTCCTCGCCTACCAAATAAAATTATTTCTTTACTATTAATCTTAATTAGTATAAGAATTTTCCTGTGCAAAGTAAAAGTCAATGACAGTTTATTAAACACATTGGTTGTATAGAGAGCAACTTTAATTATGAACTTTATTTACATTATTTGTTGTCATAGCGGCAAATATATATACATTATATATAGGTATTGTGAAACCTACATACAAGTCTAGCTATTACGGTTTATGAAATAGAGCCCTGTGACAGAAGGATGGACGGACGGACGGCAGAGGCTTAGTTATTTTTTTTTTATGATTGTGAGTAACAAGACGAGAAAATCAGGT
This sequence comes from Hemistola chrysoprasaria, assembly GCA_947063395.1. NCBI lineage: Eukaryota > Metazoa > Arthropoda > Insecta > Lepidoptera > Geometridae > Hemistola > Hemistola chrysoprasaria. The sequence continues at coordinate 10,302,297 of OX346728.1, read as the reverse complement.
GCCTGATGGTAAGCATCATGATTGCCCATATCACAGTGCTACCCAGTGTTTTAAAATTCAAAATTCTTCACAGCACTGCACTGCGCTTGTCACCCCTCAGGGTCAACAACTAATATCTCAATATTAGTTGTTGAATCTCGTCATGCTAGTAATTTCGCTGGTAACATTGCCATTCAGACCGGAACACAGTAATGTTTGCTGCTTGGCGGATGAATAACTGGCAAAGGTGTGGTACTTCTTGCGGCCCCCTGTAAAAGAGGCCTACCACTACAATTAGTAATAGAGTTCCTACGTACGGAACCCTAAAAACTGTAATTATTACCTATACAATACACTTCTTAGAAATTCTTTGGTTTGACAATAAAAGCTGAATAAATCCTTTCCATAATCCATTTTTATAATATTTATAATAATAATTTATGGTTAAAAATATATATGTATATATTTTTAACCATAAATTTATCTAGTCGTCTTTGATTTTCACATAAGTGATTCCCTGAGAACTATAAATAAATAATCGTCGTGGAAACCCAACATAGGTAAACAACCCAAGGCACAAAATGTAAATGATATTGTTCCGTATTTCTTCGACCATAAACTACAAAATTACATTATATTTACCTTGGACAAACAGAGAACGAAGTAAAATAGCGTAATAACACATTATTTACACATACCTTCTGTATAACTTGTTTGTGTTTTTGGAAATTTTCCCGTCGGAGTAAGCTCACAATCACTTAGTAAATAAGTACACTTTTTTTTTCATTTCTCATACGTTCTGCAGAAATTACAATCACGAGCGCTGTGCATAAAAACGGCGCACGTGTCAAACCGTCGCGTCGAGATAAGTTAGTTATTACTACTTCCTCAATAACTCAATCGTAACATTTTATACGACTTTTACAAAATATTATGAAGATCGTTTTAGTCCTCGTAATATTATGACAGAATATTTTTTAATACCAAGGATCATAACCGCTTTTTATTGGTACACAATGAAGAAGAAATCTTGGAAAACCCATGTACCTATTAGATAACAAATAGTGTTAAAATTGGAGACAACCGTGCTATTATATATGTACCTATTTACCAAACCATGCCTTACCATGCTTAACCATGTCTTGCGTCGATCTGCCGAGTATGTATGGAACAGGTGCCTAGTTACCAGTACCTTATTGTCACTAGAGCAAGACCTCGCCGTAGGCCAATGCGACGCTGGCTCGTCGTCGTCAGAGACGACATGAGCGCCAATGAACTCTCCGAAGAGGATCCACAAGACCGAGCGATGTGGAGGAGAAATAGCCGGAAATCAGACCCTGGTAATAGCCGGGAAAATGATAGAATGATATCTCTTTATTGGTACCACAATAATACAGAAATTAACAAGAAAGAAAACCTAAAACTATAAAGAGTATTCAACTTTCGACCTTATCGTTCACAGCGATCTCTTTCAGATATCATCATGCATAATATAAAGGAAATACAGATACTGAAAGGATAACATAACATAACATAACATACATTCACGCCTTTTTCCCGAAGGGGTAGGTAGAGGTGTACCCAGGACTCAGTCCCATAGTAGATACACCCACATTTCGCCAGTATGTTATTGGTCCCATGTAATAGGGGGCGAGCCTATTGCCATCTACCGGGCACAGTTCCAGACTCCGGGCAGTTATTGAGATAATTCCTCATGGAAAAATCCAATATTTAACACTGCCTGACCTGGGGATCTGGGGACTGAAAGGATACTGAAGGGAAAATTGCTAGGGACAAGAAGACCAAACGTAGTTTATCTACTCGTAATATCAAAATAATATTAGGCCCACTCTACTCATCCAGACCCTTATTACTATATAGGTAACATACCTAAACCGAGAACCTTTCGTTAAAATTAATTCCATCCCTCGAGTAACTACGGTTTGAAACTAGCAAATTAATTATAAAACACGTCAAAACAACGCCTAAAGTTCGGGCGACCCATCTGAGAAGCACAAAGGGCCTTTAATTCGGGTTTCCACCCTTCCACCCTTATCGCAAAGTCTAATCTGCCACCCCCACCATCGATCTTAAGCAGGGTGACTTGACCCATCCGAAGGGTGGGATGAAAGAAAGCTGCGAGGGCGGAGCGATTATTTAAGGGTGGCGTTAAAGGGTTAGTTTTGTCGTGTCACGTTTTCGATCCTTTTGGATCAATATTGCTAAGCTTATGTAACTTACGTAACTAATAATTTTGCAAACCACGTGATATACATGACATTTTTAAATAAGGCCATTTTCGTACCTACGGCAATTTTGAAAAAAGTTGAAAAGAGTCATGGGATTGTTTGATTGATTTTGATAAAAACTAAAACTGCATTATAAGATTTTTGAAAAGAAATAATTAGCCCGCACCAGGAATCGAACATGTTGCTTTACTAAAAAACACGGGGATGTTCCGTATTTATCTTATACCGTCATTATTCCTTATATTTTACTTATATCACAGAATACAAATAAGGGACAGAAGGGACACTCCTCGAAACCATTCAAATAAATAGCGACTCTAGCTCCGACGCAATAAAGTGCAATTCAGGTCGCACGGCGCCCAACTAATTATCGTTCAAGCTGCCTCTCTTTCTATCGCTTTCTATCGCGTATCTCTTATTCCTTCTTACGACGTTAGGGATGTAATCTTTTTAATTAGTCTATGAAACTATATAATTATCTTAGGTTTTAGGTGTAAGCAGTGTAGGGTAATACGAGTGCTGGGTGACATTATGTTTGTAAGAATTAAAATTATATCTCTTTTCTATTCCTTGCTCATACTGCAGTAACGTGTAATCTAAATAACAGAGACCAAAATCCAAGACGATAGTCGTCTAATGATAATGAGACAGCAATAATTTATTATGGCATGAATAGCATCTTGCGATGTACCTATAAAGCTCATTAATATCAATATAACTCCGATGTCTTTCATGATCGCTTGACCCTCAGTTCCCATGATCTTATTAGAATAACAAACATCGCATTGGTCAAATTCGTGAATATTTATATTAAAATCTTCCAACCGACATCGGAAACATCTATTAGGTTCCTACTTATTATCGAGTCACTCTGTGGCGGTGGCCGAGTTTTTAGAACTCAAAGGAAATGAGCTTGGAATAAAAGAAAGCAGAGCACAGAAAACCTTACTCTATCTATCCTACATTGCGGGTAGATAATGATATTCGTAATATTCTCAAACATATAGTAGCTCTCTTATTATCGCCGGTTAATTTAATATTTGATGTGAATAAAGTGAGGTTATGCACTAAGTATATTTTAATGGCGACGCGCGTTCCAATTTAATAGAACATTTGCTTAATTTGTTATAATTAATGGCAACACTAAAAATATTATTGGGGCACATTTGAAAATCTTATTATTAGTCCTATCAAATAAAATCAAAATTATAATGGACCTGAAACCCACAACTCTTTTCATCAAAATGAAGCAATCAAATAGGCATATAATATACTTTCCTAAAAATTATTCTTGATCAATCTAAGTTACTTAGTTCGGAATTGGTAGGCAAGCCACGAAATTTGTTCGCAAATGCGTTGAATATACCTACTTTTCACACTTATCTTAGTGTGAGCACCAATTTACCATGTAGGTACCACCAGAGGGTGAACAAGGAGGGTTTTATTATAGGACCGCGTTCGGGAGGGGTACTTCTTACGGTCATTGAAAATAGGGACGGCACAAACTTGGTTTCTAACTTCTTTTATCCTTATGACGTTTGGCGTTGAGGTTGAACAGCGGTCACTCGCTTTTTAATCGTTAAGAATCAATTGTGTTATTCCAAGGCCTAAGCTACCTTTCTCGATTCTTTCTCGAACTGCCTCGGTGGCGTAGTGGGTGTTAGTAAGCTCATGAGGTTCCGGGTTCGATCCCCAGGTCAGGCAAAGTGTTATTGGATTTTTCTATTAGGAATTATCACTATGACAGATTGGAGTTTGGAACTGTGTCCGTGTGTGCAAAACCTACAAGGGTAGAAGGATCAGTAAGTTTCAGTCAAACATAATATTACAGTATTAAAATGTATAGAAAAATTTCAGCCACGAGCGGAACTTGAACCTTTACCTTCCGCACCAATCCTCGTGGTGGCACTCTACCAATTGCGCTACCGTGTAGGTACTAGTTATCGGCGAAATTTTTCTATCCCACCTAAAACCGCATATAGGGGCGTCTCTGTTATCTATAGTGTGAATAGTATGTGTTTAAAATAAATAATATTACAAAAACGATGTGATATAGAAATAATTTAGTAGCGTAACGTGGCAACCCTACACTCCCTATATAGCTCGTCTCATATTCGGGTGCGAAGAAATTACATGCTTTAGTCTTATCGTCAGAGTAAAATAGAATATTAAATCGGCCGTCCCCGACGAATGGTGACCGTACTAAAAAATGACTTTATGGGAACGCTTTGGATTAGAGACAGCTCTGTCTGCGAAATATATAAGTCTGTGTAAGTCTTTGTCGGAACATGATTACAACAACAGAGGAAAATTCATTTCTTTCTTATTCCTTGTCTACATTTTTGTTTTTGTATGTTTTTGCCACTAGTGGCAAAAACCGCGACCGGAACACAGTAATGTTTGCACATTACTGCTTGGCGGATGAATAACTGGCAAAGGTGTGGTACTTCCTCAGGCGGTCCCTTGCAAAAAAGGCCTACCACTACAAAACTTGCCTGTTACTATTTCACGCCAAAACTACTAAACCGATTGGGGCTGAACTTCGGTTTGTAGAAGTATAGACCTATGAATAACACATAGGGTACTTTTTATCCTGATATTCCTACGGGAATGAAGACTACTCGGGGGAAACTGTGAGGCACAGCTAGTGGTTAAATGAATATTTTACATTTATACCAAAAGCATCTGTAAACTAAGTTACAAAACCTAACCAAAATTTCCGTTCACCCGTTGGTTTAATATTCTTAGTTGAAGATGTATGCATTAATTTGGCTGCCCAATTAGAATTCACCCTCGCCTCCCCAACTACGGCTGAACTAAGCTACCCTTATTATATCACAAAGGTCTAAGCGTCACTAGAGAGCCTTTCATTTCGCACACACGCGCACCGATCTGTATCTTTTGGGAGCTTCGCACAAATATATCTAAGTGTCGGAGGTTTCCACAGACCACTTAAGACTTAAGACTGTATATTATAATATAAGTCAAAAGAGATAACTGGGCTCTCAGAGGGTTAATTCAAAACCTATATAAAATCTACTATAATAAAGAAGATTTATTGAAAAGTCAATCAGGACATAGAGGACAAAGATGCCTGGAAATATCTGCATAGCCACCACGCGGCATTCAAACAAACAAATGTAACCAAACCAAATATTGTAAAACTATTAGCAGTTGAAAAAGTTTAGCCCTACAAGTTTCTTTTGCGTTCTTCTTGTAGAAATATCTTTCCGAACGCAAAGTAGACTCGTCACTGTTTATCTTCATGGACGTGCAAAAGTGTGAGATTGTGACTTATTTGAATCTTTTTGAGATTTAAATACAGTTATAATATTAATATTGTATATCCTAACTAAATTAAATTTGACCGCTTACTTGGGCAGTTGAAAAAATGAGTAATTAATTGATATGCTTCTCGTGCAATAAATTAAGTCAAAGAAATTAATTATTTTAAAATCAAACACAATGAATAATTCATGACAATTTTGTTTACTCATTTCTACGCCCAAACGGGTATCATGATTACAACTATTGTATTTTACAACCATCTGTTGTATATAATGTCATGTTTATACAATAAAAAAATTGAAATTGTAACGTTTACCAGATGAGTACAAGAATGTATCCTTGATGAATTGATTGAAATGATCCTAAGTGTAAAATATAACCTGCCTAAAATAGGGCAAGATTTAATTATAAAATAAATTAATTTAGAACAATAGTCTGGCAGATAGGTCTTGTACGTAATTCCCCCAGTAACGGTAGGCCTGAGACACTGCGCATGAAGCCCGTCACACACGTAGCTATAATATATATTAATATAAATCATAGCAAGGCATATTACGATATATTTTCTTTACAAATATTCGACTAACCGCACACGCAGCTATACTATATAATATTTCTATAACGTCACCAACATATACCGTAATATATATTATTTCACATTAATAATAAACTACTGTATCAATGAAATGAAGGCTAAAATATAAATTATAGCATCGTCTCCGTGTGTGGTAGCTTGCTATAATATATATTATAGGACGGTATATTAATATATACTATAGCTACGTGTGTGACGGGCTTTATAGGTATGAAGCTAGCTAGGGCGCCCGTCTTGACGGTACAATTACTATGGGCTTGACAGAGAGAACAGCTAGAGAGCTATAGAAAGAGAGGCAGCTTGTAGGTTAATATATCGACAGATAGATTAGGCGCTGTGCGACCTTAAATGCACTTTATTGCGTTGGAGCTAGAGTTTCTATTTATTTAAATGATTTTGAGAAGTGTTTATTTTGTCCTTTTAGTATTCTGTGGTAACGGTGAAAGACACATAACTAAACATCACGCCTTTTTCCCGAAGCGCTAAGCTAAGAAGTGTACTCAGGCAGATCCCCGTCACTTCATACAATCGCCCGCGCGCAATAGCCTACTACTACATAGAAAACATAACGTGTGTACACGCTTTGACTGCCCAGTCGAAAATCCAACCTAAAGAAGCCGCTATAATTAATCCCAGCAAAAGCATTTTCATATAAAATGTTGACGAAACGAGACCAAATTATGTCTCGTATTGTCAAAAGTTATAAGATCTCATGTAGAACCGAGCTTCTTAATCTACACACCCTATATCTCTACAAGCCCTAACTTTGCAAACTCTACACCGTTTCGACACACACTTGAGCGTAAGGCGAAAAATAATGCACTGTTCATTACTTTTTTTTTTTTTTTTTTTTTTTTTTTTTTTTAAATGATCTATGCTGTTGGCCTCAGATGGCCTCTACAGCTTTACCGGGCAGTGGTGAGCGCAGGAGGCGCTCGACCCAAAGTTAAAGGGCGACTAGCACAAGGACACCTAGACGGTACGAACCTCGGCTTGGGCCGTCGCCAGAATACGTGGGGTCAGACTTGCCCTGGCACCCCAGAAGGGGAGTGTCCTAGGGCCCTACTTTTCTGTTATAGAATCGACACCTGAACTAGTGGTTTATTCAGTTTCCTCCTGTAGTAACGGGATCGGCTTATGCAGTCACTGCATAAGCTTGGCGAAAGCATACCTCTGTAAAGTGTCATATTTTGGTTCAATTGTCTGTGGGAGTTTCGGTCAGTTTCTCCTTATCCTTCCCCCCCGTTTCTCCCTCTTTCGGCACTATAAGCGCCCCCCTCTTGTCCCTTGCCGCTCGCCTCATAAACAGCGCTAAACACTCGCGCGAAATTGTAAAATTCAGACATTTTGTCTCTCTCGCACCGACCAACGTCAATTTGCCAAGATAACGTTGTTTGGAGTTCGGCTGCAATTTATAAGCTAATTCATTTATGTTAGTTAATTTGGTCAGTTTTTGAAATGGGATTAGGTCACGGGTTTAAGATTGAATGCGTTTTGTTACCGTTTCAAATTATTAGCCTTTGCTAATATTAAGTAGGTAACATTTTTGATTGTATAATCTTTTTTATCCTTCTACGAAATGTATCCTATCGTATCCTATTAATATTATAAATGCAAGAGTTTGTGAGGATGGATGAATGTTTATGTTACTCTTTCACGCACAAATGTTATCAAAGCTCTCAGAAAAAATCTTATTGTAGTCAAAGCTTAAAATCTTAACAGGATACAGGACCTCTTAGCAGTTTGACACAATCCAATGGAAAATTTACGAAATCGATGTTTTGTATTCCCGTGTTTCCTCCGAGAATAATTAATTTTATCCATAAGTTTATATCTTGAAAATTAGAAGATAAATTAGGCTATGTCCCAGTTACTTTATTTTTGTTCCTTAACTCTTCATTTATTTCTAGTGAACGTCTAATTACGCGAGTAAAACTGGGACAGTTTTTCATACATACATACATTCACGCCTTTTTCCCGAAGGGCAGAGGTGTACCCAGGAATCAGTCCCATATTAGATACACCCACATTTCGCCAGTATGTTATTGGTCCCATGTAATAGGGGGCGAGCCTATTGCCATATACCGGGCACAGTTCCAGACTCCGGGCAGCTATTGAGATAATTCCTAATGGAAAAATCCAATATTTAACACTGCCTGACCTGGGGATCGAACCCGGGACCTCTTGATTGGCAGTCGAGCATGCGCCCACTACGCCACCGAGGTAGTCACCGGTAGTAGCCGGGACAGTTTTTCTTTTATTTAAAGGGTCATACTTCATCTAACAAATGAGTTTGTAGAAAAAAGAAAATGACAGGGACATGCTCACTGAAGACCTAGATTTTATTAAAAATAAAACCATTGCTCTGACGCAGTTATCTAGGGAGGAAACACGGGAATACGTTTGTATGGAAAAATAACCCCTCATGTAACCTCTTAAGTTCTTCGTCGTCAGTAAGAGGAACAATTCCTTTACTATTTTAATGATAACTAATTCCTTTTATTAATCACCACTACGACCATCGAGCCATTACTTCCATACAAAACATCCCTCAGGAGCGCTCATAAAAATCAATAGGTTAAAAATATTCAATTAGCTATGAACATTAATATTCTAGCATCGCGGTCGTCAAGAGTCACTGGGGGATAGTTCAACACACCCCCTCTACCGGGGACAAAAAGGAGGTGGCAAGGGGTGTGCATGAAATCCACGTTTTTAGGCCTAACCAAGCTTTTTGGTATGCACATAAGCTATTGTGGCGATTTTAATGTATTTTGAAACTGTTCTGTGTACGCGTAGATTGCTAATCAATATACCGAACGAAATAACGAATAGGTACATAATGCATTATGTTTACGTTGGTTTTATAAACTAATATAACTAGTATTTAGCCACGAACTGATACCTCGCTACTGAAACAGACTTTAATTAATAAAAACGTAATGACATATACATAATTATATATAATAACTTTATTATTCGTAAGAGCACATCAAATTGTAAGCATTGTAAGCCTCCCACGAATTCTGTGGTTCCACTAATATGAAATATTTATTATCTAAAAAAACGATAGCGTGAGTTAATGACATCCAGCGCCTCCTAGATTTGAGCCGAGACATGATTTTTATCCTTTGAGAATTGTGCCATCTTTTATAACTCGACACCACCTGAACTGATCAATCTCAAACTTGACATTATAAAATCTACAAGCTTATCCTATGTACTTATTTAATTTTATAGAAATCGGATTGAAAATTTCAAGTAATAGTTGAAAATTATGGAAATCATGTAATCCTTATAAATCTAGAACCCCTAGACTAATAATTTACCTCATGTTCGAACGTTTGCAAATTTTCATCAAGATCGGTACATTGGCTTTCAAGTTATCGTCGGACAAACATACATACATACAAACTTAGGCTAATATTTATTTAGACTAATCCTGAAACACGTGTATATATATTTTTAAATTATTGGATTATCAGTTTTAAAATGACCTATCAAAGGTCTGACGGTAATTTTAAAACTGACTGTAATTTTAAGACCTCGTAACCCCTATATATATCTGAAACCCCTTGGTTGATTTGATTCACTATCATACGAAATAATTATATTATTATATATTATGTACCTGCCGACAATTTTTTATCAAGATTGAACCAACGGTTTCCGATTATCTTCGATCATACTTACAAACCAGAGGTCAACGCTTAAGCTGGTACAAGCGCTTGGCTCTGCCACTTGTCGACTATATACTTATTATTATAGTTTTTTTTTTTTATGATAGTGAGTGACAAGACGAGTAAATCAGGTGCCTGATGGTAAGCATCATGATTGCCCATATCAGATACTGTGCCACCCAGTGTTTTAAAGTTCAAAATTCTGCGCAGCACTGTACTGCGCCTGTCACCCTGAGATATGAGTTGTTGAATCTCATCATGCCCAGTAATTTCGCTGGTAACATTGCCCTTCAGACCGGAACACAATAATGTTTGCACATTACTGCTTGGCGGATGAATAACTGGCAAAGGTGTGGTACTTCCCCAGGCGGCCCCCTGCAAGAGGCCTACCCCTACAAGATTCTTGCTCATTTCTTCTTTAGGTGCTGTAGTTTGGAAATGAGCGCTAGTCCCAAGGTAAGATTATATTAAAGTGCTGATTTGCTCGTCTTGTCACTCGCTATAATAAAAAAAAACTATTACTAGTGACAATTCGAGGCACCCAGGGAGTTCACTATGACACGTATTATAATATTATTTTATAAGATACGTCTAGTATTATAAGAAACGCACGCTATACTTTAACTTGTGCCAAATTTCCATTTGTAAAGATAGCGTACAATCATACGTAGATACGTACCGGTACTTAGGTAGTCGAAGAGCGTTACGCCAGCCGACACTATTAATCATAGAAAATGACACGGCGTATTGTGCGGGGTCGGACTCAAAATTGTGAAAACCTATCCCGGCCCGAACTAATATACGTTACGCGCACACCGAGGAAATGCCCACTGGGAGGTACTGGTTGCAAAACTTTGATAAAAATAAAATCTGGACAACATCGCTACTTGTAAACAACTGCTTTACAGTTTAGTTTAAATTTTGTTAATATATTTTTCTTATTTTGGTTTTTTAACATTCCATTTTGAAATTTGTCATAAAATAGTTTTATTATATTCTAATATATTTTTGTAATAAGTTGTGTAATAAAATATTATTTATTATAAGAGATCAATATACTGGAGAAAAATTATTATAAGACATTAAGCCATTTTGATTCGAAAAGAAGAAGATATAAAGAATGGCCACTGACTATCAGGAGTGGAATATAAAAATGTGTAAAAAAAACCATTAATTATTATATTGAAACATTTTTTCTCCAGTTTCCAGGATAACTGGTAGAAAATGCTATTTTAGCATTAAGTTAGTCCTAGCGTTGTGCTGAATTATAAATAAATAAATAAACACGACTTGAACTCATATAACTCATAATATAACCTTTAGTTACGTAAACGGTTTATCTTGACCAGAAAATAGATTTTTTTTACTTTAAAATAAAAGTTTTTTCATCAACGCTACCCCACAAAGCCCACAGAGCACACTAAGTTGACGATGACTGTATGCGCTTGTGTGGGTGTTGATTCTTATCTATGTGTGCGTGCCGCGACACTGCAACGGCTGTGATGTAGAGACCCAAAAACTGTAAAGGTGCGTTTCTAAAAATCGATAGCGCCTGGCTAGTTTAATACTTAACCTAAAGTTTAATATTTTAGGTAGGTTATTTTCTTTGGCGATTTGAACACATTTTATGATAGAGACGGGACTTAATCGTGCTAAAAACATTTAATATTTACGGCGACTTTTCGGCTGAGTTTTTGTCCCTTCTCTATCATAAAATATAGGTTATTTTCTTAATTGATTGACGCAAAGAAAGGGTTTTGTGGCTGTGCCACATCACCCAGTAACAAGGTACAAAAGGTGTAGTAATACTTAGGTGGTGTAGGGGTTAATGTACTTATTAAGCATAACTTGTAAAATAAATCCGAATTGGGACAGATCAGCTGATCCATGCCATAGCTCAGAGTCTCACTACTAGGATAACCGCTCATGGTTTTTATACCTGATTGCGAAAGAGGGTTATGTTTTTCAAGAGAATGTATGTATATTTGTATGTATGTGTGTTTGTATGTATGTTTGTTTGTGTATGTGTTTAAGGTTTCTTTGGGCCTTCCGTAGGATATATTAGTAAGGTTCTTTTTACAAAGTATCTATGAAGATTAAGAGCTGGAATTTTGTAGAGGATTTACAAGAGTGACAGAAGTATGGGCGATTTGGTTTAAGACTTTTTGTTCACATTTTATAAAGAGGACCTCTTAAAAAATAAAAATAAATAAAAAGGATTATTAATATAAACGCTCATTAAAAATTATTTTATATACATTATAATGTATGTATTGGTTATAATTAATTGAATGAACTATAAAAATAATGGTTTCTACTAAAAAATATGCTTAGCTTTAAAATTAGGCTGAGCGAGAGAAGCGAGCGTGCCGCTGCAGCGGCCTGCAAAGCGCCAGATCCGATTCTGCGTATAAACTTCAGAGCAAGCCGACTTCTGTAGGTTAGGTTTACGTTTGTCTTGAGACTGTTGTAGTTTTCGAAACAGTTATAGTGCAAACAATTATTTTTGTAGTGATCATATTAAATGGGATCAATAGCATACTGGCGAAATCTGGGTGTACCTACTATGGATCCTGGGTACCTACACCTATGCTTTGGGTAAAAGGCGTGATTTTATGTTATGGTATGTTTATAATATTAAATTATATATAGATGTATTATTATTTTTAAGTGCTGATAAGTACATATAAAAATGTTTCAATTAAAATAAAGTATTAATTCTGTTGTATCTTCCGTTTATTCATCTCTATAACTTCGGTTTCTATCTCTGATCGTTTTTATCTTTGTACGGTACTTGTTTATATTTGACTTCGACCTTTGGTTATTCAAAATAAACAAAAGAGGAATTTGGACTAGATCATTCTATTCCCAATTCCTTCGTTAGTGGCGTATGCAATCTACCTAACTATTGCAATATATCCTTTATAATATACGAAGTCAAATAAAACGGAATCATGCATTCATTCCACTCCACGGCCCATCTCATTTGCGGCCGTGGAAGAGTAACAAACGACTACATAGATATATTTTCGAACTTTATGCCTACTGCGTGCGTGCGACAGTGTGAGTGTAGTTTTTACTATAGCGGCCAGTTTGCAAAGAGCCGTCAGGGTGTAGATTAGATAATAGTTACTACGTAGCGGGATGCAGGCGCCCCTCGTAGGCAGTTATGGATGAGGGTTTGAAGGAGAGCGGAGCGTCTCTATAGACTGGTCAGTATGCATGTGTGAGCAGTAGTTGCACGATAGTGGACGGTACCGCCCCCACGTCCCGTCGCGTCGTCATCGTGCGTCTGTGTTAGAGGAACATTTAAAATGCCCACCCCTTGACGATCAGCGCGGCCATTTTCTTTTTTTTGCATGATTTTCAATATTAGAACGAAATCGCGATAAATATAACTATAATAATTATTTACTAATTTAGGTAAGTACTGTATGTATACGTTTAAATAAGTGAGTATATACACTTCTCAAGATAGGCGTTTGTAATTGTAATCTCAAATAAAAAAAGCATCTCCGTAGTTTGGAATTATCTTTGATGACCGGTTTCTGTTTTATAAACTAAAACCAACTAAAACGTAGTATAAACCAAAATCTACCTGAAATCTAAAATTCTTTGGTTTTTCGCACCTATCTTTCGCCCGTGCACAACTGTTATATTTTGCATAGAATCTAAGTGAATGTTGCAAAAGAGGTTTTCCTACTTGCTGTAAAAATAAATCACTTCCAAATAAAAATTATTGCAAGATTCGCGGAATAAATACAGTTATCGACTTCCCCATACACCCATAGTTATTTGACTGGTAGGTGCAGTATTACTTCACCCTTTTTACCTTTTATAATACAAATAACCATATACCTTTTAAAATACGTATATATTATCATCACAAAATTATAAGGACTCACCAGAAAATATGTTTAATTCCTTCAATCTCCTTAAGGCTCCACAACCAGATCATTTCATTGTCTGAACTCTGAACAGACTGATGACACGAATAACGAAGTCTAAGGGACCGTTCATCTTTGAGGAACAATATATAAATACACTCAGTGATCACATACTAACAAATGGCACGCTTTAAAATACATTATTTTAGACAAGAAGGAAAATAGAAAGATAAACACTGTATTGGTACACCACAAACAAATAAACCTTAAATTAAACAAAAAAAAACTTAAAGGTTATTTTTAAAGGTATTTTTTTATTATTTAGTGTCTACATAATAGCTTCAAAAGCTTGCAAAAATGTATTTCTTATACTTATTTGAGTTTAATTGATAAAATATCACTACGATACAATTGAAAATAAATCGACGAGATCAATTACTTTTACGAAATGTAATTTGGTATATAAATTTTAGTTTGGACATTTTAATTTAAATTAAATTTAAATTAAATTTTATTTTGACATTTTTTAATAATTTTTTTTATTTTAATTAGAATTTAGATAATTAACTTGCACGCCTCAATGAGGTAGAATATAACGGACCAATAATTATTAATATAAGACCATTTGTACCTACATTCTTGCAAATAAATGATTTATTTATTTATTATTATTTAAACTTCTACTAAGTATTTTTGAGATTTTAAGACGTGAACAGGTCAACGGTCAAACTCAATATGTGATGTAATAAAGGCAGTGATCAACATTTCTCACATACATCAACATCGCATTATAATAAATGAATATACTCGCATCATAAAGGACAGCTTAGTTTTGCTCTCAAAAGTAGGGTCGTATTCTTAAAAACCGGAATAGTTATGTCAAAATTTAAAAATAATAATAATAATAATAGGTAGATATAGATTATAACTCTTTATTATTACACAACAAACAAGAAACCTTAGATTTAAAATCAAATTATAACAAATAATGTAACAATTGGCGGTCTTATCGCTAAGAGCTCACGGTCATCTGGTCCCAAACTAGGCAGAGCCTGTACTTTGGTAACCAGAAGTTTGATATACATGATTATAATGTACGCAATACGAATAACCAGGCACATATAAAACAGATATTTATAGCCATGCGCAATAAATAAATAATGTTTTAAATTTAACTATTGATAATATGTTGAATAACGCCATCTATCGTATATTAAGCTGACTACGTTTATAAATCGATATTCTTTTCGTAACGAAGTTCGTGTTTATTTGTTTGTTTGTCCTACATGTCACTAGATGGCACTTAGATATGCAAAATGTTAAAAAGGTGTGTTAAAGTAATTAATAATCAAGAGGGTGCACCTACCGTTGCCACTAAAGACTAAAGACTTTTAAATCAATTGTGAAATTTAAGAAGAATCCATAAGAGGGCGCTGAATGCAAAATGCTGAATGCTGAATCACTGAACTCAGGTGTAAATCTCGTGTAAGCCGTCAGATATGGATAATGCTATATTATCGGGGGAGAACGGACCGGGTGGGACCGGGTGAAAACGGTGCGGAGCCAAATTAAACGAAGATCTTTCTAGCATTGCAAGGTGGTCAGATAATAATAGTCTGTTACATAAGATAATTGATTAAATGGTGTCTTATTCACTCTTGTTCCAGCGTTCGGCGAGGTAGCATCTCGTGGAGGGGCGTCGTACTAACGAACATTAAAATTTGTCGCCCTTACAGCGGGGGCAGTCTATTTATTTTTTTATTTATTTTATTTCCTGATGATGCATCGTGTAGACGCGAAACACGTGTCGATATATGAATGGTGTCTAATAATAATTCTCTTTGCATGCAATTTTGCGGGCGGGAGGGCAGTAAGTACACTGTGCATGTTGTTTTTGACACTAAAAATCAAAACTAAAAACCAAAGAGCTCTGACAGTTGAGAGAACAGAGAAATCTGTTACTTAACTCCAACAATACATAATATTTAATTCTACGATGTAACATCAGTTGGCGAAAATGAATCCTTCCGGTAGAACAGGTTTGAAGCCTGTAATTTGGGTTTGCTCATGGATTGACCTGCGTTATCATAATCATATAGCAAACGCGGTAGCTAACTGTTTCTTACAGACTAAGAGTAATGTACAAAATGAGGCCTTCATAAGTGAAGACCTCCGAATACAGTTGGTAGAGTCACTTATTTTGTAGAAACTCAACTACATGGACTCGGTCTATTACGGGCCTCGCCTATTTGTGAAAACGAAAAGGCTTATTCAACGTATCCAGACCGCATGTGCCCGATTCTGTTTTGATATTCCGTCGAGGGCTCACGTAACACCGTTTTTAAATAGACACTCCATCCTTAAGATGCGGCACCCACGGAAGCTACAGCTTGCCTTTTATTCGGGGTTTTTAAATTTAAGAAACCATCTGAACTTTACCAAAAGTTGTCTTGGGTATCCATTAGAAAACCGCGATCTCAGTATGTGATTCAGCTCTCTACTCCACGAAATAGTTCAGCTTCCTTCAGGGTAGCTCCCGATATGCTGCATTTAAATGCTGAAATAATAATCCCTTCGCTAATATGAAACCTGCAGGGTCTTCATACATCTAGATTTAAGTTAAAGGAATTCTTGTTTCGACACCAAAAAGATCAGGAAAACCTGAGACATGGAACGAGTGCTAATATATAGATGCACAATAGACATTTAAATATTATATTACAGACACATAAATACTTATAAATTATCTAATTTATGAATATGAGCACGTACGACCGCGGCACGTGAAAAAAAAACGGGGCACATATTTATGCAAAAATTTTCATTGCGTTGTTTTTATTTAGGTAATATTACCTATTAAAAATGTCACCATCTCTCAATGAAGAGCAGTTACAACATCTCACCCCACCAGATATATTAATGGAGGCATGAAAATTGGCTGTTAGTTGCCACCCAAATATAAAGATTAATATTTAGCGGCCTATGATACTTTCATACACTGGAAAAACAGAAAAAATGCGCAGTCATTTTCGGAGAACGTATTAGGCTTACTTCAATGAAATTTCCAATATAAGCCCGGCTCGCTATGGTCACAGATCACTTTAATTAGGTCTACGGCTATGGTGTATTTATTCTATGTTGAAAAGCACTGATAAAGCCAAAAATTACATTGACACAAAACCTACTGTAACCTTTCTAAAGAGACGCTTGGACGGATATATAAGTCGGAAATCTAAAGTATTATCCTCCATCGACGTTGAAAAGTTTCAAAAAGAAGGTCCAGGTAGTCATAGTACCTAGCAACAAAGGTTAGTTCAACTTTGTTAATCTAAATGTATCTAATATTATTTAAATACAATTATTCTTTAATAAGTTCTTACAACTCACTTTTCGATGTCTCTTTGCAGGTTGGGTTAATATTTGGTGTATAGGTGCGTGTAGGCGCCAAGAACTTGATTATATTACGTACAACAAAGGATAATATAAAAACCCACGGTGATTCCACGATCTCTTGCTTTAATAATTAAAAGTAATTAATAATAAAAATGTGTATTTTTCCCCGCTAATGGTGTTGAAAAACGACGGGTGCTTTGAAAATTCCACTACACGGTATTTCTTATTCGCACTCGCCTTTGTCTCGCGCGAACAATACCACCTCGTGCGTAGTGTTCAACTTAGCACACTTACTTGTACTCGTATCATAATGTACTATAATGTAAGTGGCCAGTTCCGGCCCTCGCAACTACCCTACCTACCTATATAATAGGTTATTTATTTGTATGGTGCTTTCCAGGTGTAACCGTTGGGCACAAGTAGTAAAAATAAAATAATTAAAGTAAATGCGATTATTTATTATAAGACAATAAAGATGTGTATCCATTACATGCAATTATTAAAACAATATAATGATTAAAATGAAATTATTTCATTTTATATAAGAGTTTACATTTCAACAGTTCGCACAGAGTGCCCTAAGGTAAACAGACAGTTGTTTGCGCAAGAGAGGGCATCTGATTGAACCTCTAGGACGAGGTCCGGGACCGGAAGAAGTGGATACCGCAGCAGACGAGGAACTTAAAGGTCCATCTTCAATGATGAGGATACTTGGCCTGTAGACTCTTTGAGGGCCTTCAATATTTGCAACCGCGGTTGCAGTTGCTGTAGTAGGTCCTACAGGTCCAACAGGTCTTAGAGGTTCAATAGGTCCAATAGGTCCAGTAGGTCCAATAGGTCCAATAGGTCCAATAGGTCTAGCAGGTCTGATTGACCCAACTGGTCCTAGAGGTTCTACAGGTCCAACAGGACTTAGAGGCCCAACAGGTCTTAGAGGCCCAACAGGTTCAATAGGTCTAATAGGTGCAAGAGGTCCTACAGGTCTTACGAGTCCTATAGGTCCTACAGGTCTAACAGGTTCTATTGATCTAACGCTACTGGACGCAGATGCTGTTTCTGTTGATGTTACCTCATCACTATCTCCTTCAACGACCAAGACGGTTGGTTGGTGATGCTTATGAGTGCTCGTAGAAGTGACAGCGGTTGCAGAAGTAGAAGAACTTTGAGGTCCTTTAGGTTGGACATAGTAGGGTCCCAAACTGTTTGAATCACTTCCTAGTTCTCCAATGTCACGTCTATAACCGTTATTGCCAAGGCCTGATCCTCCAGCTGCTGCTGCTGCTGCTGCTACGGCTGCTTCTGATCCATAAAGACCGCTTCCATAGCCGCCATTGCCTAATCCAGATGCTGCTGCACTACCACTAGGCCTTAAACCGTATAATCCGCGTCCATTTCCGTCAGTGCCAAGACTTGATCCTCCAGCTACCGGTGCTGCTCCAGATCCAGATCCATATAATACACTTCCATATCTGTCATAACCTAGTCCTGATCCTCCAGCTGCTGCTGCTGTTGCTGCTGCTGCTCCAGATCCAGATCCATAAAGTCCGCTTCCAAAGCCGTCATTGCCTAATCCAGATGCTGCTGCGCTACCACTAGGCTCAGATCCGTATAATCTGCGTCCATTTCCGTCAGTGCTAAGATCTGATCCTCCAGCTGCTGTTGCTGCTGCTGCTCCAGATTCAGATCCGTATAGTCCGCGTCCAAGACCGTCAATGCCTAAAATTGATCCATCAGCGGCTGAAGCTGAAGCCACTGCACTTGAAGCTGAATCTGTTGATGTTACGTCATCACTATCTCCTTCAACGACCAAGATCGTTGGGTTGTGATGCTTATGAGTGCTCGTAGAAGTGACAGCGGTTGCAGAACCAGAAGAACTTTGAGGTCCTTCAGGTTGGACATAGTAGGGTCCTAATCTGTTTGAATCACTTCCAAGTTCTCCAATGTCAAGTCCATAACCGTTATTGCCAAGTCCTGATCCTCCAGCTGCTGCTGCTGCTGCTGCTGCGGCTGCTCCAGATCCAGATCCGTAAAGTCCGCTTCCATAGCCGTCATTGCCTAATCCAGATGCTGCTGCACTACCACTAGGCCTTGAACCGTATAATCCGCGTCCATTTCCGTCAGTGCCAAGACTTAATCCTCCAGCTACCGGTGCTGCTCCAGATCCAGATCCATATAATACACTTCCATATCTGTCATAACCAAGTCCTGATCCTCCAGCTACTGCTGCTGTTGCTGCTGCTGCTCCAGATCCAGATCCATAAAGTCCGCTTCCATAGCCGTCATTGCCTAATCCAGATGCTGCTGCGCTACCACTAGGCTCAGATCCGTATAATCTGCGTCCATTTCCGTCAGTGCTAAGACCTGATCCTCCAGTTGCTGCTGCTGCTGCTGCTGCTGCTGCTCCAGATTCAGATCCGTATAATCCGCGTCCAAAATCGTCAATGCCTAAAACTGATCCATCAGCGGCTGAAGCTGAAGCCACTGCACTTGAAGCTGAATCTGTTGATGTTACGTCATCACTATCTCCTTCAACGACCAAGATCGTTGGGTTGTGATGCTTATGAGTGCTCGTAGAAGTGACAGCGGTTGCAGAACCAGAAGAACTTTGAGGTCCTTCAGGTTGGACATAGTAGGGTCCTAATCTGTTTGAATCACTTCCAAGTTCTCCAATGTCAAGTCCATAACCGTTATTGCCAAGTCCTGATCCTCCAGCTGCTGCTGCTGCTGCTGCTGCGGCTGCTCCAGATCCAGATCCGTAAAGTCCGCTTCCATAGCCGTCATTGCCTAATCCAGATGCTGCTGCACTACCACTAGGCCTTGAACCGTATAATCCGCGTCCATTTCCGTCAGTGCCAAGACTTAATCCTCCAGCTACCGGTGCTGCTCCAGATCCAGATCCATATAATACACTTCCATATCTGTCATAACCAAGTCCTGATCCTCCAGCTACTGCTGCTGTTGCTGCTGCTGCTCCAGATCCAGATCCATAAAGTCCGCTTCCATAGCCGTCATTGCCTAATCCAGATGCTGCTGCGCTACCACTAGGCTCAGATCCGTATAATCTGCGTCCATTTCCGTCAGTGCTAAGACCTGATCCTCCAGTTGCTGCTGCTGCTGCTGCTGCTGCTGCTCCAGATTCAGATCCGTATAATCCGCGTCCAAAATCGTCAATGCCTAAAACTGATCCATCAACGGCTGAAGCTGAAGCCACTGCACTTGAAGTTGAATCTGTTGATGTTACGTCATCACTATCTTCTTCAACGACCAAGATGGTTGGATTGTGATGTTTATGAGTGCTCGTAGAAGTGACAGCGGTTGCAGAACTAGAAGAACTTTGAGGTCCTTCAGGTTTGACATAGTAGGGTCCCAATCTGTTTGAAACACTTCGAAGTTCTCCAATGTCACGTCCATAACCGTTATTGCCAAGGCCTGATCCTCCAGCTGCTGCTGCTGCTGCTGAGACTGCTCCAGATCCAGATCCGTAAAGTCCGCTTCCGTAGCCGTCATTGCCAAATCCAGATGCTGCTGCGCTACCACTAGGCCCAGATCCGTATAATCCGCGTCCATTTCCGTCAGTGCCAAGACTTGATCCTCTAGCTGCTGGTGCTGCCCCAGATCCAGATCCATATAATGCGCTTCCATATCTGTCATAACCAAGTCCTGATCCTCCAGCTGCTGCTGCTGTTGCTGCGGGGCTACTATCCGGTCCTGTTCTGTATCCTCGTCCATACTCAGGTCCTTGATTTTCACCGCCTGCTGATGCTGCAGCTGCTGCCGCTGCTGCTGCTGGGCCACCAGAACCATAAGGTCCTGATCCGTATCTTGGTCCATACTCAGGTCCTTGATTTGCACCGCCTGCTGATCCTGCAGCTGCTGCCGCTGCTGCTGCTTGGCCACCAGGACCATAAGATCCTGATCCGTATCCTCGTCTATACTCAGGTCCTTGATTTTCACCGCTTGCTGATGCTGCAGCTGCTGGGCCACCAGAACCATAAGGTCCTGATCCGTATCTTGGTCCATACTCAGGTCCTTGATTTTCACCGCCTGCTGATGCTGCAGCTGCTGCCGCTGCTGCTGCTGGGCCACCAGAACCATAAGGTCCTGATCCGTATCTTGGTCCATACTCAGGTCCTTGATTTTCACCGCCTGCTGATGCTGCAGCTGCTGCCGCTGCTGCTGCTGGGCCACCAGAACCATAAGGTCCTGATCCGTATCTTGGTCCATACTCAGGTCCTTGATTTGCACCGCCTGCTGATGCTGCAGCTGCTGCCGCTGCTGCTGCTGGGCCACCAGAACCATAAGGTCCTGATCCGTATCTTGGTCCATACTCAGGTCCTTGATTTGCACCGCCTGCTGATGCTGCAGCTGCTGCCGCTGCTGCTGCTGGGCCACCAGAACCATAAGGTCCTGATCCGTATCTTGGTCCATACTCAGGTCCTTGATTTGCACCGCCTGCTGATGATGCAGCTGCTGCCGCTGCTGCTGCTGTGCCATCAGAACCATAAGGTCCTGATCCGTATCTTGGTCCATACTCAGGTCCTTGATTTTCACCGCCTGCTGATGCTGCAGCTGCTGCCGCTGCTGCTGCTGGGCCACCAGAACCATAAGGTCCTGATCCGTATCTTGGTCCATACTCAGGTCCTTGATTTTCACCGCCTGCTGATGCTGCAGCTGCTGCCGCTGCTGCTGCTGGGCCACCAGAACCATAAGGTCCTGATCCGTATCTTGGTCCATACTCAGGTCCTTGATTTGCACCGCCTGCTGATGCTGCAGCTGCTGCCGCTGCTGCTGCTGGGCCACCAGAACCATAAGGTCCTGATCCGTATCTTGGTCCATACTCAGGTCCTTGATTTGCACCGCCTGCTGATGCTGCAGCTGCTGCCGCTGCTGCTGCTGGGCCACCAGAACCATAAGGTCCTGATCCGTATCTTGGTCCATACTCAGGTCCTTGATTTGCACCGCCTGCTGATGATGCAGCTGCTGCCGCTGCTGCTGCTGTGCCATCAGAACCATAAGGTCCTGATCCGTATCCTCGGCCATACTCAGGTCCTTGATTTGCACCGCCTGTTGATGCTGCAGCTGCTGTCGCTCCTGCAGCTGGGCCACCAGAACCATAAGGTCCTGATCCGTATCTTGGTCCATACTCAGGTCCTTGATTTTCCCCGCCTGCTGATGCTGCAGCTGCTGCCGCTGCTGCTGCTGGGCCACCAGAACCATAAGGTCCTGATCCGTATCTTGGTCCATACTCAGGTCCTTGATTTGCACCGCCTGCTGATGCTGCAGCTGCTGCCGCTGCTGCTGCTGGGCCACCAGAACCATAAGGTCCTGATCCGTATCTTGGTCCATACTCAGGTCCTTGATTTGCACCGCCTGCTGATGCTGCAGCTGCTGCCGCTGCTGCTGCTGGGCCACCAGAACCATAAGGTCCTGATCCGTATCTTGGTCCATACTCAGGTCCTTGATTTGCACCGCCTGCTGATGATGCAGCTGCTGCCGCTGCTGCTGCTGTGCCATCAGAACCATAAGGTCCTGATCCGTATCCTCGGCCATACTCAGGTCCTTGATTTGCACCGCCCGTTGATGCTGCAGCTGCTGTCGCTCCTGCTGCTGGGCCAACAGGACCAAAAGATCCTGATCCGTATCCTGATCGATATCTTTGTCCTTGGTTTGATGCTGCGGCAGCTGCTGCTGCTGCTGCTACTGCTGCTTCTGCATCAGCTTCTGCTTCTGCTGCTGCTTGTGCTACAGTTACTGCTTCTGCTTGAGCTATTGCTGCATCTCTATCGGCGGCAGCTGCGGCGGCTGCTTCATCAGATAAAGTAGCATAATATGGACCCAAGTCTCTATTGCTTGATGCTGCGGCTGCAGCTGCTGCTGCTGCTGCTGCTGCTTGGCCACCAGGACCATAAGATCCTGATCCGTATCCTCGTCTATACTCAGGTCCTTGATTTTCACCGCCTGCTGATGCTGCAGCTGCTGATGCTGCAGCTGCTGGGCCATCAGAACCATAAGGTCCTGATCCGTATATTGGTCCATACTCAGGTCCTTGATTTTCACCGCCTGCTGATGCTGCAGCTGCTGCCGCTGCTGCTGCTGGGCCACCAGAACCATAAGGTCCTGATCCGTATCTTGGTCCATACTCAGGTCCTTGATTTGCACCGCCTGCTGATGCTGAAGCTGCTGCCGCTGCTGCTGCTGGGCCACCAGAACCATAAGGTCCTGATCCGTATCTTGGTCCATACTGAGGTCCTTGATTTTCACCGCCTGTGGATGCTGCAGCTGCTGTCGCTCCTGCTGCTGTGCCATCAGAACCATAAGGTCCTGATCCGTATCCTCGGCCATACTCAGGTCCTTGATTTGCACCGCCTGTGGATGCTGCAGCTGCTGTCGCTCCTGCTGCTGTGCCATCAGAACCATAAGGTCCTGATCCGTATCCTCGGCCATACTCAGGTCCTTGATTTGCACCGCCTGTTGATGCTGCAGCTGCTGTCGCTCCTGCTGCTGGGCCACCAGAACCATAAGGTCCTGATCCGTATCTTGGTCCATACTCAGGTCCTTGATTTGCACCGCCTGCTGATGCTGCAGCTGCTGATGCTGCAGCTGCTGGGCCACCAGAACCATAAAGTCCTGATCCGTATCTTGGTCCATACTCAGGTCCTTGATTTTCACCGCCTGCTGATGCTGCAGCTGCTGCCGCTGCTGCTGCTGGGCCACCAGAACCATAAGGTCCTGATCCGTATCTTGGTCCATACTCAGGTCCTTGATTTGCACCGCCTGCTGATGATGCAGCTGCTGCCGCTGCTGCTGCTGTGCCATCAGAACCATAAGGTCCTGATCCGTATCCTCGGCCATACTCAGGTCCTTGATTTGCACCGCCTGTTGATGCTGCAGCTGCTGTCGCTCCTGCTGCTGGGCCAACAGGACCAAAAGATCCTGATCCGTATCCTGATCGATATCTTTGTCCTTGGTTTGATGCTGCGGCAGCTGCTGCTGCTGCTGCTGCTGCTACTGCTGCTTCTGCATCAGCTTCTGCTTCTGCTGCTGCTTGTGCTACTGCTACTGCTTCTGCTTGAGCTATTGCTGCATCTCTATCGGCGGCAGCTGCGGCGGCTGCTTCATCAGATAAAGTAGCATAATATGGACCCAAGTCTCTATTGCTTGATGCTGCGGCTGCAGCTGCTGCTGCTGCTGCTGCTGCTTGGCCACCAGGACCATAAGATCCTGATCCGTATCCTCGGCTATACTCAGGTCCTTCATTTTCACCGCCTGCTGATGCTGCAGCTGCTGATGCTGCAGCTGCTGGGCCATCAGAACCATAAGGTCCTGATCCGTATCTTGGTCCATACTCAGGTCCTTGATTTTCACCGCCTGCTGATGCTGCAGCTGCTGCCGCTGCTGCTGCTGGGCCACCAGAACCATAAGGTCCTGATCCGTATCTTGGTCCATACTCAGGTCCTTGATTTGCACCGCCTGCTGATGCTGCAGCTGCTGCCGCTGCTGCTGCTGGGCCACCAGAACCATAAGGTCCTGATCCGTATCTTGGTCCATACTCAGGTCCTTGATTTGCACCGCCTGCTGATGATGCAGCTGCTGCCGCTGCTGCTGCTGTGCCATCAGAACCATAAGGTCTTGATCCGTATCCTCGGCCATACTCAGGTCCTTGATTTGCACCGCCTGTTGATGCTGCAGCTGCTGTCGCTCCTGCTGCTGGGCCAACAGGACCAAAAGATCCTGATCCGTATCCTGATCGATATCTTTGTCCTTGGTTTGATGCTGCGGCAGCTGCTGCTGCTGCTGCTGCTGCTACTGCTGCTTCTGCATCAGCTTCTGCTTCTGCTGCTGCTTGTGCTACTGCTACTGCTTCTGCTTGAGCTATTGCTGCATCTCTATCGGCGGCAGCTGCGGCGGCTGCTTCATCAGATAAAGTAGCATAATATGGACCCAAGTCTCTATTGCTTGATGCTGCGGCTGCTGCTGCTGCTGCTGCTGCTGCTGCTTGGCCACCAGGACCATAAGATCCTGATCCGTATCGTCGTCTATACTCAGGTCCTTGATTTTCACCGCCTGCTGATGCTGCAGCTGCTGATGCTGCAGCTGCTGGGCCATCAGAACCATAAGGTCCTGATCCGTATCTTGGTCCATACTCAGGTCCTTGATTTTCACCGCCTGCTGATGCTGCAGCTGCTGCCGCTGCTGCTGCTGGGCCACCAGAACCATAAGGTCCTGATCCGTATCTTGGTCCATACTCAGGTCCTTGATTTGCACCGCCTGCTGATGCTGCAGCTGCTGCCGCTGCTGCTGCTGGGCCACCAGAACCATAAGGTCCTGATCCGTATCTTGGTCCATACTCAGGTCCTTGATTTGCACCGCCTGCTGATGCTGCAGCTGCTGCCGCTGCTGCTGCTGGGCCACCAGAACCATAAGGTCCTGATCCGTATCTTGGTCCATACTCAGGTCCTTGATTTGCACCGCCTGCTGATGATGCAGCTGCTGCCGCTGCTGCTGCTGTGCCATCAGAACCATAAGGTCCTGATCCGTATCCTCGGCCATACTCAGGTCCTCGATTTGCACCGCCTGTTGATGCAGCTGCTGTCGCTCCTGCTGCTGGGCCAACAGAACCATAAGGTCCTGATCCGTATCCTCGGCCATACTCAGGTCCTTGATTTGCACCGCCTGTTGATGCTGCAGCTGCTGTCGCTCCTGCTGCTGGGCCAACAGGACCAAAAGATCCTGATCCGTATCCTGATCGATATCTTTGTCCTTGGTTTGATGCTGCGGCAGCTGCTGCTGCTGCTGCTGCTACTGCTGCTTCTGCATCAGCTTCTGCTTCTGCTGCTGCTTGTGCTACTGCTACTGCTTCTGCTTGAGCTATTGCTGCATCTCTATTGGCGGCAGCTGCGGCGGCTGCTTCATCAGATAAAGTAGCATAATATGGACCCAAGTCTCTATTGCTTGATGCTGCGGCTGCAGCTGCTGCTGCTGCTGCTGCTGCTTGGCCACCAGGACCATAAGATCCTGATCCGTATCCTCGTCTATACTCAGGTCCTTCATTTTCACCGCCTGCTGATGCTGCAGCTGCTGCCGCTGCTGCTGCTGGGCCACCAGAACCATAAGGTCCTGATCCGTATCTTGGTCCATACTCAGGTCCTTGATTTGCACCGCCTGCTGATGCTGCAGCTGCTGCCGCTGCTGCTGCTGGGCCACCAGAACCATAAGGTCCTGATCCGTATCTTGGTCCATACTCAGGTCCTTGATTTGCACCGCCTGCTGATGATGCAGCTGCTGCCGCTGCTGCTGCTGTGCCATCAGAACCATAAGGTCCTGATCCGTATCCTCGGCCATACTCAGGTCCTCGATTTGCACCGCCTGTTGATGCAGCTGCTGTCGCTCCTGCTGCTGGGCCAACAGAACCATAAGGTCCTGATCCGTATCCTCGGCCATACTCAGGTCCTTGATTTGCACCGCCTGTTGATGCTGCAGCTGCTGTCGCTCCTGCTGCTGGGCCAACAGGACCAAAAGATCCTGATCCGTATTCTGATCGATATCTTTGTCCTCGGTTTGATGCTGCGGCAGCTGCTGCTGCTGCTGCTGCTGCTGCTGCTGCTGCTGCTGCTGCTTCTGCATCAGCTTCTGCTTCTGCTGCTGCTTGTGCTACTGCTACTGCTTCTGCTTGAGCTATTGCTGCATCTCTATCGGCGGCAGCTGCGGCGGCTGCTTCATCAGATAAACTATCATAATATGGACCCAAGTCTCTATTGCTTGATGCTGCGGCTGCAGCTGCTGCTGCTGCTGCTGCTGCTTGGCCACCAGGACCATAAGATCCTGATCCGTATCCTCGTCTATACTCAGGTCCTCGATTTGCACCGCCTGTTGATGCAGCTGCTGTCGCTCCTGCTGCTGGGCCAACAGAACCATAAGGTCCTGATCCGTATCCTCGGCCATACTCAGGTCCTTGATTTGCACCGCCTGTTGATGCTGCAGCTGCTGTCGCTCCTGCTGCTGGGCCAACAGGACCAAAAGATCCTGATCCGTATCCTGATCGATATCTTTGTCCTCGGTTTGATGCTGCGGCAGCTGCTGCTGCTGCTGCTGCTGCTGCTGCTGCTTCTGCATCAGCTTCTGCTTCTGCTGCTGCTTGTGCTACTGCTACTGCTTCTGCTTGAGCTATTGCTGCATCTCTATCGGCGGCAGCTGCGGCGGCTGCTTCATCAGATAAACTATCATAATATGGACCCAAGTCTCTATTGCTTGATGCTGCGGCTGCAGCTGCTGCTGCTGCTGCTGCTGCTTGGCCACCAGGACCATAAGATCCTGATCCGTATCCTCGTCTATACTCAGGTCCTTGATTTTCACCGCCTGCTGATGCTGCAGCTGCTGATGCTGCAGCTGCTGGGCCATCAGAACCATAAGGTCCTGATCCGTATCTTGGTCCATACTCAGGTCCTTGATTTTCACCGCCTGCTGATGCTGCAGCTGCTGCCGCTGCTGCTGCTGGGCCACCAGAACCATAAGGTCCTGATCCGTATCTTGGTCCATACTCAGGTCCTTGATTTGCACCGCCTGCTGATGCTGCAGCTGCTGCCGCTGCTGCTGCTGGGCCACCAGAACCATAAGGTCCTGATCCGTATCTTGGTCCATACTCAGGTCCTTGATTTGCACCGCCTGCTGATGATGCAGCTGCTGCCGCTGCTGCTGCTGTGCCATCAGAACCATAAGGTCCTGATCCGTATCCTCGGCCATACTCAGGTCCTCGATTTGCACCGCCTGTTGATGCAGCTGCTGTCGCTCCTGCTGCTGGGCCAACAGAACCATAAGGTCCTGATCCGTATCCTCGGCCATACTCAGGTCCTTGATTTGCACCGCCTGCTGATGATGCAGCTGCTGCCGCTGCTGCTGCTGTGCCATCAGAACCATAAGGTCCTGATCCGTATCCTCGGCCATACTCAGGTCCTCGATTTGCACCGCCTGTTGATGCTGCAGCTGCTGTCGCTCCTGCTGCTGGGCCAACAGGACCAAAAGATCCTGATCCGTATCCTGATCGATATCTTTGTCCTCGGTTTGATGCTGCGGCAGCTGCTGCTGCTGCTGCTGCTGCTGCTGCTGCTTCTGCTGCTGCTGCTTCTGCATCAGCTTCTGCTTCTGCTGCTGCTTGTGCTACTGCTACTGCTTCTGCTTGAGCTATTGCTGCATCTCTATCGGCGGCAGCTGCGGCGGCTGCTTCATCAGATAAACTATCATAATATGGACCCAAGTCTCTATTGCTTGATGCTGCGGCTGCAGCTGCCGCTGCTGCTGCTGGGCCACCAGAACCATAAGGTCCTGATCCGTATCTTGGTCCATACTCAGGTCCTTGATTTGCACCGCCTGCTGATGATGCAGCTGCTGCCGCTGCTGCTGCTGTGCCATCAGAACCATAAGGTCCTGATCCGTATCCTCGGCCATACTCAGGTCCTCGATTTGCACCGCCTGTTGATGCTGCAGCTGCTGTCGCTCCTGCTGCTGGGCCAACAGGACCAAAAGATCCTGATCCGTATCCTGATCGATATCTTTGTCCTCGGTTTGATGCTGCGGCAGCTGCTGCTGCTGCTGCTGCTGCTGCTGCTGCTTCTGCATCAGCTTCTGCTTCTGCTGCTGCTTGTGCTACTGCTACTGCTTCTGCTTGAGCTATTGCTGCATCTCTATCGGCGGCAGCTGCGGCGGCTGCTTCATCAGATAAACTATCATAATATGGACCCAAGTCTCTATTGCTTGATGCTGCGGCTGCAGCTGCTGCTGCTGCTGCTGCTGCTTGGCCACCAGGACCAGAACCATAAGGTCCTGATCCGTATCTTGGTCCATACTCAGGTCCTTGATTTGCACTGCCTGCTGATGATGCAGCTGCTGCCGCTGCTGCTGCTGTGCCATCAGAACCATAAGGTCCTGATCCGTATCCTCGGCCATACTCAGGTCCTCGATTTGCACCGCCTGTTGATGCTGCAGCTGCTGTCGCTCCTGCTGCTGGGCCAACAGGACCAAAAGATCCTGATCCGTATCCTGATCGATATATTTGTCCTCGGTTTGATGCTGCGGCAGCTGCTGCTGCTGCTGCTGCTGCTGCTGCTGCTTCTGCATCAGCTTCTGCTTCTGCTGCTGCTTGTGCTACTGCTACTGCTTCTGCTTGAGCTATTGCTGCATCTCTATCGGCGGCAGCTGCGGCGGCTGCTTCATCAGATAAACTATCATAATATGGACCCAAGTCTCTATTGCTTGATGCTGCGGCTGCAGCTGCTGCTGCTGCTGCTTGGCCACCAGGACCATAAGATCCTGATCCGTATCCTCGTCTATACTCAGGTCCTTGATTTTCACCGCCTGCTGATGCTGCAGCTGCTGATGCTGCAGCTGCTGGGACACCATAACCATAAGGTCCTGATCCGTATCTTGGTCCATACTGAGGTCCTTGATTTTCACCGCCTGCTAATGCTGCAGCTGCTGCCGCTGCTGCTGGGCCATCAAGACTATTAGGTCCTGATCCGTATCCTCGTCCATACTCAGGTCCTTGATTTTCACCGCCTGCTGATGCTGCAGCTGCTGCCGCTACTGCTGCTTGGCCAACAGGACCATAAGATCCTGATCCGTATCTTCGTCCATATCCTGTTCCTGGCCCTACAGATGTACCGCTTGGTCTCACTACTGATTCTGCAACTGATGAACTACGAGAAGTAGAGGTTGTTGTGTCATCTTCACCACCTTCTTCTATAACATATATAGTCGATGGTTTTCTAGCAGTATGAGTAGCAGTCGTAGAGACAGCACTAGCGGTAGAAGGTTGTATGGGGCCTGAAGATGGTCTCCTAGCAGGTATTGCAGGCCTAGGTGCGGGCCGTGACGATGTTGTTGCCGAAGCAGCAGCATTTGATGAGGCTATTGCGCTAGGCCTTGGTTCAGGCAGAGCTTTTATGATAGTGTCTTCTTCATCATATATTTGCTCTCCTTTCTCGTTGGTTGTTATTGTGATAGTCTTGACTACCGTTTCACCAAGATGTGCATTTGTATGTCCTTTCAATTTAAAGTGTTTTTTCGTTGTGTCAAATGTCGTGCCGTTGATTTTGTTTTGATATTCGGTTTCGTATTCGTCGAGAACTTTACTATCTTTGCCGAAGGCATTTTTAACTTCGTTCCAGTCATTGCCACCATAATATGCAGTTGCGTACTGTAAAGAAAATAAAGGTTCATAAATGGGTTCAAACATAAAAAAACAATATAAGGTTTTTAGAAAATTTCTTATAATATAATATAAAATTCTCGTGTCACAGTGTTTTTAACCAAACTCCTCCGAAACGGCTTGATCAATTTTTATGATTTTTTTTTTGTATAAATGGTAGGTATGAGAATAACGTCGTGAAGTATATTTCCCCTCCGCTGGCGTTATGCTATATTTTAATTAGGTAAAACTGGCGGAGCGCAATTATAAATCATATGAAATCAATGTTGGCAATCTCCAGTTATTATAGGTATAGGTATAAAAAACGTTAATAATGTAAATATTTTCTCTTCATTAAAATAATTAATTGGGGTAACACTTTTTGAGAGTATAAATTAAAATTATTTATTTATTACGTAAAATCAAAATCATTTTCAAAGACGGCTCAGACCGGTACCCATACAAAACGCGATCTCAATTTGTGTGTTTGCAACAAAAACGTCTATCTCCACCATTGATATAAAGAAAAGGGGAGATAGGGTACGTAGGGCACGAAGTGCAGACGAGACAACAATTAACTTTACTGACGTACGTGGACCTAATGGGACCTAATTTGATCTTGCCATTTTCTAGGAGCTTCTCATCTCCTTTTTTCCTTAAAACAATGATCTCCACTACTGTTTCTTCCAAACTTGACGACCTCCGATTCGACCAATCAGAGCCCAGCTTTTTATCAGGTAGTTGTCAAGTTATATTGTATTTTTAAGTGGAAAGTATTCTCTTCTTTGTGAAAAAAAGAAACTATGGATATATTTGGTTCAGCCCCGTTCGCCGAGAGGTCCGACCGAATCACAGAGGAGTTGAAAGAGGTCATCCTGATCTGTGGACTGAATCTCGGTGAACCTTTGAGGTTCCGATAAATTTTGTATTGGACGTCAACATTTTTTACTTTGAATTTCTCAATTATTTCTTTGGAAAGCTATTCGGTTTGACAGGTACATGCCCCCCTAATACTAATATTACTACACCTTTATGTAATACTGTACAAATTAATTTATGTGCATAGTAATACTGGAGGCTGTATATCCTATACTAGTTCAATTAAACAATTTGAGAAAAAAAGAGAGAATTCTTGCAATCATTCACTAAAAATTCTAAGAATGAGTATTTGTATTGGTCGTCGAATTTTTCAACAAGAATTCTCTTGTTTTTTCTGCGGATCTATTTCAGACAGTGTAATTAATACTAGTTAATAAATTTTTTTATCTTGCAATATCGTCTTTTTCAAGTTATTCAATTAGAGGGTAGAATTCACCCCTTAAGTACCTATTACCTCCCTTTTTTTAGTAAAACTTGAATGATACTGAATACGGCGTACCTTGTTCAGGATGCTAAGTAGGGTTCCATACCTTAACAAACCTTTCTAACCTTTCTAAGAACATACAGCGTCATCTATTTGCAATCGTGTTAAAAATCACAAAAAAAATTATAGGCATTTTTTCGTTTACATGTACGCAGATCTGAGTTGTTGAAATGAGTTTCAACTTGATACCTCAACGCGTTCCCGAAAAAAGGGTCTTGACAGACAGACACACAGACACACAGACACACAGTCAGACAGACAGACGGACAACAAAGTGATCCTTTTTTTCTTTTGAGGTACAAAACCCTAAAAATTAACATAACATCACGCTTTTTTCCAGAAGGCAGAGGTAGACCTAGACCCGGACCTAGATCCATAGTAGGCACACCCAGACTTCTACAATTATGTTTCGTATTTTTTTTGTATTAGGGTCATTGGCATCAACCCGAAAAATACCCATAACACTTTTCGCCTGACCTAGAGATCGAACCCGGGAGCGGCAGTAGCGTTTGCGACCACTACGCCACCAAGACAGTAGTTACAACACTTCAAAACTCAAAATTCTTTATTTCTTCAAGTTACATAATATAACGATTAGTTTTTTTTTTTTATTTTTTTTTTATGATAGTGAGTAACAAAGACGAGCAAATCAGGTGCCTGATGGTAAGCATCATGATTGCGCATAACAGACACAGTGCAACCCAGTGTTTTAAAATTCAAAATTCTGCGCGGCACTGCACTGCGCCTGTCACCCTGAGATATGAGTTGTTGAATCTCATCATGCCCAGTAATTTCGCTGGTAACATTGCCCTTCATACCAGAACACAGTAATGTTTGCACATTACTGCTTGGATGAACGGATGAACGGATGAACGGATGAACAACTGGCAAAGGTGTGGTACTTCCCCAGGGGGCCACCTGCAAAAGAGGCTTACCTTACTTAGGTGGCAGCCCTACCCCTTTGCTGTACTTTTTAAAACTGTGTTGCAAGAGTTAATGTTTATAAACAAAATATATATTATTATAAAAATAAAATGCTTACCTGCAAAGCGCAGAAAAAGATCACAATGGTTGTGACTCTCATATTGAGAGCTGGAACCCAACTGATGATGAATTCCCATTTTCCTGCCCATTTTATACTGAAAAACCAGCTAATTATTTACGTGAACCATTTAACACTTGTATAAATCCAAATATTTACAATTAAAAGAAATCAATTCTATACAAATTTCACAATGACTTAGTTAGTGCAAACAATGAGTGAATTAAGACTTTATATTTTAATTCAGTGGTATTGTTAATGTTATGTCTATTTTATTACAATTTACTTTTAAAATAACAATGTATGAATTGTGTTATAAAAAATAACTTTTTTTCTATAATTTTCATCTACAAAGTTAGATAATATTAATAGGTATTATTTTAGTAAGTAGTTTACCCGTTTTGGGGTTTGAATATCATATTATTAATAGTATGTAAAGTTAGCTTTTATATATCTGCACAAATTATAAGCTTATGCTTCATCGAGTTTTTTTAGCTGACTGTCCTTAACAACCTTTAGAGGAAGAAGGAATTAAATAATTGTATTAAAATATGTTGTGGAAGACAAGGGAATCAATGTATGAAAAGGTATTTATCGAAAACGATGGGCCTTTGGAGGAAACGGAATAGCCCGTTTTGTTTTAGAAACATAACATAATATAACATACATTCACGCCTTTTTCCCGAAGGGGTAGGCAGAGGTGAACCCAGGACTTAGCGTTTTTTTTAATGATAGTGAGTGATAAGACGAGCTAATCAGGTGCCTGATGGTAAGCATCATGATAGCCCATATCAGACGCAGTGCCGCCCAGTGTTTTAAAATTCAAAATTCTGCGTGGCACTGCACTGCGCCTGTCACCCTGAGATATGAGTTGTCGAATCTCATCATGCCCAGTAATTTCGCTGGTAACATTGCCCTTCATACCGGAACACAATAATGTTTGCACATTACTGCTTGGCGGATGAATAACTGGCAAAGGTATGGTACTTCCCCAGGCGGCCCCCTGCTAAAGAGGCCTACCACTACAAAATCCATAGTAGGCCCACCCACATTTCGCCAGTATGTATTTTTTGTTTTATCTTGGTATAAAACATATAAAACTTGCTATGATATAATGGTAGTTTATAAATCAACCTTGCCTCGGTGCCTCGGTGCTGCCTCGATGGCGTAGTAGGCGTCAGCTCGACCGACGATCATGAGGTTCTGGGTTTGATCCCTCCTTCTGGGTTTGGTCAGGCAAAGTGTTAAAATGGACCAATGGGCTTCCCATACCAAATTTCTTTTCATGATGTTTAGTTTTTTTAATATAATATGGGACAACTTCCACACACGGTCATCTGGTCCCAAACTAGGCTAGACGCCTGTACTATGGTAACCAAATGACTGATATACATACTTAAATAAGCTTATAACACCCAGACACAGATCATACAGATATGTTCATGCGCACAAATGTTTGACCTGGCCGGGGATCGAACCCGGGCCCTGCGACACAGAAAGCAGAGTTACTACCATCTGTGCCAACGAGGCTGTCAAAGTTGGAATGGTAGATGCACCTCTCTAAGTATTACCAAACCTTTTTGTAACACCCTGTGTAATACAGGGTGATAGAGGTTGTTCAGTACACTCTTTCCGAACGAAACAAGTAAAAATATTGGTGCTTAAATTTTGACCAAATTATCCAAGGCATATAACAGGTTGCAGTGGTAGGCTTCTTTTGCAGGGGGCTGCCTGGGGAAGTACCACACCATTTTCATTTTTAAAAACAGCGTAATATTATCAGACTGTATCAGTTATTGTTAAATTTTGTTATTCATAATTAAGTTACTACTTTGGAATAAGCACTTCTATTATTGTTCCGGAGGGGGGCGTTGGTGTTTGCGACACAGTCTAACGACTACTGCAGGCATCATCGTTCCTTTACCGCTTTATGTGTCTACCTGTTATCTGTTCCAAAAAAAACGATTTATTTATTTATTTATTATTATTTACCTTTGCCAGTTATTCATCCGCCAAGCAGTAATGTGCAAACATTACTGTGTTCCGGTCTGAAGGGCTATGTTACCAGCGACATTACTGGGCATGATGATATATAACAACTCATATCTCAGGGTAACAGGCGCAGTGCAGTGCCGCGCAGAGTTTTGAATTTTAAACACTGAGTGGCACTGTGTCTGTTATGGGCAATCATGATGCTTACCATCAGGCACCTGATTTGCTCGTCTTGTCACTCACTATCATAAAAAAAGGTTATTTCACTCCACTCCACGAAATCGAGGAAATCGCTCCACGAGCTTTTAATAAGCACTAAACTCTAACGCACTAAACAATCTTATTGAATATAATATGTATTACTAGTGAGACATACATTGTGTTTTCATGCGATGGACAAATCTATCTTTTTTTTTAATTTAAAACATAAAAGACTTAGAGGTCACTATACGAGATGTTGTTAGCTAGTTTTAGCGTTTAGCTAGTTACGTAGTAACTTAAGACAGAAGGTCCCTTAACAGGATACAGGACCTCTTAGCAGTTTGACACAATCTTATGGAAAATTTACGAAATCGATGTTTTGTTTTCCCGTATTTCCTCCGAGAATAATTGATTTTATCCATAAATTTATATCTTGAAAATTAGAAGATGAATTAGGCTAAGTCCCTGTTATTTTATTTTTGTTCCTTAACGCTTCATTTATTTCTAGTAAACGTCTAATTACGCGAGTAAAACTGGGACAGTTTTTCATGTTTTTAAAGGGTCATTCTTATTTTAACAATAAGTTTGTAGAAAAATGATAATGACAGGGACATGCTCACTGAAGACCTAGATTTTATAAAAAAAAAAACCATTGCTCTGACGCAGTTATCTTAGGGAGGAAACACGGGAATACGTATGTATGGAAAAATCACCCCTCATGTAACCTGTTAAGTATAAAGTAATCGATTTTAAAAAATTCTTCTTTGGAAAGCTTAATTCAGTGTGAGTAACATAGGCTATATGAGATTTTGAAAAATATTGGGGATCCGTAAGAAAAAAAAAACATAGTATTTTTTTAAGGCCGACATTATTTCGCATACAAACTTCGATATAATTTCTTCATTAGTGTTTTATTTTATGTAACAACTAATTATAAAGTGGCATTTATCATAAATGGATAAATGCCACTTTATGATTACTACAAAAGCTACGTTTTGAAACGCCAAATGGGTATTTATTAGAATTATGGAATTTCTGAGAAAAGAAAAAAATAATGATGAAATTATACCCTATCTCTTCTATTATCGTCACTGGTTCTTCGAAGTTTGTATGAAATGTCGGATAATCGCGTTCAGTTCGTAACTTGCAAAATAGTCACCTGTGGTTAATAAGAGTCGCCAAACATTGCGCTTGGGCTAAAAGAGTTCTCAAAGACAATGTTTGCATGTTCCAAACATCGTAACGCGGATCTTGGCTCATAAAACCTGACCCTCTGTGGACACTATCTCTTTCGATTTAATTAAGCTGCGAAAGATTTATCACCTATCTCGTTTGTGCTATCTGTCTATAGTCCATCAAGGACTCTTAGATTGTTATGCTTTGATAATTATATAACATTATTTACCGTCACGCCATTTTCCTATGGGACTGAGTCACCCTGGACTCACGAACGAACACCCACATTTCGCCAATTGTTACAAAATAAAAACTACTACTACTAGTAGTAGGTACTAAAACATAACATACATTCACGCCTTTTTCCCGAAGGGGT
This sequence comes from Hemistola chrysoprasaria, assembly GCA_947063395.1. Taxonomy (NCBI): domain Eukaryota; kingdom Metazoa; phylum Arthropoda; class Insecta; order Lepidoptera; family Geometridae; genus Hemistola; species Hemistola chrysoprasaria. The sequence continues at coordinate 10,265,896 of OX346728.1, read as the reverse complement.
AGGCAGAGATGTACTCAGTCCCATAGTAGATACACCCACATTTCGCCAGTATGTTATTGGTCTCATGTAATAAGGGGGCGAGTGTATTGCCATCTAACGGGCACAGTTCCAGACTCCAGGCAGTTATTGAGATAATTCCTAATGGAAAAATCCAATATTTATCACTTTGCCTGACCTGGGGATCGAACCCGGGACCTCTTGATTGGCAGTCGAGCATGCGCCGTCTACGCCACCGAGGCAGTCCTAGTAGGTACTAGTAGGTACTAAATAATCCTAGGATAGGAAGTAGTGAGATCATATAGAGACATATATTCGCAGAGTTTATGGCGTTCTACGGGGAGGCCTATGTTCTGCAATGGACGGCTGCTGGCTGACGTTGATGATGAAGATTAAAAAATTCGTTATTTTCTGTCATATGGCACGTGTCAACGTCTTAAGAAACAGGGTTGTCACAGTTCAGTTCCTACACATCCGGCGCCAACGTCGTTTAAATTTGAACGTTATTGTTTAGAGCTAGAAGTGTACTTTTCAATGAGATTGTTAGTTTAGGGTTGTTGCTTATGGAAATGCAAGACATCCGTTCGCGTGGCAAACGTGTGCTTTGATGCGCGGACGCTTATGAACCAGGTGTTGCTTTCTCCCTATTGCAATGAATGTGATCGAAAATTGAACTAACATTTTGGCCATAGCGAGTAGCTGTCAAAATACTCTAACGCGTAGACATAAACGCCCTCCTCTGTTTACACTATTATTGTTGACAGAATGTACTTCAAATCCTGTCGTCAACTTATTTTTATTCGTGTACTATTTAAATAGAAGGAAATCGATCAAGTTTTGAAAATATCAAATTGCATATTACTATTCGTAGAAAAAGATTTTTGTTCGTTTGCCTGGACATTAAAAAAACTTAAAAGTTTTAATGATATTGGTTCATACCTACGTCGGTTTCGTTACATCTGAGTGCGCAAATTTGAATCAACGAAAACGCATAACGTACTTGAAAGAGCGCTCAACTTAGGGTCGCTACAATATTTCAATCAATCATAATATGTTATCCTGTAATGTACTTACCTATACATTTTTCCCTTCATTAATTCTATTCTGTTTAATTTGATTTAAAATTAGAAAACTTTTATTGGCTTCAATTAAAAAATATACTAAATAAATAACTTTTAAGGTCGGTGTAGTCAAGTATGAGGTCCTGGACTTGATTCCCCGGACGGGCAAAAAGTGTTATTAGATTTCTCAAGTCATATTGAGAAAATTCCAAATGGATGAATTCGCGAGTAACCATATTTTCTAAGACATAACCTGTGAAGTATGGATGGGTAAAGAGTATACCTCTTTCTTACCCTTTGAGTAAAAAGGCATGTTATTATAACAAAAAAAGTTAGAATATATTTACAACAATTGTATCTATATTTTCGTCGTTTGGTGTTTTATTTCGTGTTTGCATATTAAATACAAAGATGGTAGCAAATATCAATTACGCCCACATTTATAATAAAACTACATAAACACGATCCGTTTACTCTCATTAATGACATATTCATGATGTTTGTATCGAAAATAATAATTACTGTTTTCCAATAACTTTTACTATTTTGATAAAACATTTGTGTAAATAGTGAACAACGCCGCTATAATAGGACATAATCTGAGTTACTGAAATTAAATTAACAGGTACCTATAATGGTGCTTGGCGGTCTACTGCAAGCAGCATATATTGAAATCACGGCAGAGCTCGCTTCTATGCGTTTTTATAAAGGCTGAAACCCTCCATGGTGCGAGAGACTTCGCACGTGCGTCAAGCTTCTCTTTTCAAGAAAATGATAGTAATTGGGTCCACTGCAACCCACGGACAAGCTACGCATGAATTGACGTCACTTTTACACGCGTGGCTTGCTGAATATAGCGCTCACGTAGCTCAACGGTGTTAACGCTATGCACGCTATATACTTTAGTACTGCACTCGGTACACGTTGGTACACGCGTGCTCATATAACTCCACGCTGTCAATGCCCTGTACGCTGTACACGGATGCATATATACTCGTAGCGTATCTTGCAGTAGAAATGTAGACCCACGTTGCTAAAATTCGTCACGTGCCCATGTACAGAATACGCAGCGGTGAATTTCAGCCTTATAAGTAATTCTGATTCTGACTGCCTTGGTGGCGTAGAGGGCGCATGCTCGACTGCCAATCAAGAGGTCCCGGGTTCGATCCCCAGGTCAGGCAGTGTTAAATATTAGATTTTTCCATTAGGAATTATCTCAATAACTGCCTGGAGTCTGGAACTGTGCCCGGTAGATGGCAATAGGCTCGCCCCCTATTACATGGGACCAATAACATACTGCTGAAATATGGGTGTACCTTATTAGGTACTGAGACTTTAGGTCTTAGGTTTGGGACTGAGTCCTGGGTCTCTGCCTACTCCTTCGAGAAAAGTCGTGTTTAGATCTTATGTTAAAACTACCTGAATGTCTATAAATTCAATAATATATTGCTAAAGTTTACAAATCTGAACGAGTGGGACTAAAAAATAACTGCATAAGAAAATACTTGAATGTTTTTATAATATTGGAATGCAGCCCTCGGTTTGTCAGCACTGTTTAAGGCATAAGGGCTCGCGACGATATGACCGTTAAAATAAGCCACCGTGCAATACTTCCTAACGCAGGGCCGGATTTTGATGCATCAAATTTTAAGTATACCATAAAGAAGCAGTTATTGTGCCGTGTGGTAGGAAATCGGCTTTAGAATAGTACCGTACTCTTTTTACCCGTGGTTGCTGTAAGAGCCTTGCTCTATAAAGTCTCTAAAGTATTGAAGTAATCTCGGGACTTGGTTCCGTGATTATTTCAGATTTTTTAAAATTATTTGTCTATATCTTAATAAAATATTGGAAAAATACATGTGAAATTTTAGTTCATAAGTCCTTTAATGGACCTAGGACTCTAGAATCTGGAGCTTTGGTCACTCTAGCCACGAGTAACCCAGGAATATTTTACCTAAAGTACCAATTTCATATTTGTGACAAAATTTACAAAAGTACTCTGGCTAGATAGATAGATAGATAGATAAATTCTTTATTATTACACCACATCTTAAAAACTTTAAACTAAAATGGAACATAGGAATATGTTGTTTTTTTAAATCCTATCCTAATCCTTATCCTAATCCTAATCCTAATACTATTATAAAGGCGAAAGTTTGTAAGTATGGATGTATGTATGGATGTTTGTTACTCTTTCACGCCAAAACTACTGAACCGATTGGGCTGAAATTTGGTACGTAAGTAGCTTAGACCCTGGAATAACACATAGGGTACTTTTTATCCCGATATTCCCACGGGAACGAAGACTACGCGGGTGAAACCGCGGGTCACAGCTAGTTTTGTCATAAATATGAAATTGGTACTTTAAGTAAAATTTTAAATTTATATAATATTACATATATTTATGGAAATTTTGTCCTATCCTTCTATAATAATATATTATAATAATAGTTTGTGAGAATGGATGGATGTTTGTTACTCTCTCACCCCAAATCTACGGAACCGATTGGGCTGAAATTCAGTATGTAGATAGGTTATACTCTGTAATAACAAATCTGGTCTTTTTATCCAGATATTCCCACGGGAACGAAGACTACGCGGGTGAAACCGCGGCCACCGCTAGTTAATACGTAAAGTAAGTTTTGTTCAACTTAAATTTAAAAAAAACTGGGTATAACATTAGTATGTCTTAAACAGACAAGCTGGTAACTTTATACCTTTACAAGAAGAACGTACAAGAAACTTGTACGTAGGGTTTAATTTACTCTTGGTTTGTTTACATTTATTATTTGCTTGTTAGGTGCTGGGTGATGGCTATGCAGAAGTTTAAAAGCAAAATAAACAACATGGTATAGGGCATCTAGCAACGGCAATTTGAATATCGCTCTACATAATCTTCTTATTAAATACGTCCTTATTACGACTCTGTATATTTCGTCTTTTATGTTCACAAACAAAAATCGTCAAGAAAGCACCCTTCAAAACAAACCTTTACAACTTACCTGAGCTTAATAAATAACCTTTATCATCTTAGTTATATGAACCATTTTGCATTGACAATTTAGTTAGAGTTTTGATGTTACTAGAAATCGCGGAGACTTCTTTTACACTAAAAATATTATGGAATTTAGGAATTTTATTTTTAATAAACTATTATAATAACTGAAGTCGATTCATTAATTACATTAAGAAATTAATCAAAAAACATAAAAATCATCATCATCATCATCATCTCAGCCATAGGACATCCGCTGCTGAACATAGGCCTCCCCCATAGATTTCCATCCAGTCCGGTTGTAAGCGGCCCGCCTCCAGCGTCTTCCTGTCATCTTTATCATATCGTCTGTCCACCTTGTGGGTGGACGTCCTACGCTGTGCTTACCGGTCCGTGGTCTCCATTCGAGAACTTTACAGCCCCATCGGCCATCAGTTCTACGTGCTATGTTCCCTGCCCATTGCCAATTCAACTTGCTAATCCGCTGGGCTATGTCGATAACATATAAAATAATAAATTTAAAGAACAATAAATTATATTAATAAATGACATTGCTAGAATCATGCAAATAAAGGTGGGTCATCCTTAACACGACAATACGAGTAACTATGATCTGATAAATAACTAAAAATAGATTTTATTTGATAACATAACACCAAGAAGGAGTAGGCAGCGGTGTCTCGAACTCAAAGAAAATGTATATAAGTCTTAAAAAGACATTTTTACCGTCAGTAAATAATATCAATAACTAGTAATAACTAATGTGCGCAAATATACCTCTAATAGAAGAACGCACAAGAAAAATGTACAGTTTAATTTTTTCAACTGCGAGTTTCACATAACATTTGGTTTGGTTACATTTGTTTGCTTGTAAGGTGACAGGTGGTGGCCATGCAGAAGTTTCCAGGCATCATTTATCTCTACGTATTGGTAAATATTCTATATAATTCTGTATTTTCAGTGGCCCAATAAAGTATGGGCCACTGAAAATACAGAATAAGAGAATAATATAGTAAGTAAATCGTGAAAGATTAATATAGTTCTTCAATAAAAAAAAAATTACGAAAAAATATAGTCGAAGCGCGATTCCACGGTACCTCTGTGAAATAAAGTAAACGAAGGGGATCGAAGGGCCGTCGTAACGTCTTTTCGCCCTTCTAAGACGCTATGAGTTCCTTGTGGACCGCGGCACGAGCGGCGCGGCCGACAATCGCCTGCATAATCCCGCCAAAAATCAAATTTGATATTTTATACTTCTTAATTCTATTGTGCCAGTTATAGCCATATTGTGCAGTATTTTTTTTATGCAAACAAGTGCCTTACGAAAACTTTTTTGTTATTTTTATGAGTGCCTCGCTATTGGAGAAAGTGCGTTAATTAAATAGTGCAATATATAAGGAGTTGTGAGTCGAGTGATTAAGTGATAGTCTGAAATGGTGCTTTAAGTTAGTTATAATTAATTTTCATAATAATTGATCATAACAGTCTGATTAGGATAAGCAGGTAAGGTTGGTGATTTTTATTAGAAAACTAAAAGCGATAAGACCGCCGGTTGTTTACCGTATTACCTGTGAATTGTTTTGTAACATTGTTTTTTTTATTTTATTTTGGTATGCAATAAAGTATTATTCTATTCTATATATATGCAAGCTGTCATCTTATACAAACGACAAAAAACATTATCTATTCGTTATCTTACGTTCGTTAACTGACAACTGCTGACGCGACAGCTACGCGGGTATAGCATGAGCTTTATAGCCATTGATTTAAAGAAAAGGGGAGATAGGGTACGTTCTCTCAGCGCTTATTAAACAACTGGCATGTGAAATTTGAAACAACAAAGATAGAAAGACGTACCTAAGATCGAAGTGGGAATGAGGCAACAATTAACTTTACTGATGTACGTGGACCTAATGCGACCTAATTTGAGCTTGCCATTTTCGAGAAGCCAGTACCTCATCTCCCCTTTTCTTTATATCAATGTTTATAACCCAATACAGTACGAGTAAACCAAACTGTTTTGACGTGATCAGCTGATCAGTACGGTCCGCACAATCGATTGTATTCATTGGCCAAGCAGTAATGTGCAAACATTACTGTGTTCCGGCCTGAAGGGCAATGTTACCAACAATTACTGGGCATGACGAGTTTCAACAACTAATATCTCAGGGTGACAGGCGTAGTTAGTGCAGTGCCGCACAGAATTTAGAATTTTAAAACACTGGGTGGCACTGTGTCTGTTATGGGCAATTGTGATGCTTACCATCAGACACCAGAACCATCCTTACCAATCCGCGTGGTGGGCACTACCAATTGAGATATCGTGGATATACTAGTCATCGTCAAATGCCTATAGGGGCGTGTGTGTTTATCTATAGATGATGCTTTGCATATTTTTTGCATATTTTGATTTGTAGTGGTAGGCCTCTTTTGCAGGGGACCGCCTGGGGAAGTACCACACCTTTGCCAGTTATTCATCCGCCAAGCAGTAATGTGCAAACATTACTGTGTTCCGGTCTGAAGGGCAATGTAACCAGCGAAATTACTGGGCTTGATGAGATTCAACAAGTAATATCTCAGGGTGACAGGCGCAGTGCAGTGCCGCGCAGAATTTTGAATTTTAAAACACTGGGTGGCACTGTGTTTGATATGGGAAATCATGATGCTTACCATCAGGCACCTGATTTGCTCGTCTTGTCATTCATTATCATAAAATATATATATATATATATATATATGTAGTATAAGTATTAAAGGAATAGACCACATCGTCTTTAAAAAATTAAAATATTAGTTTACGCTTTCTCTCAGCTTTGATAACAATATAAGTAAATGACACCAATGTTGTAAAGTAGCAACACACGTAAACAAAAACGTCCTTGACACAATACATGATCGCGAAGGTCAGTGCATTGACCCCAGCTGAATCAATAACTCATTACTTTTTTATTTCGTTTATACGGTTAAAAATAACGTGTTTTTACGCCGTCCCAATTACGCGAGCGGGCGAAAGTTGGCGGACTCCCTATTATGACGTCACGCGTATCCGAATTACTGATGGTAATTTTTGTGAATCGAACTTTTTAATTCATTACACTTTCATTGAGAAGCGATTAAGTCTCATCTAAGGTGGCATCTGCGACAACGGTGTCGTTCACGAATCTAAGCATTCTTAGATATCTCCAAAGGTGGTTATATTATCAGCCACATCCGTATGTTGCGACTAACGGACGTGACGACTAACTGTAAAGTGATTTGGATAATTAATATTTTAACCAAGCAGTTTACATTAACAAAACGTCCGCTGACCTTAAGACTTCGGACGTCCGAAAGCGATCTGGCTGGCCGGATATTCTCCTCAGTTCAAAGAGCGTCTGCGACAAATAATTACTCTGATTGGTAGCATCGACAAGTCGCGACTTATGGACGCAGCTGATAATAATATAATGTGGTAATGGGACTGAGTCCTGGGTATACCTGAACTCTGCCTACCCCTTCGGGAAAAGGCGTGATTGTATGTTATTTATTTTTTAATCGGTCCTTTTTAGGTGAGACTGAATTATCTTTCCTAAAAATCAAACTCAAACTCAAAACTCAAACTCAAACAGATTTATTCAAATAGGTCATAATCTGACACTTTTGTACGTCAATGAAGATACAGTACTGAGTCTACCGTGCGTTCGGAAAGATACCTCTACAAGAAGAACGCACAAGAAACTTGTAGGGCTTAATTTTTTCAACAGATAGTTTCACAATATTTGGTTTGCTTACATTCGTTTTCTTTGAAGGTGCCGCGAGGCGACTATGCAGAAGTTTCCAGGCATCTTTGTCCTCTATGTACTGGTTGACTTAATAGTATGCCTTCTTTAGTAAAGTAGATTTTATATAGGTTTTGAATTTACCCTCTGAGAGCCCAGTTATCTCTTTTGGGATTTTATTATAGAAACGTACACTTTTTCCTAAGAATGTCTTTTTATTTGTTTTAGATAATCTAAAGCTAGGTACAGCTATTTTGTCTTTATTCCTAGTATTAAAATTATGAAGGTCACTATTTAATTTTAATTTATGTAAATTTTTACGCACATACATGATGTTCTCATAAATGTATAAGGATGGTAGGGTCAGTATGTTTATTTCTTTAAATAATTCCCTCAGGGATTCGCGTGGACGCATCTCATAGATGGCACGAATCGCACGTTTTTGTAGTATAAAGATAGTTTCTATATCTGCAGCTGACCCCCACAACAGAATCCCATAAGACATCAAGCTATGGAAATATGCAAAGTACACTAATCTCGCCGTGGCTACATCTGTTAGTTGCCTAATTTTATAAACCGCGTAAGCTGCAGAGCTTAGTTTCCCTGAGAGCTCGGTGATATGAGTGCTCCATTGCAGTTTAGAGTCTATATTTATGCCAAGGAACAAAGTTGCATTGTCAATATTGAGTCTTTCACCGTCAAGAACTATGATTGGTTCTATACTTCTGACGTTAGGCAAATCAAATACCCTATATCCATTTAAATTTTTCTTAAGTGAATCCGCAAGTAAAGGCTAGCAATAATAAATACTCCCAAACATTCGCACAAATCCAAGTGTGTCCAAAAGTGACCGCCGGCCCGCAAGAAACCACACAATAGTCGTGGAGATTTACGATCGAGCCCGTGTTAGCTTAATTGAAAGTTCTCTATAAATTAACTTGCGGACCGGTCATTGACAATCACTGTTTAATGTTAATTACTTAGAAGACTTGATTTACTTTGTCTGGAGTGGGTTGGATTTAACAGTTAAGTAATACTTAAGGGGCTGCGTGAACCTTAACTACTTAAAAATATTTTTACCTGCAAATAATAATATTCATAATAAAATTACTTTTTTTATGATAGTCAGTAACAAGACGAGTAAATCAGGTGCCTGATGGTAAGCATCATGATTGCCCATATCAGACCCAGTGCCACCCAGTATTTTAAAAATCAAATTCTGCGCAGCACTGCACTGCGCCTGTCACCGTGAGATATTAGTTGTTGAAACTCGTGATGCCCAGTAATTTCACTGGTAACATTGCCCTTCAGACCGGAACACAGCAATGTTTGCACATTACTGCTTGGCGGATGAATCACTGGCAAAGGTGTGGTTCTTCCCGAGAAGAGGCTTCTATCACTACCAAAATAATAAAAAACTTCTTATCAAAACATTCCTCAAATAAAACACGTAGCGGGATCAGGCTTATTCCCGTTAACGACATCTTATTGTCCCAACTTTTTATGCGAACGTTTTAAATAAACCAAATAAAAACTTCGATTCGGTTTAATGACAGCGTAAGTCTCATAGGAAAGTCATAAACGGACTTTAGCTTCATCCCAAACATTATAAGAGCACAATGTGACACAACTCGTCACCATCAAAAAAAGGACTACAATATTCTGAAACAAAATGCGAGTCTAGTAAATCCATTCACAATTACGTTACCACAAGATGAATAAACTCTACATGCGAAATTGAACCTTAAATAGAACAAGCAACGATTCATTTTAGTAGTAACATGTGAAAGAGCTACGACCTTTGTTGTGGGTAGTTAGAAAAGTTTTTATTCATTGTGGTCGCTTCATTTCAAAGACACAGCAAGGTGATTTAAACCCTAAAGCTTTAAGCATAAGTTTGATTTTAGATTGATGGTAAGATAATAATAAAAGTTGTATTCAAAGTTATTCGAAATGCGAAAGCGTTAAAGGTGGGACAATAAAAAAGAAGTTAGCTTCTTACGATATGTGGTATTACGAGGTGAGAATATTGCTCCTGAGGTGACGGTTTTTAAAGACACGTTTATATCTTTTTCAAATTGATCTGAGGATTTAGTGGACGTTGGGACGTAGGAAGGGTTGGATAATAAATACAATGCGAAACGGGATATTTTATTTCAATGCAATGTTTATATATCGAAAAAAAAAATACCTATTTTTGTCGGAATAGGTTTGGAAAAAGTTTACATCTATATTTTTTTTAATTAAATAGATTTTAACCTAAAATATGAGATTAAAATTTTGTCCTTAGCCCTTCAAAATACTTCACTATGATTTTTTAAGGATTCGTAAAAATTACCGCGCGTTATTGTTTCCGTGTCAGTCACAATGCGCCCGGAAGCCGCGACGTAACCACAGATTACTTAATAGTTACTACGTAAGTGACGTCGTCGGATTCCATTCTCTCACTAGTCTGTCGGATACGATGACGTCACGCGGCCAGCGAATTAAGCAAGGTTTAAAAGTGTTCTAAAAAATGTTTTATGATAATAACTTTAGATACTTAAAGATAAAGATAAAAATACTTTATATGTAAAATATACTATAAACACAATACTTATCGTATCAAAGTGAAATAAAAACTATTGGTTTTGGAATAACGGCTACTACAATGGTAAAAATGAACTATTTTTTTCATATTTTCCACGTCCATTGTCTCTATAATGCTTTTTCAAAGATAATGTAGCGGTTCGTTCATACTACCGTCCAACTTCTTACTGGATCCCGTCAATTTTGATTGTGCCTTTATACTTTTCAAAGAAGTTATAAAAAAAAAACTTTTTTTTATGATAGTGACAAGACGAGCAAATCAGGTGCCTGATGGTTATCATGATTGCCTATATCAGATACAGTGCCACTCAGTTTTTAAAAATTCGAAATTCTGCGCGGCACTGCACTGCGCCTGACACCCTGAGATATTAGTTGTTGAAATTCATCATGCCCAGTAATTTCGCCGGTATCATTGCCCTTCAGACCGGAACACAGTAATGCTTGCACATTACTGCTTGGCGGATGAATAACTGGCAAAGGTGTGGTACTTCCCCAGGCGGCCCCCTGCAAAAGAGGCCTACCACTACAAAATTAACCTAATTAAAACATAATAAAAACTATAAGTAAACATACTGTTACTCAGTATTACCACTCAACTGCTCAGTGTCTATTTATCTTTACCGGTTCAGTCATCGAACTGAACCGCGGTGACTGAACACGGCTCAATCGATAATTAGTTAATTAATTTTGAGGACGGACTTAGCAACGTTCTTCCATCTTATTTCCATTTATAACGTGACAAAACATACAATCACGCCTTTTCCCGAAGGGGTAGACAGAGATGTACCCAGGACTCAGTCCCATAGTAGGTACACCCACATTTCGCCAGTTCCATTTCAGCTTCCATTCATTTATTTATATTTTTATCTCGACTGCTTCAGTGGCGTAGCGGTTGCAAGCGCTACTGCACACCCCGGAGACTCGACTCAATCCCATACAAAAGCCGCGCTATAACTACCTACTACACAGACACTGCACACATGGAGTTTTGTACACGTGCAAAAGTGTACGTGAAGTGATTTCCCATTGAAGCGGGGCTCGTGGAGAGCTCAATCTTGCTGGCGGGGTGAGGAAGGTCCGATTGGTGGGCGGATGACAGTGTCCTTTGTATACGTAGTATATTATCTGTTCTGTGGCTACTGCCAATCACGAGATCCCTTCAGCGACCATGAAAAGTAGGAGCCAAATCGAATAAAAAAACCCAAAATATTCAAATCCTCATAATTGCATTCTCAGCTCATCATGTTTAAACAACATCAGGTTCCCCTCCTCAAGTCAATCTGAAGCGAGTTAAGTAAGGAATTGACAACAGTTTACGATCCACTTGCCAGTTTACTATTAGCCATTCTCTTTTAAATTACAGGGGCGACGTTTTATGAGCACCCTGCAGGTGTAATCTTTATTGTGACGTGATTCTGCGTTTATGGAGCAGTAGCGCTGGCGTTGCTTACCCAGCCGTTCTTGATTGATCGTCAGGGTGACGTCAACATTGTTCTCTATTTGGATGTCTGAAAAATATCTTATTAAGGTGACTGTCTTCCATAACAAGTGAAAATACACAAATTTGAAGAAATGTGGAATAATTTTCCACTCGATCGTTTGTGATTGGCTCTTATTCTGGCCTTCATTTGCCCCAAAACATATTTGGTTACTGAAAACTTAAAATGGCGTACATGACCTTCTAGGAATATGACACAATCCTGTGAAAAATTTACCAAATCGATGTTTTGTATTCCCGTGTTTCCTCCGAATATAATTAACCCTTTCTTTAAATTTATATCCTGATATTTTTGTAGTGAAGTACCCTATGTTTAATTTTTCTTTTAAACCCTTTTTTTTTTGATAGTGAACTTCCAAAAAACGCAGTTTTATTCGCGTGATTGGACGTTCACTACAAAAAAAAATAGTTTATAAATAAAGATAAAAATATCAGGATATAAATATATCAAATAGGTTTACTGTATTCGGAGGAAACAGGGGAATACAAAACATCGATTTACTAAATTTTCCATAGGATTGTGTCAATTTGTGTCAAAAAAGAGGTCCTGTATCCTGTTAATGATTTTTAAATATCAAAGAAACCATAATGGTTTTCTTTAACAAAATATGTTTTTGCGTAAATATATATATATAAATACATATAATGGCCAGATTCAGAGCCAACAAAATGTTTCTCTATTTTTTCGTATTTGTGTTATTTCATTTTGTATGGAAGACGAATCAGCTAAACCAATGACAGTTTATTGGATGGAAGACTGGTGAAGTTTTAAAATTGCAAGAGTAAACTGGGGCTTTAATTTTTTTGCAGATAATATTTAAAACCAAATATTTACGCGAAAGGTGCAGAAATTTCCAAGCATCTTTGTCCTCTCACTCTCTGTACTAATTGACCTTAAAATAAGCATTCTATGTTAAAGTAGTATTAGCTCTCAGAGAGTTTATGTGCAAGAACTTATACAGGTTTTGAATTTACCCCCCCCCCCCCCCCCCCCCACCCTCCGGTTTCTTTTGGGATTTACAGTCTACTTGCACATAGACATAGACATACTCACTCATGGATTTCCACCTTGTCCGGCTGTCAACGGTTTGCTTTCAGGGTGTTTCTGCTGTCTTTATTGAATCGTCTGTCCATCTTGTGGGTGGACGTCCTATGCTGCGCTTGCCGTTCTGTAGTCACATTCGAAAGCCTTACAGGCCCATCGGCTATCAGTTCTGCATGCTATGTGCCCTGCCCATTGGCACTTCAACTTCAAATGATAATCCGCTAGGCTATTGTTATCGTAGTAAAATTTGTAATATTTTATTAATTTTAGTAAAACATATAACATACATTCACGCCTTTTTCCCGAAGGAGTAGGCAGAGGTGTACCCAGGACTCAGTCCCATAGTAGATACACCCACATTTCGCCAGTATGTTATTGGTCCCATGTAATAGGGGGCGAGCCTATTGCCATATACCGGGCACAGTTCCAGACTCCAGGCAGTTATTGAGATAATTCCTAATGGAAAAATCCAATATTTAGCACTATGCCTGACCTGGGGATCGAACCCGGGACCTCTTGATTGGCAGTCGAGCATGCGCCCACTACGCCACCGAGGCAGTCAAGAGTTACAAGTTTTCACTTATAGTATAAGAATATAAAAAAAAGAAATCTACGAGACAACAGGACAGATAAGTTAAGTTAGACTGCACACTGAAACAGACCATATTAAAAGAAAATAGCATAGCATATAACATACGTACATTATCATAGACAGATATTACCTAAAAATATAAGAATGTGTTTATATAACATATACATATAACATATATTTATATAACATAACATACAGTCACGCCTTTATTCGAAGGAGTGTACCGAGGACTCATTCTTATACCAATATATGAATGTTGTACCCAGGTACACCCACATTTCGCTAGTATTTTATTGGTCCTATGTAATAGAGGGCGAGCCTATTACCATCTACCGGGCACAGTTGCAGACTTCAGGCAGTTATTGAGATAATTCCTAATGGAAAAATCAAGTATTGGACAGACTCGTTGGCTTGGATGGTAGTAACTCTACTTCCTGTGCCGCAGGCCCCGGGTTCGATCCCCGGCCAGGTCAAATATTTTGAAATGAACATAATATCTGTTTGATCTGTGTCTGGGTGTTATAAGCTTATATAAGTATATCAGTCATCTGGTTACCATAGTGCAGGCTTTTGGGAGTTTGGGACCAGATGACCGTGTGTGAAAGCAGTTGTCCCATTAATATTTACCAATTTGCCTGACCTGGGGATCGAGCCCCGGACCTCATGATCTGCAGTCGAGCTTGCGCTCACTACGCCACTGAGGTAATTGATAATAACACATTTATAGAAATTTTTCATTTGGATTGATAAACCTATGTTGCAATATGTTTATGTAACTTGTAGTGGTAGGCCTCTTTTGCAGGGGGCCGCCTGGGGAAGTACCACACCTTTGCCAGTCATTCATCCGCCAAGCAGTAATGTTCAAACATTACTGTGTTCCGGTATGAAGGGCAATGTTACCAGCGAAATTACTGGGCATGATGAGATTCAACAACTCATATCTCAGGGTGACAGGCGCAGTGCAGTGTCGCGCAGAATTTTGAATTTTAAAACACTGGGTGGCACTGTGTCTGATATGGGTAATCATGATGCTTAACATTAGGCACCTGATTTGCTCGTCTTGTCACTCGCTATCATAAAAAAAAAAAAAAAAACTCGACCTTCGATATTAAGCAGAGTATCTGAAACGTTGAGAAAAAATTTCCCATAAACCTAATAAAAGTGAAATTGCGTGCGTTTATGACTTTTTCTTTACCTCTTTATATTTTCCATGCTGCCATGCGGTTCTTGCGTTTGAAAGTTGTTAAAGGTGCGCATAATGCTAGCAAATTTGAGCTTAAGACGACGAATTGAAAATATTGGCGGTAGGGATCTCAATATTTCTCAGCAACTACAAAACATTTGGAACTAATGTTTATGTTTTTACATTTACCAAGATATTGACATCATTTTGGTAATTGGTTTACATGATTGGTTTACTTTTACAGCAGAGAAAAAAATATCCAAAACTGCTCTTTAAAAATAGAGATTCTCATTCTACAGGGAAATGAGACTGATTTATGCCCGTAAATTTTTTGTATAGATTAATCTATGCACAGACTTCAATGTGTTAATTTGATTTTATTAAATTAGCAATAGCTTTTATTTTATTCTAGAAATACTGTTTTGGCGTAATATACAGGACTGTGAGCGGGTTGCGGGACTCAGCGCACGATTTTAGATTCATTATTTAACACTGCGTCACCTTAAGTGACATAGCATACTGCCATTCAAATGGTTATCTAAGCTGCTATGTCTAAAGTCGAATATTGCATATCACTGTTGAAGATGAGTTCAAAGCTATGATCTTCATTTTTAGCAGGATTTATATTTATTAACTCAAAATAAACACATTAAATAGGAAAAGTAAACGGCTACTCTATTATATTGTTATTCTATCTATTTAATTCATAAAAATAATAAGGGTTTCGTCGCTTATAATTCCGAGCTTTCGAATAAATTCTCTAATCTCTCTATTTTTAGAGGTGTATTGAATATTTTTTTCTAAAGAAACCAGATTATTTTTCAAAATTCTATGCGGTTACTCTAGTACTACAAGATTTTTCCTACCTATAGTGTTTTTTTTTACTGAGCATTTATGTATTTTCTTAGTTTAAAATACATCTTTTGCTTAATTTTTCCATATAGCGCCCTCTTAAGTTCGACGGGTAGATATTAGATATACCCCCTTTCGTATAATAATAGGTGTTGTGATTATGAAAATATATACGTGGTCAAGAAAGCTTCGAGATAATATCAGAATTTGCGCCATAGTGAAATTTGTCCCAAATGATAACTAAAATAACCCTATATAATGCCTACTGATTACAAATAGTCACCCTGTATATTATGTGCTGGGACGACCTAAAATTATTATGTTATACATACGTTTTAAAGACTGCAAGAAAAATACACTGGAAGCAAGCCGCTTACAACCGGACTAGATGGAATAGGGGAGACCTATGTTCAGGGGACATCCTACGACTGAGATGATGACGACGTACCCACGTTAGTAATTTTTTTTAATTAAACATAACATAACATACATTCACGCCTTTTTCCCGAAGGGGTAGGCAGAGGTGTACCCAGGACTCAGTCCCATAGTAGATACACCCACATTTCGCCAGTATGTTATTGGTCCCATGTAATAGGGGGCGAGCCTATTGCCATATACCGGGCACAGTTCCAGACTCCAGGCAGCTATTGAGATAATTCCTAATGGAAAAATCCAATATTTAGCACTATGCCTGACCTGGGGATCGAACCCGGGACCTCTTGATTGGCAGTCGAGCATGCGCCCACTACGCCACCGAGGCAGTCAGTTTTTTTAATTATTGGAAAAAAAATCTCAGATGATGTTTTCAGGGTTCCGTATCTCAAAAGGAAAAGAGGAACCCTTATAGGATCACTTCGTTGTCTGTGTATCTGTCAGCCCGTCGGTCTGTCCATCTCTCAAGACCCTTTTACTCGGGAACGCGTTGAGCTTAAGATATCAAGTTGAAACTCATATGAACGTCTCAAGTCTACGGTCCCTAAAAATACTTTTAAGTCAACTCAATCTAAGATACGGCCATATATTTTACTGCATAATTGAAATTTTTGAGAAACGTACTAAAAACCTCGATAGTACTTGCCCGTGATCCCCATCATGAAATTTGGCAAGAAGCACATACCTATATAGATATACTATATACCACATAAAATATAATTAACATCTATAATATGAATAATAAATAGTTTTGTTAATTAATCCCTAGGGGTATTGCACGTCGAGTAGTTTCGGCGAAATGTGAGAAAATTAATATTCATATATATATATAACATTTATTTTTAGCTATCTATGTACACATTCGTTGCAATAAAGATTCATTCATTCATTCATAGGTAAAAAAAACCAGTTAAATCTTAAAAAATATTTTATTTTATTTTAAAAATATTTTTTTATTATTAACAAGTACGGTATATAGGTATGGAACCCTACATTAAGCATACGTACCAAGGTATGCCTTAGCAAATAATATTTTAGTTTCTTGCTAAAATTGTCTTCTCGTAGCTTCTCTTTTCGTAGAGCCTCTACGCCGTAGAGGTGCTACGGCACTCATAAAAATCGTTACTATAAATATATATATGGGACAACTTCCACACACGGTCATCTGGTCCCAAACTAGGCTAGAAGCCTGTACTATGGTAACCAGATGACTGATATACATACTTATTTAAGCTTATAACACCCAGACACAGACATGTTCATGCACACAAATGTTTGACCTGGCCGGGGATCGAACCCGGGGCCTGCGGCACAGAAAACAGAGTTACTACCATCTGTGCCAACGAGGCTGTCAATCTATAAATAATCTATATAAATAAATAAATATTCGTTTATTTCAGGCTCACATGACCCATAACACATCACAAAATTACAGATTTTTAATGATTAAATAAATAATTAAGACTTTATAACATAAAATTGATTAAAATGTCATAAAAATAAAAATAAATGTCTACAAAATAAGGCTTATACATTATCTATAAAAAAATAATCTAATTAATAATTTATATAAAATATACAAAGCAAAAGTCCTGAGTGATAGACTAACTAACACACTCACTCATTAACGCCCAGCCTTGGACCTAGAGGTTAAATTTTGCACCTAGGTTTCCATTATGGTGTAGATAAGTATAAAAAAGGAAAGGGATCCCAAAATTCTCACGGGAACGAAGTCGCCAAAATTACGCTCGTTAATTATAATATTATATATTATTTTATAATGCCAGTGTACATTAAGTATTATGAATAAGAATGTAATGTTTTTCTGTAATAATTTCCTGGATGTAAAATAAAAAATAGGGTATTAAATTTTAAATTTAATAAAATTAGTTGTTTGATGATACATATGCCAATCTTTTGTCTCTGGTTCGTCGAAAAAAAATCAAGATCAAAAACACTATACAATATAAATATAGCTATAATATATTATTCATGTTCCTTAGGTTATGGTTGAACTTGAGGTAATCATACAATCCGAAAAAAATTTTTTTTTTATGACATAGAGTACAAGTACTTTTCTTGTTAATATTGCTGTCTTATATTCAACAAAATGCAATTCCAGAACTACTAACGCCATCTATTGTAATTAGGTTGAAAACCTATCATTACCACATATTTTAGTAATTTTGTCCTTAACTTATAAATAAGTACTATATGTAAATACTATATGAAAAAAAAAGTATTTTTTAAAATCATTTAGGCATTTTATAATAAACCCTTTCATTACTTTTTAAGCAGTGGAAGATCTGACGATATCAAAACGTCGACATGTTTCATAAAACCCATCGCAAAAACGATGCTTACAAACCAATGAAAATAGCCGCTGAATGGCCGGCGAAGTGAATGTTGCACTTTCACGATTAAAAAACAAAAAATAAGAAAATAGACACACGTTTAGAAATGAACCTTTGAATAGTTCTCATTTACGCCGCCAGGGACACCGCAGCGCTAACGTCGCGTCTGACAATCGTACCGCTACTCGACGCTTCATTCTAATGGCAGCACTGCTGTCTTATTAGTATATTATAATGTGATAATAATGACAGAGTCCTAAAATGTTTAACATGGACATTTATCGATATTGTGTGAATGTATCGATATTCAAATAAAATGCTTTGTTAAATATTGCTAGAGACGCGTACAATTTCTGCAAAAAAATCTGTTAAAACCTTTTTTGGTTGCAAAAGTTCATATTCAAAGATGCATCGGCGAATTCCAGACAGACAGATGGAATCAAATTTTTTTGGCGTCCCGACCCGCATGCAGACACGGACAATAATCACACGTGTTAAAAAAGTATCGAAAACCGTCGATCACATGATCGGTCGGCCGATTGAACCGGGTCAAGCACAACAGGTGAGTTGCGAGGCGCATCAACTAAAAAATAAAATATCGAAATGCGAAAAATAATAAAAATCAGCAAATATAGTAAATTGAAAAAAGATTGGTGTTGTCTCTGTCTTTTGTAGGGATGCGTGTAGCTTTTGTCTCGTTTGTGAGCTCGCGCACGTGTTCGGTAGTGGCGGACCGGAGCGCGGCGAGCCGACATCACATCTCGACGCGGCCCGTGCCGTCCGGCTGCATAGCCCGTTACCTCCGAATGACCTCATTTTTTTTCTCCAATGTAAATATTCGGCGCATAGTCTTAAGTGGTATTAAGTTCCTCTTATTTTTTTTACATCGGCTACTAATAAGTGAACGCTCAAATCTTCTCAAATTACTCTTAAAATAAGTGTTATATGAATTTCGACTCGGTGAATTAAGACAGTGATTTTTGACTTGACTCAGTGTTTTAGTTAAGTTTCACGGACTTTTTTTTAAATTAATTAACATTATTTGTGGTGATTTTGAGATAATTATGAGAAATACAATACCGTGACGTGGTTTTGTAAGCCAGTGACTCTCCGAATACAAATTTAATAATTACAGGTTTGATACAAATAATCGGTAGATTATAGAAAATACATAATTTTTGTTATGCTTTTTCATCAGTGTTTATTTTTTTTTTTTTTTCAACGATGAATTTTTGTTACTTACGCTTTATCTATGATTATTTTTGCATCCTATGTATTTTGAGTGACGTTATAAATATTTTCAGTAACGCTATAAGGCGTAAAATGTTTTACATTAACATGTATTCAAAGTATAGGTATCCAAAGTTCCAAAATTTATTATGCACTTAAACTTCCTCACCTCACTTTCTAGTAAGTTAACATAAATAAAATGCCGTGGCCTAAAATTTTTAATATTTTACATTACAATAATTTTAATTCACTTAAATAGAGACGTTAATTATACTTTAGATATATACGCAACTACAATTGTCTTTATTTAATTTAATAAAATAATATAATTAAGAAATCCTTTAAAAATATGCCTTGGCAAAATTTTGCCTATAAGGCGGATTTTTTAACCTCTAAATGTCACGATGAATAATTTATATTTCTATCTTTAACTAGGTAATTTAATAGTAGATAATACCTACTTAAAAAAATAATAACAACTCTTTAACTATAAAGAATAGTTAATAAACCCGCAACCCATATTTAATAGAGATGAGCCACGATGAAAATTCACTTTCAATAATATAAAAACCGGTTTTTAAATTACGTCGAATAAATTTCATTGTCAATAAAATCAGCGGTTCAGTAAAAATCGTTGAGAGTTCGTTGACCTCGCAGCTGGACCCGGCCTCTGATAAAAGAATCATGTTAAATTACTCTCTACTCTCCGCTGACGCTCCGTAAATATCGAGAACCGAGCCAATAAGTAAATAAATGTACAAAAAAGGTACAAAATGTTTCTTAACGCACAATTTTAAAGTTTCTATTGGAAAATTTATTCGTAGTTGGTGCAGTAACATGAAAAAAAATCTAATCGAATCGAATAAAAAAATAAATATCAACAGAATAGTTAATCCAGTATTACATTTTATCTCTTCCTCTTGCTTTAGTGTCTAAGAAATGAAGATCTCAAATATATAGAATTTTCATATTTTATAATATGCTTCTATTTTTTTCTTAATACTGTTATGTTTGTATTAATATAACAGGTTTATTTCCAAGTCAAATCAAATTTATTTTCTTTAATACAAATTTTAACGGAAATAGCAATTATGAAACTGCTTTTCATGTTTAAAACTCGCACCAGCATTTCACCAAGTCTTGAAAATTGACATTGGATAGGATCAATACCAATTTGCGGATCCGTAAAAAAAAGATCAAAACTGATAGTACTTAGTAAAATAATGATTGACGTCACTAAGTACTACAGTGATGAATAAATCTCTCATTGATATTGTCGAGTGGCCGATTACCAGGGATTTTTTGCGAATGATTGAATTTTATTTACAATTAACGCCGGGTTCAGCGTCGGCGAAAGCGAGAGTGCGATTAAATGCAATTTAAAAATAAAACAGCTCGCACCGCCATAACATTGCAATGTCGATATCATAATTTATGCCCGCTTTTCGAAAACCGTTAACCAAATATCGATATATCCAACGCCCACATAATAATATGCCATCTCTAAACGAAATCGATCCCTATGTAGAAGGCAAGGTCTTTGTTCGCGGATTCGCTAAAGAAAATCCCTAAGGCGTGCGCAAATCGTCTTGGAAAGAAGCCGCCCAAACGTAAGACCGAGTCCGCGGAGCAGGCGGGCGGCCGCCTAATTTGTCTTAGGCGGAAAAATCGCGCGGCGATTACAAGTGGCTCGTAACGAAGTCGGGACTGGGAGGGGTGTGGGTGGTGGGTGGTTTCCCCCCAGGGTTCGAGGTAGAGGGGGTGAGGGGGAGGTTCGGTCGCCGGTCGGTGGCGCGGCGAGCTGCGGCCGCGTCTCAGTCGTCCGTCTGGAGTCGCGCCGGCCGGCCGGGCCGCGCGCACCAATACACGTTCCTCGTGCACTTGTGATTATAAATTTTAAATACAAAATTCAAATTTTTAATAAAAAACTTAATATCTAACCGCGTTATCGATAATATTTTTAGGCTATAAAACCCTTCGATCCTCACTTTTCGATCTATACTGTTGGCGATGACAAAAAGTTTTTTGCAAAATTTTTAATATTTACGTCGGTTACATTTATTGTGAAGAGATTAAACTTTTGGCCGTTACTGAAAATATTTTTGTTTGATTTTTTTTTATGGGAGCGTGTGTGTGTACCGTTTAAGAGTTACATTATTGATAAGAACATAGTGTAATCTGATGGACATTGACTGCCACAATAATTATATTAAAACTAGTTTAGTTATATCGAACTAAGTGACTTTACTGGAGGACATTACAAGTTTTGTGCAACCAGATTTCCATCTAGTCAAAGGTTACAAAAATAAATTTATTGAATTGTAGAGCTCATTTGTTTTGCATTTTTTAAATGTTTAGTTTCTTTAGTATTTTTTATAACCTATAACCTACAACAAATCTTATTATTAAATATGTCGTGACAGATTTTTTTACTTTACCGTCGGTAGCTTGAATGTAATCAATTCAATTATTTTACCTCCGCCTCCGTGGCGTAGAGGGCGCATGCTCGACTGCCAATCAAGAGGTCCCGGGTTCGATCCCCAGGTCAGGCAGTGTTAAAATATTGGATTTTTCCATTAGGAATTATCTCAATAATTGCCTGGAGTCTGGAACTGTGCCCGGTAGATGGCAATAGGCTCGCCCCCTATTACATGGGACCAATAACATACTGGCGAAATGTGGGTGTATTTACATGGGACTGAGTCCTGGGTACATCTCTGCCTACCCCTTCGGGAAAAAGGCGTGAACGTATGTTATGTTATGTTATGTTATGTTATCAATTATTTTAAGTGAACTTTATTTCATATTAAATATATGAAATAAAGTTACGCACAAATAGTTGTATGTTATATATTTAACAAATTCTGTTTTTTTTTTATTTTAAGTATAATTTACCTGCCTATTTTATTTTAATTTTAAGTTTTTTTAGTTAATAAAATATTTCTTGTTTTTTTGTTTTATTTTAAGCTTGTTTTGGAGTGATGTTTTTTTTAATAAGTAATTAGTGATTAATAATATAATGTCGATGGTATTGTTTTATAGATTTGGCATAGTAAGTAAATATTATATTGACATTGCTGTTTAAAAAAGACATACCTTTTAATCGATATTTTTATTTTTTATCGATACATTTTCCCGGTTTTTCAATCTCTATCCTACTTCTCCAAATAAAGTGTCTGTTCAGTAATTTTTAATAAGTACAAAGTTGCTCGCGTCACTTTTCTTTTTCCTATATCAGTGCCGTCGGCACTTACCTTATAATCTTAGAAAAATCGTTATTATGTATAGCATGAAATTAATTAAATATTTTAACTACCCCTCATCTTATCCCTGGGCCCGCTGTATAACCGAATTCTGTGCAATTTGGTCAGTTGTGATTACATATAAATTAAACATAAGTAGTTACAAAAACAAATCAAAACAAAAATGATATTTTGACAGATGCAAAATTGACAAACAACATGGCGGTCGGTTGTGATGCGGATATTGTTATTATTATCCTTACAACTCTATACTTTTATAAATGAAAATAGATATGATTAGGTATAAAATAAAATTGCTAAAGTAATATCTGTCCCATTACGGTTTTACGCCAAACCACTGTACAAAGCTCAATGTCCATTTCAGGCCACAAATGAACGGAATGCTAGCAAAAAGATAAATTATTATACTAAATTATACCAAAAAATCACCTTTTTTCAACAAACTATTTTTTAATTCATATTCTTGTACCTGGGTAGAAATAGTAATATAATAATTATTTTTAAGGTAAGTAGTAGGTAGCCGCTTTTGACTACGAAAATATGAGCAACGATGACAGTTTTAATTTTTTTATATTATTGATGGAGATTGATGAAAAAAGGTTAGTCATAAATACGGAATTAAAAAGAAAAACAACTGTGAACTCTTTGGTTGCAGTTTTTTTTTTTTTTTTTTTTATATAAAATGGCTTACGTTTGACCTCAATCTCGCTTGATGGAAGGCGAAGATGAGGCCTAAGATGGTACACGTTTGCCTAGAAGGTGTCTGTTCACTTTGGCCTTAAAGATGTCAAATGTGACGTAGGTATGCTAATATGGCAGAATATTTTCTGTAATAACTTAGTCTATTACTGTAATAATTACTTAGGAATGTATGTTGTATTATTTTATACTGGCTGTGCCCCGCGGTTTCACCCGTGCAGACATCGTTCCCGTGGGAATATCGGGTAAAAAAAATTCCCCATGTTTTATTCTATAGGGTCTAAGCTACCTTACCAAAAGTAAGTAAGTTATCTTACCAAATTGCCACGCATGGCATCACGCCAAAACTACTGAATGGTTTTGGCTTGAAAAAGTAACAAACATCCATCCATCCATCCATCCTCATGGACATGACATTTACTTATAATATTATTATATAATATAGTAGGATTAGCAGGAATTAAGATTTTAAGAATTTTCTGCTACGCTATTTATTTGTGGCCATGAAAATTAAATCAAACCTCATAAATTTTGGCCAGTTTCTTTTTTATACATTTTGGTATAGAGATAGACGGGATCTTATAGAAGGACATAGGTAGACCCCTATTTATTGTCACTATACTTTCCGCAGACGAAGTCGCAGGCAATTTTGATTTTGAGATGGACTCCGATAGGTGCGTATCCATTAGATTAAAAGTTCAAATGGGGCTCGGCACGTTGGACTAAAATAGGCTCCGTGTACGCCTATCAAGAGACTGGGTAGATATATATTATAGCCCGTGTTTTTGATCGATTTTATCTTTAGTTATTCTGTTAAAAGTAGAAAATAAAAAGTCTTATACCAATTTCAAACATTTGTGTGCATGAACATGTCTGTTTGATCTGTGTCTATGGGTGTTATAAGCTTATATAAGTATGTAAGTATATCAGTCATCTGGTTACCATAGTACAGGCTTCTAGCCTAGTTTGGGACCAGATGACCGTGTGTGGTAGTTGACCCATATTATTATTAATAAATGTCCAAAAAGTACTCAGTGCACAATAATCTTACCAATTAGGTATTACCGTTTTTCATTCGAATATTTATAATATGTACCAGGTACGTATTATTAATTCATAATCATAATATTTTCGTATGTAGAAAACTCGGTAGGAATTAGTTATTAAATTTATGATGTACTCTTATAATTATATTATGCCAAAAATAATTTACAGTGCCATCTAGCGGCGAAAAGCCAAACTTTGATTATAATATCGTTGTCAAGTTTGATATATAGAAAACACCACGTAGTTTGAAGTGATTTCTCTAGATGGCGCTCTAAGCACAGAACCGCATGCGCATTCCTAACGAGTTGGAGAGCAAAATGTAGATGGCAGCACAGTTTGCACACACAACACATTCTATTATAAAATTATACAAAATAAATTAATGAATGATTTTTGTCTTTTTTTAACGTTACAAATAGCGAATGTGTGACAAATTACTTTTTGAAATCATAATAATATATTTCTAATACAAAACCATAAAACACTTAAATTATTGTACGATTCTTATTACGTCCCCATCTATCGAAAATAATCGTCATTACCAATTTCTGGTTACCTCAGTGAAAATATAGATGGCGTAAAGATAAAAAAATGAATATTCAACCAAATCGAAATACACAAGAAAAATAAAGTAAAAATAAAATAATTTTATTAAAAATTTATTCTCTACATCTTTTGAATTAATTTTTTTTATCTTTTTAATTGGCTATACTTCAGTCTATACTTAATAGTAACTATGTCTTAGTGGGAGTTAAGTTGAAACTCCCAAGAAGGTGGGAGTGGTAAGACGTAGGCGGCGTTACGGCCCTATTGGCCGAAGTAACATGATGCGACTCAAGATTTTATCATTGAATTTTGGTGCCTATTATAATTATATTATATTATGTGGTTGTTTATTGGTGCATTGAATTTATTGGATAGGATGGTTTATATTAGTGTGTACTGTAAGGTTTTAAGGTTTGTATTGACGAATCTCAGAACAAACTCTTATTCTTTTTAAAGATTGATTCAGTTTGTAGGTACCTAGATCAACGTAGGTTTCTTATCCTACTTTTTGTACTAAGTAGGTACTATAGCAAACTTATTTAGTATTTATACTAATACCTAACTATTATAAATGCGAAAGTTTGTGAGGATGGATGGATGGGTGTTTGTTTGTTACTCTTTCACGCCAAAACTACTGAACCGATTAACCGAGGAAGTATGTATGCAAAGACAGAGTTACTACTTACGAGGTCTACACAGAGCTACTAAGTAAGTAAGTACCTAATAAAATAGGTCGCATTCACACTATCTCAATATTATGTAGATCTCATATGTGGATATAATTATACGCAAAAAATTAGCCAAGTTTTTTGTGTGAGTGTGTTACTTTTCTACCTATTTGTTACATTCACCCCAAAATATTTAATTGATTGGGTTTTATCAATTAAATATTTTTATTCAATTTAAATTGGAAGATATAAATTGGCTGAACTACTTATGATTAAATTTGGTACCTAAGTTTTTTTATGATAGTGAAGTGACAAGACGAGCAAATCAGGTGCCTGATGGTAAGCATCATGATTGCCCATTGCCCATATCAGATACAGTGCCACCCAGTGTTTTAAAATTCAAAAGCGCGGCACTGCACTGCGCCTGTCACCCTGAGATATAAGTTGTTGAAACTCGTTATGCCCAGTAATTTCGCTGGTAACATTGCCCTTAAGACCGGAACACAGTAATGTTTGCAAATAACTGCTTGGCGGAGGCCTACCACTACAAAAAAAGTGTTACCAATGGATGGATTAGAAAAGGTCATGAAGCACCTTTTGTAAAAAAATTTAACCCGATGTACACAATGCCCCCGCGGCGTAGAGGGCGCATGCTCGACTGCCAATCAAGAGGTCCCGGGTTCGATCCCCAGGTCAGACAAAGTGTTAAATATTGGATTTTTTCATTAGGAATTATCTCAATAACTGCCTGGAGTCTGGAACTGTGCCCGGTAGATGGCAATAGGCTCGCCCCCTATTACATGGGACCAATAACATACTAGCGAAATGTGGGTGTATCTACTATAGGACTGAGTCCTGGGTACACCTCTGCCTACCCCTTCGGGAAAAAAGGCGTGAATGTATGTTATGTTATGTTGTACACAATGACTACGCGGGTAAATCTGCGGGACACAGCCAGTCGATAATATATGTGGGATTACTCCAAGACTTGATAGAGGCGTGTCCAAGACAGTTGGGGAGACGGTGAGGCGGAGGGCGGAGAATGCGCACAAGACGATGGGCGGAGGACGAATAGGTGTGCGCAAGACGTAGGGCGGGGTCTAAGTTACAACCAAGTTTGGTTAACTTTGGGAGGCCACTTTATTGTGCACCACAAGATTATATTATGCAGAATATCTTATAGAAGAAAAAAAAGATTGTGGTCAACATTAATGTTTGAGCACTGCGACTTTCATAGTTTGGTTAATAAACCTAAACCTAGTTTAAAATTGTAATTAAGGGGTTCAAAATTAATTAAATATAATCTCTACCTATTTATTGTAGGTACTTAATTATGCATTCGGTTTTGACTTGGTTTTGGTGCGAAGTATCTATAAATATTATACTTATAATCTATAACAATATCATAATCAATTTTCACTATGAAGTTTGAAGTCAATTCAGAAATCGAGTAAGAAAGTCGCAGTTGCATACATTTTGCTGCGTTAAAAAAACCTTTTCTATGATAACAATATTCTATATCTTAAGAGTATAAGACACATTTAAATAATTCGACGTCATCCTACTTATGAAAAAGTTATCAAATCGATGTTTCGTTTTTCTCTGTTTCTACCGAATATGCCACATTCGATAAAATTTATTTTAAGACTTAGTCCGCGTGGTAATTTATTTTATGCAAAACCCTTATCATTTTTCTAAAAATAAAATGCTTAAGTAACTTAACTAATCACTTATTTGTCAGTGAAAGTCCCGATTACATCCTGCCGTTTCGAAGATGAATCAGAATGAAAAGGGTTTGATTTTTTACACGGAACTATAAATATTTTTCTAAAATAGTAGTATACTAGGTAGGTATATTATGCATTGAAACATGAGCTATCTGCTAGTGAAAGTCCCATCAAAATCAGTCCAGCCGTTTTGGAGATAAACTGTAAATACAGACAGACAATAAAAATCAATAAAATGTATTTTTGTAATTAGCATCGTTTATAAATGCAATATATACGCATTTAGTAAAAACTTGTAATTTTTATATTAGTTTTTCATTTCACTTGTTACAATTCAATTTCATTCATTTTTATGCAGATGAAGAAGAATGAAATTTTTGTAATCTCTTTATTTAAATATTTTTTTTTTCCAATATTACAGATACCCACCATCATTTCAAGCCGACGTAGTAACCGCTGCTAGTCATCGGTGGAGTTTTACTACGCGTCTTCTTTTCACATTAGGTAAATTATTTCTAAAATATGTTGATGATTTTTTGGTTTCGTACCCAAAGGGTGCAGAAGAAACGCTATTGGGTACGAAAAAAGTATGTGGTCACTTTTGTTTTGATGATTTCGTACATTTTAATGAATTTTTAGGTACCTTTCTAATGAAGAAATAACAGTCCAGTCGAAAATTCCTTAAAATTATCAGGCTAGTATTTTTTTACCAGCGATTTCACCGTAGTTCTATTTTTGGGCACATTCACAAATAAAATGGATGTTTTTCTTCTTAAAAAACCACATTTTATTTGAAGGTAAAACTATTCTACCCTCAATAAAAAAACATGAAAAAGCCGCCATGACACATCTACCGTTCCGTTTCACGTAATGATCGCTAAGATTCCCGCTCCATCGAGCTCCGTTCTTAATTCGAACGTTCTCTTAATGAGATCCACCTTCAGCGTGTCTGCGTACAATGGAACGAGATGCGTGAGTTTTCTTTTTTATTTTTTTCTAAACCGTTTCAAGAGTCGCGCCTATTCATCATTGCTGGTAACGTTTAAAGAGATTCAGAATTCAGGCTTAAGTAATGATATATGACTCACGCTCATGTGGGTTTACGTGGATTTTAATTTAAGTTAGTGGGTTTTGTTAGGTAAGTTTTATTTCTTGAATGTGGTTTAAATAGTAAACGAGAACAGAATAAGTATATAGATATACCTACAAGGTGACTATTGGCAACAGTCACGAGTTTATTGACCTTTAGCTTTAGGTACCTAACCTTTCCGGAACTATTAGTTAATCTGTGACCTTTCCAAAAAAAGCAGTTGATATTTTTTCTTGCGATTTCTGATTTGAATGCATGAAAGTTGTTGTAAATGATGAGTTGAATGATCCTTAACAGGAAAGGAGATCTCTTAGCAGTTTGACGCAATCCTATGGAAAATTAACCAAATCAATGTTTTGTATTCCCCTGTCTCCTCCGAATACCTATAGTTAACCTATTTTATATATTCATATCCTGATATTTTATAGATACGAAGTAAACTATGTCTCTTAAATTTTTGTTTAGGGACACATACTGTCCCTAATGATGTAGTATGTGGGATTTTTAGAAGTTCACTTTGAAAAAACCGAGAGTTTTTAGGAGAAACAAAAATGAATAGGGACATAGTTTACTACACTATATAAAAATCAGAAAATAAAATTATAGAATGGGTTAATAATATTCGGTAAAAACAGGGGAATACAAAAACATCGATTTGGTAAATTTTTCATAGGATTGTGTAGAATTTCACGTAGCTAGGATATGCTCTTAAAGTGGATTTTAACTCATTCCAGTAACCCTGTATAATAACTAAACTGGTATTCTAAAAAATCACATTTTCCTCAAGATCATGTCAATTAGGTAACCATTTTAATTATAATCGATCCAAACTAACTTATCTCGTATTTCGAAAATTATATAATATTTCGAACCGTACTGCAAGATTTAAAACTACAGTGTCCTCATATTAACTATTAAAGTGGCCCGTCCGCCGTCACTGACAAAATCAACGAGACAAAATCATCGCCACTAACGACGCTATATTGACTGAAAAATACATATTATTAAAACATAAGAAATATGCAAATCAAAACTAATGATGTAGTTACCAGGTTCTGAACAAAAAGTTTCCAACACTTAAGGTTCTGCATGATTCAATTTTTTATGAGACCGGTGAAAAAGTAAAAGATAATATAACCTCTAAGCATCCATTTTGTGTCTCTCGCGTTGCCTCCAGTCGAGTCTTTAATCGTTACTTCAGCCCGCCACTAATGGAGAGGGACATCTTACAGCTTTCAACGTTTCTGCTTTATTTGTAGTTTATGGGAAAATGGACTGAACATTATTGTTGTGTAATTATTATCCTGTAAAATCTAGGGGCACGGTAAAACCACCAAAAGAACCGTACCTATGAGAGGTTCTTATAAAAGAAACAAATAATAATATTAGGTGTAGACGTTCATATTCCATTAAATAATACTCGAACACTTCAGCATATTTTAAATAATTTATTCCAAGCCCACCACCTTCAATCTCGCTCTACAATATGTCGCGCTGGCATCCACCTCCCCATCCACATACTATAGATCTTCCTTAAACCACACGTTGCCATTAATACTTTTCATAAACCTACCAAAACATTTACAGAATCCGTAGCATGCGCGTCATATTATATAACATCAATCCTACATAAGTTTACTGTCGAAAATGATATGTAAGTACATAGCTTAAGTACTTTTTCGCTATATAATATATTGTATGACCTATACTATGGTTAAATTATGAAAGTATATAAAAATTATATAAAAAATTATATTATACAAACAGACGAATCCTTATGCTACAACGGAGTCCACTAGCCCCCACACTAGGATACCCCGTGTCGTGGGTGCACGTCTCTTCACTTCCCTAGAGGCTAGCAGAAAATACAGATATAGATTTTAGATCCAAAATATACTGAAAATGGATAGTACGGTCTAGAAATTATGGCGAAATAGTTGTTTTATAAACAAATTAAACAATATCTATTACTTAAAAGTGGTACGAAAACGATCATAATTTGGAACGAAACATTGCGGGACCAATATCTACTTGTATATACAGAATATTAATAAATATTGACACCTCAAGTTTAAGGTAAGCACCAAGTAGGTACTTACCTTATACTACGTAAATAATACTAGTGCAAAGTCGTGGATAAATAATATTTGAAAAATAAATGAGAAATCTTAAAACTCGGGTCGGTCTTAAAATGAACATGGAGAAGACGAAGGTGATGTGTAATACCCATGTTGTGCCGACCCCAGTATCGGTTGGGAACTCGATTCTAGAAGTTGTTGACTCATACGTTTACCTAGGACAAGCAGTCCAACTCGGTAAGTCCAACTTCGAGAAAGAGGCCAATCGTCGAATCCAACTAGGCTGGGCAGCGTTCGGAAACCTACGCAATGTCTTCTCGTCCAAAATACCTCAGTGCCTCAAGTCGAAGGTCTTTGACCAGTGTGTGTTACCAGTGATGACTTACGGATCTGAAACGTGGTCTCTGACTGTGGGCCTTATCAGCAGGCTCAAAATAGCGCAACGAGCTATGGAGAGGGCTATGCTCGGAATCTCTCTGCGAGATCGAATCAGAAATGAGGAGATCCGTAGACGAACGAAAGTTATCGACATAGCCCAGCGGATTAGTAAGTTGAAGTGGCAATGGGCAGGGCACATAGCACGTAGAACTGATGGCCGATGGGGCTGCAAAGTTCTCGAATGGAGACCACGAACCGGCAAGCGCAGCGTAGGACGTCCACCCACAAGGTGGACAGACGATCTGATAAAGGCGGCAGGAACACGATGGAGGCGGGCCGCTTGCGACCGGACTGAATGGAAATCTATGGGGGAGGCCTATGTTCAGCAGTGGACGTCCTGTGGCTGAGATGATGATGATGATGAAATGAGAAATAATTCTAATGACATCATCATCATCATCAGCCGGAAGACGTCCACTGTTGAACATGGCCTATGTCCTTCATAGGAAGCCATTAACTATGTATATGGGGAGATTTTGCCGTAATCACCAATTCTTATGACATCTGTAAATAATTTTTATTTTTTATTTTAACAGTTTTTTAAAGACTAACTAAAAAAATTTGTTATTGAGAGAATAATCTTACTTTTTGTTACCATACATTATACCCCAAGACATACCAAAGCACAAAAAGCGCTGACTTGCGCTTTATCACAAGAGAAAAGCGCTGTTTCCACACAATGGGCTAAGTTGGAGCAAGGCGTAAATTGCTCACGAGACGCCTCGCAAATTGAATGCCCAAGGTGTGATAGTGAAAACATACGGTAGCCTATATCTTATTAAAACGACGCGTTTCGTGTAACTCTGCTACGTATGTTTTAGCTCTTTTATTTTTCTTAAAATAAAATTGGCTGTTAAGTACATCAATCTACATAACCCTTGGATATAGCTGAGCCGATTACACCCACCACCAATTGGCCAACTTTATATGTATAGCTTTCATCTTAAGGTCTGTTTTGTCACAAAGTAAATTCGTGTGAGGACTGGCTCGGTGGCGTAGAGGGCGCATGCTCGACTGCCAATCAAGAGGTCCCGGGTTCGATCCCCAGGTCAGGCAGTGTTAAATATTAGATTTTTCCATTAGGAATATCTCAATAACTGCCTGGAGTCTGGAACTGTGCCCGGTAGATGGCAATAGGCTCGCCCCCTATTACATGGGACCAATAACATACTGGCGAAATGTGGGTGTATCTACTGTGGGACTGAGTCCTGGGTACACCTCTGCCTACCCCTTCGGGAAAAAAGGCGTGAATGTATGTATATACATTCACGCACATTGACAGCCTCGTTGGCACAGATGGTAGTAACTCTGCTTTCTGTGCCGCAGGCCCCGGGTTCGATCCCCGGCCAGGTTAAACATTTGTGTGCATGAACATAACTGTTTGATCTGTGTCTGGGTGTTATAAGCGTATTTAAGTATGTATATCAGTCATCTGGTTACCATAGTACAGGCTTCTAGCCTAGTTTGGGACCAGATGACCGTGTGTGGAAGTTGTCCCATATTATTATTATTATTATTATTATATGTAAATTCGTCACAAAAAAAGTATCAGTAAATTTGCCACAATTTTTTTTTTTTCATTGTAAATTTGCCACCTTGTTTTTTTCGCAAAGACAGCAGAAAAATCAAACAATAATAATAAAATGTATGCTCATCGGAATAATAAGAAACCTAAGTATTCTATTATTTTCTTTCCACAACACGATCCCGTATGTCGCCAGGTTACACGGCAACTCACTAGCACACGCGTCGTCGCTTGCGAAAGGAGACGAAGAATTTTAAAGTTTTCACATTAACAGTGCGTAAAATCACGCCTCGCCTTAACGAGTTAAAGTGATTACGCCGTCTTTGATATTAACAGCACTTACGTATTTTAAAGACTTGCATGTCATTATGTAAATGTTCTTCATAATTTGATTACTTTTTGCAATTATGTATGAGAAGGTATAGTTCTGTTTTGAGTTTTGAAGAAAAACAGTAGAAATTATTGCTAAGTGATATTACAAGTCAAATTATGCAGTTGCATTTATTTTAAAGGATTTGTTTTAACTACTGCCGAAGTTTCAGACATTTGTACCTCTTCCAATCACTTTCCTCATAAGGCAAAAGATAGAATGAAACTTATTACTAAAAACTTAATCGAAAGCTAACTATTCCCCGTCCAAAGGCTGGTTGCCTAGAAGAGATAAGGCCGCCCATTGCTGACCAATTATAATTAAATAAAAGTTTATCCAATTAAGTCAGTCCAATTATAATAAACAGTTAATAATAATTTGAATTTATACTCTAACAGAACGGGTTACCCCAATCACACCGCTCGAGTCAATTCATATGGGTTATGTGGACAACCCATATTGTCAGAGTTTCAGATCGCCAAGATTCCTACAAGGCGTCCGACATGGACTAACGACTCCCCCTACATGTCTTATAGGAAACTATAGGGACCTACTTACAGTTTAACGTGCCATCCCAAACACAGTAGCGCCCAGGCGAAAAGTCCACATGATGAGATTCAATCCCGGGACACCGGATTTAAAGCCGGGCATACTCCCTGTATATTCACAGTATGTTGTCTGTATACTTGTATATTATTTTTATATTTTATATGTAAGGTCTCAATTATAAAAATTGCTTTATTGGTCCTTTAATAATTGCAGCAGAACAAATTAGTTTTTATCTTAATAAAATAGCTATTTTACTCATGTAACTACTTATATCATCCCTTATGCTTTAGGCGAGTGGTATATATTAATAAAGACTGTTGAATTGTGTTGTTAACTCAAAAACTTGTCGAGTATGGGAGACAGTAAAAATATGAAACCATGTTCTAACTAGAATCTTCCAATACTCATAAATCTCATTCCCCACTTAACATCCGGTTACATAGACAGAATTTAGATATACCTACTCATATCAAAGTGATTGTGTGTGAGTATGTCCGTGACGCGCGTCCATTGGCCAGCCCCACTTCCGTTTCCTGAAGTCACAGCTATTATGTTTGTAAGGTTGGTACACCTGTGCACATAAGGTGAATAGAATTAAAACATAATTATAGTGGGCTCATTGCTTGACAATAAATGATTATATTGAATTGATTATACACATTAAATACAATCTGAGCAGTGGGCTAAAGTAAACGACAAACGCGACAACGCGATTCGTGACGATACGAATAGGATTTGTTGATTTTAGGACCACGTCGATATTACATTATTATAATTTTGAAATGAGCATAAATAAAATAATATTTTTGGCATCGCCATTAATTATAATAAATTAAGCAAATGTTCTACTAAAATTGAAACGCACGTCACCGTTAAAAATACTTAGTACATACATAACTTCACTTTATTTAAATTATAAATTAATGAGGGAGCATTGTTGCGAACAACATTCTCTACTGGTATTACAAGATAAACAGTGTAAGGTTTTCTGGGCCCAGCTTCCTTGGATTCCGTGTGCGTTTCCTTTATAATAGCTAAGTAGATCTTGTCAATATTATTGATGTGTTCTTTGTTATCCCGAATTTTGCCGTCGCATCGAATCACTGCGTCGAAACGTTATTAACCTAGAACATGAGTCATAGTATAGTATTTAAGTATGCTAAGACCACTCTGCTTAGAGTAGTGCACCTAAGAAGAAGAAGAAGAGAGATAGTATGGCGTTATTAATACGCCAAAATTAAGCCATACGTCTCCTTCGACTCCTTTATTTGTGTACTCAATGACAGAAAATATTGTGTAGAGATATATGTCGACCACATAATTAATTGTGTAAAAAAACTGATAATTGACTGGATTTGGCGTTACTTTTTGGAACGCCATTGTAAACTTCTGGAACAAGAATCTTTAGATTTTAGTTCCGATTTTTAGTAACAAAAACAACAATTTAGTGTCAAAAACAGCCCGCAAAATAGCATGCAAAGAGGAAATGCTATTAGGTTTTGAGGGCGGTGCACTGTGCATGTTGTTTTTGACACTAAAAATCGGAACTAAAAACCAAAGATTCTTAGTTCCAGCCCGCCTAGCATGGCACGGGGATAACTAGTTTTCCCCATTTTTTCTCTCTTTCCCACCCGAAAAATTCATGTCTGCGGTCTCGTTCTAACTCCCTGGGACTTCGTTTTCCCTGGTCACTGTGCTACCGGGGCTGAAGTCTAAAAGAACTGAATTTGGAAACTGATTATTTTTACACTCAGGAAAGTTTTATAGGTGCTTTGATATTTTGATCTTTTAACCGTGACATGGTAAACCATAAAAACATTTTTATAATATTATAAATTTACTTAGAGATAGCAGTTATAAATAGTAGAGCAAGAAGGTAGAGCATCAAAAAAAATACTCTACATATTTGTTTTTTATATAGAGTACATTTTGGTAAACTTTGTTGCAGTCAATAACCTACAGTACGAAGATAGGGTGACTACTTGACCAGGTGCAAGGTAGAGCATGGTAGAGACAGATGGCGGTGCCTTACGCGTGTGCGACTCTATTGTTATGTAGAGGGGTGTAAGAATTTATATGCCTAATTTATGTAGAGAATAAGAATGAAGATAAATTTAAATATTGTTGCTAAGCCGTGTTTACAGGTTTTTATCTTGTAATACCGCTATTTTCCAGTTACAAGGTTACAAATTACAATTATTGTCTTTTTAACTGGCTACAAAAAGTAGGGTTATTTTATGCATATTATTAGGCTATTTAAAAATAGCATGTGGGAAAGTAGTCTTAAGATCGAAGGCTTCTAGCATGATAGACTAGGATATTATTCTTTTGACGAATATAATACAAATACATCTTAAAATTATAGTTATCGGACGTAAGGGCGGCCTTATCGCTTAAAACGCTTTAAAATTTTCCAGGAAAATAGGGAAGTATAAATAATAATTATTGTAAAAGAGAGTAACCATATTCATAATCATCTTACTGTCCTTATCCCAAACTAGGCAAGGTCAGATTTATTTATTTATTTAATAGCAAACAAAACAGTTTACAGCACTAAGAGATACAGCAATAATTTAAGATTAATTACATTAATTACAATTTCTTCGCTAGAGGAAACAATAAAATCTTAAATCTAGTCTAATAAAACTAGACTGCCTCGGTAGCGTAGTGGGCGCATGCTCGACTGCCAATCAAGAGGTCCCGGGTTCGATCCCCAGGTCAGGCAAAGTGTTAATATTGGATTTTTCCATTAGGAATTATCTCAATAACTGCCTGGAGTCTGGAACTGTGCCCGATAGATGGCAATAGGCTCGCCCCCTATTACATGGGACCAATAACATACTGGCGAAATGTGGGTGTATCTACTATGGGACTGAGTCCTGGGTACACCTCTGCCTACCCCTTCGGGAAAAAGGCGTGAATGTATGTTATGTTATGTTAATAAAACTTGTACAAACTTGTACAAATCAACAGATTTAAATTTATGTTAATTTAGTGTGTTTGTATTAACATATTTACGCTTAAAAAGTATTTGCTTTAATTGCCATTGAAACTGGAATTGGGATTCCGTCACTCAAGTGTATCATCTGTGACTCATTTCTTTATCTTCATTATTCATAATATCTCCATTATCACAGTTCATTCAGGTCTTACGAAAGTAATAATTCTTCTTAGTATAACTAGCTGGGTGTATTCTACTGCTGAGCAAAGGCCTCTCTACCTTCAGAACATTCCCCACAATCCAGTACTCTGTTTGCCAATTGCCAATCCTCCCATCTAGTTCTTCTCGCCATCGCCAAATAATTCTAACTCTAACTACAACAATTTTACAATAATTTTATAATTCAAACAAAAAAACTAATTCCACATCCAATTAAAACCGCGCACCGTACCAAATCAACCAAAGAAATAATAACAACAGAAGGGCAGGGCGCGTGTCCAGGTGTGCCCCTGTCATCTCGTATAATACTTATTATTTCTTATCCCTTGTTTTAATTGTGCCCCTTACTTGCCTTTTACTCCTTTTGTTCGTTAATGGGTGTTATTGTTTTGAATTTTTTAATGCGCGTGCCGTCTGCAAGATTTTATTTTTTTAATGGTTAATTCTTTTTGTTGCAGCTTTTTGACGTTTGCAAGTTGAACTTTGCGAAAAAAATATTTTTAAAAATGCGTAGTGAGTTTATTGAAACAAAATATTATTATTTTGTAAAAAAATGTATTCTTTTTGTATTTGTAACACAGACTTATAGTTTATTGTGTTTTTATTCAGACAATATTTAAAAAAAGATATATTTTGTATCTTTATCATCCATTATTCCATTATTTTTGTGAAAAGGGATTGCCTAGCTTTCGATTATTTGTAGTTTTATTATTTTATCATTTATCAAGCATTTAGTAACCTCTAATATTTACCAACGTCAATGTTTTATGTAGAGCAACAATCCTTTTTATTTTTAATTTAATCTGCAATAACAACATAATTAGCAGACATAACCCAAATAACGAAGAATCAGTTTTAGAGTTTCAGCAATAAATCATTGGATCACAAGATCTCGGGTAGAAGTTAGATTGGCAAATTCCTGAGCGGCGCGTGTGTGATTGCCTATACAAGTTCTGCCAAGACCTTCTTGATGGAAGCCCGAACGTATTTGTGGTGTTCTCATAATTGGTTTAGTTCTAACTTTAAGTAGGCACTAGCAATATTGCGGTTGGCCACAGGTTTAATTAAAAAAAATGCAATTTATGTTTAAAAGATATCTCTCCATAAAACTGGTAAAGCGATTTAAAACAGATCTCTACATTTTTTTTTCAATTGACTTCCTACTCTACCATCTGATTGTCTCAGTTCTAACGACAGATGGCTCGGTGTGGGGTTACTCTAACGTTCTCTATATTTTATGTTTGATATATCTCATGTAACACTACTCTAGAGTAAATTAAATGTAGAGAACCGGTCATTATCATTTTTTTAAGATTTGTTCTTTACTTTTTCAAAATACGTCATTTCATATATAAAAAAAATTACAGAAAGGTCCATAGAAAACTTGATAGAAAATTGTTGTCTGTCTGTATAAATTATGACCAAATATACCTTTAAAATTTCAATTCTTAATTCATCCTTAGAGCCCCTGCACACCACGTATATTATCAGCGCGAACGACAAACATGCGATTAAAATACAATTCAGTCGCAGTCATGTTCTTAGGGTATAGGAAATAGCTGTTTATGCGTGCAATCATGATACGTCCGTCTGAAATAAGCCTTGTGCAGAGGCTTTAAGACTTAAAATCATATAAAAATAAATATATAATATGTGGTTAAATTAACATAGCACATGGTCTTATTATCAGTAATATAAAACTAAGCGAGTCTAATCTTAATTAATATATTAATGACACCCATAAGACTAAGACCGACACAAAATGGTGGGAAAGAAAGATAATCAAAGAGCCCTTGAAAAAGTCGTCAAAGTCCTTTGAACCTTTTTAAGAGGGATGCTGAGATAAACGTCCTCGATTTAAACTAGGGTTGTCGCAGAAATGTAAATAATTTGGCATCAATATTATTTATCATCTGGTTTTGAGAAAACTTTTAATGGGAAAATCCATAAAACTTTATGCCTGACCTGGTGATTGAACCCGGAACCTCGTGACCAGTAGTAGCGCTTTCAACCACTGAGCCATCAAGGCGTAATTATAAAATCATTAAAAAAATCATAAGGCTCGTCTTCTGTGTTTTCTTCTGTTCTTTAAGTTTGTACTAATGATATTATTTGCAATAATTTATCAAATACTAGCTGTGACCGGCGGTTTCACCAGCGTAGACGTCGTTCCCATGGGAATATCAAGAAAATAAGTACCTCATATGTTTCCGGGGTCTAAGCTATCTACATACCAAATTTAAATCCAATCCATTCTGTAGTTTTTGCGTGAAAGAGTAACAAACATCCATCCATGCATCCATCCTCACATATTTTCCCAATTATAATATTAAGTAGGGTTGTAGGTTTTTTGTAATAGTAGCATTTTTGTAATTATGGTGACTCATTGTCAGAATTCAGTAGAATGAAAAATTAGGTACATTTATTATCTTGTTCAATAGTTATTTAAAAAATATAGAGAAAACTCTATTTAAATTACATAAATTAAATCATTACCACTGCCTCGCTGGCGTAGAGGGCGCATGCTCGACTGCCAATCAAGAGGTCCCGGGTTCGATCCCCAGGTCAGGCAAAGTGTTAAATATTGGATTTTTCCATTAGGAATTATCTCAATAACTGCCTGGAGTCTGGAACTGTGCTCAGTAGATGGCAATAGGCTCGCCCCCTATTACATGGGACCAATAACATACTGACGAAATGTGGGTGTATCTATTATGGAACTGAATCCTGGGTACACCTCTGCCTACCCCTTCGGGAAAAAAGGCGTTAATGTATGTTTTTGCATGTAGAAAACCCTATTTAAATTCGCAATACATAAATTAATTCCATTAAATCATTACCATGTGCCCCTAAATTCTAAAATGTCAATCGTTATTCTAAATTGCCAAGTAAACGATGCAAATAAGAAATCCAAACGAACCCCATGTCTCATTACAGTATTGCGTGCAACAAGGTAAAGGTAACAACGTGTTAACAAAACAAATGCCGTGACAACCCTAAATGCCCTAGCTATAGCCCCTTTCTTGAGGTTAGCCCCGTCTTGCAAGACGGTGTAAACATCGCTTTGCTTGTACAAATGTTGTGTGGTCTAAGTTGTAGAAGTCAGCGGGTACTTATTCTTTTTTTTTTGAGATATATCTATTGCATTAATGTACAAAACCACAAATGTAAGAACAAAATTCGCTAAATTATTTCAGAGTTTATTTTTTTTATTATACCTACAAAGGCTCTTTTAACACATTTACCTCGCTGTACTTACTCGCACATCCAAATATTGTGATATTTTTTATTAAAGGTGTATAAGTTTAATTATTACACTCAGAAAAACATTTAACGACAACATTCATAAATAATTCTCGTTATCTAAATATATTTCGGTATTGAAAAACACATAAACATCAAAACCACATTAACTTGTGCAAGCTGACACTAATACAGCGGCTTCTTATTAGCAATATAATTGTTACACCAATTCCAAACAAACATTGGTCGTATTTCGTCAATCGTCTGTAACTTGGACCACACTCAGCCACTTAAGTGGGTGTTTTCCGCTCTGTGAAGTGCGACATGTGCATCTTAAGACACCGTGGGGGTTCCTCGCGGTGATTTGTATTCATTTAACTCTTTATTGGTCTTTTTATTTTATACATGCCTGCTTACTATATAGTTATTTATTTAGTGTTAATTTTCAATTTCGAAATCACATCTCAGATCTTGATAGCCAAAGCTGGTACATGTACAATATTTAAGGCCTTTTTTACGATTTGGTTGTACCTACGCAATTGCCGAGTATTATAATATTACCAAGAATTAATTAAATATTTAATTTTATCACCGGTCCTTTGGAACATAGTCGATTTTCGCTTACGGTCGAATGGCCAGCGGTTCTCTAAATTTGATCATTTCAGACGTACCCAACAAAACATTTGCATAACTAGCTTAAAAATGCTCTAGCCACGCCCCGCGGTTTACCGCTGAAAAGTCCAATATGTTATTCCAAGCTCTATCCTCTAATACCAAATTTCATCCCAATCGGTTCAGTAGTTTTGGCGTGAACACGTTACAACCAAACACGCCTCACATACACTCACAAACTTTATTCATATAATTCATTTAAAATTTACTTTTTAAGGTGATCGGAATGCTGGCTGGTATTTTGCACAAAGGATAAAAGAATCTACACCAAATTAGCCAGCATTCTGGCCACTTCTACCTCCACCAAGAGCAGATCTAGATTTTTGATTAGTTTTAGTTAGATATGTCAGTTTTTGTTCTAGTTTAGTTTTAGTTTTAAATTTTGTTAATATTAATGTGTCATTTTTATTTTATTTTTGTTTTAATAAATAAATCTTTTTAATTTACACAACAAAAATACGCATAATAAATTATGCAGACCCTTAGATGAAATCATTTAAAGTGTAATCGGAAATCATCACAAACACAAAAAGCCGCACAAGCTATTAAATAGGAAGCTTCACAAAAACAGATAAAACACCTTGTTCTCCCATTTTTTGCAAATATTTGTGTAAATATTGGCCATAAGTTGGGCAAAAAAAACGCGAACATATGGCGATGCGCGTGCGTTCCTAAACACCTTGGCCGACATTTGCGGAGTTGAATGAGTGGGATGAATGGAACCAGATCAACGCATTAATCTGTTACGTTTTTTTATAGTGGACTTTACATTGATAATTAAAAATTGTTCATCTATAAAAATTTCAAATTTCAGAAACATTCTTATCTTTTACTGAAACGTTATTTATTAAGGTGGGTATTACTGACCAGTTTTACAAAGAATAACATACGAGCATTTGCTTAGCAGCTTACGTTACGTCATGGCAACACGCGGTACTTACGCACCTTTATAAGCTTCATCCTAACAGAACACGCGATAATTATGCGAGTTGGTAACGGGATCATCGGGTGGTCTCACCAAAATGTTATGCAATTGCCAATTAGGACTAGTATTCGACGTCAGTATGTTTGTTCGCGAATAAAAGTTCGCGCGAACTGGCGATACTTGCCTTCTAAGCTTTACACTAAGCATCGAAGTGTCAAAATTAATTTGAACGTTCCTTATCGGTTTTCATCAAAAAATTCAATACAATAATAAAAGTACGTGTATGTACTAATGGAAACCGAATCCCATTAGAATATAAGAGTATAATATTTGTTATCAAACAGGAACACATTGCATCACGGGAGTCGGGGGCCCTTGAAGGGACGATGAACTTTCCTTTCATTCGTTTTTAACGATACATTTTAAGAGCGATAATATTAGTAGTAATTTAATAATGAACCTTCTTGTTGTTTAAGGATCTCAATCTCAGATACGTACTCATTTTCCGTGACGTCACGGTATCTTTACAAGATTGAATTAAAAATGAGGACATTCGTTCGAACGAAAGTTACCCACAAAGCCCAGAGGATTAGCAAGTTGAAGTGGCAATGGGCAGGGCACATAGTACGTAGAACTGATGGTTGACGGGGCTGTAAGGTTCTCGATTGAAGATCATGGACCGGTAAGTGTAGCGTAAGACATCAACCCACCCACATGGTAGATAGACGATCGAATCGACAGCAGCGTTGGATGCAAGCCGCTTACAACCGAATTCGATGGAAATCTTTGGGAGTGGCCTACGTCCAGCAGTGAACTTCCTACGGCTGAGATGATGATGCCCTGCTAGTTATATGCTGCCCCTGATAGTTTGCCCTGCTCATTGCCACTTCAGCTTTACTTATACATATAGGACACATTAGTACCAAGTCTAAATACTGACGGCATCGGTGGATTAGTGAGCGTAAGTTCGACTGCCGATCATGAGTTCCCGGGTTCGATCTCTAGGTCAGACAAAATTTTATTGGATTTTTCCATTACGAATTATCTGTATCTGTGACAGCCACTCAAACTAAAACTAAACTAGATTTATTCAAATAGGTCACAATCTGACACTTTTTCACGACACAACGAGTCTGGAACTATGCCCAGTAGATGGCAATAGGCCCCCTTTTACATCGGACCAATAACATACTGCCGAAATGTGGGTGTATCTTATTAAGGGACAACGTCCTTACAGGAACACGTCTGCCTAATCCCTTGGGAAAAAGGCGCGATTGTATAGTTTGAATTTATACTCTAACAGAACGGGTTACCCCAATTACACCGCTCGAGTCAATTCATATGGGTTATGTGGACAACACATATTGTCAGAGTTTCAGGTCGCCAAGATTCCTATAAGGCCTCCGACATGACCTAACGACTGCTCCCTACATATCTTATAGGAAACAGCCGGGACCTACAGTTTAACGTGCCATCCGAAACACGATAGCGCTCAGGCGAAAAGTCCACATGGTGAGGTTCGATCCAGGGACTCCGGATTTAAAGCCGGGCATGTTCCCGCCGGACCACGGACACTACATCATGACGGTACGGTGACGGACGGTATATCATGTTATGTATACTAAGCACCGCTAATAATCCCGTATCAAATTTAGACCAAAAAAAAACACTGCATAAAAATCCAGCAGAATTGCTCATAACAGAACAATCGTCCAAAGTTGCGAACAAAAGTGCGGTGGCCGTGTTCGTACAAAGAGACTAATCATTCCGTATGTGCGTGC
Organism: Hemistola chrysoprasaria; assembly: GCA_947063395.1. NCBI lineage: Eukaryota > Metazoa > Arthropoda > Insecta > Lepidoptera > Geometridae > Hemistola > Hemistola chrysoprasaria. Next base: position 10,222,529 of record OX346728.1, on the reverse strand, counting down.
GTGGCCTCGTTCCATACAATGTCTGTTGATTAAGAGGATTGTCTCCGTTCCTACGATATTAAAACGTGTCTTTAGTTCGCTATGTGGGCTATTTGCTGACGTCTTTCTGTTTTCTGCCTTTTAGTAGATTGCGTTTTTTTTATGCGGCAGGTAGAGATGCACTTCATTAGATTTTTTTTAACTCAATTCGCTTTTGAAATTGGTCACAAAATTTTGCAATTCAATGAAGCTTATCCTACTAATTTCGTGAGGAAATATCCAATAACACTCGCATGACCTGAGAATAGAACCCAGCATCTCATGCTCAACAGAAGTAGCACTATATTGCTAACACAAGACCAACGAGGCTTTCAGCAAAATTTACTTTCTCATTAATTCTCCCTTTTATTTACACATAGTTAAACAATATACGTACCTACAACTCAATTTGCTAGCCTTATACATCTTTATGAGAATTTTAATATATATCTTATCAGATATTTTGGAGTGAAAGTTGAGAGGTCCACCCTCCTTATCCTCTCAGAGGGCATGAGAAAGTCCGGAAATGAGTCGATACAATAACTAGATCAATTAAGATACTTTCACCGGAAGTGAGAGATTCAAATCAATATCCTATAACAAGACATGATTTGTTTTGCTTCCTTGTTGTTAAAATTACATGGATCATAGCGAAAAGGTCATTTCAAATAGGTATGCATGTGGATTTCTAAATATATTACAGTTGTATTTATTGACTTCTTGTTACAAAGAGTTTACCAATACTCAGATAGAGTACATCTTACAGACTCATATGTTCACGTCTAACATTAGAAAGTTCATAGAAGAAACCAAGCTCCACCACTAGCTGCCCAGGTAGCACAGTGACCAGGGAAAACGAAGTCCCAGGGAGTTAGAACGTGACAGCAGATATGCAACGTTCGGGCGCGAAAGAGACAAAACACGAGTAAAATTGAGTTATCCCCGGCCGTGCTAGGCGTGCTGGTTGCTTGGACGAGATCGCTTAAGCCGCCAAAGATCGATTTTGACCTTGTTGACCAATAAGATAATTCTTGTTATAAGTTGGTAATCCAACTATAATTATTTTAAGTTGAACCTGTACTATATTATTTTTGTCTTAGTATTCTATTCTATCCAAGGTTAGCTACTTTTCACACCACAAATCTACAGTTGAGTTGATCTAATTACGTATGCCAGTATATGTCGCACAAACATCGGATTAAAAACCAAACCTCCTTAATACAAAGGAACAACGTCAGGTTTGGTTTTATTGCAGCGACGGTACGGGAGCGGTGAAAAAAATCATTACGTCACATAGGAAAGAAAGAGCCGAGCAAAAAACACAATAAAGTTACAATGTAAACAAGTTAGGGCGTACTTGAGAGGCTCATTATTCCGTAGATGCGGCAGTATTAGTCGGCTGACTCGTTTGAGGCTGAGCCGCTTGAGCCATGCCTGGTTGAGCCGAGCCCGGCCCGCCTGAGCCAGCCAGCCAGCCGCCAGTCGACTTTAAAACAGACACTGCAGCCTTTGTTTAACCTATTTCGGTTTAGATTACGCTTTTACCGTGATGAGAGCTTAATTAATTGGGTGTGTTTGTGTATTATACTTTTTATTATATTATGTAATAAGGAAGCCTAGTTTTGATTCTTTATGGAGTAAGATTTTGAAATGGGTTAAAGTGGTTTTGGGCGTTTTTCATTGTGCAGTTCAAATAGCCTTATGACGTAATGCGTAATTGCTAACAAAAACATATGAAATATAATCTATTCATCTGATAGTGGTTTAGAGCACTTGGATTTTCTATAGGCTGACATAATATGTTCCATCCCATGGATTTTGGTGTTCTATGGCATAGTGTATTTAGTTAGGGTTGATAGCAAGTAGGCTAGTTGTAGAATTGTTAAGTTTTCTTTCAATAAAGGCACTTTGTCTAGAAAAATCTATATTCTATGTATGTATATGATAATAGAAACTGTAAAACCCATAAACTCAAGCATTGTAAATGTGCAAACTTGTTCTTTTAAGAGTATTTTCAAACAATATCTCACTGGGTGGCACTGTGTCTGATATGGGCGATCATGATGCTTACCATCAGGCGCCTGATTTGCTCGTCTTGTTACTCACTATCATAAAAAAATAAAAAAAATATAATTTAAAAGCTAAAAAGCTTCAAAGCCAATCATGAGGTCCTGGGTTCGATCCCAGGTCAGGCTGGGTAATTGGATTTTTCCATTAGAAATTACTTCAAGGACAGCTTGGAGTCTGGACCTATGCCCGGTAGATGACAATAGGCTCGCCCGCTATTATATAGGAACAATAACATACTAGCGAAATGTGGATGTATCTACTATCTACCACCCCTTCGGGAAAAAGGCGTGATGGCATGTTATGTTAAAAAGCTTCAAATTAATTTGAAGGGTTTATTTTATAACCAATCCAATAAAGGAACATAAAAAATGGGTAATAAAAATAAAAGATACTCATGTACGGTAAACATAATAATACGTTATAGAGCGAGGAAGTCTAAAACAAGAACATGAAAATGTGATCCGATTACACTGTGCCTACACCCGTATTGTTCGACCCCAAATAATCGAATATTCCAGTTGGTTCCGGTTGTTTCTCATTTTCAACTGTTTGGTTCATTCTTGAAATCGGATTTGTTCTGTTTTCTGTTTTTCAAGTAAGTATGTACCTAGGTGTAGCACACATGTCTGTGGTACACCTCTGCCTAACAAACCCAATCCTTCGGGAAAAGGCGTGATGTTATGTTATGTTGGATAATGTTTGTTTTTCCAAGCTAATTATAATTATATTCTAGCTTAAGTATTTTCTTTAAATTGAACTTTCTTTAAATAGATGCAATAAATGTAATGGAAGGAACAAGGACACATGTATCTAGATAATTAGATATACTGGAATTATCTTCGTAAATGCGTGATAATTTTAGCAATTTACTATAATAATATGAGTTATATATATTATAATAATATTATTATATTAATCTGTGGAACGAAGTGGAATGAATTAAATTCTAACAGTGCGAAATCTACCTATCCGACTTTTAGAATCATCCTTTTCCTATGCCTTCATTTTGATTGGTTAACGACATACTCGTTCGTATCTACGTTTTGTTTCGTCTGAGTACTCATTGTTTAACTATTGATTAGACTGTTCTTTATTATCTTTTTTCATTGATTGACTGCAAAAGAAAAAAGAAATTGTTAAGGCATGCATGTATGCAGGCATGCATAGTGAAGGGTTCCATACCTAGATATCTGAATAAAACGTTTACAATCCTTAAAATAATACGCGTAATAAAAACATACAGCGTTAAATATGCAGTAAAATGGCCATAACTTTTGATTGCGTTAACTTAGAAGTATAATTTTGCAGCCACAAGGAACCCCAGATCTAAGTAGTTGATATAAATTTCAACTTGATACCTCCACGCGTTTCCGTTAAAAGTTGTCTTGACAGACGGACAGATAGACAGACGGACAACAAAGTGATCCTATAAGGGTTCCTTTTTTCCATTTGAGGTATGGAACCCTAAAAACTGTGATGTTTTCCCATAAAAGTAGGAAACAGGGGAATATGAAATATCTACTTGGTAAGTTTTTCATAGGATTTTGTCAAGTTCCTCCAAACTGTAGGTTTAAATGGCGTTTGTTCAGCGCTTTAAAAAAACGCCGAAGAGTAAAATAGGTATATCTGCAGTTGAGTAAGAATATTAAATTTCTATATATTTGCATAATAGTATAGAATTAACTATTACGTAACTACTCAGTAACACATTCTAACGACTTCAGGAATGATTTTTATAACTCTTCAACTTTAAAACTTTTTCTCTCCAACTGTACCTTCCTTTCATTCTTTACATAAAATTTTAGGTACCATGCATCCATGCTGGAAAGGAAATGGGCGTGGAATCCAAGAAAGCCGTGGGCCCAGAAAACCTTGCACCGTCTATCCTATATTGCCAGATAGAGAATGTTATTCGCAATATGATTCCCAAATATAGTAGCGATCTAAGTATCGCTGTTTAATTTATAATTTGATTTGAATAAAATCTGGTTAATTTCTAAGTATTTTATTAATGGCGACACGCGTTCTAATTTAAGTAAGATTTGTATTATTTTTTTTTCATTATAATAAGAAATATTTATATGCACAATTTAAAATGTAATATGCCTATCAAATACAATCAAAATTATAATGTAAAGTCAACGAGGCCCAAAAACCAATAACTCCTTTGGAAGGTATTTATCGCAGCGGGGCTAACATCTTTAATGCCGCCGCTACGCCCCGTAGCATAGCCTACGTCAATTTTCCAAGCCAAGTGCAACAAGACTCTCATAATGATTAATGTTACAAACACCTAATCGTCCCGTTAACGTAGCAAATACTTGTTACCACGTGTCTACAAGATCATGATAGAGTGGACGGAAGCGCATAAAGCGCGCTAGCTTCCGGCCGGAGTCACGCATTGAAGAACTTGTACTGGCTGCATACTTTAAAGAAATTAAAAAACAAATGAAAATAATGTAACGAAAAATTGGTATTTTTTTGGATGCTCTACTAGATTTTACTGTTGGAATGTGCATTTTAATAGCGTTTATTTACTATCAAAGCGAAATTACTGGGCATGTCGAGATTCAACAACTAATATCTCAGGGTGACAGGCGCAGTGCAGTGCCGCGCAGAATTTTTAATTTTATTACACTGGGTGGCACTGTGTCTGATATCATGATGCTTACCATCAGGTACCTGATTTGCTCGTCTTGTCACTCACTATCATAAAAAAAACTAATTCTTTATAGAAAGACGCTTTTAGAAAAAGATGTCGTAGGATAATGAAGGAAGATTTTCTCGATATTCTTAGCCAAGTTCTCAAAAAGGTAACTTTACCAAAATCCAATGGTCCCAGGATAGTTAGTTAGATAGTTAGATAGTTACTTGATTGATTGGCTAAACTAGCCAAACCAATTGAGTAAGACATCTGATAGCGATTTTCACCAATCAGAGAATTCGTCAAATTCATCAGCCAATCATTGCTCATAAGTGATTATAATTCCTAGTTTTCAATTTAAGATGCAAGGTATTCTTCAAGGTAATTTTCAAATTTTCAATCAAACACCACTTTTTCTAAATAAACTTACATACAACAAACAAATCATAGCAAACACTACTATTATGTACAATTTATTTCACAATAAAATTAACAATAATTTATTACAAAGCTAATACATATAGCCCTGTTGTCAGTTGTCATACATATTGTTTCCATTTCTTGTTGGAATCCAGTTAGAATAATTTTAGAAATAATCATAAAATGCCTTTGCCTTAATAAATAATGTTTATTCTGACGTTACCTTCAGGTGTAATGAAATTATTGTAGAGGTAGAGGGGAAATGTGGGAACGGCGGAAACAATCTAAGTACTATGTCGGACACGGCTTTTACTTAATAATATTAATGTTTTGTTGATAGGTGTTTTGATTCACAAATAATTGTTTGTAGGTCTATACCTACCCTTAAATTCTACAAGTTTACGAGATTTTTCATTATTTTGAGAGGCCGGTGACCGACAAATTCCCCATACAATAATACCCAAATCATTTACAATCAAAGCATATTTCTAACGAACAATGATGTTATTCGGAACAAGACGTCTAGGTTCATAATTATATTTTCGTCCAAAATACTTATTTTTTTGGAGTTATATTGGTGAAAAATGTACGAGCATGTATGAAAAATGTCATGAAAGTGAACGAAGCGAAAGTTGTATGTCAGGATCATAGCATGTGGAGGGAAATAATCTCTGCCTACACCACCGGGAACAAGGCGTGACTGTATGTATGTATATTGGAGAATACCTATATATTGGATTTTATTATATTTTAGACCGAAGTACTTATAATTTGCAAACTCCTAGAACAAGAACATTTAGTTTTTAGTTCCGATTTTTTAGTGTCAAAAAACTATCGGAACTAAAAACTATATATTCTTGTTCTAGGAGTTTGCAATGAAGTTCCGAAAAGTAACGCCAAATTCAATCAATTATCTTATAATTTGGATTAATATATAATTAGAAACCTAGACAACTAGTGTCACATTCTGAATATACTGCCTCAGTGCCGCAGTGGGCGCAAGCTATAATGCCGATCATGAGGTCCCGGGTTCGATCCACAGACCAGGCAAAGTGTAAAATATTGGATTTTTCCATTAAGAAATATCTCAATAGCTGCCTGGAGTCTGGAACTGTGCCTGGTAGATGGCAATAGGCTCGCCTCCTATTACATGGGACCAATAACATACTGGCGAAATGTGGGTGTACCACTATGTATTATTAAGGGACTGAGCCCTGGGTACACCTCTACCTTCCCCTTCGGGAAAAAGGTGTGATTGTATAATATTATGTTATGTTAATAAAATTATTGATTCGTTCCGCACGACTACATTTTATCCATATTCATCCCGCATACCAAAATTATTCAAACTCAAACTCAACAGAACAAAACAGATTTATTCAAATAGGTAATAATCTGACAGTTTTGCACGTCAATGAAGATAAACAGTACTGAGTCCACCGTGCGTTCGGAAAGATACCTGTATCTATTGTAAGTATAGTTAGCGTCAAAAGTATAATTTATCACCACAACCAAAATTGGTATAACAACAAATTGTTCCAAAACGGAAACAAACAAGTATCACAGAATTTCAAAAGAAAACACAGGTACATCCTGAATATCATATATCAGTGAATTGTCAGACTACAGGTATATCCTGTAAAATCCAGTCGTAATAGGAAACAGCAAGTGAGATAGTCCTGTTACGCGATATCGTAATTATATGTTTCCGAGACTCTTTTGTGGCTCGCGTGCTCGTGGCTTCCTGACGGTTGTGGACGAGGGGTGAGCGAGGCGCGGTGCTAAGCAAATCCCCCCTCTCGCTAACTCGTACCCATATTTTTGAAGATATAAAATATACTACATAATGTAATTACGTAAAATAGAGACAACTAGGGTCTAGAAAATAACAATACAAAGATTTAGTAAAAAAATCCAATTTAATCCTAACGAGAACAATAAAAAGGCACTGAAAACTTGTTTGAATTAAATTGGTTTTTCTACTGAATCTTTGTATTTATATTCTAGATACTAGTTGTCTATATAACTTAATTACATGTAGTATTTTGATATCTTCAAAAATGTGGGTACGTGTGAGCGAGAGCGCGAATTTGCTTAGCACCGCGCCTTAATCTCCGCACTAATAACCCATAATTTTAACCTATAGACGTTCACGCCAATAACGCATTATTTTGATTCTTTGTTTTCCTAAATAAGGGCACTAAGACAATCATTTCATTTTAATGGTTTTTACGCCAAAGCACAAACAAATATGTACCTACTTTGGATGTAATTTATATGGAATGTTTTTGTTTGGATAATATGTTTGGATGTACTTTAGATGCGTCATTGAGTTCATCAACTATTATAAAAATAAGAGTTAGGTACTCTTCTTATCCCCGCCTTTATATATTTTTATAAGTAATAGTGCTGCAAAAAATATTAATACACATTTGAAAATCTTATTATAAGACATATCAAATAAAATTAAAATTATAATGTAAGGTCGATGTGGCCCAACTTCTTTACCACCAAACCAAAACCAATTACTTCTTTACCTACACTTACTTACACCTTCTAAATTTTACAGACATTTAACATTATGACAGATTTAAAAACGCTTTCAACTTGTGCCTTGTTCCATCGCAAATCAAATGTACTCTTTTTAATTGAAAGAGATGATTTAAATCAGTTAGATTTCAAAGAAAAATACTTTAGCGCCAATATATAATATATTGCCTATATTATCTACAATTATTGCTTGACACTAAATTCCTAAAATACTCTGAAAAAGACACACAGTATGGGAATCGACTCTCATACGTCCCAGAAGATAAAACACAATTTCCATATTGACCAATGTTAATTTTGACACCGTCTAAAAAATCAAAGCACATCTAAATTAACGCATCATCTACCAACATTTAACGGACGCGATTAAAAACATTCAATGATCATTTTAGGGTTAACCCTAATGTTACGCTTTAACCTTCAAGTGCGGGCAGATGGTCTATTAGACACTAGACGATTTAATAATGTTTTTTCACAGGTCTTTTTAAGGGTTGTCAGAAATCGCGTGACGTTAAATCGGTATCGCTTAATAAATTAAATTGTGATAAGAATAAACTATTGATAACCTTGAATGGGGTGTAAATCAATGTGAGGTGATGAATATTTCATTTTTATGTATTAATAATATCTTAATACTTTGTAAGGTATTTTTATATTATTCCGTATTATAGGTACCTGATAGGTTTCATATTTCCTCTATCAGCATGGTTCGTTGAAGAGATCGCTCTCAGTGATAAGGCCGCCAATTGTTACACCGATTCTAATTTTTTATTTTTTGTAAATCATCGTCTTTAGTTTGAGTTGTCAGTGACTGAATTTTGAAAGTTGTCAAATTATTTTATGTTTCAAAATATGTAGTTAGTAAGATAACCCTTAACTGCTCGAGCATGATAATCGTTCACGATCAAATGATTATGGTACCTCGTGTTCGACCCTGTCACAGGTAAGAAAGTGCAGAAATTACGAAAAAAAAATCATGACCTACTTCAAAATTTGCACCTTTCGCCGAAAGAGTTCTATTCAGATAACACCTTGCTAACATATGTCGAGCCCGCATGTCTTCCAATGATTTTTTTGCTAAACTTGATTGAAGTAAGAAATGGAGCAATGTGATAAACTTTTTTTGGTGTTATAAGAAAACCTTTTCTTAGCTTATGCTTGAAGTTGATACTGAAATTTGATTTAATATTCCATACCACACATCGAAGCACGTATTTTTAAGATAAAAATGTAGATACAGATCGAAGATAAAATGCAACTTTGACACCAAATAGCCAAAAATTTACAGATCAGCTTAACTGGATGAATAATAAAACATAAGTTTTAAGTTACATTTAAAGTTTAAAAAAACGCTTTTCCAACCGCTCCCTGACTTTTATAATTCCACACACACACATCTTGCACGGCCATTTACCACATATTTTTGTAGTGGTAGGTCTCTTTTGCAGGGGGCCGCCTGGGGAAGTACCACACCTTTGCTAGTTATTCATCCGCCAAGTAGTAATGTGCAAGCATCACTGTGTTCCGGTATGAAGGGCAATGTTACCAGCGAAATTACTGGGCATGATGAGATTCTACAACTCATATCTCAGGGTGACAGGCGCAGTGCAGTGCCGCGCAGAATTTTGAATTTTAAAACACTGGGTGGCACTGTGTCTGATATGGGCAATCATGATGCTTATCATCAGGCACCTGATTTGCTCGTCTTGTCACACTTTATCATAAAAAAAAAAATAAAAAATAAAAAATATTAATTATGAACATCTTACACTACGAGTAAAATTTTTAAACCATGTAAAAAATCATTGATTTGATTTATTGATTGACGTTTAAAGTTCTTTATTGAAATATGCATAGAACACGACTTAGATTAAAACTTAGTGCTAAGTACTAAGTATAAACCAAAAAGTTTTAAAAGCTAAAACACCTTATAAAACTAAATTTACAATTTTTTGTTCTAACAAGGACAAAAAATTGTAAATTTAGTTCTATTTAACACATATTTAATATAAATTTATTTATTTATAATTCAGCACATCGCTAGGACTAACTTAATGCTAGTGTAGCAATTGCTACCAGTTATCCAAAAACTAGAGAAAATGTTACAGAAATTGGGTGGTGGAGTGCAAGACATGAAAAGTTAACAATTAGTATAAATACTTACTGCGTTTCTTAATACGTAAAATACCATTGCCTATTTGACCCCAGTCCTTCATTTACCGTTTAAAAGGCAACGATAGGTTAGGTACAAGCTTCAAGTATTTTAATCTCGGCTCTGAAAGGCATCTAGGCAACGTATGCTACATTGTCTTCGGACATCTGTATGTAATCAAAGGACTGACTACAAAGCCCATCTACGTTTCGACTCGTTTGTTTTGCTCTAGTTAATTGGCTTTCGATTTATATCGGCGGCGATTTTTTGCATTTTGGTGTTTTGTTTTTCGTGGATATGTCGACATGTTTTGTTTTATATATAGAACCAATTATTTAATTTTGATTAAAGTTACTTATGTGCTTAGTGCTTATTTAAAATATTGTTCAATTCTAACTCAATCTCAAATAAATGACAAGTTACGGTGAGTTTTTTAGCGGTTTCATTTCATAATTATCTTTTTTTAATGCTACAAAATGCAAAACTAAAGAAAACTAAAGAAAACTAAAAAAAACTAAAGAAAACTAAAGGAATGTAGCTCAAACTCAAACAGATTTATTCAAATAGGTCATAATCTGACACTTTTGCACGTCAATGAAGATAAACACTACTGAGTCTACCGTGCGTTCGGAAAGATACCTCTACAAGAAGAACGCACAAGAAACTTCTTTTCCTGTAACTGCCGTTAGATATCTACTTAGCATATACTTATCATATAATTTTTAAGCGAACTTTACTAGTATATCCTCTAAAACTTAGATCTAAGTTTTAGAGGATATACTAATAAGGGCTACTAATTACACGTATATAGAGTAAACATTTGTAGAGTTACATCTCACAATGCAACAGTAAACTTAGCGCTTAATGTTTTATGTTCAGTGTTTATAATCATTCTAATTGTGACGCCAAAAATTCACAGACGCGTTTCAAAATTTAAACGTACCCGCCAAAACGAACGCGTGTCGCGTAGCGTCCCATCGCCCCTACCAACCCAGCTAAAGGTGTGCGCACACGCACAGGGGGCCACCACCCCTATTATCTTTAACATTTCAAAGTCTGCAAGATAAAGGCAAGGGGAGCCAGGGGGTGATTTTCTTTATTCTTCACCCGATTTATTATTATTTTTTTACGATATTATTACTATGATTGTGCGCGGCGCGTGCGCACATGTCCCTAAGAGGGCCACCCCATTGCAATAAGAGGAACGTAATGCTCTTACTTGTTTTGTATTTTTTCATTGTTCGAGGATTACAGGAGGTTACATTAGCGGGCGCTTTTGCTATTATTATTTCTTATTGTCATAATAATTGGTGCTAAGTTGTGAGGAAATGTTACTTTCTTTATTTGACTTGTCACAAAAAATCCGGTCCGAAACGATATCTTTCAATGAATAGCCAACGTTATTGCATTTCTTGAAGGATATCTTCGAACACTCTCCAAACAATACGACGTTTATCAACCGCAAAGCAATGCTTGTCGACATTCATCTCTACCAAATATTTAAAGTCTCTCTAACAGACTTAAATACGACTGATTAAAGTTGGTATTCGCATATCAATCTAACGTCTTAAGATGGTAAAAAGCTCACTGGAACAGCTGATCTTACGTTACGCACCTTACCTTACGGGTCGTAGTAAAAATGCTTCATTCTAATACTCATCTTTTCTGCTTAAGAATACCGTCTTGAATTGCTCAAAATGTTTTTACTCGTGAATGTGGCATGCGATTATAGATCTTATAGACTTTAGGTTAAGGTGAATGGAAGGTGGTTTTAAGACACGTGTTTCTGAGATAATATCGGTGCACATGTTGATACGGTGGTTTATATCGTGGGCGTGTCAAATGTCTCTGTTACGTGGCGCCTTAGACAATCGTTTGCCAGGTGTTCTTTTGTTAGAAGAAATGTTTCGTTTTAGCTATTCCTTTGTTTGTCTGATTGTAAAACTCACTGAGAAAATAATATAATTATATTATAAATTTATGTTATGTCCTGTTATATCTACATTCATTTATAATTAAGCCTTCTTATGCATTCTTAAATAGCATGAATTGTTAATTTTTCATTTAAAATAACTTTACATAAAGTCATAAGAATTCAAATAAAATCCCAGCAAAATCCAAACTTAGCACTACTAACTCATTCCTAAAAAAGACTGTGTAGTTAGTATGGGAAGCAAACTGTAGAAAACAAAACTTGTGTGCTCAGCTTTAAGCGCACGCGCAAGTAGCATATCGATCCAATATGGCCGCGGTAATCCAGCTCACTCGAAACTCGAAGTACAATAGTTCTTACCCCGCACCCGGCACCTTTGACCCGGCGCTTGCGCCTGAGCAGCTGCACTGGAAGATGGCTACCGAGGGGAGCGTCGCGATCGATACCGCTACGTTTCGGCGTTCAGAATGTGTTCCGATCACAATCTTTCGTTCTAATTTGAAAGAACTATTGATTTGTACTGTTCATTTTTCGCGCTGCCAATTTATATAGGTAAGTAGATGGGTAATTTAATTTTTCGCTCATTTACATAGTAAGGACAGAATTTCATAGTATCAACAACAGAATCTTCAAGTTTTGACTCACAAAAGTGACCCTAGCCTATTTTTTTTATACTCTGAAGTAGTAGGACATCGTTTTGATTTCTGTAAAAATAAACGTTTTTTTCGACTACCCATGCCATTCTGATTTTTTACTAAGCAAATAATATTATTAATCAAACACGGAAACATAATATTTTATTATAATTAAATACACATCAATCTATCACGCCATATTTCGACATTCGCATCTTTTGGCGTCGCACGCGCCGCAGATGCGAACTGCAGCTTACGGCAAAGTTGCCAGTTATTATATTAAGCATCTCTTGGATTATATTATACACCCTCGTCTAAAGAGTATTTATTGTATTGAAGTTCAATGCAAATTCAAATATCGATTGCGCATCTGTTTATCGGTCTTTGTGATTTATTATATTCTGTTATACTTTCCATGGGGTTTTAATGAAAGTTTGAAACTACTACTGCTCCAATAAGGTTTTATGGACGTTTTACCACAATTTCTAATGACAAGATTAATAACTTAAGATAAATTCAGGTAAGCGCAATATTAGACATCATAGTCATTAGCGTATTTTTTGCAATAACAAGTAGGTAAATACCTGCTGAACTACTTAAAGAGCAGTAAATGTTGGCATGACTTTTCATTATTTCTGAAAATAGAAGAACTTAAGTAAGTTTTTGAAAACCCTTTCAACAGGGAATATCAGTGAATCAGAGTGGAATATTGGGCTCTTGGTTGTATTTATGATACTAAAGCCATCACTGCGCTAACAAGATTCAAGATGCATATTACGGGCACGCGACATTTCTCCCCACATGGCATTATGGTTAGAGTAAAGGTGCATATCATAGGCCCCTTTTCTTCTCTACCTATTATTATCGCAGCGGAGACTGCGCGACCCTTTATAATAGTGATTAATAATTACTATTATTCTAAGTTTGTTTAAAGTTTAAACTCGTGTTTGAATAGAAGCTCAGATTTGAAAGGAATGAAAATGATTTGAAAAATATTTCAGACGACTGTCAATTTCGTCTGTAAGAAATTGTTCATGTGATAAGACCGATGGTTGCTTACCACTAAATATATTAATTGTTTTGTGCCATTGTTTTTTTTTCTGTTTTGGTATGCAAATGGTACCTACGAGTATATGCATTCTATTGACGTTCTTCTAAGGAAATACCAAGTCAACAGTACCTACAACCGACGAGCATGTATGATGTCATGAAAGTTGATGAAGCGAAAGCTGTAATTCAGGATTGTAGCAAGTGGAGGGAAATAGTCTCTGCCTACCCCACCGGGAACAAGGCGTGACTGTATGCATTCTATTTGTCAGGAAAGCTTAAAATTAGTAGAGTAGTAACGTGTCCTTTTAATAGTCATTTGAATTTATACTCTAACAGAACGGGTTACCCCATTTACACTGCTAGAGTCAATTCATATGGGTTACATGGACAACCCATATTGTCAGAGTTTCAGGTCGCCAAGATTCCTACAAAGGCTCCGACATGACCTTTACGACTGCCCCTTACATATCTTATAGGAAACAGCCGGGACCTACAGTTTAACGTGCCATCTGAAACACGGTAGCGTCCAGGAGAAAAGTCCACATGGTGAGTTTCGATCCGGATTTAAATCCGGAGGGATTTAAATCCGGGCATATGCCCTCTGGACCACGGACGCTACCCTTTGCCGCACTTAGTCTTTATGCAGTTACGTAAGATATATAATTTATATGGACACACACTTATTTTTCCTAGAAGGAATGAAGGAAATAAGAAGAACTGAACGTATCTACCTCTATCAGGTTTTCCATAAGTTTATATAATATGTAAATCTATTCATAGAGTATAAAGTAGTTTTTGCTATTATGTTTATTGTGAGTTTATTATATGTGAGTGTGAACTGTGAACCTCATCGGCCATCGGCATTTCCGGTTTTCTATTTCCCCATACAGGTAACTGTAATCTGAATGTACCGTTACTATTGAGTTTATGTAAATAGTTAACAGTAGGTTTTGAAAGGCTGTGTTTTTAGTTTTCAGATGACTAAATAAGAGGCCAAGTCTAAAAATCTAAATTTGATGCAGGATACGCAAGGAATGGGATGAGTGAGAAAAAATAACTGAATTTGATGAGACGTCATGGGATGAATGCGAAAAATGTACCTCGTAAGGCTCAATGACCTAATTTAATGACAAAAATATTTTTTAATACAGTTTTTGAAATCATTAAATAACGGCATGAAAAATAAAATTATGAAATAATATAAAATGTATTTTTAGGTTTAAATTTTAGTAATCCCGCCAATTTAAATCAACCTTCAACAAACTGTTGTTAAAAATCACTCTGGGCCGCAACTACTTGCACCTATTTATTGGGACATTGGGTTGTAATATATATTGACCTATATTTATGTTGGAGCTTACGGGGTTAAACCTACCTATGACCCTACTCGTAATTAAAATATCAGTTGTCACTTTTGGTTTAGAAACGTTGTAAATATGGGCTGTTGGCAACTCTATGTCAGAGCATATTTACAGAGCGGATTTAAGCGGAACATTACCTTTTTTGCCCACATTTACAGTGATTGCAAATCGGATGTAGATGAATATTCCTCGATAACTTACGTATTCCAACCGCAAGTCGAGATCGAACGCGACAGCAATCAAGTCAACATCTAACCATTAATTAGTGACCCCGATCCTCTGTAATCAAGCATAAAATTAAAACTTGGCACACGCCGCGGCCGCGCGATTCCTCGCCTAGGGTGTGTCCACACGTACCTTATGGCATAGCAATTTGTTCAAGACATCTGGCACGCCGGCTCACACCTGCCCGCGACCGCTTGCATTCCCTCCATACCAACACATGACTTTAATTTTACAAGCCTCTATCACAAGGCAATAAGGACTACATACATTTAATATCAGGGTCCAATGCCCTCAATGTGCCATTATTTCGGAAATGACTAACAGTTTTTCGGAATTGTTCTAAGCTTAGTCATGTGTGACTATATGATCTACCAAACATACCTGTCACCTTATGCAAAGACATTTTATATATTTTCGTACTTTCAAAATCGCAGCGACTCAAATTCAAAGTGCGCGTTACCTTTTCTTTTTATTTTTTTGCGAGAAAAAAACATTTAGGGAAAGACTAGTGATATGTTTTATTTTATTTATGTCATAACCTATGATCGATCAACCTTTTGATTATGATCAAAAAGCGATATATGTAATATAGTTCGCTTCCCCCGGAACAATGACAGTGTTTCAATTATCGAGTAGTGTGTGTCCGGACACAAAATAACCGATACAGAAGGGAAGGTGCATACAACGAGTCAAAAACGCACGCACACATAGATGCACACTTTACGAGTAATCATGCTGCAAACCATTCGACCGCTAGTTCCGAGTCTACGCTTGAAATTGTTGCACACGGGTCGTGTTTTTTAGACTTAGTGCCTTTGAGCTCTCTCGAGCGCGTGCGTCAACCCTATATTTTTATAACTAACATAACATAACATACATTCACGCCTTTTTCCCGAAGGGGTAGGCAGAGGTGTACCCAGAACTCAGTCCCATAGTAGATACACCCACATTTCGCCAGTATGTTATTGGTCCCATGTAATAGGGGGCGAGCCTATTGCCATATACCGGGCACAGTTCCAGACTCCAGGCAGCTATTGAGATAATTCCTAATGGAAAAATCCAATATTTAACGCTATGCCTGACCTGGGGATCGAACCCGGGACCTCTTGATTGGCAGTCGAGCATGCGCCCTCTACGCCACCGAGGCAGTTTTATAACTACACATAACATAACAATGTTCAAGGGGTAGGCAGAGGTGTACCCAGAACTCAGTCCCATAATAGGTACACCCACACTTCGCCAGTTATGTGTTTATGTCCCGTCTAAGAAGGAGCGAGCCTATGGCCATCTACCGGGAACTGTTCCAGACTCCAGGATGTCATTTAGAAAATTCCTAAATGAGGAGTCCAATAAAAACTTTTGCCTAAACTGGAGATCAAACCCGGGACCTGATCGGCAGTAGAGCTTGCGACCACTACGCCACCAATGAAGATCTTGTTATTAACTGTAAATTTTCCAAAATCGACTTTCTGTGTGATATTGTAGTTCCGACCGTCAATCTCAATAGGCCACAATCTCGTAAGCTTACGGTACGTTCATTCACACGTACACGCAAGAAATGTGTGCGTTCCATTCAAGACGTTTGACGTCACTTCCGGCGATGTCTCTGGCTCGCAAGTGCCGTGTGAACACGCCTTAATGATACGTCTCGTGTTTTGACGTTCTGATGAGATAAGTAAAGGGTTGAGGATTGATATTTGAATACTTTTAAAATATTTATGGGCGGTTGATAGGGGTAAGATACATATCAGTTAAATAAACTCTTTTCGTAGTCAGACTTTGACATCTAATGTAAAATAGTGACTCGCTTACCCATTTTACGTTGCTACCTGTCTCTGTGGTATCTCAATTATTCATCGCGAAAAAATATTGAATATTTGATAAAATATTCGATATTTTTGCGCGATTTATATTAAATTATATAATATCATATATATATAAGAGATGGGTATACTAGATAAAATAAGCCCTACAAGTTTCTTGTGCGTTCATATTTTAGAGGATCCGAACGAACGGCACTAAAAAAATTAAAGTGAAGTGAAGGGTTACTTTTTCCTTTTGAGAGGAACCCTAAACACAACTTTGATTGCTACATTATAACAAATGAATAATAAGTACCTAAAATGTACCTCAAAATTATCGATTTATTTTTATTCGAATAACACCAGTCCGATGGTCTGTCTCTTTGGGTACTTTATCTATGACGGAAGATTTCCGGTAAGTTCGCAGAAGCTAATTTGTCAGTCGTCATTGGACCCCAGGGGTCCATGGATGCGGGACGAAATACTGGTAATTTGGACGAGTAGACCAATTTTAATAGTCTATTGTGGACTCAAGGGGCACAAGAATAGTTCCTTCAATTTGGTAAGCCCGCATGGCATGGGTGCGAATTTGTATTTAGGCAGTTAAAGAGCTTCCTTCGTATTGTAAAGAATAAGTACATGATTTACATTTATGGTCGCGAGATTTAATATTTATAAGGCGTGGAATGAAAGGAACTTATGAATGAATGAATGATGATATTGACAACCTCTACTCTGTATATATTAGATACCTGTTTATTTGTACGCAACAATAAAAATATTTTTCAAGAAACCCCAGTTCAATGAAATCTAATATCCGTACTCAATACAAGAATAGTTTATATAGACCACCGACAAGACTGACAATTACATCAAATAATAGTTTTATAATGTGTATCAAAATTTATAACAAAATTCCTAATAGTTTCAGAGATTTGACATTTAGTAAATTTAAGACTAATTTGACGCGGTGGTTAGCTGAGAAATGTTTTTATAGTTTATATGAATTTTTTATAAAATATAATATGACATTTAATTTAATAACAATAAACTTTTTGACATAAAACTTATTTTACGTATAAATCTAATTTAAATATTAGATATTATTATGATGTTGTACTATATTCATACGTCTGAAAAGATAGATTTCGGCAGGACTTAATTTTATTATAATAATATCATAATTTAACCTGAAATCGTTGAATAAAGATAATCTGAATAACTTACCACAATAATACAAAAATAACACAAACACAAACTTTATATTATATAGATACACAATTTTATATAGGCGTTACTTTATACCAGTGAGACAATAATAAATAATATTAGTAACAAATTATTTATAAAATGCCTTATTAGATGAAAAATGCATAACATAACATAACATAACATACAATCTCGCCTTTTTCCCGAACACGAAGGCAGAGATGTACCCAGGACTCAATCCCATAGTAGGTACGAATAAGAATTGTGGCAAATTTACTGATACTTTTTTGTGACGAATTTACATATACATACATTCACGCCTTTTTTCCCGAAGGGGTAGGCAGAGGTGTACCCAGGACTCAGTCCCACAGTAGATACACCCACATTTCTCCATTATGTTATTGTTCCCAAGTAATAGATAGCGAGCCTCTTGCCATCTACCGGGCACAGTTTCAGACTCCAGGAAGTTGTTGTGATAATTCCTAATGGAAAAATCTAATATAACACTTTCCCTGACCTGGGGATGTAACCCGCGACCGGGATAGGCGGGCTTGCGCCCAATTCGCCAACGAGGCAGTCATGGCATGGAAGAAATAGGGAAAATTAAAATTTTCCACTCAATTGTATATGGTTAGCTCTGGATCTGGCCTTTATTTGCGCCAAAACATATTTTGTTAAGGAACTTCTTTCTTTCTTTCTTTATGCCTTATTACGCTATCATTGCTTGTCTAACATGCTACTCCAGACCAGATTCGACCAGTTCTCACCAGATAATTTACCTCAAGCAAAACTTGACAATATTTCGGTGGACTAACATGTCCCTATTTTAAATCATCATTACAAACCATTGATTTAAAGAAAAGGGGAGATAGGGTACACAGTCCTAGCGCTTACTCAACAACTGGCACGTGAAATTTCCTCGATGAAGTACGAGAAAGACATACCTAAGACTGAAGTGCGACCGAGACAACAATATTAGTCGCTCATACGACCTGACTTTACCGACGTACGTGGACTTATTGGTACCTAATTAAAATCTGAGCTTTCCATTTTCGAGAAGACAGTACCTCATCTCCACTTTTCATTAAATCAATATTACAAAAATTTATTTCCTTTAGTAATGCAACCATTGTAAGTACAACCCGTATGAAATCGAATCATCCATTTGTCCTTAGAAAATCAGAAGTCAAATCGATAAAAGAATAAAAGCGAAAGCAAACATCTGTTAAGAAAAAAGTTCTTATTTGGCGCAAACTGATCCGCAAAGAGGCTAATATGGGCACGACCTCCTTTGTGGTATTTAAGTGCCAATAAATCGTTTTGAAGGTGTTTATTCCATTTGTGAAACATCTGCTAATCGTCGATTGTAGGTACTTTAAGGGACTTAAACTACCGTGAATTCCCTTCGGCCACTGTGAATTACTTAACTGTTTTTGCCTGAAAATTGGATTAGAAATCAGTAATCAGATTATTAGGGCAATGTTACCAGCGAACTGAACATTATGAGTTTCAACAACTAATATCTCAGGGTGACAGGCGCAGTGCAGTACCGCGCAGAATTTTGAATTTTAAAACACTGGATGGCACTGTGTCTGATATGGGTAATCATGATGCTTACTTACCATCGGCATAGGCACTGTTTGCTCATCTTGTCACCCACTATCTTAAAAAAAAATTAACATTTGTAGTGGCAAGCGCTACTGCCAATCATGAGGCCCGGGTTCGATCCCTAGGTCAGGCAAAAAGTATCATTAGATTTTCCGATAGGAATTTTCTCAATGACAATCTAGAGTCTATAGTTTAGTGGAACTACACTCGGTAGATTTCAATGCCCCCTATTATGGGATCAAAAAACGTAACTGGCGAAGTGTGTGTGTACCTACTTATGTGCCCAGGTCCCAGGAAAAATGTGTGAAAATTACACAAGTATACGATGTCTATTCGCCCTTGACCACTGTACTTACAAATCACTTCCTGTGTCCAAGGGCTTCTTTTGTACATCAACAATAATTAGACCCTTGAAATCTCTACTGTATCCATAAATACGCCAACGCATCACCTGGTCCCTTTAATTTATGTAACACTAATAATGCCCCGTGGTTTTACCCACTAAAAAATAAATAAATTGCCATGTTGATAGTTAAACACTATAAATTTATTGAAGAGACTACAATGACCTCTAATAATTTAAGATCCTATTTAATATAGTATGTGTATTCTGGCAAATAAAGCATTTGATATTGATTTTTAAGCTAGTACATGTAGCACGTAGAAATTAATTTAAGCGATAAGACCTATTGCTGAAATGGATTTCTTCCAGGCTACCGAAGGTAGGTCCAAATGTTGATTTGAAGGGTGAAGATATACTCGTGTCCCAATTATTATTATAATTTTACGACGTTATTCCTTATGTCAGACGATGCAAAATAGGTAAAGATAGATTATAGCGAAATCATTTTTATTTTATGTTTTTTTTTTTAAGTCATTTGTTCACTTGTGCATATGCCACAAGGATGTACAAATCTAAATAAGACGGTACGTGCTGAAAAACAGCGCTGTGCACGGTTAGCCGAGCGCAGCACATGCTGAGCACAAGCCGATTACCACAACCACTGTCTAAATATATGTTCTTGCAGATTGTAATAACGTGTTTGTTATTAAGGTTGGCTAATAAACGCTCTTCTTTCTTTCTTTCTTTATTAAGGCAAGGGATAAAATGTGACTTTTAAGTCAATTTTGGCACACACCTAAATAAAAGAAACATTTTCAAAAATAAAAAGTATAAATGCTTATAATAACGTAAAAGGCTGTCACCAACAAGTTCTTGTAAAGGTATCTTTCCGAACGCACGGTAGACTCGTTACTGTTTATTTTCATTGACGTACAAAAGTTTCAGATTGTGACCTATTTCAATAAATCTTTTTGACTTTGACTTTGACCAACAGGTATGATGATAAATCTCTGTAATTTTATCAAAACTTGCTCGACTGCGTCGGTGGCGCAGATCTAAATCGCTATTACAGAGAAATGAGGTCGCGAAAATGCGTATGGTGTTACGTTTTAAGATATAATAATTATGAAAATTTGTTTCAAACTAAATACCATAATAAGTTTTTAAGATTCTTTGTTCTTATTCCAAAAGCATTTAAAGCCGGGTGGTCGCGCACGTGTCAACCCGTATCAAACATATCGATGTTATCGATATCGTTAATCGATTCTACCTTATCGAATAAGTATCAACTCTAGCCACTCTACCTTTGAACGTAAACGGTTGTAAACATTTTATCAATTTGACAATAAGATACTTTTTTGTAAAAATATACCTATTTATATTAAACTTCCAGTACGTTGTACTGAATTCTGAACCACAAAATAATAATAATCAGATTACCAAAGTAATTTCACCCATGTTAACTAAGAATTTATAGAAAATATATGAAGAATTCGAGTACATATGTATTTTATTATAGTATATATTCCTCGATATTTTCCTCAATTTTTGTGTACTCACTTCATAGTCCGTCTGTCTGTCTTGGTCTCTTTGAAAGTTTATTTGATAAATCGTTTTTGACGTGACAACGTCTTATAATTCGATAGAGCCGGCAACACGCACGAAAAAACATGACTCATACAGCGTTACCTCGCTCTGAGGCGTTCCATGTAAGGCTTGAGGTGCAAGCGAGAGCGCGAAACGAGCGACAAAGAAGCACAATCGGCCTTTGCGTTCGGCAGCGTTCGACATCCGTCTCTCTCCTACTTGAGTGAGCGCGTTGTCACGTTCAACTATCGTCAGTAAACCGACTTTACAGACAACCAATTTTTTTAATAACATACCTATTAATGATTATTTTCTTGTTTACAGATCAATCGGAGGCCACGGGCATTTTTCACACGGATAAGAGCTTAAATCCATATTAATGGTAAGAGATAAATTTTTTCCTTTATTTCAATTTTTTTTGTATACTAGTAACTCTTCATATATTTCATGGAGGTAATTAACTTAGAGATGGTCCTAGCAGTGGACTCGTTTATATTTACTTTAACACAACGTTGTTTTGATACGTATCTTTTCACAATAAATAGTTTGTGACGTAACTCTACCACATAAACTTTCATGTTTCGTTTTGTAAATAACAATGGCTCAAAATTTAATAACTAGGTCGAAAGTAATATATTTTCTTCTCATAAAGTATAACTACAGACTACTAAAATCACTTGACACCTTAAGTATTCGGATCTGCAGTTTTGGCGCTACCATGGCAGAAATGTAGATTGTAAATATATAATTCGTGTTAATACACAGACTGATTGATATTTAAACGTTATTTTTCAACTTAACCGTTTCGGGTAACAAGTCAGTTTTCACTGAGCGTAATCGTGGCTATATAAAGGACACATTTTCGAATGGACATTACCTTTTCGGGTAAAAACGAGCGAAATTCCCGTATTTCGTCGAGACTGGCGGACAGGGCATGAATTTTCAAGTAATCCGGCCGTGTGCGTCGATTCTTATATTCTTTACGAGTGAGATAGATAGATATTATAGCGGTATTGGGTTTGATTTTCGTAGAGAGCTTATATACTTTATGATCCAAGTAATAATGCATTTTTTTTAATGCATCATGAAATTGGCCTATGGTAAATGTATCCTCACAGGATCTCTATATAGGGATCAGATCGAAATAAGCTGTTTTGACTCTTTGATCTAATCTAAATCTCTATACATAATATTATATTTGATCATAAATTAATGCCTAGCAAAATGATGCCTCAAGTGTTTTATTCTCATTTAAGATTGGCAAAAAGTAGTAAATACCGTTTTAAACAAGCCGTTACATTAAAAGCATGTAGGCCCATCACATAATCGTATTATCAACATAGTGACGTAGTACATTAGCGCCGGTCGCTACGTAACCGAATTCCAGTCAGTTTTTGCGACTACCCTCAGTTTGAAAAAGTTTTGAATATTTCAATAGGAGAAATTTGCCGTTGCGACAGACGGACGGTCGACTTGCACGTTGCAGTTTATGTATCTTTTTATGTATTATATAGCTAATGTGGTGGGTGATGGGTTTATGTGGAAAGTAGGAGGTTTTGTCTAACATTTGAATTATTTTTTAGAACATTATTCGTATTTATTCGTACATTAGATGCTGATATCGTGTCGTATAGCTTCAAGTTTACTCTATATCCGCGTGTCCACTTTAGGACAGTCTCGGCTTACGATAGCCGCTCAATCAGAGACAATCTTATTATAAGCTCACTATGAGCGCATAAGGAGTCCCTGACTCAAATCCTGTAACATAACGTCTCGTAACACTACCGTGCTTCGAAACGCACGTCCCGTTAGTTGTTAGTCCCGGCTAACATCATATATGAGTACTATATTATAGACGATAGTCGTTAGATCATGTCAGAGACGACCTAAAAACTCAAACACTGCGGACAGACCAACACACCAACTCAACAACACCAACACACCAACAGACCAACTCGGCAAGAAGAAGCGAAGTATGTATTTTATTCGTTATGTAACGCTGGTTGTGTTCTAGCTATAAGCAAGTGAAGCCAAATGTATCGAACGCCGATAAGCGCACATTAATCAAGAACACAGTTTTGAATATCGAGTCGAAAGCAACGCTCGCTATCGCAGATGCATGGCCGACGCAAATTCGAGGTGCGATGTGGAGCCATTCGTCTAGCGTAAGAAGGATTGTTTCGTTTGATCTTCATTTGTTTTCTTTTTACCATTTAGAATTTGTAGTCACCATGACTTTGTTAAACGCTAAATAATATATAATAAATAATGATGAACGCCCTCTGGTATATATAATTTATTATAAGTACTTTTGCCTGAAATATATTTTTTTAATAGGTAACAATTGCGAACACTTAAAAAAAAATACTACACTATAAAGGCGAAATATTAATTTCGCCTTTATGTTCCTACTTTTTTCTACCTGTTAGATTATTATGTAGCATCCCGGATGATCCGCAGTTACCTAAGTGCGACAACCAAATTCGTGAAATACGAGTCCTTTCTTACTAAGCACAATATTGCTTATGTAAAATGTCTTGTACATAAATACCGAGAATTTAGTGGCCCCACACATTGCTGGCGATAAGACATGACGTGTCTGTTATGAGTTTCTGATCACAACCTTCTGTTGGAAACTGGAAACGCCCACAACACGAATTCGTGAATCACTGTTCCAAATAAACAATACCTACTTACTAGTATTACTATTGCTTTTGTCTGTATCGATCGATTTAGTTTGTATATTATTATTAGTTTTCTACTCGGATCAAAGTAATACACTAGAATTATATAATTTTTTTTTTTTTTTTTTTTTTATGGTAGTAAGTGACAAGACGAGCAAATCAGGTGCCTGATGTTAAGCATCATGATTGCCCATATCAGACACAGTGCCACACAGTGTTTTAAAATCCAAAATTCTGCGCGGCACTGCACTGCGCCTGTCACCCTGAGTTATTAGTTGTTGAAACTCGTCATGCCCAGTAATTTCGCTGGTAACATTGCCCTTCAGACCGGAACACAGTAATGTTTGTACATTACTGTTTGGCGGATGAATAACTGGCAAAGGTGTGGTACTTCCCCAGGCGGCCTCCTGCAAAAGAGGCCTACCACTACAAATTACTTTAAATTCTTTACACTGGCAAATTATTAACGTTTGACTCCATATTTTTCCAACTAGAAAAAATAACTATATGCATGAACATATTAGAGAGGTTTAATTTTAAAAACGACTGTCTTTTTTTGGCTTTACATATATTGCAATATGATGACCAAGATTATTCACTCTACACTCCAATTTTGGGACATTATTCACTCTACTAAACGTAACAAGCATAATTAGATATAGATAATAATAGTAATAAAAAATAACACACCAAGCGAAAACACCGCTTTGAAAAACTTTTAATTTGACTTTAAAAGCGCTTTTAATTAGCTATTCAACTAAAAAAAGAACAGAATCAAAAGGCCGTCTCGAAGTTTACAAATCAATATCCAGCATGCATTAAACCATAGCCAGGAGCCTAATCAATGTAAGTAGGCACTACTCATTCAGACGCTATAATTCCGTTAATAAAAATACAGCAAGGTGGGCTTAAAGGGAGGATGGGGGGGCGGAAGCGCAATGGGGCTTCGGAAAATTCACCCGGTGAATGGGAAAACGCGGCGATAGACAAACAGCTCGGCTGACCCCGCTCTACCACCACCTCCCATCCCTAACCGTGCATTTTGAAATAATACCCCCAACGGCTATAGCAACGGACATTCGAATTTCAAAGTGCGAATTTGAAATTTATATAAAAAAGTCAACCAATGAATTTTGATATCTACCTATATTAACGTGCATTTTCATATGATACCCCTAACGGCTATATCAGCTTATAGATAAAGGAATCAATCGCTTTCCAAAGAGCATCAGTGCCACCAACGGATCCTTTTAGATGTGCCAAAGTGAATTTGCGGGGTTTCCTCAACAGATTTAAGACGGCAGGACTGTATGCTTCATAATCTCCTCCAGTGAGTTCTTCTTTTTCTGATATCAAAATGCATTTATTTCAAAATACCCGCACAAATTAATAAAGCCTTAACCCGTCAGAAACAAATGTATCTTACTGAAGTTGGTACGCAGAGAGGTTATAAATCTCGTGGACACGAAATGGGTGACCAGCACCACCCCTCACAGATCTATGTTGCTATAGACGCTTTGCAAAAGTGTGCACCATAAATTTTATACATTCACGAGTGTGCGGTAAAACTGTACTAGGCATTCGTGTGTGTGCGAAAATTCGTGTTTCGTGCCATAAGAGGACAGTGTCCAGTATTGCTTTGTGTACCTACATGCCGAGTACGGAAATGGTGAGCCTACCGCGTACAGACACGCCATTGTAACGGATTAATCAAAATAAATTTTGTAGTGGTTGCGACGCGGTTTGTTGACTGAGGTTGGTTTAATCGCGGATATAATTAAATGGATTACTAGCTTGCCGCATACCTTCATATTATAAGTACAGTTCCGTCCAAAAAATGCTATAGCCAAGAAGGAACGAAAATGTTGTTTAGAAGAAAAAGAAAATCAGACATAATAATACTTTAGCAAGTATATCCAGATGGTTCACAGCAAACAATCTGTTATTGAATGCGAAAAAGACTAAATGTTTGAAATTTTCTTTGCCTAACGTCAGAAGTATAGAACCAAACATAGTTCTTGACGGTGAAAGACTCAATATCGACAATGCAACTTTGTTCCTTGGCATACATATAGACTCTAAACTGCAATGGAGCACTCATATCACCGAGCTCTCAGGGAAACTAAGCTCTGCAGCTTACGCGGTTTACAAAATTAGGCAACTAACGGACATAGCCACGGCGAGATTAGTCTACTTTGCATATTTCCACAGCTTAATGTCATATGGGATTTTGTTGTGGGGGTCAGCTGCAGATATAGAAACCATCTTTATACTACAAAAACGTGCGATTCGTGCCATCTATGAGATGCGTCCACGCGAATCTCTTAGAGAATTATTTAAAGAAATAAACATACTGACCCTACCATCCTTATACATCTATGAGAACATCATGTATGTGCGTAAAAATTTGCATAAATTCAAATTAAATAGTGACCTCCATAATTTTAATACTAGGAATAAAGACAAAATAGCTATACCTAGCTTTAGATTATCTAAAACAAATAAAAAATCATTCTTAGGAAATAGTGTACGTTTCTATAATAAAATCCCAAAAGAGATAACGGGGCTCTCAGAGGGTAAATTCAAAACCTATATAAAATCTACTTTACTAAAGAATGCTTATTATAATGTAAATCAGTACATAGAGGACAAAGATGCTTGGGAACTTCCGCATAGCCACCACGCGGCACCTTCTAAACAAACTAGTGTAACCAAACCAAATATTGTAAAACAATCAGTTGAAAAAATTAAGCCCTACAAGTTTCTTGTGCGTTCTTCTTGTAAAGGTATCTTTCCGAACGCACGGTAGACTCGTTACTGTTTATTTTCATTGACGTACAAAAGTGTCAGATTGTGACCTATTTGAATAAATCTTTTTGACTTTGACTTTGACTTTTTGAGACTCAAAATTGTACATACCTAAATATGGCAATCTCAAAACCTTTGTCGTTGATGTCTCGAAGAAATATTCATGCAATTGTATTTATATAACTATATTAATATGAAATCTTATATTAATAGATAACAAAAATAAAACATATCATCACGTTTTTTTTTCCAAACAGGAAGGCAGCAGTGTACCCAGGACCTAGGTCTTGGGTATCTGGTGTACCACACTTCGCCAGTTATTTAAGCCCTGTGTTATAGGGGCGAGCCAAGAGTCATCTACCGGGCACAGTTTTTAACTTTATGCTGTCACTGAGAAAATTCCTACTGACAAAAAGCGAACACAAAATACAAAAGCAATAGAAAAATATGGTCTCAAAAGAAAAAAGTTAAGCGGTATTCACACTCCACATTGGTAACGAAAACGAATAAGAACCGAATCAAAAACGACTTCAATGAAAGGTGATAAGTGTCAGACGCGGTCCATAGTGACGTCACATTACAGCTACGGGCATCGGATTCGTCGCTCGTTCCATTTTTACTTTTTTCTTTGTTACAAAGTAAACGGCCTTTCATGTTGCTTTCCATGCGGCCGGTTCGAACCGGGTGAAAGAAGTGTGAACCGGCCTGAGAGAGTCGCCACTCAGGTGTGTCTAACTCATCAGGGACTGGACTTCCAGCAGTCTGCACTAAAAATACACAATTTATATAAAGCCAGTCGAATTTGCAACAATCGTACGGACGGAAGCAAAATGCTCGCGGTTTTATGAATAAAATATCATCTCGAGTTCGGCTATTAGGTTTATGGCATTTGTCGTGTTTCCTCTTTAATCAGTGCTTAGCTGCAGCATCAACTAAGTAATTGAATTTAGAATGAGTGTTCAGGATTGAAACATCGAAACGCCAAATGCATGTTATTTTTTTATAATATTTATCACAACGTATTTTACAATAATATATAAATATACATATATAAATTACAAAGGTAAGCCTTTAATCCAGACATATAGTAACTGTTATCGTTGATAAAAAACATAGATGCTATACTCCAATACGTTAATCCAAATTATTGCAGACATTGTACTATAACTGCAGTCAGGGCTTGCAGGCGCATGTTTTCCCCATTCAAATCCGTATCTATCCAAAACTTACGGAGTAGAGGGGTCCATGCTATACTGTTTCAGTGACAGCCCTATTGTGAAGAAAGTCTGGATTGTAGATGTCGCCCACACAGATTCATAATTGAGTCCAAAACCAGCAGAGGGGGCGGTACAGACGCCGTATTAAGGACGTTATCGGTTACGCACTTATATTTACTCATAAACGTAGCTAAAGCCTGCACAAAAACGCATCTTTTGCCCCCATACACCCCCTCCCTATAGGCCGACGGGCGAATACATTCGACTAGCCCATTTGCAATATCGCATTGTGTGTGTGAATGTACGCGAGAGAAGCGCGAGTGTGGGTGACTCACACACTGATCACTTGCTTAGCCATTGCGTAGTTTTGCCGTGTAATATATACCTCTATATGTACACTGTATTGGTTTTCTGTACTGCCAGTTGGGCTTTAACAAATTTCAAATTCACAAAATCGTGATTGGTCGGTATTTGTTTGTACACGGACGCACTGTCGCTTTAATTTTGCCCAGCAGATAATTCGTTTAGTTTTAAATGATGAGTTTTATCCAATTTTATACTGCAGTAGATATTGACTGTGATATAGATTTAACTATTTGATCAGTGTTTGCTTAAAAATCATAATGTTTTGTATAATTTACTGGAAGATAATGATTCTATTCGTTTCATTGGAGCGGAAAGGTTTGAGCAAAAAACGCATTGATGACGAATTATCAGTCCAAATGAAGCAATTAACTCCACACGCGCCCCTACTCGTACTAGACAACCGGAAGAAAGGCGTTCTAATAACCGTCTAAGATTCCAAATATCAATTTCGATTGTTCGTTCAAGCGCATCCATGTATTCAAAAACTCGAAGGACTCGAAAGCGACAGGCCGGAAGTGCGTTAGAAAATGCTCTTCAATTTCTTCATGTCTCCAATCAACCCAAGACTTCTATGGGGATAACTTGTCGATCACTAAAAGCCTATGACTTGTCGGTCTATTTCGTCTAATAGAATATCACTGCTTTATCATTTCATCTTCATCCAGTCTGCCAAATTTCACTGCTGGGCACAGACCTCTTTTATATCATGCCACTTAACTTACCTATATGTTTATGCTCTTCATGCATTATGTTCATGTTTCGTATTTAACTGTGGTTTCGGCAAATTGGACACCAATTTTTTGCGATAGCTAGCAAAAAATTTAAGCTAGCAAAGAGAATAAAGTTGCCTGGAAACGTCTGTATTTAAAGATGGACATATTTATTGTTAGTAAAGGTTGTAGTACTTTTACAAACAAATAAAATAGCCAAACTAAATATTGAAAAACGAGCAATACGTATAAAAATTAAGCAATACAAGTTTTTTGCACGTTCTTTTTGTGTTATATTTCTAAATTCACCGTAGATTAATTAGTCATTTTCTTGCAAAATACAATTTTTTTAACTTCTATTTCAATAAATACGTTTGTGATCCAGATAATAATATATTTAGAACTGACATGGTGTCACGGTGAGGTCTATTTGAGTATGTAGTTAATGTGTTCAATCAACTTAAGACTTCCGAACTCAAAGTTCACAATTATTTATCCGTCCATGGTTCCTTTTCGGCCAGCATGACGTTCACAAATTGAAACTAGAGGATGCATTCACACTTCAACGATGTTTCTAAATGAGGCCACCCCTTAAAACTATCGCGGTTTCCTTATTGTTTAATTAGAAGGGGTGATCGAAACCGATCGTAATTGCAATATGTTTTGTAAACATACAATTATAGGCTTTATTTTAGTTGGGGTAAAGACTAAGCTATCGAAAGATGCTAAGAAAATAGCAAAGTCACTTTACACATGGCATCTTTGTCTTCAGAAAGCATTTCGATCCACATGTTGCCTTGTGGCGAAGTTTAATAATTAGTTCATTTATTATTTTGCCCTCTTTAAAACTTCTTTTGATGCTCATTTAAAGTATAATGATATTATTAAAGTATCCTTATATTATTTAAGTTAAGAAAGGCTGTAGAGATGAGAAATACCTAATAATAAAAACATAAGCATTGCTTATATTCTTAATTACATACATACATAATAATGTCACTCCTTGTTCTCGATGGGAGTAGGCAGAGACTATTTCCCTCCACTTGCTACGATCCTGACATACAGCTTTCGCTTTATTATTTTTATTTTATTTTTCATCCTTTCCGAGCACAATATATTTCGGCATAATATGAAATGTTAAGAAAAATCGCTAGAAAAAAAATTAAAATAAAATAAATATTATAAATCTAATTGTAAGTCAAAACAAAAAAAAACATTTCCCAAACCATAATGCCCCAAAAACAAAAAACAAATTATACCAGAAACAATAATATTCTCCTAATAAGGGCGTTCACAGACATAACGTCCAAGTGACAGATGCGCGTCGACCTCAACCAGTACGGTACGACAGACCTCGCGACCGTTGGCTCACGTCATTAACGCTAAAACTGCTTGCTGTAGACATAGAATTGACAGGTGAAACCATAAAAGTGAATGTGGAAATAAGTAATTCTAATTTGCTTAGAAAATAAAACCAGTTAAAAATATAACTTTCACATTAAAATAGCTTTATAATATACTAGCTGTACACAGCTTCACCCGTGTAGACATCGTTCCCGTGGGAATTTCGGGAAAAAGTACCCTATGTGTTATTCCACGGTCTAAGCTACCTTCATACCGATTTTCAGCCCAATCAGTTCAGTACTTTTGGCTTGTATGAGTAACAAAAATCCATCCATCCATTCTCTCAAATTTCTGCATTTATAATATTAGTAGGAGTAGCACTTAAAGTAAAGAGTTTTACACTCCTACGAATACTAAAAAAATACAAAAAAACATTGACATACAATTTGCAAGCAATCTTTTATTTGCATTTTTCTTTGGTTCGACTCAGATAAAATATTATCCCAGTAATCTTTTGAGTATAATAATAACCATTTTGTAGCTTAATAATGAGAAATATTTACTTAGAAAAAGTAGCTCTATCTACGCTAAACCATCGTTACGTCTTTTACTGATTATAATAATCATCCGCGTGATACATTAGTAATTCTTATCCCGCCCCGCGCTGCGGCAAACACGACATTCGGCCGCGCATCGTGCAATATGACGGCCAGTGTGGACGCACCCTAATTACCCCCAAACACGCGATGCTATCTTGAGAGACAATCTGTTTTCCTTTTTATAATAACTAATAACTTTTCGAATTATGAACAAAATATGATACAGGAAAGTGACAAAAGCTCAGCATTAATATTCGATAGACATTAATAATTGATGGCAAACCTAAGCTCTTAGAGTACATCATAATATTATACTCAATCAATATTAGACTGCTCTTTGTAAGCGTTACTACCGATCATGGTCCCAAGATATGGCAAATAATTTCATTGGAATTTTCCTTTTGGAATTTTTCAATCTGAAGTCAGGAACTGTGCCCGGTAGATGGCATTAGATTCGCCCCTATTATATGGGACCTAACACATAACTGACGTAGTGTGGGTGTACCTACTATGGGACCATGTCCTAGGTAAACCTATGCATATCACTTCGGGAAAAACCGTAGTATTAATATAACATATTTTATAATAATACTAATGTATTAACAGCGGCATTATCCGATCGTAATTATGAAATATGGGACTTTTATACCAAAACTTTGACTCCTTTTTTGGACCCTTTAGAATGTGAATTTTCAAAAATACTTTCTTAACACTCGTCCAGACGACGAAAACAACCTACATTCCAAGTTTCAAGTCTCTAGGATCATGGTTTGGGCTCTACGTTGCATGTCAATCAGTGTCATTTGGGATTTTATATAGTTTTATATATAGTGATTATATTTTTAGCATCGGTTTACTCATGGGATAATCTATTAATAATATTACTCTGTCGCCATGTCAATAATAAACGTCCTCATTGAAACGTGGAAAATTATAACATAATATGCAATCACGCCTTTTTCCCGAAGGGATAGACTTAGGACTCAGGTCCCATATTAAGATATACACACACATTTGTTATTGTTAACATGTTAACTTATGGCAATAGGCTCGCCACCTATTACATGGGACCAATAAAATACTGGCGAAATGTGGGTGTATCTACTATGGGACTGAGTCCTGGGTACACCTCTGCCTACCCCTTCGGGAAAAAGGCGTGAATGTATATTATGTAATAGTGAGCGAGACTATTGCCATACCGGGCACAGTACTAGACTCCAGGCAGTTATTGAGATATTGAGAGAGATTGAAAAATCCAATATTTAACACTTTGCCTGACCTGGGGTTCGAACCCGGGACCTCCTGATCGGCAGTCGAGCTTGCGTCCAATACGCCACCGAGGCAGTCAAATTAATTGAATTTAATATTAAAATTAAACGTTAAGTCAAATAGATACAAAAACTAGTTGGATTGAAAATTATATTCAAATTAGTAAGTTTTACAATAAAATCTCTTTAAAATAAGGTCATCTTATATCAAAGGATCGTACCCAGTTTCTCACGGGAATAAGCAAACTAAAGACAAAAGGTGTCCAGTGGTCTGTTTGCTAAGAAACCCCATGGGAACTGGAAACAATGGGCTCTTCAATGAGGTCTCATGTCTAAGGGCTGCGGTTACAATATTAAAAAACTGGTAACTTACTTGTGCTAGGAGATGGTAGTACTATTCTGAATAATGTTACATTCTACGTTATCTATACTATCTATCTATTCACTGACTGACTCATGAATGCAGAGCCAAAACTACTAGACCGATGATTATGAAATTTGGACAGTAGATTATTTTTATATAGCCTAGACCAGTATAGTACCAATATAGTAGTAATGAGAAATAATTTTTCTAAATTACCCCTATGTGTGTTAAATAGGGGTTGAAAACTTATGGAATATAAGTATTTTTTTCAGTAAAATGTGAATTTTTATCATTTTTTAAACGTAAGTATTATGTGTATTTTGGTGAAAAACGTTTTCTTTGATTGGTGTTAAATATTTTAGCATGCAATAACTTGTTCAATTTTATTAGTAAAAATGTTATTAGGTACTTTCTTTAGAGATAATGAACACTCTGCCTTTGAAGAAAATTTTATTCCGCTAATATTTTTGATCATGCAGAAATTCATTATAAAGTTCTAGACTTTCTTACTCTTCCACCTCAAATTATTAAACTAATTCCCCTGAAAACTATTCTTGAAAGTATATTATAGTGTTGCAAGTATGAGCGTATGTAAATGCACATCCGTTAAATAATCATAAACACGGTCTTTTAAATACCTTAACAAATAAGTTACAATAAAGCTAAGGATACATAATAAAAATGCTTAGTTTCCATTGTAATTGTGAGAACTCCCCGTAATTCTTTCCGGCGCGGTGACAGCGGAGGAAGCGACTATTGTTAGACAATTAGGTGCTCAGTGCTCGGTGCACGGAAGTTCTTGAACGAGGCTGTGTACTTCATGGGGATTGCTTTCGAGAGGTTAACGTTCACCGAGAAGATTATTAAAAATAATGTGTCTACACCGTAGCCTGTCTACGACATAGGTGGTAAAATTGCGATAAGATTTACCGGAGAGTATCACCTAATATCCCACATTAGGGGAAGTCGGCACAGTACGTTTTCTTCCGCCATTCCAGTCTATCATCCGTCATCTCTGCACTTTCTCCTCTTTCTTAGAGTTGGTAATCCACTACTGAACATAGGCCTCCCCCAAAGGAAGGTTTTGCCAATACTCGACACGCTTGGCAGGCGGGTTATCGAAAGCAGTTCGATGTTTTTTTTAACAGAGGACGCTGCTGCCCGTCCTCTGGATCTGTTAACTCTTAGCCGGCTCGTACGGCAACCACAGGTTGAGAGGGTGGAGCACTATCCTAAAGCCGGTAACTCCACGGCGGATGACATACTCGTACTAGCATAAATATATATAATTCAAATTCTATAAATTCCCATCCAAATGACTTAAGCAATGAGCTTCCTTACTTGAGAGTTGAGAGCCGGATAGACTTCCTAAAGGCGCGTTCACACAATCAAAAAAAGATTTGTCACCGACAGGCCGGAAGGAGCGCGGCGGGGTTCCCAGGCGATCGGCCGGCAAACGATTATCGCCGTATCACTTACAGTGGTTACTTTGTATGTGGTGACCCTTGCGGTGGTTAACTCGGATTTCTAAGAAACATTGTATAGATAATGATGTTTGGGTAAACAAAATTAGTGGCGGTCATAATCTTTGCTTGTTTTGAATGATAAGTAAAATTGCAGCAGTTAAGAATGTTTTTGTTTGATGGGCCGTCATTCTTTATTTTTAGTTTAAATAAAGTTTGATTTGAGTTTGAAATGTTTTATGTAATAGAAAGTGCAAGAGCACTCTCTATTACATTTCTATTATTATTATTATGTCGCTCGAAAACACGGGATATACCCGGTCTTTTGATAGGCGTGCACGGAGACCATTTTTTTTTTAAGTCCAACGTGCAGAGGCCCCTTTGAGCTTTTAATCTAAAGGTAATGTATAGCACCTATCGGCGTCCATCTCTGAAACCATCTACATTTTTTTAAGACGAGTTCAAAGACAGCCCCCGCTAGGTACAAGGACTATTGTAAATCGATGGAAACTACTTGATTTGTCTATAGGTGTGATTTCTAGATGGACGGTAACCGGGCTATTGCTAGAGACTTCTCACCTGCCACTTCCGTCTCATGGTGAAATATGACGGCAGGCGATGACTCGCCGCTTACTAAACGGACCCCCCCATAAAGGCCGCCCACCACATGGGAATAAGGGCGACGAGAGGGGCAACGTTGGTGTGAACGGCTAAGGGTAGGAGAGGTGTCCCTGGACTTTAAACGGCGATCACTTGCGTTACCCTAAGGTCGCATCACGCTCGCCCACTCGCCACTTATGATTCACATCCTCCCTCGAGCAGGAGGCTCTCGCGACTCCACTCTGGCCGGCCAATGAAGGCAAGACAGAGGTGGGGGACTGTTCTTCAGTGTTCACTCCGGCCGGCCGGTGAAGGCAAGCCTGACATGAAGAACATAACCCTCCCCCGGGAGTACGTGGGGTCGCTACTCCCCAACAGCTCGCCATGAGCCGCCCTGCATTTATTATTATTATTATTATTATTATTATTATTAATCTATTTTTATTATTATTTCTATTATTTTTCTAATAAAATTTTGGATTCTTATCCAAAATTTTAAAAAATAATCCCATCGTTTCCATAGTCATGAATAAATACGTTAAAAAAAACCCAGCTAGATACGTTTAAAAAAAGGTAGCCTATGTAAAATATCAGTCGACAAGTTATTCTGCTCAATCGGACGAGGAATTTAAGCGCTTTGGTAACTTAGCACAGCCCATTTATTACAATCATAAAGACCTTCCTTTGCAGTATGTAATGTAAAAAATATATTAAAGACAATAAAGTAATGCGCGTTTATCTTATCAATAAAAAAATATAGTTCTTCATTCAAAACTGACACATGATATCAAATGTCAGCGCAGACGGCGCGCGGACAGGAAGGAAGCGTAAACCGGCCGCGTGAGAAGCTCGCCCGCCCCGTGAGAACCCGACTTTAACAGGTGCGCTACTGTGTACCGACCTTTATTTATATTACGTAATCTTATTGGGGGGGTAAGACTTCAGTTGACCTGTATTAAAACTGACTTCCTATAAACCTATAAACATACCTATGTAGGTACTTTATGTTCAGTTTTGGCAAATATAAGAAATAGAAAAATTTAAAAGTGCGTTCATAAAATACGACTTATAAGCACCAAAGTTTGACGATGTATTGATAAAAATAAGTGTTATTTTTATTTTGGTTAGTTTAAATATTTTTACAATATTTTTTAGAAGAGAGAATGCACGATAAAGTTTAAACAAACTATCTCTGCCAAAGTCCGAAATCCTTTTTTTTTATAAGTATAATAGTGAATGACATGACGAGCAAATCAGGTGCCTGATGGTAAGCATCATGATTGCCCATATCAGACACAGTGCCACCCAGTGTTTTAAAATTCAAAATTCTGCGCGGCACTGCACTGCGCCTGTCACCCAGAGATATTAGTTGTTGAAACTCGCCATGCCCAGTAATTTCGCTGGTAACATTGCCCTTAAGACCGGAACACAGTAATGTTTGCACATTACTGCTTGGCGGATGAATAACTTAAGTGCAAAGGTGTGATACATCCCCAGGCGGCCCCCTGCAAAAAGGCCAACCTCTACAAAATTCATTTCAGTTCAAGCTCTTTAATTTTAATAAACGAACTTATTACTTTACAATAGTGTTAAAATAAAAATCTAAGTAGGTACGTATATCAGTATTAGATTTAACCTATACATAAGTATAAGTAAGTGTAAGATATGAATATATGACCTGCAGAGTATCAGACATCCCACAAGTGACAAATAAAGAGGTCGTCTTAATCAGCCTTTTCCCAAAGAAATCATCTCATTTAGAAGCATTCAATCACCCCAAGTAGTGACTCATATTACGTACGCAATAATAACCCTTATCACATTACAATAAGGTGCTACAGTGACAAGTATGTGTGGTCTACCGCATTGATATGAGCTCAATAAAAAAGGATCAACGCCAATCGTTCCGTGCTAAAGATCTGGGAGCGACGACCTTAGTGTATGGTCCAAATTGTAAGCTAATGCGTTATGAAATAATAATAAAAAACAAGTGGAATTAGCGCAACTCACATCGTTAGTAATAACAATAATTGGCACAACACTAATGAGTACCAAAGTTACCAAAAAAGAGTGGATGTAGCGTTTTCTGCTCCTGTGGTTTTCTGTATGCATTGTCGTGACGCACAGCGCACAACGGTTTGGTTTTGGTGGCGTTGGTTTATGAGTCAACGTAGTGCTTTTTAGGTTCGTGTAGCGTTTTTCTTATGTTATACGTGGTAAGTAAGGTTTTACCTACCTTCATATTATTTCTCGCCCCTTTAATAACAATAACTCCATGCAAATCTCAAAAACATGAAATCTTTTACAGTTCTACCATCTTATTTGTTGAGAAGAATTCGGTTGTTATGACGGTCCTCAAAATGGCGACTGATATCCTGTAGTTTCAGTTTTGACCTGAACAGCTAAGTTGGTGACACTATAACTATAACCCACTGCCCTACCTTGCTTATAAAGACAGTCCTCTGTACACTGTGATTGACTTATGTCAATCACAAAAAATAATAAATAATATGTCAATAATATTATGTCTACGACATCACTATATTGTAATTGTTATTCCTAAAGAATTCTTTAATACAATTATTTTTAAAGTAGGAAGTTTAAGAATAATGGTTTTTTTTTTTTTTCAATCCATCGAGTGTAAAAATGAAACTTTCTTACCAAATTATTTGAAATCTTTTAACTTGTACCATAGACTCGGCCGGAAGGAATCAGGGCTGGGGCCCACAATCTCGCCGTCCGGTCCGCTTCCGCCCGCGACGCACCGTGACCTGCGCACGCGCCGCCATTGACGATAATTAGATAGGTGCAATTGGGAGGCTTGTGTCTTCCGGTCTCCGGTGCTATATGGTTCCTGACTTCATTCTTTTGTCGGATAGTCATTTACTCCGGTTGGGTGGACTGGAAAGGACTCTTAATAATTAAACGTTGAAAAGAGTTGTTGTGTGTCGCTGCGTGCTTATTAGTATTATTGTACGAAGTGTGACTGTACATTAACGTAAAAAATATTTGTTAAGGCATACGTATGTATGTATAATGTAGGGTTCCATACCTAGATACCTGAACAAATCGCTTCCAATCCCAAAAACAATCCACCTACTAAGAACATACAGTGTTATCTATTAGTTTCTTGCCCAAAGTAATGGATATATTCAGTAAATTGGCCCTAATTTTGGATTGCGTAAACTTAGAAGTATGATTTTTTACAGCCACAAGATACCGCAGATCTGAGTAGTTGATATCAATTTCAACTTGATACCTCCACGCATTATATGACCTGCCCATTGCCACTTCAACTTGCTAATCCTCTGGGCTATGTCAATAACTTTCGTTCGTCTACGGATCTCCCCGTTTGATTGAAAATTAATATTCGTCAACAAGTAAATAATATTACATACCTCGTCAATGTCTCTCTTTTTTAACAAGGTTTCCAAACGTGTAAAATCTTCTTATTTCCGCTCCACAAGATTGTATTTTTTGAAAAGTCATTCTTGAAGTCTATCTACTACTTCCACTATTTTTCCTTTCGTAATGAAAGATGAACATGAAGTGAAGGAACATCGATCTCGAAGCCCTTTATAACATCTGTCCTAGATATTTACGGTTAACTCCCGCATAGTCCAGATTTGGATGACCGCGGGCGATTATCAGGAATAGATTGTAAACAAAGGATTGATAGTTAGGAAAATGATTTGTGTTTTATTAGCTTCACAGTTTATTACTGTGATTATTTATGCTAGAGTACAAAAACAGAGACATAACTTGTAACGATTTTTTTAACACTATATTGAGATGATTTCTGTAGTGGTAGGCCTCTTTTACACGGGGCTGCCTGGGGAAGTACCTTTGCCAGTTATTCATCCGCCAAGCAGTAATGTGCAAACATTACTGTGTTCCGGTCCGGTCCGGTCTTCCGGTCCGGTCTTAAAACACTGGGTGGCACTGTGTATGATATGGGCAATCATGATGCTTACCATCAGGCACTTGATTTGCTCGTCTTATACACTCATTATCATAAAAAACAAGAGACTTCAATATGAATAAATAAGACACAAATACTTAATTTATATCAAAGCCCTACAGCATAATGTACCTTAATTATGTGCTAATAATAAAAGGGTAAAGTTTCTGTTTTTACCAGTATGACAAAGATGAAGAAATGATATGACAACGAACACACATAATTTATCAGTAATCATTTTAAGAACCTAACTTAATTTTTTTACCAATCTTAATTTGTATTATTACTGATTAATTCATTTAGACGCGTCGTGCTAACCCTATTGCAACGCGAGCCTATAACTAATTGCTTCTTATAATTATAATTGGCGTGTACAGTAGGCATTAATTATTCATTAGGCACACCCCTAGCGACTTGAGAAACGCTAGTTAACCTGACGAGAGGCTCTGTTTTTCTAACGGTTGATTTTTTAATTGCATCCTTGTTTTTTATATAGATTCTAATTTTTCTTTAGCGTTAAATTGAATACCAAACATAAGTCATTTTATATGTTCCTTATTATGAAATTACAACTCTTATATTCAATACCACCGTTTTACCAGTATTCTATATAGAGCGGCGAAAGAAGGCAAACTTCCACCGGGTGGCATCTTTCCTTGTCGGTTTGGAAGTTCTTAAACAGACTTCGAGCTGGTGTCGGAAGATGCAAAGAAAACCGAGTTAGGTAGGGTATCTCTAGCGACAAGTATGACTGAGCTGTCCAATCAATGGAGCATCATTTGCAATGTCCTGACCGTTCCACAGCCGGTACGATGAAGGAGCTTTTCCAAGTAACTCAAAACGCTGTAGATCTGGCATAATACTGGACCGAAGTATTACAAATATAAAACTATAAATAACTATTTCGACCCAAAAAGAACAAGACCAATATACTTGTGTATATAATCGAGTCAATTTAAATTTTCTATACAAATTTAATATATAATCAACCTAACTACATCATGAAGGAATAACTGATTTATTACTATTATTAAGCATTAGAGCTTCATTTATAAAATCGTTATACTTATTATACTTGTTCATGCCTAAGGTGCAGAAAGCCCCCCAATTCAGTGTAGTATTAAAACTAGAAGTAATTATACTTCTTTCTTACATAACCATTGCCACATACTTATTTATTATTTTACCCATTCCAAAGTGGAGACACAGACCCATTTCATAGTATAAGTATTACATTTCCCCAGCGACTCCACTATCTCATTTGCATTTTAAAAATCTCTCGCCAACTTTAGTACTTTTTCCACGAGACGGTATTTATAAAACCGATGTTGTTCTTGAGGCGATGAAGGGTTGCTTGGGGTGGTCAAGTGCCCCCACCCCACCCTATTGCGTACCTCAGAAAATGTTAAATTACGGGGAAAATAAAAGAAGACGAACTCTGAGAGCATTCCGTGAAGAACAAAGAATGTCGTGGAGTCTCTTAACCTAACATAATATTTTAACATACTCGTATTCTCTCAATGACAGTCTGAAGTCTGGAACTATGACCGGTGGATGGCAATAGGCTCGCCCTGTATTATATGGGACCTAAACACATAACTGGCGATGTGTGTAGGGTGTACCTACTATGGGACTAGATCCTGGGTTACACCTCTGCCCATCCATTTGCCAACTAATAACATATTGGTCCCATATATATGTAATAGGAGGCGAGCCTATTGCCATCTACCAGGCACAGTTCGAGACAGTTGAGGCAGTTAAGGAGATTATTCCTAATGGAAAAATCTAATATTTAACACTTACCATGACTTGGGGATCGAACCCGAGACCTCATGATCGGCAGTCGAGCTTGCATCTACTATACCCACCGAGGCAGTCCAAATATGTATCTTTGGAAAAATCTTAATAAAACACGCGAGTTTATATATACTTGCGTGTCAAAATTGTCTTACTTCGACGCACCAATTAAAATTTTTTGCCGTCTGTCACATAATGTAGGGTAAACGGTGACACGTTTGGCGGCTTTGCCCGCTAACAATAACGAAATATGGGAGTTTTATCCAAAACTTTGACGCCCGTTTTGGACCCCCTTAGAATGTGAATTTTCAAAAATCATTTCTTTGCACACATCCAGACAACGAAAAGAACCTACGTTCCAAGTTTCAAGTCTCTAGGACCAGTGGTTTGGGCTCTACGTTGCATGTCAGTCAGTGAGACATTTAGGATTTTATAAAATATAGTGATACTTACGGTATCTACTCTGGTGTATGTTTTCTCTTTTCGACACAGAAACTTGCTATTTTAATAAATGGAAAACGGTCGATTGGAGGCTAATGATGCGGTCGAAAGAATAGAACTGGCGAAACTTTTCGTGATACTTAAAAAGTATTTGTGAGGCTTAAAAAGCTGGAAGATGTGTTTGAAGGGAGCTTTTGTGGGCGAAGCTTCGAAGTTTCTTGTTAATTAAATATAACTGGTCTTTTAGAAGCTGTTTAAATGGTGAACTACTTAAAATATTTCATAAAATCTTGTTTCAACTTTCTTTTAATATTCCACATTCATAAATAAATTATATAGATACTTACAATTTAATTGAAAATTTCAGGCGTGGGTAGCCCAACTTAATATTACCAAAAATAAGTAGGTATATATAACCAGTAGGTATATATACTTAAAGTAAATAAAAACATTAGATTTATTGACATAAAAATGTTGCAGCAACATTGTATAATTTATTTATGGGTCTTCAAATTATTTTATCTTTCATAATTATTTCTAATTATCTTATTATTTTATCGTGCATATTGATGTGAATTTTGTCTTTATCGTCTAAGGAATAAATATTATGAACTATAGATACAAATAATATGAATAAAAAGAAAACTTTTTATTACATAACTAGTGTAAGAACAGCGGCTTTGCCCGTTCTCAACTATGAAATATGACAGTTTTATAACAAAACTTTGTCGCCCCTTTTGGACCATTTAGAATGTGAATTTTTTTTAATCCTTTCCTAGCACATGTCCAGACAACGAAAAAAACCCACATTCCAAGTTTCAAGTCTCTAGGATCGGTGGTTTGGGCTCTGCGT
Source organism: Hemistola chrysoprasaria (assembly GCA_947063395.1). NCBI lineage: Eukaryota > Metazoa > Arthropoda > Insecta > Lepidoptera > Geometridae > Hemistola > Hemistola chrysoprasaria. Next base: position 10,180,447 of record OX346728.1, on the reverse strand, counting down.
TGCATGTCAATCAGTGAGTGATTTTATATTTTTTATTTATATTGATTGATGAGTGATTTTATAATATAATAGTGATAAGTAAACCTAATTTCGTAAATTTCTGTTTCATACGTTTAAGCATAGATTTGATTTTGTGTTCATGTTGTGTGCGCATTTAGGAGTGTAATCTAGTAATGTTTTTTATATAGTAATGTTTTTATAATCTTGTATTCTAATAAAGTTACTCATGATATTTTGTTATCATTGATTATTCTCTGTTTTGTGTACCTATTAAATTAAATTAAATACCAGCCGTGCCCTGCGGCTTCACACGCGTATCATCGTTCCCGTGGGAATATATCAGAGGAAAAGTATCCTATGTATTATTCCAGTGTCTAAGCTACCTACATACCAAATTTCAAACCAATCCATTCAGTAGTTTTTGCGTGAAAGAGTAACAAACATCCATACATCCATTAATAAAAACAAACATATTGCAATTTGACCACGAGCATTACGATGAAATCCTTGAAAAAAACTTAACCCTTCTTCTTCGCAGTCGAGTAAAAAGTTGTCTAGTATAATGAGTAGCAATCGTGAAAAACTATGAAATGTATTTCACACATAAAAAAACTTAAAACTAAATCGGAAAAAACTTAAGTCAAAACGGCTATTCTACCACAAAATAGGCCACAACCTGCGTCGCACAACTCGTACCAACATCAGGTGAGCGGAACATCTACAAAACAGCACAAAAGGTAGCTAGTAAGAAAGCTTTCTAGACAAAAGGCGTGTCAGCAAGGTGCGTAAAGGACAGACAATGTCATGTATCAAGTTCACTGAGGTGGAGGTTAGCCAAGCGACGATATGGTACAGTCGACTTGGGAAATATGTGATGAAAAGATAAAAATATTCTTGGTAAAAAAATGTTTAATACGCATTTAACAAAGTAAAGCATGTGATATATGTTAAAATAAAAATGTAGCAAACCAAGTTATGACAAAAAATAAATTTATATTAATATATATTTTTATATTAAAAATAGTAGGCAGTAAACCATTGAAAACGAACGTAATCATTGCCTTTTCTAGACCAAGAGAGTTTTTTTTTTAATAAAAACTTTAAACTTAAAAGTAATTTAAGTTACGGGTGTAGATAAGCATCTTAACTTTAAATATTTTAAAAATAATTATAGCTTTTTAACATAATTTAATAAAAATATAATGCGTCGTAATTTGCATGATTTTGATAGACAAGTGTCTAATACTATAAATTTAAGGTTGCTAAGAAGTTAAAACGATGCGCTATCCTCGTACAACAATATTATAATATGTGAAATGTGAACTTAGACTGCCTCGGTGGCGTAGTGGGCGTAAGATCGATTGCCGATCATGAGGTCCCGGGTTTGATCCCCAGGTCAGGCAACGTGTTAAATATGGGATTTTCCCGTTGAGAATTATCTCAATAACTACCGGGAGTCTGGAGCTGTGCCCGGTAGATGGCAATAGGCTCACCCCCTATTACATAGGACCAATAACATACTGGCGAAATGTGGGTGTACCTACTATGACTGAGTCCTGGGTACACCTCTGCCCATCCCTTCGAGAAAAAGGCATGATTGAATGTTATATGAACTTAGATATATCGTCGAATCATGGAATATATATCTCTTAATAAGTTATCTACTTAATTTTGATTAAATTCGTTATTATAATTCATCAGCTGACTGTACATGAAAGTAATTCCAACTGTGTTAAGATTCAGAAACACCACAATGACGCTCAGACAATACCAGTAACTCTATATTGGGAGATCTGTGGGAGACAATTACATAGTCGCGTATCTGAGACTTGAACCCGTTTACTGTTTCTTTATTTTATATTTTTAGGACAAAGGTAAACGGAAGCTAATTTTTGTGGTCGAAATGTTTTCTTGCAGTACCTATAATATGATTTTATTTAGTTAGGTCCTAGCTTTGCCCCGCATAGCTGCATAACCGAAATTAATCCCTACCTAGTGTTTAATATAGTATTGCTATTTTGTGTTTAATTTTTTTTATGTATGTAAGTCTTTAAGGTATTCTCTGGTGCGTATAATTTGTTATACGTACTATTGCTTGAAACAAATAAATTTATTTACTTATTTATATAGCGAAGACTACGCGTGTGAAAACGCGGGGCGTAACATAACATACAATCATGCCTTTTCCCGAAGGGGTAATCAGAGATATACCCAAGACTCAGTCTCATAATAGGTTACACCCACATTTCGCCAATATGTTATTGGTCCCATGTAATAGGAGCGAGCCTATTGTCATCTACCGGGCACAGTTCTAAACTCCAGGCAGTTATTATGATAATAAAGAATTCCGAATGGAAAAATCCAATATTTAGCTGACACAATTTTCCTGACCTGGGGATCGAACCCGGGACCTCGTGATTCATACAACTTAACTTGTTATGCTACTACATTTATTTATATAATTTTTAGAAAACTACTAAAAATATCAATTAAAATTCACTCCACGCCCTCGTTAAAACACAATCTATCTACAGCTTACGCCATGCGAGATAGACCTCTCCCTTTCACGCATTATTTTTTCTTCTACTAGGTCTAGACTTAGGGGCCCGTCTTACCCCTTTTGGGGGGTACTTGAAGGCCCTTATCTGTAAGTTTGTACAGTGTAGTGGATCGTAGGGGAAGCCCTTTAGTGATTCTTGAGTTTTATGCTGCAGTGATTGTAAAAATATCGGGTAAAACGACAAATGCCTGGATAAAGATATTCATAAAAAAAATAGATTACATGTTAGGCAACATAGGGTTCTTCAAAAGGAGAGTGAATAGAGTATTGGTCGGGACGGCAACATACTGGCAATACCCCTGGTGTTGCAGGTATCCATAGGCGGCGGTAACCGCGAGCCATCAGGCCCGTCTACTTGTCTGCCACCTACTTTTCGTCGTCATATCTTTTATTTAAAAAAATTACGTTTTTATTAATACGTATGTACCTACACCTGCACCTACGCCTGCACGGTTGTCTGGAAGAGATAGCTTTTAGCGATAAGACTGCCAATTGTTACACTAGACATATTCTTATTGTTATATTTTAGTTTCAAGTTTTTTTATTATGTGGTGTAATAATAAAGAATTTATCTATCTATCTATGTTACGAGTAGTTAAATATTTTAAAAATCTTTCGTTAGTTTCAATTTAATGATTTGTAATCTAATAATGACGAGTTTTAATTTTGATTTACATAAAAATCACGAATAGACAACTAAATAAAATGCCATACAAAAAAGTTATTTAAATTCTTTAATTAAGGCTCAGAATTTTAGATGAAATCTCCTGACTTCATTTCAAAGTAATAAATAAAACCTTTTTGATAAAACTATTTAACAAATTCGTAGCCTATTTATTTTTTATTGTTTTTCAATACTGCCAGTAACATTCGTCTCTACTTATTCGCATGCAAGTTGAGGGTAGGTGTATTTTTTATTTTCTTCTCCCCCTTGGACGTCTGGTCTTCCATTTTGAGACTTCAAACGTGCACAATGCTTTGATTAATACCTAGACGTTTCTTTTGATTGTAGCAACACTGGCCACAATGTTTGTTTTTTTTTAATTGCTAGCAACGAAAAGTTGGAGTTATTGAAAGTGTTTTTAGAAAATTTATGCCAAAAAAGATTTACTAAACTTTTAACCACTGAAATACTTTTGTTAAATTAAAAAGTGAGACCTCTACTCACATCCCTTGCATTGAATAATGTTTTTCATTTCAAAATATCATTTTCAACGATCTTCGTTTGAAGATACACTTAAAAAAGTCAAGGCAAAGCACAGTGAAATCACAAATATGGATCAGTAAATTCATTGAATTCCTTATAAACACAATATGAATTCGGGAAGAAAAATTTTACCCTTGAATATGAACCCGCACCTTCCGCACGCAATCCGCACGGTGGGCACTCTAACATTTGAGCTATCGTGGAGATATTAGACATCGGCGAAATTTCCTTATAAATATTGTAGCTTTTACCAACACCACCACACACCCTCAAGGTGGGCAGACGATCTTATGAAGACAGCAGGAATACGCATTCATTCTCCTTTAAAATAGGATAAAACTCTATGGGTATACATGAGACATCTATAAGTACATCTGTGTGGATAGACTACGTTCGCAAAACTTTAATAATAATTCCAGTTCTCACAGAAACCATTATAATTACCGAACCATCGGAAGTATCGGCAGTCAGCGCCCGGAGTCATCGATTCTCAGAACCGAGAGCCCTATTAAAACTGACGATGGAAAATAAAAAAATTGCGGCCCACAGTTCCCTAAGATTGACAGACGGAAGGGTTGAAGGGGAGGCTACAGGGGGTGAATTGAAAGAGAGTGGAAAAATTATACGTGGCGACTGACGCATCTTAACTTCCGAGGCTGCCTTCCGAGCTCCGTTCGAACGAGAGAGTGCCTTTACCGTCTGTGAGTTACTGAAACCGGTACGTGTTTGATTGTAACTTTTAGCAATTAAAAGGGTTATATGTATTTTAGTATATTATTGTGTCATGGACCTAAACTGCATTGAAAACACTATTAAATCATGTTAGGAATTAAACTAATATTAAAGAAAGTATTATAAAAAATAATAATAAAAGCATAAGGTAGAGTGCTTCTTAATATTAATATTTTTTACTCAGATGTAGCAGAGACAGAGCAGAGTATATAAAGGAACCAACTACTTAAGTACTGATAAAGAACTCTGATAAAGAAGGAAAGGCCAGGTCAAAAGTACCAACAACCTACAATGAAAGTGTAAGAAGTCAGGGTCTTAGGAAGTGTAGAGAAATAGTATCTTCCTACCCCAACAGGAACAAGGCGTGGCTGTATGTATGCAGTAGAATAAAATAATACTATCTAACTAATATCATAAATGCGACAGCTTATAGGTATGTGAGTGAAACTGTGAGCTAGTATGTCGTTGATTCCAGTGACTACAAAAATTAAACGAGCATTTCCAGCTAGTTTCAGAATCCTAGTGTAATTAATTGTTGTCTGGAAGAGTCAGTCCTACTGAAAGGAATCATTGCATCACCTATTTTGAATGAATAGAGTAGCTTCCAAAAGATTTATTTCACGTTATTTAATATTAAAGTATCTACTTACTTAAATAGTAAGAAGGTACCTACACTAATTTCTTATATGAATCACGAAGAAGTTAAAATAAAAATCATACATAGTGATGAGCTCATCTGTTAATTGGGAAACGCGAAAGAATCGATAAAATTAATAAGCTTATAAAATTTTAAACAAATTATCCAAGAAGCACCAGAAAAAAGTGGAAGAAAAAGCTTACAATCTCATGATAAGTAAAGAAAAATATTAAAAAGCGAGACTTAACCTCATTGGCGATGCTATCGTAATTAAAAAAAGTTGTCCATGTCAACTCCTTGCAGTTTCCTAAGTATGAATTATGCCGGTCGGTGTATTCGTTAAGGGGCGGATCTATTCATTCTTTTTGTCCGCTGCTTGCAGTTAAGGAGGTCCGTAGTGGGGGTCTCCTCACCCTCCCACTGAACTTGCTCGAGAATATTTTTTCTAGGCTCTAGAGGACGGCGAAATCGACACACTTGCAGTAGTTTGTTCCGCTCGTTGCGACGACGATAGTTCAAGTAACTGAGGCCTTGTGAAGCGAGATTACTTTTTTTAGTACTTATTCCGATACTTTTTTATCAATTATGATTTTTTATTGAAACTAAATTTAGTCATACTGGCTTGGCAGTTCTAATAGAATCCTGAGTACAATTCTGTAAAATGTATTTAAAAATTACGTCAAGTGCAATATTACTAATGTCATTCATAAAATACATACCTATTATATATGTTACATAAAATATCTATAAATATAGTACAAGAACGATTGTAAAACTATCATAATAATATGTCTGAATGTATCTGTATTATTTACTAGGTAAGTGACTATACAATATCTAGGCTACCTACATACCAAATTGCTGCCTATTGATTTCGTAGTATTGTTTGACACAAAAAAAACGCGTTTTTACCTTTGTAAACATCTACAATTATATTCGAAATTCAACAAATTTAGGTTTTTTTTTCACATATAAACCTTTCTATATCGTAACAATTTATCGACATACACCCCATCCCTACAGCCCAAGGATCCCGCAAGACGGTAATGAAGTGAATTCCCTCTTTGAGTGAACAGTAACTGCACTCTTAAAAATTCTTAAGCGTGCTCTGAATTCCTGAGATGCCCTTGTGAGGTGCCAACATGTGTTTCTTTGGCTTTTGAGTTTTGAATCTGGTTTTATTTTTGTTATTTCAATTTGGAATCGAGCGATTATCATTTATGAAGTTGTTTTATTGATAAAAGGCTTTATATTTAAACATAATATATACTCTGTTCACTGAAAGTTGGTGCCTGTGAAATTTGACAAACAATAAATTATTGGTCCAACATAACGTAACAAAAACATATTGGTAACTGTAATATGGGTATTACGTCTGAAAGGACCAAATTTTCGGGACCGTGGGCCGTTCGACCGTAAACAAAAATATGTCACGCGTAATGTTCACATTATACGTATGTCATAGACACCATCGTAGAGCAAACAAAATATAAGTAGCAAAACGGTTTACGACACAATAAGGTCTATTTAGTAATACGATTTGTCTTCTCTAAAAAAATGATATTAACTTTTCGACCGCCATCGTAACTGAGTTTCGTAACCAGTTACCTAATAAGAAATTATATTCTCGTTTCGAACCCAGTCACAAACGAAAACTGTTCTGTCGGTGTTCGTAACTATTTTGTAACCACGATAGTTTCTTACTGGTTAGGTTACATAAAAAGAAATTGTCCTCTCATCTCGTAACTTTAGTATTCATGTTGTTTTTATCTATTGTTAGTTAATTTAATTATTAAATATTTATATGGAATGTGTGTTGAAATAAATGTATATTTTTTTCTTTTTTTTATTGCTTGAACTAGTTTACAAACAAATATATCTTAAATTATAATTAAAGTTATCAGAAAAAGAACATTAATCATAAAATTATCAAAACTACATATTCACAAATTCAAGTAAAATCTTAGCACATCAAAACAGTCTCAAAACTTAACTCTAAACACCAATAAAACCGACATTAAGCAATGAAACTTAAACTTAGTTCCCACTTCCGACAAAGATCTCCCTAATCTCGACAGTAACTTAACTATAACTTAACCTTACTTCCTACGACAGTTAACGTTAACTTAACTGGACAACTCGTATTAAGATAAGCTCCCGCTTAGTTCGAACTTAAGCTGTAAAGGAATAGACTTGGGTAACTTAAGTTTGAATGGGAATTTTAGATTTGGTTTCTTTTGAATATTATAGTTTCAAGCCATTGAAAGAATTTTGTAGCGCGTAACATACCCCTAATATTCAGCCTTCCTTTATTGATCGGGTTAAGCAACACTCGACCGATCTCTAAATGGATGGGTAACCTTAAAGATTATATTTGGGCCTTACTATTCTGTGGCCTTACATCGAAAGGTAAAGCCGTTGGTCCTGGCTGTTATAACATATCATAGGTCACCAGCATTACGAGTTGGTCTTTGGTCAATCGTTGTGTCAAAGATTTAAGGCTTTTCAAGTCGCCCAAATGCTCTGACATAACCAGACCTGACGACTATCCTCTATGACGACTGCCGGGGCCAATGGCTTTAAGTGCCTTCAAAAGCACGGTAGGGTCAGATAAAGATAAATAGTATTGTTTGTAGTATTGTTTTTACAAAGGGCAAAGTGTTTTTATTTAAAAAAAGATTTAGCAACCAACCTTCAAAAATAAATACACGCACCGATATGTCAGTCTATTTCTATACTTACATAATATAATAATAATATGGGAAACTTTCACACACGGTTATCTGGTCCCAAACTAGGCAGAGCTATACTATGGTAGCCAGATGACTCATATACATACTTATATAAGCTTATATACTTTACTATAATATATACTTATATATTTATATAGATGATGATGATATGGTTCAGAGCACTTAGATTTTCTAATCCAAGCGCTCTAAACCACTATAGTAAATACCACATGTTACTTATGAGATTTATTTATGAGAGATAAAGAGACTCCGGATTAGAAGCCGAACATATTCCTACTGGGCCATAGACGCTCCAAAGCTATTTAAAACAAAAACATTAAGGTGAAGAGCGTAGGTGTTGACGCACAATCAGATAGAAGTCAAACAAGTTACGCCTATAAAGGCTATCAGCAATCATCGCACTTATGCAGTTTAAAGTACTCACGATCAGAGATAACTTCAACACGCGAAATTAGGCACATTTTGTACTGAAAGTTTGATGGTTAGAATTTTAAGGGCCGTATCTTATTTCCCATCTAGTGTGCTTCACGAAATTGTACAAAAATCTGTGCGGTAAAAACGCATGATCAAATCCTTTTATATATATATTTAAAACGAAAAGTTTCGTATGTAAGAAGATACTTTAGAATAAAATAACTTAAATGACATTTTGCAGGATTATCATTCAAGGAGGTTCATTTAAATTATGTTATAATGCAAATTTTGTAACGTTGCTTATATATAGGTAAATATATATTTATTATATGATAGTGAGTGACAAGACGAGCAAATCAAGTGCCTGAAGGTAAGCATCATGATTGTCCATATCAGACACAGTGCCACCCAGTGTTTTAAAATTCAAAATTCTGCGCGGCACTGCAATGCACCTGTGACCCTGAGTTATTAGTTGTTGAAACTCGTCATGCCCAGTAATTTCGCTGGTAACATTGCCCTTCAGACCGGAACACAGTAATGTTTGCACATTACTGCTGAATACGGATGAATAACTGGCGAAGGTGTGGTACTTCCCCAGGCGGGCCCCTGCAAAAGATGCCTACCATTACAAAAAAATATGAATATTAACTTTTCAATAATCATTCAAGAATCGTGCTAATTTTTGAAGTTAGTATGTCCCTAGTGTAAAATAATCTAGTTAGTACATCAAGTTAGGAATTTTAATTTCAATATTAATCTTTCATTATATTAGTCACAAAGTGTCCCCGGAGTTCCCAGGTCATCTGTAGGTTGAACTACTTGTTCAACCGACCCAAACAAACGTAGTCTTAATCATTCATTAAGGATATATCCTTTTTACCAATTAATTAGTACGCGCGGTCTCAATTCACACTACTCGGTTTCGCTCCATGTCTGTGCATATTTAAATAATTTTTGATAAATAAATTAAAAAAATTGAATTTTATATTCTTTTTTTTTTTTCAAATTGCAGCAGACTAATAAGAATGTGTTTACATTTTCGTGAATTTAAGAAGACATTGAAGAGAATTGGATTTTTATTAATTTAATGCCAACTTTTAACGCCGTGCCACTTCGACGTTAAATATAGATTTAACGTAAAAATAGTTTTTACCTATTTGTGCTATTTTACCGCGCATTACGCAATACAAAGACAATTATAGCGCTGTCTGCAAATTAAACACATCTAAACGCGTACGCGCATGATCAATTAACACCCGAGTTTAAGCAGGAAGCAAGCGAGGATGTGACATATAGATTTAACCTTTGCCACATCCTATGTCTTAGTTTTGACGCAATGCCATAATGGGACCGCGGATTAAGAGTTGACTCACTGTTCTTAATTGCACTATGGCGCTACCGTTCGCGATTTTGACTGGAGACCCCTACTGAGTCATGCAATCTTGAGAAATCTATGTAAATAAAATAATTTGGAGATGAGTAATTCTTCATTGTATTTATGTGACACACATGCGTTAGCTATTAATTACATTTTTATACATGGTATTTCCTAAATCTGCAGAAATACTTAAGGGTGTGCTCGATCCGTCTAACCAAACAATTTGTAGAATAACGTTGCTAATTTCTTTTCTTCGTGAATCTTTCAATCCTATCTTTTGTCGGTTCATTTTGACGGGTAGGGGCGCCCCTTAAGAATTACTACACCCATTTGAACATGTCTGTTTGATCTGTGTCTGGGTGTTATAAGCTTATATAAGTATGTATATCAATCTTCTGGTTACCATAGTACAGGCTTCTAGCCTAGTTTGGGACCAGATGGTCGTGTGTGGAAGTTGTCATTATCATTGTTTAACTGATTTTTTTCGCGTCGAATTGTTATTCTTGCATAATATTAGATGGACATAAGTTTTTAGGGCTCAAATATCCATTTATTTCTTGATCATCATCATCATCATCTCAGCCATAGGACTGCTGAACATAGGCCTACTCCATAGATTTCCATCTAAACCGGTTGGAAGCGAACTTTACAACCCTATCGGCCATAAGTTCTACGTGCTATGTGTCCTGCCCATTGTTATTTCTAAAGACGCTGTATCTATTTAAATAACGAGAATTATACAGCAAAATATATAACATTGTGGTAACTTATTCGAACACATTTTCCGCATTGGTAAAACCCTTCCACGATTAATAACCGCTATTTATTATTATAATAAAATTATTATATTTTAGTGAATTCCATTAGCATACGTGATCTACAAAAGGTACTACTAGGTATAAAAGTACTCCTAATAATATACCTACCTTGTTCCAGCCGAGAACACGATGACGTGTTCCTTCTAGAATTTAATCCTTACACCATATTCCTTTTGGGTATTTATATTTATCTCAACAATACATAATTACCAAAATTGTAGAGCTAACACGATTTCATTTTGATCTTGCATAAATAAAAATATGAAAAACAAAAATGAATATTGTTAAGCAGTATTATATAATAATATGTATCATCTATGATTTTTTATTACTTTGTTACTCGAAAACGTCTCAAGTCCTTCGGGAAAAGCACGACTTTTGACAACCAATAGTATCGAGTTCTATCGTTTTCTGTCAAAATGTATAGGATACGTTTTCGATTGTCGAAAAAAAGCTATTACTCTGGTAGTTGAGTTTTGAGATAACACTATATAAAATATTTACTTTTGACTGTTTGAAACCACGAGGTACATAGCTCATTCTCTAACTTTTTTTTTTTTGAAGGGGGGAAAGGCCTTCGCACTTCCCTTCTGAAACGGGGGTGTCAGAAGGGGGAGGTGGGACTTGCACCCACTAAAACCCCCCTGGGAACAGTCTTCCGCTGAGAGATGGGGCGATATGGGGTCGCGGTTGCATTCACCATATCGCCCCAGCGGTAGGCCCAGAATGATTACTGGGCCTCAGCGACTGTGGGGAGAATGACCCTTCTTACCAGGCATCCCCTAGGCTTGTGGGGTCGTCGTGTAAACCTACGAAAGCAGAAGAAGGTGGGCAAACCTTCTCCTCCTAGCCCCTGTACGTCTGCGCCGGTTCAACTCATTCTTTACCTAAAGTATTTTCTTGCATTTAATCCTTATTACTAAAGTTAATTCTAATCAACAAATAAGGTCAGTATTCCGGCTAATTGGCACAAAGTCGACTTCCGTTTGATAATAGCCGACTAAAATATAAGTGGCGTCCTAAAATTAGCATGTTTTTCAGTTTCCTGAAAGACTAAATAACTTTTTATACTTTAATAGGTACCATTAATAGGTGAGGCCGGTTTCCGGAGGAGAGCTAGGTGAAAACAATGATGGATTAGGTCCCAAGCAATCGCTACCGAATTCGCGGCAGGCCCAGAAAGAGATGGGGAGGCGGACCTCGATCACACCTTGGAGAATGGTCCCTGGTTGCAACATATCGTGAGAAATGAAAAGAGGGGAGAGAGACCTTTGCCCAATAGTGGGACATGATAGGCTAGTTATAATAAGAGCAATATAAAAATAATAGCAATATAATAACAATGTAAATTTATATAATGTTTTTTTTTTATATAAAATAGGCTTACGTTTAACTTCAATCTCGCTGATGGAAGGTGAAGATGAGGCCTAAGATGGTAGACGTTTGCCTAGAAGGTGTCTGTTCACTTTGGCCTTAAAGATGTCCAGATTGTAGAAAAACCGACCTCGGCAGAGTTTCACTCCTTAGCCGTCCGCATAATGAAGGAAGAGGCAAACCGCTAATAATAATAATAATTTGAATTTATACTCTAACAGAACGGGTTACCCCAATCACACTGCTCGAGTCAATTCATATGAGTTATGTGGCCAAACCCATATTGTAAGAGTTTTAGGTCGCCAAGATTCCTGCAAGGCCTCCGACATGACCTAACGACTGCTCCCTACATATCTTATAGGAAACAGCCGGGACCTACAGTTTAACGGTCCCATATTATAAGTTTATTATTATTATAATTTGCATTTTATTTGTCACTGCGTCGGAATTACACGTGTTTAAAAACATTTTCAGACAGAATTTACGCATGCTTTACTAATTATACAATTATTTTATCCTTAATTAAATTATTAATACTAATTTAGTTGTTATGCAACATAGCCCCTTTTCGTTTCTACTTCATCAGTGAGACAATCATTACTTATAATATTAGGATACATATATTTATAAATATACGGATATTACTCGCTGAAAATTATGCACGTACCTACCTACGTACTTATTTCAGACTACGTTGCCTTTAAACAAAAATTCAGCCCTGATTAGGCTGAATTTTCAGTATTTTTGGCGTAGAAGTATCTAACCATGAACCTAGAAAAAAAGGCAGACGGAGTCTTTTAAAACAAAAAGTGAACCACCATAGTAAGCCTGCTTGGGTTGAGGCTGGGCGTTGATGAGTGAGTGTGTCAGTCAATCAAGACTTTGATTTCTTATAAATAGAGAAAGGAAATAGAAGGAAGAAGAAGATAATAATTAGTAATAATATGGGCCAACTTCCACACAGGGTCATCTGGTCCCAAACTAGGCAGAGCCTGTACTATGGTAACTGATATACATACTTATATAAGCTCATAACACCCAGACACAGACCAAACAGACATGTTTGAACGCACTAATGTTTGACCTGGCTGGGGATCGAACCCGGGACCTGCGGCTCAGTAGGCAGGGGCACTACGGGCTGAACCAACCGGCCAGTCAAATACATGAACATTCGCATATAAATACTTACAATTGATTATTATATTTTTTTATGATCGTGAATTACAAGACGAGCGAATCAGGTACCTGATGGTAAGCATCATGATTGCCCATATCAGAAATATATAGTGTGATGGAATTCCTTAAGAAAATACGTTTGGGCACAAACTCAACTCATACCTACCTACTTAAAACACCCCGTCTTTCTCGGCCAGGGTTGAAATTAAGCCACAAACACGGTCAATATTTCCGGCAAAGTTTCGACCGCGCGCGGCGCATTTGAGCCCCAGTTATTACCCCATATTACACTTAGGAACAATTGCTGTAACTACAAGAACTTAGACCGTTACATATGCATGCAGTTTCTAGTTCGCGGTTACAGTATAAATGGTTACAGTTAGTCAACTAGGCTTGAGCATTTCCTTTTGTACCATTCGTGCGAATGATACAATACAGAGAAATGTTCACTGTCGAAGAGCATTTCCTTGTCAATGTTTCGTTCTTGTGAATGCTCGGTTCACCGAAATGTTCACGTTTAGTGAGCAAAACAGTGAGTTTGCTCGATGTTCAACTCAATAAAATTGAAAAACAGCGAATACTCGATGTTCTCGCGGAAATGCTCAATTCTATCACCACCTGAAGGAATAAATACCTAAGACTGAGTTGCACCAACTTCTTAAAGAATAATAATTAAACTATAGTCAACCAAATCTAAAAAGTATCGTTTGACAGTTCTCTTTTTGCCTGATTTGAAAGATTTAAATTTAAATTTGAATCTTTAATTAGAACTGTACATCATGTGATAAAATTCATAATTCCATGGTTTTGCGGCGAAGGTAATTTTAATAGTGTGTTACGCTATTTTTTTTCCTGGGGGGAAAATGCTTGAATCATACCACCCGCGCCCGGGGGAGCGTCGGGTGGTTATGTGGGACGGCACACGCGCCCCTACCCACTAAAAACCCAGGTGTTCCTTTTGGACGCCTTTTGTCGGGGTTTTTGAAAGTATGAAACTTCAAACGGTACTTCTTAAATTTGATGGACTTTATTGCTTAACAGACCGACAAATCTCTGATTAGATAAATATGACGGTTTTAACGTTATTTTGGACGTCATTTCAACAGTTGTTAAGATGTTGCATTAATTTTATATTCTAGCTAATAATTATATTCTAACCAGATATATTACAACCGGTCAAGCATTTGTTATTGTTAATGTTATAAGCAGTCTGTACCCTTTTATATTTTCTTTCGTACCACATAACTCTTGTACAACCAATGACCATGAAGCATGTCATGCAAGTGGAAAAAGCAAAACCCGTATGTCAAGATCGTATAACAAGCGTATAGAATTAGTCTCTTCCTACTCTACGAGAACAAGACAAGTCTGTATGTATGGATGTACGTACCTATAAGTGAAGACTAAGTCTGTTTCCCTAATTCTTCACTACTGTGGCGAGTCGTCAACAACTAAATCCTTGGACAAATTGACTCAGTGTAGAGAAGTTACTGTTTGTACGCCTGCGGTACGGCCATTCGTAACGTTACATACGGACAGAACTGACAGGAAACTGACACGCTAGCTTATACTTGTACTTGTAAGGACGTAGGTATTACAAGTTTGGTCTGTGTGGATTTCGAAGTGAAGTGGACTTCGGACTTAGAACATTCTAATAGATAGACGTATCTACCTTAATAAGAGAAAACTCTGTTTCAAATGCAGGAATAAAAACGGTCATTGACCTATCATTAAGCTCTTTCGCTTCTACCCTGTACCACAGATTACTAAATAGTAACCCTGTACGAGAGTATACCTTCTCGAAGTGAAATAAAAAAAAAATATTAGGAAAGCTGTTATTTATTACAAGACTATTTAATAGTAAAAATTAACAATATGTTCTCATCATAGAATAGAATAGAAAACTCTTTATTGTTATCACAATTAGAACAGAAAACAATAACATCAAATATTAAAACTAGAAAATGTGTAACAATTGGCGGCCTTATCGCTCAGAGCGATCTCTTCCAGGCAACCATGCGATGACAGGACTTATACTAATACTACTACGATGCTGGGAGGACATCATCATCACTTTCCAAAGCCTACATCGTACAGCTAGGCCTATTTAATGTTATACCACTGACTTTGTTCAGTGCTTATCATATAAATGCAAAAGTTTGCGAGGATCGATGGATATTTGTTACTCTTTCACGCCAAAACTACTGAACCGATTGGACTGAAATTCGGTATGTAGATAGTTCAGACCCTGAAATCACACATAGTACTTTATATCCCGATATTCCCACGGGAACGAAGACTACGCGGGTGAAACTGTGGGGCCCAGCTAATACAATATATATTATCTATTCGTCCTTACATACCTCCCACTTTTTACAACATAAACAAGCTCACAAACCTACTTTTTTATGATAGTGAGTGACATGACGAGCAAATCAGGTGCCTGATGGTAAGCATCATGATTGCCCATATCAGACACAGTGCCAACCATTGTTTTAAAATTCAATATTCTGCGCGGCACTGCACTGCGCCTGTCACCCTGAGATATTACGTAGTTGTGGAATCTCATCATGCCCAGTAATTTCGCTGGTAACATTGCCCTTCATACCGGAACACAGTAGTTTGCACATTACTGCTTGGCGGATGAATAACTGGCAAAGGTGTGGTACTTCCCCAGGCGGCCCGCTGCTAAAGAGGCCTATCACTACAAAAAGCGTATACTTATTGTCCATTCTCTACAACAGTATGTCTCAAAGGTAACTGCGATCGCATTGAGACTTCAGTATACTTTGGACGTCCGCCAGCAGTCTTTTTGGCTTCAAGAAGTCGTTTGCAAAACTTCTGCAACATTGCAGTGGTAATATGGAATTGTTGGATAATCGCCCCGACAGTGTTGTTCCCATATTGTTAAAGTTATAGAATTAAGATGACTGCACTATTCGGGAACAGAATCAGCAAAATTCACAGTTGAAGGGCTAAGTTTTCTGGAAGAAGTCCAAACAATACCAAAATTACTTTGTTAGATAGTTTTGTCAAAGACTTTTTGGGGAGCATTGTCTCTATACTGGCGAAATGTGGGTGTGCCTACTATGGAATTGAGTCCTGGGTACACCTCTGAAAAGGCTCTCTCTGTCTGAAATTGTCATCCAAGGCACTCTACCAATTGAGCTATCGTGGACGTGCTAGTCGTTGGCTCAGAAGGTTAACTCTGCTTTTTGTGCCGCAAGCCCCGGGTTTGATCCCCGGCCAGGTCAAACATTTTGTGTGCATTATGTTTGATCTGTGTCTGGGTGTTATAAGCTTATATAAGTATGTATATCAGTCATCTGGTTACCAGAGTACAGGCTTCTAGCCTAGTTTGGGACCAGATGATCGTGTGTGGAAGTTGTCCCATATTATTATTATTATTATATTTTTTTAGTTTACTTGTATTTTAAGCGAATAGACCGCTTAGTCCATAAACATATCAAATATTAGCGTAGAGCCATTCCTTGGAACTATTTTTTTAAAAGTAAAAAACCAGTAAAAAAAAAAAGTTTTGTAGTGGTAGGCCTCTTTTGCAGGAGGTCGCCTGGGGAAGTACCACACCTTTGCCAGTTATTCATCCGCCAAGCAGTAATGTCCAAACATTACTGTGTTCCGGTATGAAGGGCAATGTTACCAGCGAAATTACTGGGCATGATGAGATTCAACAACTCATATCTCAGGGTGATAGGCGCAGTTCAGTGCCGCGCAGAATTTTGTATTTTAAAATACTGGGTGGCTCTGTGTCTGATATGGGCAATCATGATGCTTACCATCAGGCATCTGATGAGCTCGTCTTGTCACTCACTATCATAAAAAAAAACACCACTTTCATAGACAAGGATATTGCTACGTATTATTTGCGGCCATACAAGTTGTGTATTAATCTGTGACACGCACAACACTTGAGCAGCACAGCACCGGCAGCCCATCCTGTAGGGTTCCGCGAAGAACGGAACCTTCTCAATTGGCCCCCTAAAGAGGAAACAATCTTGTACGCGCTCCGCTTGGGTCGAAACCCTGCCCAATCTCGGCTCGAGTTAGGGATAGAACACACATTATCTGAATAATGTATACTAGTATAATTTCTTTCTCACGACTTCCAAAAATATTAGGCGAGGCAGTTTTTTTTAACCATGTTTTAATTTATAAAGCTTATAACGCTTGATAGCCTCGTTGGCTCAGATGGTAGTAACCCTGCTTTCTGTTCCGCAGGCCCCGGGTTCGATCCCCGGCCAGGTCAAACATTTGTGTGCATGAACATGTTTGTTTCATCTGTGTCTGGGTGGTATAAACTTATATAAGTATGTATATCAGTCATCTGGTTACCATAGTACAGGCTTCTAGCCTAGTTTGGGACCAGATGACCGTGTGTGAAAAAAAAGCTAATGTAAAGGAGAGTTATAAAATATAGATGAAATCTAAACTATCTTAAAAATATTTCAAACGTCATAATTTATTGTGATTAAAATCATAGAAAAATCATAGATATATTCAATAATTTTTAAATAGGTAATTTTGTTTGAGACAATTTGAGCAACGCTGCAAAGTGCTTGGAACATCGAGTAAGTATAGAATATAATTAATTCAGAACGCTTCGCGTCGAGTTTGTTATTTACATTTTTATGATCGTGAGTGACAAGACGAGCAAATCAGGTGGCTGATGGTAAGTATCATGATTGCCATATCAGACACAGTGCCACCCAGTGCTTTAAAATTCAAAATTCTGCTCCGCACTGCACTGCGCCTGTCATCCTGGGATTTTAGTTGTTGAAACTCATCATGCCCAGTAATTTCGCTTGTAACATTGCCCTTCAGACCGGAACACAGTAATTTTTGCAAATTACGCTTGGCGGATGAATAACTGGCAAAGGTAGTTGACGAAAACATAAATTTTGTTTTTTTAACATATACAATTTTTTTACCATCTGAACACCATACACGCGTCAAATCTTAGTGATTTCAGATGACGAATTAGCAAGATCTTATTTTGAGTTGAGTTGACTATCACCACACGTATGTCTCGCCTTCCGTGTCAAATTGGTGACATTCCCAAATCCTGTTAAAAGTTGTCAAAAATTAAATACTTTTACAAAACAATGTAAAACCATCATTGTGTCTCAATCCTTATAGAAAAGGAAACAACAATTTGGATGCAGCTGTAACCGTAGGAAGCAGAGAGTAAGTGCAAGTGGTTACACAAGGTAATCGGTGTTGTGACGGCCCGTCCGCGATGGGATGTCTCTATTTAACCAATTGATAGACCAGACTTGCTCGTTACTATTCTTACGCGGATTTATCATGGGAAACCGGCTTATAACACGGTTCTTTTGATATTGTTATATCTATAGAATTTAGAATGATTATTAATGTTACTCGTTTATATGTATTAAGTACTCAGATAATACGAATTTATGATGTCTTGACATTCTAAGTTTTATTATTTATTGTAAGTTCTATGTATTTGTAATTTGACATTTATTATTTTGCTTATCAATTCATACTTACACATAATTTTGTATCGATTTTTGTTCTCTGTATTAATTAGTGTGCCTAGGTAATTTGTTTTATCGACACCGATTATCAATAAACAATTCAACAACATTTAAAACCTAGATTTTCTTATATAATATTCAAAATTTGTCGAGCCTTAACTCGATGAGTCGACACGAAGGGCTGGACATACCTGTGATGAGTAGGATAAACTCGAAATATTATCAATTCTATTTCTATTTCGTCATCTGGACTTAGATGTGACGTGATCAGATGGTGAAACTAAAACCATAATGGGGTTAGATTTTTTTGTAATGACGGCTATTGTTTTGTAAAATTTGACTTGATTGTTTTATCAGCAGATTTTCTGAAGATTTTCAGCTAAACGAATAGGGGTAAACAATATAATGATTTCATACAAAATACAATCACGCCTTTTTCCAGAAGGGGTAAGCAGAGGTGTACCCAGGACTCAGTCCCATAATAAGTACACCAACATTTTGCCAATATGTTATTGGTCCCATGTAATAGGGGGCGAGCCTATTGTCATATATCGGGCACAGTTCCAGACTCCAGTTTGATTCCAGATTGAGATAATTCCTAATGGCATAAATCCATTATATAACACATTGCCTGACCTGGGGATCGAACCCGGGACCTAATGATCGGCAGTCGAGCTTACGCCCATTACGCCACTGAGGCAGTCTAATGATTTCATAAGCATTTAATGAGATATTCAGGGAACGTAACGTGAAACTGCCAAATCTTTCATTCTCAGAAACTAAAAACGACTGAATCATTTTGGTAACAAAGATAATTATAGTACAACAATAATATCATGTATGACAACAGATCACAAACATGTGTTTGTTCGAAAAAACTAAAACAATTAATCACCTAATCACAACACAATCTGTTAGTAATATTTATTCAAACACTTGTTTTGTCAACGACCAACTCCCGAAGGAGTTATCAACAGGAAGTTTTATTATATTTTATTATTGCTTGGAGCAGGGGCGTACTCACGGTGGTTTATATTGGGGCCTTTACCCCACCCATAACTTGAGACGGAAGGACACGTTTTAGGAATTTAAGATTTGATAAAAATTAAAATACTGATAAATGGGAAATGGTACTAGTCGTTCTAGATATAGACATAATATTGACGACAGGCGTTCATTTTATTTATACATTCTTGCATACAATTCACTATCTACTAAGACTCAATACGAGAACTTTCAGTGCAAAGGACTCAGATCGGAAAATAATTCTGTGATAATGTACACTTTTCTCGCCGAAAATCATTTGAAGCGGGCAACATTACCGACAGCAAGCAGACATCAAGCGAGCGCGATATTCTCCGTTGTCGGAGTTTCTATACGAGAGCCTTTAAAAATATCTGTAGGTATAATTTTTCCCCTAAATAAATCCTGAGTACTGCCACAGCTTGAAGTCCAAGCGTAAAATATTTTAATTCCCTAATGAATACAGAAACTAAAGACGGATGTGTGGCACGCGATAAGTTCTGTTTTCCTTCATGGCACTGGTGATAAGAATTCTACCAGATGTGGTCGGGTTTTTTATATTGGAATGGGTAATGAGCGACGAGCGGGTATCGGAGAACAAGCTTTGGTTAAATGAATTAAATTGATCGAGCGAACCTTCGCTCGCTCTTAGTCCGTCAGTTAGTCTGTCTGTCTGTCTGTTTTGGTTGCTTTTTCAACCGATGTAGACGAAGGCACATTGTCATTGGAACTTACCTTACAAAAAGTGCTGAGATAGTCGAAATTGGGCTCATTTTTTTTTTATCGTATAATTTTTGATTATTTCATGCATAAAATAAACGCGTTATAAATTAATTAAACAAATCAGTTAAAAAAATTACTTGAACTTTTTCTTCTACTTCGGTCTACTGTTGTCATAGGACCGCTAGTTTAGATGAGATGAGATATGTTGGTAGGTATTGTCTGTTTCAAATTCAGTGATGAACTGCCATATTAGGGAAAGACAGAGGTGTACCCAGAAACAAGTCCCATTGTAGGTACACGCACACTTCACCGGTTATATTTTTGAGTCTCATGTAACAGGGGCGAGCCTATTGCCATCAACCAAGGACAAATCCAGGCTACAGGCTGTTAAAAAATTCCAAATGAAAAATCTAATAATACTTTCTACCTGACCTGGGGACTGAACCCGGGACCTCATGAAAATAATAAATCATCGTAGTCATCATCTCAGCCATTGGTAATCCACTACTGAACATAGGCCTCTCCCATAAAGACGGGTTTTGCCAATACTCGACACGCTTGGCAGGCGGGTTGTCGAGCGCAGTTTGATGGCCTCTGGATCTGTTAACCCTTAGCCGGCTCTTACGGCAACCACGTGTAGAGAGGGTGGAGCACTATTCTAAAGCCGGTAACTCCACGGCAAAATGATAATAACAAATATAACAAAGTAATCAATAATTCTCGCACAATCGCTCGTCAGTTGGCCGTCGATTACAATATTGTAACCAGATACGCTTTATCGTTTTTCTGCAGGACAGACGGACAGACTGATAAGACCGAGTGTTTGTGAGGCGTGTATGTCGTTTCGCAATAAAATGTATGTATGTCTGTACGTACATCTGGAACCGATTGGACGGTGCCATACATTATCAGAGTAGTTAGAGACACTTGATAACGCAAGTGTTAATAACATGGATACTTTTTTAAATATTATGACTTACTAGCTGTTCCCGCGGCTTCACCTACGTAGTCTTCGTTCCCATGGGAATAACGGGATAAAACCCTATGTGTAATTCCAAGGTTTATCCTATCTACATACCGAATTTCAGCCCAATCGGTTCAGTAAAACTACTACTTCACGCTAAAACTAGCGTGAAATGGAAACAAACATACACAAAAAAAACAACGCTAGATTGCGCTAGGTTCGAGTAAGAACGCGCTAGCGTTTTGTTTACCTGTTACAAAGGTAATTTTTTTTTTCATTGCACTTAGATTTCAGGTTAATAATATTAATTAAATAAGGATAGTAAACAATAAATATGTAGTATTAGTGTAATGATAATTAGTTTAAAATACAATGACGCCATGTTTTCTTTAAGGTGGGCAGATATTTCTCTCTACTTGCTAAGATCCTGACTTTATATTTTCGCTTCTTCCACTTTCATCACATTCTTCATACAAAGCCTGCAATAAGAAGCCAGAGAATGAAACCAAGTGGCAAGAAGCCTTGCGCATTTGCTTCCACACTTTTCTCTTGAGTCTTGTGCTTTTGTGTTTTCTTACGATTGTCTTGGAAAGAACGTTCACGACATTAACCGCGTTTTCTAGGTGAAAAAGGATTCCGATTTTTTAATAATACCTAATTAAATTTAAACTTTGTATTAAATTTAACTAGGTACATCAAGCAAATAAAATGTAACAAAATGTATTGAGTTGTTTATCTCAAATAAAATTTATAAAGACATTTTTACCGTCAATAAATTATATTAATAACTAGTAATGAATCTACCTTGCGTTCGTAAATATAACAAGAAGAAGAACGCAATTGTAGGGTTTTATCTTTTCGACTGCGAGTTTTGCAATATTAAGTTTGGTTATACATATTTGCATTTGCTTGCTTGTAAGGTGCCGGAAACTTTATCTTCTATGTATTGGTTAACTTTATAATATTTTTTCCTAAAAAAAGTCAATAAGACGAAAGATGGGGAATGATTTTTTCATACAAACGTATTCCTGTGGTTCCTCCCTAGATAACAGAGCAATGACTATATAATTTTTCTGTTCCGACAAATATTCAACAATATATAATTAATAAGATAAGTATCATATTAAGTTAAGGTAATGTACCTAATGTCATTTTAAAAAACATAATAAACTAGTGTAAGCCCAGCAGCGTCGCCCGCTCGCAATATTGAAATATACTTATGGGAAGCTTTATGCCAAAACTTTGACACCCTTTTTGGACCCCTTCGAAAGTGAGTTTTTTCTTTTACACCTTGTACACGCCCAGATAACGAAAATAACCTAAATTTCAAGCTTCAAGTCTCGTTTCAAGTTTGGGATCGGCATTGCATGTCAGTCAGTAGTCATTTAGGATTTTATAATACAAAATAGTGATAGGGATTAAACTTTAATGACATGTGGAAATAATAATGGTGGTCTTATTTTGTACATAGTACCTTTAATATGGGCCAAAAAGTCTGAGGCTTGAAAAATGTGTTTAGGTACCTATTATATCCATATAATATTGTAATAAAAGGAGAGTAGTTTCTGCCTACCCCAGTGGGAACAAGGCGTGACTGTATATATGTATGTATAGGAATATATGTGTCATAGTTGGTAGTTCTCAATATATTTATAATACCTATATTCGCCGTTTCCTTGCTCGTAACTTGGTTAATCAGCTTTTTAATCTATGCGGATGGTTTATACCACATAGAGTAATTAAAGTGCAGACACGAAGGGATAGCGTGGCTCTGTCTTGCATGTCCTCATGCAGATATGACAATATTGGCCATATGTCACAGGCGATATGGGCTAGATAATGACAGCTAATAAGCGCCTGTCTTCTAACACGCTGTGATAGGGTTGCCCTTGTATCGATAGATTACTCATCGATAAAATGTTACTTTGTATTTCGAGTCTATCGATTTTTGCATAAGAGCTGGTATTGATAATGCTTATTTTTATTAATAAACTGTGAGCTAGATAAGTATATCATTTAAATACCTCGATTTTTTTATATGTCAGCGTGATTTATTTATTTTTGTTTATTGTCAGGCGTAATGTTATATTCTGTTACAAAAATAAACATATTTTACTTAATTCTATATAATACCTAATTTAGCAAAAAAATATAGATGGGTTCTAATTCTTTTTTGTGCCTACACAAGAAACTTTATAACTGACATAATAATGTCTGATTATATCTCAGAGCACATATTTACGTAAGTAAGCGATATCAAGCTCAATTAATATTATATTGTGTTTAATAAGTACCTATAGAATTTTGCCTTTCATTTCTTAGTTCATAAATAAGGCTGATTTTGTTCAGAATTAGTTCCAAACAATTGGGGCCAAAGGCACTTTATTGATATTTTCGCAAATTTAACATGATTTGAAATAATTTCGTATACACAGTATAACACATATATGAAACACATATCTATCTAATTATATAGGTATAACCAAAAGCAAGAATATTCATTGTAAAGATTTGATAAAAAATAAAACTAATTGACTGCCTCGGTGGCGTAGAGGGCGCATGCTCGACTGCCAATCAAGAGGTCCCGGGTTCAATCCCCAGGTCAGGCAGTGTTAACTATTGGATTTTTCCATTAGGAATTATCTCAATAACTGCCTGGAGTCTGGAACTGTGCCCGGTAGATGGCAATAGGCTCGCCCTCTATTACATGGGACCAATAACATACTGGCGAAATGTGGGTGTAACTTTTATGGGACTGAGTCCTGGGTACACCTCTGCCTACCCCTTCGGGAAAAAAGCGTGAATGTATGTTATGTTTATATGATATGAACACAGCTTAAACGTTCATGTAATTATTGGTCCAACTGCCCTATATCGATACCAAAATACCCCACCACTAGCAGATCTTATCGCTCGTTTTTATTCTCGTGATATCCACCGATAAGACCGAAATGTCCTTTTTCATAGAAGCACAGTAATGGTTCCGAAGGCACGCCATCCCACCTCATAACTTATGTATGGTGATTGGCCGACTTCACCCTTTACTGCCACCTACAACTGTCTGTAATTTCAACATAATGGTGTTATATATAGGTACATAATACATAGCTAGTAGCAAGGGCGTCGCCAAGGGGGGACAGGGGGGGGGCTGTTGCCCCCCCCCCTAGAGAATCGAAAAAAATTTGCCTTTATTGTCAATATTGACATTCAAGTGCCGCCATACGATAGACACGTATTTTTAAATACAGAACCGTCTGGGCTCTATTTCATAAAAAAAATAATCTACAAAACTATAAAAAATCTACAAAATTGTAGGATTGTAAGGCTTTTCTGTCTCATAGAAATTTGTAATTGTAAATTGTATACAGGCAAATACCTGTTGTTTAACTACCGTCTACCTAAATGGGTAATTTGGGTAGAAATTCCTTGACTAGCCCCCCCCCCCTTGATCATCGGCTGGCGACGCCCTTGACTTGTAGGTAAATTATACAACGAGTAAAAGGTTTAGTAATACTTAAGGGGGTACATCTACTCAATAAATTAAAGTAGCGTCCGTGGTCCAGCGGGAATATGCCCGGCTTTAAATCTGAGTCCCTGGATCGAATCTCACTATGTCGACTTTTCACCTGAGATGCTACGATACATGTCTAGTCGGCACCTAGGTCATTCAAATTATCTAGACTTCATGTCGTAAATTACATAATTGTATTACTATATAAATTAAACATTTATATAGTACACAAACATTTATAACATACCTAGAATCATCATCATAATCATAACACTTAAAACTTAACTCTTTAACTTATTTTAACTTTAACTTAACTCTTTAACACTTAAAACATGACTTAAAAATAAATATTAATAATAACTGGTTAAGTGTGGGTGTACCTACTATGGGACTAGGTCATAGGTACACCTCTGCCTACCACTTTGGGAAAAGGCGTGTTATGCTAATAATTTCTATCGGTCGGAAACATTAAAAAGAAACCATATTAATTATTAATACTTATCCTAAACTAAAAATGTACCAATTTTTTATATTACACCCGTGTAGTCTTCGTTCCCGTGGGAATATCGGGACGAAAATTCCTTATATGTTATTCCAGGGTCTAAACTATCTACATACCCCGAATTTCAGCCCAATCGGTTAAGTTATTTTGGCGTGAAAGAGAAACAAACATCCATCCATCCTCACAAACTTCCGCATTATATAGGATTATATAGGACTTACAATTATATAGGATTTGTAGAATGTCTTGGGCGATGGGTGTGTGATATTTGTTGTGTTCGATCCCTCTTAACACTGAAGCTACTGAATCAATTGGGATGAAATTTTGCATAAAAGTAGCCAGAAAAACGTAGCCAGTACATTTTTAACCTTTAGATATTTATCAAGTTATTCTTAAAACCATCGACCATATCGACCATATGGTCAGAATGACCATAAGTCACCGTAAGTAGAACAATGCATACATTGCAATTATGGGGTTGGGGTGAACTGTTCCCACGCATTCCCATGCACTTTCCCTTGAGGGTGGATGGGGCAAGTGAGAGAACAACTGTCTAAATTATGGGTTCCGTACAGAATTATAATCTTTTGAAAAATTTGGCAAATCTATGTTCCAATATACTTACTTAAATAAATACTTAGGAAAAATGAATATTATCAATTCCTCCTCTACTTTCGATAGACATCATTAAAATTATACTTATGTTATCACAATTGCAGGTGAATGGGGCGTTGCATACTTTTATGAACTATTCTAAAAAGGCACGACTGGCTGTGCATAGAGGGGTGCTTATCCCCACACTTACGTATGGTAGTGAATGTTGGGTCTGGCAGAAGAAGCATGAAAGTAAGATTAATGCTGTGGAAATGAGAAGTTTGAGAAGTATGACTGGAGTGACCTTGATGGACAAAGTGAGGAACAGTGTGATAAGGGAACGCTGTGGCGTGTTAGAAGATGTAGTGACAAAGATAGAGAAAGGATTGCTTAGATGGTTCGGACATGTGGAGAGGATGGACGAAAGGAGATTGACAAAGGAGATTTATAAGGCTAGTGTGAATGATCAAGTCGGTAGGGGTCGACCTAGGCGTACCTTTCATGAACAAGTTGATGTTATCTTAAGGAAAGGCCAGGTCAAAAGTACCAACAACCGACGAGCATGCATGAATGTGATGAAAGTGGAAGAAGCGAAAGTTGTATGTCAGGATCGTAGCAAGTGGAAAGAAATAGTCTCTGCCTACCCCAACGGGAACAAGGCGTGACTGTATGTATGTGTGTATCACAATTTAAGACATAGGTATTATAAAGGTATATGAAAATTTCCCAATAATTTCTATTGAAAATTGCAAAATACAGTCAAAATTACCCGTTACTTACGGGTTACTTTTAGGCAAAGGAACGCATTTAAACAATTTATTTAATTGGTGTCTGTAGCTCAGTTTAAATACTATTACATAATATACCAACGGTCCTGCCTACCTTCTCTGTTACATTTGTTTATATACATATTATCTGTAAGTACCTAAATACACGTACTCATAATGGTCAATAAACATTTTTACATTTTTTTTTTTTTTTTTTTTTTTTTTTTTTTATGATAGTGAGTGACAAGACGAGCTCATCAGATGCCTGATGGTAAGCATCATGATTGCCCATATCAGACACAGTGCCACCCAGTATTTTAAAATTCAAAATTCTTCGCGGCACTGCACTGCGCCTATCACCCTGAGATATGAGTTGTTGAATCTCATTATGCCCAGTAATTTCGCTGGTAACATTGCCCTTCATACCGGAACACAGTAATGTTTGGACATTACTGCTTGGCGGATGAATAACTGGCAAAGGTGTGGTACTTCCCCAGGCGGCCTCCTGCAAAAGAGGCCTACCACTACAACATTACATTTAATAATTTTTTTTTATTTTACATTTAAGTTAATTTTAATTTAAATGAACACAGATGCACCTTGTCACCTTTTAGTCATAAACACAACTTCCATATAAAAATTTTATGTTAGGTAAGTATATTTAAAAAAAAAACGCTTACAGAATAGATTTGTTCAACCCTAAAATGCACGTGTAGAATACTCGTATCTACGAACGGGTGCCATATGGTCCCACGTTATTCTTATTACAGAACTTTACCGTAATCGCTTTTGGTTCAGATAATGATCGCTTTATTTATTCATAGTAAAATAATTACACTTATCAGCGTGGTATTTTTGTTGTACTTACCTAAGGAATATCTACTATAATATTATGTATAATTTCGTTTTTGATAATATCGGTTTAATTTTTTTTTTATGTACCTAAGTTTTTTTTGATTTGATAGTGAGTGACAAGATGAGCAAATCAGGAGCCTGATAGTAAGCATCATGATTGCCCATATCAGACACAGTGCCACCCAGTGTTTTAAAATTCATAATTCTGCGGCACTACATTGCGCCTGTCACCCTGAGATATTAGTTTTTGAAACTCGTCATGCCCGGTAATTTCGCTGGTAACATTGCCCTTCAGACCGAAACACAGTAATGTTTGCACATTACTGCTTGGCGGATGAGTAACTGGCAAATGTGTGGTACTTCCGAGGCGGCCTCCTGCAAAGGAGGTCTACCACTAGAACGTATAAGTAATATTACTTGAAAATAATATTATGTAAGTAATGATATCTTAAAGATACATATTATTTTACAAATTAAGTTAGGTTAGGCTTTGCCAGTTATTCATCCGCTACTGGGCATGATGAGATTCAACAACTCATATCTCAGGGTGACAGGAGCAGTGCAGTGCCGCGCAGAATTTTAAAATCTTAAAACACTGGGTGGCACTGTGTCTGATATGGGCAATCATGATGCTTACCATCAGGCACCTGATTTGCTCGTCTTGTTACTCACTTTCATAAAAAAAAAAAAACTTTACCTATAAAAATATTTAATAATACCTCGCAGAAGGTGAGGCTCTCAAATCCGCTGCTATATATAAATACAATATAACTTACCTATTCGATAATAGGTAAGTTATATTGTATTCCTGAATTTTATAAATAAGTGTAACCAATAGGTATAAAGTTACAAAAAAGGATTTCAGGTCATTTTGTCGAATGGGACAAACCTATAGGGAAAACCTAGATTTTTCAATCGTTTAAAAACAACAGAACTTAGATTAGGTATATATTTTAATACCATTTTTTAATTAGCAAAAATTAGGACAGCAACAACATATAACAATAAAAATTTTAAATGTTAATTTTGCTCAGAATAATAAAGTCGCAGGGTAAAGTTAGTAGTCCTCCCCTACCGTGCGATATGGTATAGAAATCAACAGGTCGTGGCGAATTCCTGTGCCATGTGCATGCGCCTTTATATCCAGCGACTTTTTTTTCTATGAGAAAATTTAATATTCATTTAGAAATAGGAGAATAGAATCACAATAAATAGATCATTATAGCCCTTTAGGTCTGTGTCAATAAGTACATAATGCTATTATTATATTATAATTGAATTATGATTATTGAATTTACCCATTGAATTTTGTAAGAATTGCTATTTATCAAGGTTTCCCTATAAATAAGTTCCTAAAAGGTACCTCACATTAGGTTAAATACCAACGCAATATTGTTTTAATTTTAGTAAATTAATACAATTAAGTTGACTAAGGCTGAGTTTTTGATTCAGAGTTAAAAATCAATGTTTAAACATTTTTGACAAATAGTTAAAAGACAATTCGTTTTTTTTATACTTAGCTATTTAACATAAGTTATAACATTGGTAAGGAATTTTACCATAGTAAGTTTGGCTTTATTATAACTAGTAATCAAACCTGCTTTAAGACGAATTACAGGTCACGTCTTGAAGTCGTAACATGTAAATCGTCCTTGACTTAGTCGATCACAATTTGACATTGCATTGCTTATTCATGGGTCGGTAATGACCGGAACAGTTACATGCAACACATGAACTACTTTTGTTCCTGGGTGGATCATTTGGGGTAAAATAACATTACATTCTGGCAACTGGAAACGCTGCAAAATATAAGGAATGTTAACGCGAAATACATTTCATTACATCTTTACAACCACAAGTTGGGATAATCTATGCTATGTTTATGTTATAAGAGGTTTGCTAATAAATATATTTCTTATGCTTTATCATCATTGTCATCATCTCAGCCAAAAGACGTCCACTGCTGAACATATGCCTCCCCCAAAGATTTCCATCCAGTCCAGTTGTAAGCGCCTTCAGCGTGTTTCTGTCGTCCTTATCAGATCATCTGTCCACCTTATGAGTGGACGTCCTAAGCTGCGCTTGCCGATCCGTGGTCTCCATTCGAGAATTTTACAGTCCCATCGGCCATTAGTTCCACGTGCTATGTGCCCTGCCCATTGCCACTTCAACTTGCTAATCCGCTGGGCTATGTCGGTAACATTCGGTCGTCTACGGATATCCTCATTTCTGATTCGATCTCGCTGAGAAATCCCGAGAAATTCTTATTTTTAAGACCGTAAAAAATTATGTGGAAAAATTTGCCCTTTGAGGCTCGATTCTGAATGAAATAAATTTATTCAAATGGTTATAAGGACACACTTAAGCAAGTGAATGAAGCTAGTAAGTAATGAGTCTATATACAGTGCGTTAGAAAGATACCCAAAAACAACGAACAAGAAACTTGTAGGATTTAATTAATTACTGATTACTTAAAGAATACGTTTAACGTCATACTTTGAATAAAATACTTAAAGCCTCAAATAACCATAAACAAGAATTATTATGATATGGGGAGAGACCATCAACTCAGATCTCATTGATGTTGGAATTGGGACGAAACGAAATCCTCAAACGAAATTAAGTAGGTACATAACATACTGCTGGTAAAAATGTTTCGTCAAAAATGTTCAAATAAGTATATTGACCCATACAGTTTCACCTAACAATTCAAAAAAATTGTACCTACAATAAAAAAACGGAAGCAGCGGAACAATTTCGAGACGGTCCAGCGACTTCTATACCATCCTGAAATCATATTATCAATTTTAACTAATAATGGATTCTAACACCTTGCTATAAGGTTTAAAATGCTAATTCTATGTTTCGTAACTCTTAAACTATGTAGGCATATGAGTAAATCATCATAAAAAGTCATCAGATGAATACACAATAGAGTCAAAGAGTAGGTAAAGGCAATGGCTCTACAGGATGTTAAAAACAAAAATAAACTTATGGAGTTCATGAAACATAACATTATACCTATAATATTGATCTGGCCCATCGTATAAACATTGCTATTCAACGTGGCAATGCCGCCAGCATCTTGGGTACGCTGCCAGTGGCTTAGTTCACTTGGATTTTCTATAGGCTGACATGTCGGCCTGTGAATTTTCAAAGTGTTCTATGGCATAGTAAAATAATTTGGGGTATATAGTAACGACACTTTTATTACACGTTTATTATTACATATGGAAGGTATATTGTTCGTAGGATTGTGTCACATTCCCAAAATGTATAGTAAATTCCAAATGCAGAAATAAAAACGGCCATTGACCCTTGGTATTATAATACAGGATAGAGTGTGAGTGTCAAGCTCTATAATAAATAATTTTAATTTTTTTAATGGTTCGGACATGTGGAGAGGATGGACGAAAAGAGATTGACAAAGAAGATTTATAAGGCTAGTGTGAATGGTCAAGTCGGTAGGGGTCGACCTAGGCGTACCTTTTATGAACAAGTTGATGTTATCTTAAGGAAAGGCCAGGTCAAAAGTACCAACAACCGACGAGCATGCATGAAGAATATGATGAAAGTGGAAGAAGCGAAAGTTGTATGTCAGGATCGTAGCAAGTGGAAAGAAATAGTCTCTGCCTACCCCAACGGGAACAAGGCGTGACTGTATGTATGTATGTATGTATGTATTACTTTAAGGTTTGGTAATAAAGGTTTTTTCATACTTTCTTTCTCGCTCAACCCTGTAACCAACCTGAATAAACATGGAATTAATCAACTTTTCACGGATTAAAAGTAGTTTAATACCATGACAAAATACCATGACAAACGATCTCATATTTAACCATTAATTTATGTATGTAATTATTTGTAACCAGTACAGTACGGTCGTGTTATCTTGGCGAGTCCGAACGTAGGCTCTGCTAAATTTAGCGCATGTATACTCGTGAAGAAAACTCTTATGTTATGTTTGAACTGAACTGAACATTACATTTACAATATAAAATTATTCATATATTTGTTTATCTGCGAGTAACACTTTCCTTCACGAGATTACATGCTCTAAGGTTGGCAGAGCCTATGGTCAGACTCGCCAAGATAAAACGCACATACTGTAGGTAACAAAATAATGTATGTCCGAAAGCAGTCGATCCGTGACGATTGTCGCAAGAGGACGGTCACGCCACCGTCCGCCGGCCGTTCGTCGGAAGTAATCGCCATTGATACCATCTCATTGTGATTGCAACCGGATGTTCAGCTCGAGATCTGCACGTTTCCAATATATTGGAGAAATAGAACATATATGAAAAAAATATATTATACAATCACGCATTTTCTTGAAGGGGTAGGCGGAGGTGTATCCAGGACTCAGTCCCATAGAATGCACACCCACATTACACGTGTATGTTATTGATTCCGTATAACAGTGGGCGAGCCATCCACCATAGTAGATGGTAGACCACTGTTATAGTAGTAGACTATCTCCATTTACGATCATAACAATCTACCAGGCAGTCATTGAGATAATTCCTAATGGAAAATTTAATAGTTAACATTTTGCCTGACCTGAGGATCGAACCCAGGACCTCCTGATTGGCAGTAGAGGTTGCGCATACTACGCCGCTGAGGCAGCCTAAAAAAAAAGCTTGAGTATGAAAAAATACTTATTAGAATTTTACTCTACGTATTTTGGTAAATTCTGTTTTACGTTTTCTATTATAATACCATTGTTAAACTGCCTCGGTTTTCTTAACCATGAGATTCCATTCCACAGTCAGGCAAAAAGTTGTATATTATTTTTTAGGATTTGTGCCCGTTAGATGGCAATAGATTCGTTCTATATCTACATCTAGGGAACATCTCTGTCTAACCCTTTGCGTAAACGAAGCGTGATGTAAAATAAAAAATTTTTAATTATTAATATACTCAACTTTCTACTGTCCTAAGAAAAAGGTCTAATTTTAATCTACACGTATACCTGCACGAAGTCTCTCTACAAAGTACGTATCTAACACGTACATATCTTTCATAATCAAGCACTACTTAGAGCTAAGCACTATAACAACAGCTGCGTAGAGGACTATCTTCCTACTTGCCCACAAAACATGCTCAAAGCACTTTTAAATTACCTACTTTAACCAGAGGTTTATTCTTGCCATACAATTTTTGCTCTACCTTCCTTGTACGTGTTTTTATTCCCATTGTTTAACTTATTTCATATCTATCTTGATTCTCTGTCGCAGTAAAACCGAACATAGGTTATTTTTTCTTTTTGTACGTCTTTTTTCCTTTTTTATCTGTTGTATCTATATGTTATTTTTGTTTAGTATTTTCGATGGCAAATGCCCTCGTATACTGACAATGATGATGATGATGATGAAACCATCATTATCATCATCAGTCAGTCAGTCAGCCGTCAGTCAGCCTTCTATTTCATTCCACTGCTGGGCATAGGCCTCCTTTTATTTCTTTGTCTTTATTCCTTTCGTTGACATTTCTACAGCGCTGTATATTCAAAAATTCCGTGTTAGTATCGACAGTGGACCCGCGGCAAACTCCGCGTGTCTCACAGAATTATTTCTGACTATTGTCCTCTCTGAATACGGTGTCACGCTCCAGAACAAATTAATGCGTGCTTAGTACTCACTCCTTTTGTCGGTAATAGGTAGCAACCGAACTATTTATGGCAAAGTTAATTAGCTGAAACATTGAACAAATTATCTTATTGGAAGTTTAGATTGCATTGACGCACATATAAAATGTACCTGTAGGTGCTACCGCGCATATTAAAGTAAATTCCATATTTATCTTTACCTTCCATCGCACTTTCCTTTAAGGCAATATGTTCACATATCGTGACATTCAGTCATTGTTTCATGCTGTCATCATGTAAAATTATTCTAATACGTGTCCAATAGATTTCGGTGGTTCGAATAGGAGCGATCAGCTTCACGATAAAGGATCGCCGTAGGCACGAAACCTAT
The DNA here is from genome assembly GCA_947063395.1 of Hemistola chrysoprasaria. Lineage (NCBI taxonomy): Eukaryota > Metazoa > Arthropoda > Insecta > Lepidoptera > Geometridae > Hemistola > Hemistola chrysoprasaria. The sequence continues at coordinate 10,146,962 of OX346728.1, read as the reverse complement.
TAGTATCAATATTTGGCTGATTAAAGCATTATCTGCTGAATTACTTAATTGATTTCGATTCGGGGAAAATAAATTTTTGTTGAGTACCTACTAGTGAATTTGAAGAGTTACTAGTTAATTTTTAGTAGTGTTCATAATATCATTCCAAGACGAGTGCACCCTTGCGTGGCACGTCTGCCGTCCGTCGTGCGCCGTGAGCGCACGGGCAGGCAGGTGTGCTGATCGCTCCCCTCCTTGGTGTTTCAGAGCGGGCGATGCGGCGAGAATAGTGCGGGGCCCTGCCCGCCCCCCGCCCGTCTGCCAATCCCGGCTCGTGATGTCATCGGAGGAGGAGGCCGACTCACACGCGCCCTACTCGGATAGTTTCCTAAAGAAACAGAAACGCGCCAGACAGCGCGTGGACGCCGGTGAGCCGCGCAATTCTTACTCGACTCTCGCGACGAACGGACCCGCGCCCGCGCGCACCGTACACATGAGTGGCGGACTTTACGGCGCCATCTTCGAGGGCCGCCAACACTTCGGCTTCTTCGGCCCCGGCTACGCTCCTGCCGAGATGCTGAACGAGCTGCTCGGACGCACGCCTAACCAGGAGAACGACGAACCCAACGGAGGCGAAATCACGCATCGAGTGCTGCGGGACATGCTGCAGAAAAAGGAGCTGCTGCGCCTGTCCCCGGATAACAACAACGTGCTTCAAAACAATAACAACGATGAGCCCAAGATGAAGAGGTCACCGGAACGCCCCGTGTCTCGGGACTCGCGTCCGGACTTGGACGATGCTCTACTGGCGCTCGACAGTGCCGGTGACTCTCGTACTTCACCACCGCCGGCACCTACGTCTTCGGATTCTTTGATTGCGCCTAAATCTGAACCTGAAGATCGCGATAGTGACGCTCAACGTTCCTCCCCGCGACCGGCTCTCGATGTGAAACGTGCTCGTGTTGAAAATATAGTGTCTACGATGCGGTCTAGTCCCGTGCCTCAGCAGCCGCAAGTGAACGGTTGCAAGAAGCGGAAATTGTACCACCCGCAGCAGCACGACGGTGCCGCCGAGCGTTACGGGAACAGCCACGGCAGCAGCGCGCAAACCATCTCCGAGGACTCCGAGGATGATGGTGAGCGACCACCCATACAGCAAAAGTTAGTGGAAAAAAATGCTCTTAAGTCACAACTGAGGACGATGCAAGAGAAACTCGCAGAAATGCATAAACAATATGTGCAACTGTGCAATCGCATGGGACAGGAATCTGAGACATTAGATAATGATGGTGTATCGAGTGACGTCGAGCAAAATGATGAATCCGTGCCTAAATCGGAACCCGCCTCCCCGGCGAAAGAAATCGCACCTCAACTGCCAAGCGCGCTTTCGCAAGTGATGTCTAAGATGATGACTGCGAAAATGCACGCACACGTAACGACTCATCCGCACCTTCCACCTGGATTCAATGGCGGACTCCCGATGCTCTCTCACTTACCCACTGAGCACTTACATCCATCGCACCAGCACCAACACCTCAACAACGCCGCCGCTATGTACCTGAACGTAAGTCAAAAACTGTTCCTAGACCAAGAGGCTCGACTAAAAGAGGCGGCCGAGCGAGAGCAACAGCATCATCAACAGCAACAAAATAACCAGCAACAGAGGCTACATTCAGAGCAACACTCACCGCAACCGAGACAAGCACAAAATCAGAACCCACCGATGTCATCAGAATTGGCCGAGAGGCTAGACGCTCTCCGCACCAACGCGGGCTCAGTGGGCCCCGTGTCGGGGGCAGACCTTGAAGGACTCGCGGAGTTGCTCAAGAGTGAGATCACCACGTCTCTCGCGAGCCTCATCGACTCGATTGTGACCCGTTTCGTGCAACAGCGAAGGGTCCTCGGCAAGCAGTCAGAAGCAGCGGCCGCGGCAGCGGAACAGCTCAATAAGGATCTAATGAGGGCGAAGCGGATGCTCGACGTGAGAAAATCGTCGCCAAAACCGCAAGATAGCAGATCAGCGCTGTCAGGTAACCATCCCGTCCACCACCCGGGAGCGCCAAATGGCGTCCCGGCCTTTATGACGCATAACCCGATGTTGATGAGCCAGATGAACGGACCCCGCGCGTCTGCCGGTGCGGCATTCCCGCTGCACGGTGAAGCGGGCGGGCCCGGTCACGGTGTTCACGTCCGACCTCCGACAGGCTTGTTCCCGACGCCGCCCAAGCCGCTGGTGCAGCTCTACGGACACATGAACGGGCAACACTTCGAGCGCGAGCCGAACCCCGAGCAGAACGAGGCGCTCAGCTTGGTCGTCACACCAAAGAAGAAGCGGCACAAGGTGACCGATACCCGGATCACGCCGCGCACAGTCAACCGCCTCCTAAGTGAAGGTATGGGGCAGTCTCCGGAGAGCAAGTTTACGGAATCGCCCTCACCTCGACCTTATCCGGGAGGTATCGGGCTACCGACTTCGGTGGCTATACAGAATCCATCGCTGCACGAGAGCCAGGTGTTCTCGCCTTACTCGCCGCTGTTCGGTCCGGGTGGTGGGTTGACGCGGTCTCCACCGGTGGCGCCAGAGCGTGAGTCGCCACCGCTGCCTCAGCCACCAGCGTTGCTACACCCCGCGCTGCTGGCCGCCGCGCATCACCCCTCGCCGGACTACCTGCGTCACCACCATGCGCAGCACCACCCGCACCATCAACACCATCCACACTCGCACTCGCAACTCATGGACATGTCGGACCCCTCCGAGTGTAACTCCACGGACCTGCCTTACGACGGAGTCACGCCTACTATATCCTTTTCAATAGACAACAACACTAAAACCAAACAAACCAAACCTATGTGACAACATACCCCAAAAAGAAGCAAAGCTGCTCTGACCTGGCAATACAAGTAACCGCAAACACCCTCAAATATCTTATTTCTCCGTTTAACCTTATGACTGCCGCCTACTTCCTACTTAGCATTACGACTGCCGAAGCCTAACAAATGTTGTGGTTTCTGCACTTTACCCATACCTACCTCGATAAAGCCACAATGGGAAAACAAAACAAAAGAACACACTTAATTACCTACTTACTTTAATGAAACAATTGAAAGTCTATAGGTATCATTTTAATTCACCATCCATAACAAAGCGCAACATAAAGCCTTTAATAGGTAGATATACTACCCAATGTTCATCAACATCAATAAAACCATTATACCTACCACCCAATGTTCATCAACTTAGAAAGAACTTTTTTACGCGTATTTGCCTTATTTTTATATGCCTATATTATCATGAAATGAAAGTGCTTAAAGTAGGTAGAACTGCAGATGTTGGCTAAGGCACATTATAAGATTAGACAATGCAAACGGATTAGGTATTTGTGGTGCTTCAGAGCCTACGATATAATCAGATTTAAAAGCATTTTCTTACTGACTACTGCCTTTGTCCATTAGGAATGTTAAACAAACGGGTGATAAGATTGTAATTCAATTTAAGATAATTTTGGAAAATAATATTATACTTGATACACTTTGTAGTTTAGAAAAAATACATTGCAAAATTTTAAGGCCCACGGTTTCACTGAGAAGTACATTTTATGTATGCCAGGGTCTTATTACCTACATACCAAATCTCAACCAAATCGGTTCAGCAGATTTGATAAACAGCAGATTTATCAAAATTAAAAAATAAATTCAGCAATTCATTCTTTCATGATCTATCCTTAACTCTATGGCATCTTTAATCTGTTATAGATTAAGTATTATATTCAAATCCAAAACCAACCTTAATTCACCCTCAACTCAGGAAATCGTAGTAAAACCTATTTTGTACTCTACAATTCTATATTTTAATTTGACAAGCGAAAATCAACATTATTTTTAAGCTCTATGTTTTAAAAATGAACCTTATTTACAAGACAATATGATCCTTAATTCCATTGCACTCCTCAACGCTAACGCCGATGCACCTTCGGAAGGCAAAGCTGATGTTCTTCTGGGTGCGGTACCCGAGCTCAGCGGTGCTCAAGATGTACTTCCCTGACATCAAGTTCAACAAGAATAACACGGCGCAGCTCGTCAAATGGTTCTCAAACTTCCGGTAAGTGATCTTAATTATACATTGTACGCGATTTTAATGAATGTGGCCAAAAGAGGAACTATTTGTCAACCTTATAGAGTAGTTTTCAAGATGCCATAGCGCATAGATCCTAGCGACATCACCCACATTCACAAAGATCGCAGACTGTAGCTTACTTATTCTGTAAAGGAGCGTGCACATTGTCTCGTGGTCAGTTAACAAATTGGATTTTATTTGGTTTAAATGTACCTTGCTGGCTACGCTAAGTGCTAAATATGCTACGTCTTCCAACATTACGATTTGAACACACCTTTATCCTTATTACAGGCTGTATTGAACCTAAATCAATGCTACTTTAGATTCCAGAGAAGATATCTGAGTACTTATTATTAATTGGCCTACTTAGGTATTAGCCAACATGTTGCCCTACTATAGTTATTCTGTTTCGCAGCAACAAAATGGTAAAACTATTAACAGCAATTTCCACATCTTCCCGATGTTAAAGGGTTTTGCTTGACTATTTCCTAATTATGAAATACATGGGGTGGCACCCCTATGATCAAATCTAAGCGGGTGTGACTAAAACACGTGGAAAACTATAAAACTATTATTTGACGTGATAATAATTAATATTGTAAATCTGCCTTTAATTTTTGTTTACATAATAAAACGATTTTGATGCCGTTGAAAACTAATTACTTAGTTCGAACGTATTTTAGGTACCTACTATCTATCTAAGTATTCTAAAATAATACTGCATTTTAATTAAATATTCTGAATGATAACATTCGAATGTTGTCGTATTCGAATAAGTTCCAAACTTGGGAAAAAAATTGCTTAGTTTTTTTTTGTAGTTTTCGCAATTATAATTTCTAAAACAGGCATTGCCCTTTCATGAGTTGATTCTACCTATTTTGCGAAATTATAATATAAATGATTCAAACATTTTTTTATTCCAAATTTGGAACTTATTCGAATACTGACAACATTCGAATGTTTTATTTAGAGTTTTTAATGATTATACGCTCAAACAATAGTTTTGTCAATATACTTTTGAAAAAACCGTACGCAACAGAGAAGGTACGACTTTAGTAACTAACAATGTAATAGGTTTCTAAAATTACGTAGTTTCATAAAAGCAAATAAAAGAATTGTCTATGAAGAAATTGCAAATAAATTATTCGAAATTGCTAGTTCTAGTTCATTCCTAGAGGGTTTAAGTCTGTAATTTCCCTTTGAAGATAGGGTAAATACTATTTAATATGAGATCATAGTGAAAAATAAACAATGTTTTGAATAAATGCGTCCTTGCTTTGCAATTTGCAATCAAATTAATATGTAATAACGTGGTTTTCAAGGAAAGAGGCATATTCTGGTACATTTTACGTAAAAAGCGAAATCGTACCTATAAAATTAATATAATCCTAATTCCTACGACCTACGATGCTTATTGGAAAAATTCCACATTGTATTGATTTCTACTCGACTAATTTTGCGTTATCTAAGTCCAGTGATAAGGGTACCTGCCATAAGCGTAGTGTTTCTGCGATAAACGCCTTCCCCCTTCTTTGTATTACGAACTACGGTGTTATTCTGATATTATATTCATATCATCTCGATGATGAATAAAATAATCGATATTTTTTATTTTAAGCACAATTAATATTTTTTACGAAACATTTTAGGTAATTCGCAACAAAAACGTTCTTACAATTCATTTACTTGAAATGGAGATGTAAATCTCTAATTAAAATTAAACTACAAAAATTAAGCAGTATAATATCTAAAAATATCTTAGCCCTTCCTTTTAGGTTTGTCCGAAGTCAGTCAAAAATAATAACGCAAATAAACATCCCAGCAGTTTAGGCACTTATTAAAAAATAAATGAAATAGTGATCGCGATATAGAGCGCAAGGACGTTACGTGTACAAAACGAATCAATCGAAACGCGATCGAATCACTATCGCTCTGATATCGAACGATACGAGAATAGGGCCGGCACGTGGCATCGTATGCAAACACTTCACTTCTGATATATCGACTTCATATAGCTTTCTGCGATATCTCAAGCTTGTATTATCATTATCGGGTATAAGTTGTTATCAGACTTAGATAAAAACGGAGTAAAAGCTTTTGATAAAACTTGAGCGTGGCTTGATAACAAACGTTACATAGAGGGTAATTGCGATTAATGAAAAAAAAATGATTTTTTTTCTTATGTACAGTCAATATCATAATTGGAAGTACTATAATACTTAATAATAATAATATGGGACAACTTCCACACACGGTCATCTGGTCCCAAACTAGGCTAGAAGCCTATACGATGGTAACCAGATGACTGATATACATACTTATATAAGCTTATAACACCCAAACACAAATCAAACAGACATGTTAACGCACACAAATGTTTGACCTAGCCGGGGATCGAACCCGGGCCCTGGGGCACAGAAAGCAGAGTTACTACCATCTGAGCCAACGAGGCTGTCAAACTATGACTTAAACGTGGTATTTTCATAGCAAATACGTTTAACTGTTTATAAGTATCTAATACATTCATCACATCACACTGGTATTTTGCAACTCTCCCAACATAATATACATATACATACGAGTATAACTCAATTCAAAACTCAGGTCAAAACCAAGCATGTCCTGCTTTCTTTGCATTTTATTTCTACATAGGTATATATACGTGGTATCTGGTACTTGGTATCTGACATTAGCTTATTCTCACCTTAAAATCTAACCGCTGCAAGCCATATTTTAAACTTTCTGATTTCAAATTCAACTGCAGTTTTTATAAAAACTATCCCTTCCTCCCATGACTTAGCCACATTCAACTTAAAAATGCCATCAAAAAATCGTTTTCACAAAGCTTTTCCAGTGTCTTCTTTAACAAACCATACATTCTTCGGCCACAAGTTACCCCATTACCATTGTCTACTAATGGTGTCTGGACAACGGAAAACGGCCATTTCCTACTGATAAACATCTGTGAAAGGCCACTGAAAGGGTGAGGGCGCCACAATCGTATGAAACGCAATTAGGGGGTAGTTTGAGAACGACGGCGCGAACCTTCACAATGAATGTTTTAAAATTTTTCAAGGAAATCGACGATTAGTGACCACGCGAGGTAATCACAAGTTTATCATTTCAAAATAGCATAACATACAATCACGCCTTTTTCCCGAAGGGGTATAAGGCAGAGGTATTCCCAGGACTCAGTCCCTAGGTACACCCACATTTCGACAGTATGTTATTGGTCCCATGTAATAGGGGGCGAGCCTATTACCATGATTTACCGGACACAGTTCCAGACTCCGCAGGCTGTCATTATGTTATGCATAATAGATAAATCCAAGAACACTGCCTGATCTGGGAATCGAACTCGGGGGGATCTCGTGATCGGCAGTCGAGTTTGCGCTCACTACGCCACTGAGGCAGTAAAAAAATTTTTTTATTTTTTTTATTTTACATATATTTTATAAGCCATGTTATTACTTGTAACATCTCTCTATTTTCGTTAAAGAATTTTAGTTTGAACAAAACCAACGTCCTGATTTTAATTATAAACTTAAATACATTTTCCTGAAATAGTAGGTAATTATTACAAATAATGATTAATCAATAAAACTCTATCAAATCGCATTAATTAAACAACTAGGTAAACAATTATTAGTTAATCAGTTTAAAAAGTCAAACGATAGCCTTTCTCATCGATAACATATCGATAATAACCATTAACTTTTTAATTATCAACAATGAACTAAGTTTAATTAAATCTAACAAGTAACAAGAACAAATTAGGTACCTAACAATCATTGTTTTCCATTGTTATGTTCAAAGGTTGATAAACTTTTATATTTGACACTGAAAAATGTATAAAACGTGCGACGCCATACGCCATTACTTACGAGTCATATGGTTTAAAATAAATGCTGAAAAAATATCTGTAAATCTCCCACATTTTTGGAACTGGCAACTTAGACTGGCAACTACGGGATGTAAGCAAAAAGTTCCAATAAAATAAATAGGTAGAAGGAAATGTTGGTTCGATGGACAACTGAAGACATAAGGGTCTCCACACACGAACATCCACTTGTTGACAGGCGTGTATGACGTCTCGAGAGCACTGGAACCGAGGAGCCCTTGTGTCTTTTACTAAATGCATCGACACCTTGGGTATTTAACATTTTTATTTTTGGTTAGTGTTATATAGGTCCACCACTAATTGTTTAAAAAAAAATGTTTCACAAGTATTGGCAAAACCCCCCTAATAGGAGAAGGCCCATAAAAGGCAGTTTATGGATAATGATGATTTAATTGGATACAAAATTATTGGTAGGTATTTCGTGTCTTCATTCAAAAATAAAACTCGATGACTTAAAATAAAAAAATAAAATATATTTTAATGATCTTTATCTTCCAATAAACTTCACCCGGCGTCTTCACAAACCAAGCAAAAGTTGCTCAAACAAAAGTGGCTCAAAACACCCGAGGAAAACAAACACCCTGCGTCAAAGTCGATGGAAAGTCGCAAAGACAAATTCTTTACGCGCGCGAACTCAAAGAAACGCGGGTCTCAGACAAAGAGTCACTCGTCGAATTAGCCGCTATAGCGCTAATTAGTAACTTAGCAACGTTGGTGACTCGTTTAAGTTATTTCGCTTAATTAAGTTGCGCAGAAGTGGTCTGCGGCCGGCCCGTCAGAGAAGGCGCCGTAAATTCTGTGGTAAATTGTTAGAAATACGGGCAACACTCCAATTAATCTTTTTACACACTAGGCACGAGGGGGCGCACTTAGACCAGAGGTGGAGGTAAAAACCTTATAAGCGTTTACACACGAACGGGTTAGCTGGTTGACAGTTTTTAATGTCGCGACAATATTTTTTTTAATTTTTTTATATTTTGGATGATAAGGCGTTAAAATCAATGTCAACAAACTGTGTACGAACTGTACCTATGTAAAGTTTAAAAATTATTCTTAATGTGCTCTAAAAAAAATTTAATGTTTTTGAATAGGTGTACATAAGTTTTCGCAGACTCTATTTTGTATAAGAATCCGCCAAACTGTTTCAACAAAAAAAAAATAGCGCACCTCAATTTCAGCGGAAATTGAATCCCCGTACCCAAGGACTCTTACATAGTCGGTTAGAGAAATGTTGCCAGCCTTACGTCGCAATTTCCACATGCCCTTTTAACTTACGTTAACTGGCTGGATACATATTTAGTTCAATAAAAAAGTAATTAAAAATCTTATTCGTATTTTTATCGGATTCATGTGCAGTTATCAAAGCGTAAAATGTACCACGTCTAAACTTAAGTGGAGCTTACACTCTATACTAGCCTTAAACCTTAGTTAGTGTCACATTCATCCCCAGTAGCAAAGTCACCTCGTGGCTTATTGTACCTCGAGACTGTAAAATTTAATTGGTTAGCTAATACACAGCCGTGCTGAGTCTAATTTACGTGTTAACATTTTTAATAAGGCCGGCGAGCTAGGGCGCCAAGTGGCCGGCCATTTATACCGCGCCTCGCTCATATGAGCACCTCCAGTAATTAATACGACCCTTTCGAGGAAGCTTATGAGTAGTTTTCCTTCAAAAACCTGCTAATTACACGTCACAGAAGTTTTTCTCGACGGTAGGAGCGGCCACTCGACGCCAATCCCATTAGTGCGGTTGTTTATTTACTACAAGAATTCGTCCACATACGAGGCCTGGATAAGCCTGAAAAAGAACGTCGCACCTACGACACTAAATTCTCTTTAACGTGTCTTTACTTCCGAATTAGAGTTTTCACTCACGCGACGATGTGCGTACGTAACTGTTAGGTGGGGCCGCATATTTACATATCATTGCGATACGTAGGCCATTATAAAATATTAGCCTTTCGCCGGCCATCGTCGTTAATAATATAATTAAAACACGCGAAGGCGCGGTCCGACTTATCGCTATGATCAAGGAGTCGGTTACGCCTCGTGACATGCCATGCTTTTACAATGTGTGTTCTTGAAATTACTGTACTTTGGAATATACGTAGTTATTGTTCTATTCTTATTAATACATACTTTAGTTAACAAGTAAACAACATTCTGGTAATGAAATGACATGATTGGAAAGTCCAAGCGCGTCTGATTGTTTCCGAATAAGAGCTTGTTGATTATCCGCATATAGGTATATAATTTACTTACCTTAATATAAATATACCGTTAGGTTTTATATATTATCATTGACATTATAAACCGATGGACCTATCACAACATTGTTATCCGTATCTGTTAGGCGCGAAAGTAACTCTACCTGTTTGTCAATTAAACTTTTAAACCTCTGGACCAATTTTAAAGAATTTTTGTACGGTGATAAATGGGGCTTTGGAAAAGGTTACTTTTTATCACGGTATACGAAATGAAGCCTACACGGGTGAAACCACGGAGCACAACTAGTCCGATATAAAAACTATTTTTTGTAAGACTCCTGCATACATATACATACAGTCACGCCTTGTTCCCGTTGGGGTAGGCGGAGACTATTTCTTTCCACTTGCTACGATCCTACCATACAAAGTTCGCTTCTTCCGCTTTCATCGCATAATTCATATATCATCGTTGGTTGTTGGTACTTTTGACCTGGCCTTTCCTTAGGATAACATTTCCTATGCCTCAATTATAAGTAATTGAGATCACAGCGACAGCATCAGAAATATGCACTAATTAGTTAAGATCACTACGACATTCTAAAACTTGTAAAAATCTGACCAAAAACGCTTTTAAAAAACAATATTACAATGGATACCCCTTAAAGAATCTAAATTCCACTAAGAACGCATAAATATGATGTTTTTTAGAAAAGGTCCGAACGACACATTCATTTTAAAAGTCTGACTATTTATAGACTTTAAGTGACCGACATATTTACCCATGATATGAGTTTACCAGTCGCTTCACCTTCTAGGCTTGTACTCAATCAGCTAATGAAAGTAGTAATTAGAAAAGTGGCTTTCTTCCGACCTTATCTTGTCTTCGGAACGTAACATTTTTAATTACTCCACCCCATGAGGTTTAATCATTTTACTGTAACGAATAGGACTCGGTATTAGGTCAGTGCAGCATGAGTCATCGGAATTTATGTAAAATGAATAAGAATATTCAGTATATTTAGTATTTATTAATTTCGATTCGATCTAGGCACAGAATAACAGAAACTAAAGGAACAGAAGGGACACTCCTAATAAATAGCGACTCTAGCTCCGATGCAATAAAGTGCAATTCAGGTCACACAACGCCATATTTAGTTTGTAGAACATATATAAGAAACCATGATGTCTGCGGTAGTAAAACTGTGTCAGACATCTACCAAGGCAAACAAAAACGAGAGAGAGAAAAAATGATTTTATGAAATTATGACATCTTTAAACAACATAATATAACTATTAAAATTTATTTTAGATTGTTTTAAAGTGGTTACATAATTATTTTAACAATATATGTAATGTTTATGTACGCACATTCGAGACTGAACAGGCTCGTCTTGACCTCTTGACCAGTTACGGCCGCGGGAGGCATGACGATAGAAGGATTTGCTGTGCACCGAAGACAGAATAGCATTCAAGCATTTTTACTATCGACCCTATCGATAGCAACGACGTACAACGGCGTTGACGCGAACGATAATTAAGTAAGAAATAATCGTACTAATCTGTCACAAATGAAATTGAGTTTCGTTGCTTATAGTAGAAAGGTTATTTTACGTCAAAAGTCAAAACATTAATAAAGCTGAGTTTATATAGCAACGAAATAATTTACAATGCTTAATTCGTTAGGTAGCTAATTATTTATGTCAGTTTAGACATGCAAGGTCGTCTCGGTCTCGAAGGAGCGGGCGTTCTTTTCATTAGTGTGGTCTCCGCCTTAAACCTTATGACAGTTCTAATGACACATACGTGCACGATAGTCACGCGATTTTGTTTTTTATTTCGGCCAGTGTCATTGTTATTCTTTTTTTTTATGCCTTCTTTTGTTCGTCTTAAATTAACTTAAGGCCGTGCGTTTCTCATATTAATTTTCTATTTACAAATCCGGTGATATTCTTAAGATTTTGATAATGTCATGAAAAACGGATCTTTACGGTTTGACGTCGCCATAACAATAATATTCAAATCAATTTTAAAATCAGGAACGGAAGTAGATATCAGGTTTTTTACATGGCAAATTTACTTGTAACATTACGTAAGTAAAATAAAAAAGCTAAAATAAAAAAGTAATATTTATAGTACATATAATATATGTACTTAATTTTTATTAAATTATTTTTGTTCCGACATGAAAAGCCTAAGTTAGATCATTTATTACGTCATAAAAAAATAAAAAAATTAAAATAATTCTATTAAAATCGCGCAAAAAAAAAAAGTTTTCATAAATCGTATAAGAAACGTAGGACCTTAAATTTCGGCCAACATATTTTTTTATACTTTCTTTGGTTCGTCTACTCAGAAATAATTAAATATTAAAATGTAATATCGCTCCTCTAACCACTATCAGTGGCAACGGAAGTCCAGCGTCCAAGGCCTTATCTGCCTGAAGCAGCTACCGGCCAGGTCTTGAAAATCCCTAACTATTACACATTCTTAATATTTCTGTTTGTTTATTTGAATGATCGTGGTTCTTACTTAGCTGGTCCTGCTATAGAACTCGAAGGACCAAGTTATCGCATGTTTTTGTTTATTAAAATAATTTTAATAGGAAATATTATAGTTTGCGTTTCTTTAGTATTTAATACAAGTAACAATCAAGTAATTCCAGGTGTACTGAATTTCAGCCCAATCGGTGAACATCCATTCATCCATACATCCATTCTCCCAATTTTTCTAATTTTTTATATTAGTTCCTACTAATCGACAACGTCTCTGCCTGCCTCGGTGGCGTAGAGGGCGCATACTCGATTGCCAATTAAGAGATCCCGGGTTCGATCCCCAGGTCAGGCAGTGTTAAATATTGGATTTTTCTGCCTAGATAACTGCCTGGAGTCTGGAATAGTGCCCGGTAGATGGCAATAGGCTCGCCCCCTATTACATGGGACCAACAACATACTGGCGAAATGTGGGTGTATCTACTATTATGGGACTGAGTCTTGGGTACACCTCTGCCTACCCCTTCGGGAGAAAAGGCGTGAATGTATGTTATGTTAATCGACAACTTATGTAGCTGACGGAACTTTTACAGAAAATTGTCATTAAATTGTCATTATTAATTATATCGTAATCAAGGCTCTCCGGGACTGTGGTTCTAAGAAACGACCCTTTTATGTCATATCATATTCTTATATATATATCATATATATTATATCATATTCTTTTTGATATTTTAGTGTCCATTTATAAACGGTTTCTGTTGTGGGCTACACACCTATTATGTAGCCCACAACAGAAACCGTTTATAAATGGACACTAAAATATCAAACTAAAATATCACTAAAATAGATTAATAGGTGGAAATAATAAATATATATACAAATATTTCGAACAATACATATAAATTCCGTATAAGAATCGGCACACACGGAAAACGAAGGTGAAAAGGAGCGCCGCGCCGTAGGCCGTATACACATGGGAAATTAACAAAGTGCGACAGCAGTAACTACAAGTCGTCAGGCCAACCCTAAGACGTAATTAATGAATGTATGACACGACCGTAAAAAGCTACGTTTTATTCAACATGGATTTTTAGCTATTTGGTATTTTCCTTAGTGACAAGATTTTTATCATAATTAAAAAAAACATACGACCCTTAAAAAGGAGTTGTTTGTTTTTTGGGCCACTTCGACCTTACATTATAATTTTGATTTTATTTCAAAGGCCTAATAATATTTAGTATCTCCATTAATTATGATGAAATAAGCAAACGTTCAACTAAAATTAGAACGTGCGTCGCCATTAAATGTGGGTGTATCTACTATGGGACTGAGTCTTGGGTACACCTCTGCCTACCCCTTCGGGAAAAAGGCGTGAATGTATGTTATGTTATAATGTTATGTCGCCATTAAAAAAATACATAGTACTTAACCTCACTTTATTCAAATCAAATTATAAATTAAACGGCGATAATAAGATGGCTATTATGTTTGGGAATGTAATTGTGAATAACATGCTCTACCCGTCAATATAGGATACACAGTGTAAGGTTTTCTGGGCCCAGCTTCCTTAAATATCGAGACCGTTTCTTTTTGATAACAGAGTATTAATCTATTAAGCCCATATCCATCCCCTGACGAGATTAGGTCACCTCTTGGTTACATAACATTTACTTTTCCCCAATGGGTACGCAGAGGTGTACCCAGGACAGAGTCCCATACAATAGTAGGTACACCCACAATTTAACGCTTTTAGGTCCCATGAAGTAATGGGGGTAACAGAGGGCGAGCCTATTTCCATATCCAGTACATGGACAGTTCCAGACTCCAAGCCGTCATTGAGAGAATTCAGAATAAAATCCCACAAAACTTTTTCATCATGTTAAATATTATTCAAATCAAATCAATTTAATGGTTTATTTGCCAGAATGCATATTGTTACAAAAGTTGTTAAATATCTTAAAACTAAGTCACTTATTATTTTAACATATATCAACATATTATTATAAAAAAGCCTGTAAAAAAACAAGTGTTATCTTGCAATAAACCCGATAAAACTTAATATTTTAATTAAATCCCGTAATCTAAAAATCTTATATGGCAACATATCCCTTGGGAAATGAACTCAAGTACAGTGGATATTATGTCGACGCGACATTATGGCATCTAGCATTAAAGTAATTATCGATAGATGTGTGGACACACCTTAATACTACTAATATTATTATAATATGTAAGTGTGCGTGTGTATGTCTGTGTTTGTTACCACTTCAGGTAGCTTTAATATTGAAGTTAGCGGATGAAAACACGGTTTCACTAGATAATTTAATATTAAACTATTTAAAAGTTAAATAACTTGCTTTTAAGGTGGTTGGGCCGTCATTTCCCATATAAACTTTGAGTTTGAGTTTGAGTTGAACCAACGACGATGATAGAAGAGATATAATTTCTTCATTAGTATTTTTTTTTTAAGTAACAACTAATTATGAAGTGGATGATCTATTTACCAACAATACAAAACGTTACAATACGTTTTAAAACGGCAAATAGGTAACGGAATTCCTAAGGAAGGAAATACTTTAAATACTTACCTATTTGCTTCTTTACCTATCTACCTATACATAGCTCTTCCATCATTGGTTCCTCAGTTTGTATGGAAAATGATGTTGGCCCAACCACCTTAATGTTTCATCATCATCATCATCATCTCAGCCATAGGACGTTCACTGCACACATAGGCCTCCCCCATAGATTTCGATCCGGTCCGGTTGTAAGTCAGGGTTTAACTTAGTACCATATCAGAAAATAAATTGAATTTTTACAAAGTGTCAATTAAGACACCATGCCCGATTATTTTGTGTCCAAATCGTCAGCAAGTCACCATGTCGATTAGCAAATTTCTGATCTACTGCATTATTTAAAGAAAAAATATATTTTCAACAGAACTGCAAATTTTACGACGATTCGACAATAAGAATTTGAATACTCGACTTGCACGTTTAGTTTTCATTGGAACCTACATACGAGTACCTACATACCACATTGTTACCTTTTTTACTATATTATAGTAATATAAAACCATATTAAAAAAAAAGGGACATAAAACTGGCCGATAATAAAAAATAACTGTAGCAGGACAAAAAAGGTCACAACATAATCACCACGAAAGTCAGCAAAGAGTTTAGAAATGCACTCGAACTTTTTTATAAAAATAAGTCTCATTTCTAGTCCGAAGCATTCCGCAAAAAAAGAAAAACACTCGAAAACTGGAAAACTGTCTCCTGAGTAATTAACGTACTAATTCTGTAATCAAGTACCCGTGCAATGGTCAACTGCCCTTTGGCTTGGCGTGCGTTACCCCTTTTTCGAAAAAAAAATTAATACCGGTAGTTGGGGTAATGAAATCTCGGCAAGCACTCAAATGAGCTGAACTTTTGAAGCCTGGGGTACAAGACAGGCGGGTCAGTGGAGGGAGTCATTCACCAGGGCCGTATTCGACTAATAACTTATAAGATAAGATATTTTATATAAGATTACTTATAACTGCGCGCACCTTCAAAGAAAACGAATGTACCTAACCAAACCAAATATTGTGAAACTATCTGTTGAAAAGATTAAGCCCTACAAGTTTCTTGTGCGTTCTTCTTGTAGAGGTATCTTTCTTACCAGTACTGTTTATCTTCATTGACGTGCAAAAGTGTCAGATTATGACCTATTTGAATAAATCTGTTTTGAGTTTGAGTTTATCAATTGCCGAAAATATCTAAAGAATACAATATTATCTTCTCGTATTATTATTCAATCATAAAGGTATATAGAACGTACAACCAGTTTTATATACGAGTATCCATATTGAAATTAATATCCATCTTTTGTCAAGTTTTTTGTTAAAACAAAGAAAGAAGAAGTAAAAAAGTTTTACATATACATACATTCACGCCTTTTTTCCCGAAGGGGAAAGCAGAAGTAATACAGAGGTATAGGTAAATAACAATGAGTTATTACTTATTTAACCTAAGAAAACCACAATCCAAAAGAGATGGTGTTTACTAGGTGATTAATTATATTTAATTATTCATATACTTAGCAAGTATTACTAATTGCACATTTTTGTTGAAGAGAAAATATGATTAATATTTTTTTGTTCACTATAGTCCATCAAATCTAAGAAGTACCATTTGAAAACATAACATACATTCACGCCTTTTTCCCGAAGGGGTAGGCAGAGGTGTACCCAGGACTCAGTCCCATAGTAGATACACCCACATTTCGCCAGTATGTTATTGGTCCCATGTAATATAGGGGGCGAGCCTATTGCCATTTGAAAGATGGATTTATATTTAAATTTAGTGATAAAGAATTGTATATATTGCGATAAAATTCATAATTCCATGTTTTACGGCGAAGGTTATTGAAATTGTGTTACGCCTATGCAATCCTAATGGAAAAATCCAATATTTAACACTTTGCCTGACCTGGGGATCAAACCCAGGACCTCTTGATTGGCAAAAAATATAAATATAATAATAATAAAAATATAAATATAAATATAATTTTGACAATATTCCATATTGTCAAAATTCTCAAAGGCCTTCTCGACATTATAACATATCTTTTTTTACTTTTCTACAATTCTCAATTAGGGCCGGTTTTTTGATCGCTAGTTACGGTTAAGTTAACCATTTGTAGTGACCGACCGAAGGTTCGGTTTCGGTTTCGGTTTCGGCCAGTTTCGGCTCAAAAATCTAGTTTCGGCACGAGTTTCGGTTTCGGCCAAAATATGGCCGAACCTTCGGCCAAACCGAAACTCTACGTTCGTGAACTATCGCGCGTCGCTTGGTTGACTTCGGGAGAGTTCGTATCTCGCTTGTCACCCGCCATCGTCAGGTATTAGATCGCCGGCCGGTCCGTCGTGTTTTCGTCGTAAGTTTAGTTTATATTGTATTATTTTTTGGCGCACAGTGATTAGGTACGTGTTTGTTTTTGTCTTTTTATTGATGTTCATCAGACATTGAAGTCCTTTCCGTTGAGTTATTAACACGTATTTTTAAATTATGAGAAGTATGTAAAAGTATGTTTATTCACACATACATTTATTACTTACAATATGCATTTGTTTAGGTAATTTAGTCGTTGTTGGATGATATTTTAATTCTCTATGTATTAGTTCTATATGATGTAACTGTGTGTGACCCTCAGATATTTGTTATATTTTATGCGGATGTGCATTATGTGCGGATCGATTGGAACGTGACATACATATCTAAGTAAAAATCTAAGTTAAAATGAATATATTTTTTTAGTGACAAGACGAGCAAATCAGATGCCTGATGGTAAGCATCATGATTGCCCATATCAGACTCAGTGCCACCCAGTATTTTATAATTCAAAATTCTGCGCGGCACTGCGCCTGTCACCCTGAGTTATTAGTAGTTGAAACTCGTCATGCCAATTTCGCTGGTAACTTTGCCCTTCAGACCGGAACACAGTAATGTTTGCACATTACTTCTTGGCGGATGGATAACTGGCAAAGGTGTGGTACTTCCCCAGGCGGCCCTCTAAAGAGGCCTACAACTACAAAAACCTAAAGTTTTCTAAAAAAAATTGGGAAAAGATCACAATCAATGAACATCCCATAATTTTTTTGGAAATATGTAATTACACAACGAACATTGCTATTTCATCAAATATTTAATTGTGGGTAATGTTAATGTATGTAAGGTTTTTTTTTAATCGAAGTGTTGATTATTGGCAAATTTTTGTTCTACGAAGTGTTAACGTGTTTTTGTGTATTTTGTTTATTTTATAGCAGTAATAAGTAAGGAAGTAATCAAAGAATATATGTAATTATCTCTCACATACTTTTACATACATTATTGTTTTGTATTTCATTCAACACGTATTAAATGTCTGCACAAGTGTATAAAATAAGCCAAATTTCAGTAAACAGTAGATTTTTCAAATGTCTGAAAAAGTTTCGGTTTCGGTTTCGGTTTCGGCCGAAACTGAAATGGATACCGAAGGTTCGTTTTCGGTTTCGGTTTCGGCTGAAAATCGTGTTTCGGTCGGACACTAACCATTTGTCAAAGTAACTATAGTTAAATTTCTAACCAATGGTTAAATCATGCGGAAAAAAATAGTGATGAAAAAACGTATTTTGTCGAATTTTAACTATTTGTCAAAAAAATTAACTATTGGTCGACTTAACCAGTGATCAAAAAACTCAGCCTTTAATCTAAAAATTGACTACACTTAGGTACCTAATAAAAACGTGGCCTCATTTCAAGCACTTGCCATAAAAAAGCGAGAAAGTGGCAAAACGACATAGAGGCATATAGATAATCGTCTCGGACCCGCATGTGCGAATTTTACCTACTTTAAGTGTATGACAAAACTAACTATGATACAGGATGACTTACTTTTTGAACAACGTGAGTCACTATAAACTAAGGAACAAACTCTGAAATTGCGAAAAACGCCTTACCTTATTAGAGATTGTTACTTGATTACAATACGTGCGTTTTATCTTGACGAGTCTGAACATAGAGTCCGCGAACTTTAGCACATGTAAACTCGTGAAGGAAACTGTTATTCCCAGATTAACCAATATACGAACAAACGTTTATTGTTAATGTATTGTTCAGTTTAGTTCAATCACTATAATAAAAGTTTTCTTCACGAGTTTACATGCGCTTAAGTTCGCAGAGCCTGTGTTCAGACTCGTCAAGATAAAACGCACGTACTGTATGTATCAGTAACTCAGTAACCTTGTATTTTTACTTTTTTGAATATCTAGATTTATTGGTGAAGCTCTGATTTAAAACTGCATCGAAACCTAAATCTAAATGTACGTGGCTAAAATTAGAACTGGATGTTAGGTACATCATATTGAGCTGTACCGTCAAAATGTTACACCTTGGCGCTATACACTAGGGCCCTCGCTCGCATAGTCTATTGGAACTATGCCCGGTAAATGGCAATAGGCTCGCCTCCTATTACATGGGACGAATAACGTACTGGCGGCGAAATGTGAGTGTGCCTACTATGGGACTGAATCCTGGGTACTTACACCTTTGCCAACTCCTTTGGGAAAAAGGCGTAAATGTATGTTATGTTTTTAGCATATGCGTAACACAATTTCAATAACCTTCGCCGTAAAACAATGGAATTATGAATTTTATCACAAGATATACAATTCTTTATCACTAAATTTAAATATAAATCCATCTGTCAAATGGTACTTCTTAGATTTGATGGACTATAGTGAACCAAATAATATTAATCATATTTTCTTTTCAACAAAAATGTGCAATTAGTAATACTTGCCTAAATATGAATAATCAAATTTAATTAATCACCTAGTAAACACCATCTCTTTTGAATTGTGGTTTTCTTAGGGTAAATACGTAATAACTCATTGTTATTTACCTATGTATTACTCAGTATTACCAAATTTGGATATCTCTTGGTATATTCGAGGAATATTCCTCATGTTTAAGTTATTTTAATTTAAATACACTGCGATATAATAAAATAATTCATAAACGATCTCTTTCCTTATAGGTAATACAATAATATCGAATATTATGTAAATGTTGAAACAATATCTATTGCATAATATATTCCTAATGCTTTTTATATGCATTTAAATCTACTTTAAAAAAAATGACATTGAGTGAGCTACATTTTTCTATACCAATTATATAAGGACCGGTTTTTTGTTCGTTGGCTACAGTTAAAATAACCATTTGTTGAATTTACTATAGTTAAATTTAACCAATGGCAATTATGTGTAAAAATTTTTGGACAAAAACTGGGGGTGGGTAAAACTAATTTTACCGAACTTTTACTATTTGTGACAAAATTACCATTAGTCAACTTAACCAGTGATCAAAAACCCAACCTTAAACGGATGAATAAAAAACAACCAAAAACAAACGCTAATCTACACTCTGCAACAAAATAGCATGTTACAAATAAATATCATCACGTCAAATAAGTTAGGTTCAATCGCCCAGTCCGACCCTGGACCGGACGGCGCAGGCTGAAAAAAAGTTTTTTCACTAACTGAAGCATTAATCCAGCCCGGGTATTAGTTTACCCGCTTTTGCAGTCTGTGTGTGTGTGCGCTCGAACCGTGCATGTGTGCGCTCCGCCGTGCAACTTTTTACATAGACAACGCTAAATACAGAGCAATCGACTCATTTTTGTTGAACAAATTTTTGTCATTTTGACGTCTCTTTTTGACAGTTCGCGATAGTATGGAAACTTTCTGTCAAAATCAATTTAGTGTGCCTGAAAGTAGTGACACTTGATTTCATTAGGCGATAGTTGGTATGACAGGTGATTTTAGTTCATTCTCCTAATGTTTTCATATAAATAACATATTTTTATACTATGCAACTCAAAGCATAGTTCAAAAATATTTCGGCTTGACTATGCATAGATGTTGACTATGCAATAAATCATACGAAAAAATCTACCTATATAATATCATGGATGTTACATCAGGTAGGTAGTTTTATATTGTATTAATATTTTATATTGTATGTATTGGTATAATATGTTATTTCCTCGTAATCGTAGTGAAAAATAGAGTGATCAATTTTCTGATTGCATTAAATTGTTTTCTCTGTATTTCGCTACTCTACAAAAATGCAGTCTACGGGCTCATTCTCCCGTACTTCTCGAAAGCTGGACGCCGTCCACTTTCACATACATACTCATAATACACTAACACAAACACACCATCGAAATGAGAACATCTTCGACCTTTTTGCCTATGCAATAAGGGATATAATGTAGAGAAAATACATGCGCTGCATAATTGTATAGCGAATCATTTACGGAGTAGGCATCAGGTTTTAATAACCATTGTATTTGGCAACGATCGAAATGAGTGTTTGCGAAAGTGGGCAAAAAATGTCTGGAAACTATTTCGACTTTTTTTCGTGCGCTTCAGATTCCTCTTTGTTTAAGATAGAAAAGAGGTTTGTTGTTGTTTTCATTAATTAGGTAATTTCGATAAGTACCTAGTTACCCAGTTAGCATTATTCTCAAAAGGTGTTTTGGAAGTACCTCAAATATTAGAATAGAACAAAAACAGACTCATAGCTAATACTTACATACCTAATATATTTAACGAGTATAATATTATAGATATGTATACACTTTAAACTAAAAAGTGTTTTTTTTGTTTTTTTAAAGTGCTGGATCAATTTTGATAAAATTTGTATCTAGAACTAAAATAGAATCATCAAAATCAGTTATTAATTACCCGTGAAATCGAGTAACAAAAATAAGTACAACAACAACACTATGTAGTAGAATTGAGTAGCTCTTTCTTTTTTGCAGCCAGATATTGCAGCTAAATTATGATAAAATAAAGATATATTTTCTATCCCATCTACCTAACGCACTATAAGTCAAGTGGTAGAGTGCACACCACGCGGAATGGTGCGTGGTTCGAATCCCGCCAGTGAGTGAAATTTTCCTTCTCATTTCAGAATGTATATCAACGATTAGACCGTTTAGTCTATAAAAATATAAAAATACAGATAAAAATTGTACTATTCTGAACGCACCTTGGACCAGGTCAAGATTTTTATTTTGGAGTAATGGTAAGGACATTCGCAAATCCTTTTTCCGTAACAAAATTTAAACTAGGTTTTATTTCAACAAAACATAGTTACTTAATTCGTACATCTGCCCTGAGACACCTTTTGAAATATTCGTGGGTAGTCAAAAAGTAAGTCTTGTAAATATCTAATAAATTCATGATAAACATTAAGGGCGTTCGATTTCCAGGCATGACACTTTATTTGGGCTAATACATATTTGGATAAATAAAAATTGTTCCGAATTTGTGTAATTTTCTTTCGTATGGAAATCTAACGCCTTAAATATAAATAGTAGGTACACAAATTCTCATATGAACAGCTAAGATAAACAAATACATATGTAGATGTCAGTTGACACGTATCCCATGAAATAAATATAGAAATGACTACTTAGTAATTTCCAATAAACCATCGGACTGTAACGACATGTAACATGCCTAATTAAAGTATTTAGTTACTTACTGCGAAACGTTTAAGGAAAATTACTTTAATAAATACGATATAAGTTGGTTTTTATCGGACAAATAATGCTATATTAATAAACGGATATTGAGTATAAGAAAACGTTAATTATAAATATTATTAATTAGATTGCGTAAGCTTGAAACGACGTGACGGAAAATTGATTAATTAATATAAAACTTCGTTAAAAATAATAGTGCCTACTCTACCTAGTTTTTAACGCAGTTGTTATAAAAAAAGTTTCCTTATTCATGAGTCTTAGGATACTTTTTACGGGATGCGTGAACATGGCGTATGCAACTGCGTCGAAATGTCGGGAAACTAGAGAATCTTATGCTATCCTATGCTAGGGCAATGCTCGGGATTTCTTTGCGAGATCGAATCAGAAATGAGGATATCCGTTGACGAACGAATGTTATCGACATAGCCCAAATGGCAGGGCACATAATTAAAAAATGACTTTCGAGCGTCACTTTTTAAATTGCTGCCAATTTGTAATAAAAACAAATGACATATTTATTAAAAACAAATTACAGACACAAAGACTTACACAAAGAGTACACATTACAAAGAGTTCCTAATTCAATATTTAAAAACTTTTTTATCGGCTGCTTTTCTTACCGGCCTATACTAAAATCTTTCAGTGCTACCCACGTATTTGTGTAATTATAAAAACAGCTTGAGGTTCTTACCCCCTGTTATCGAGTAGCGGTATGCGCCCGCGCCGCTCGCCCGCATGAGAAACCGTAGCCTATGGTAATGAAGATTTGCGATCCGACATCTGCTTGCTGCCCTCAATACGTTGTTTTGCAGACAAATCGACAAATCAAGTGACAACTTGACTTGATAAGATACGTTTCACTGTGTTAATGTAGATACATTAACACAGTGAAACGTATCTTACTACGGGCTACGGGCTAGATAGCCCGTAGCTTAGATAACCTAGACGATCTTGATTGATCGCCAAGGCAACAATAAAACATAACAATAACAAAAAAAAACAGCGCCAGGTAAAACAGCAACAGGTGAGTTCAAACATTTTGAACACGAAAATTATCAAAGGATTTAATTCAAATTTAACATCCATAGATAATATAAAAAAAAAAGAGAAGTCTCTATATTCTCCATGACATACTGAATATAGGAAGAAAAATATCACCAACGAGCGGTGACCTCTACGGTAGCTCAAATGGTAAAGTGCCCACCACGCGGATTGATGCGGAAGTTTCGCGGGCGAAATTTTTCTTCTCATATTCATATTATGTTACAAGCGAATAGACTGCGTAGTCTATAAAAATTAAAAATATTAAATATCCTCCATGACCCTTCCCTCGGCTTCACCGTCTAGTTCCAGGATCCTCCATGGACCAAAAGAGAAATTTTAGTTAGTGTGGTATTAACGCGCTTTGGAAGGCACGTAAGGTCGTTAGTGCCGGCTCGTCATAGAAGATAAAAGATCATCTATTCGCAGAATCTTTAAAACTGCTGTCGATAACTAAAATTGCTTAAGTGCTAAATCACGGACCCCTCTAAAGATGCTAGGACATTATAAATCGAGTTATCACAAACAATAACGTCCATACATCCATACGTTCGTACAGTCAACAATAAGAGAAAGGCAAGAAAAAAGTCAGCCCCTCGCTTCGTCTTGGCAACTTTGTCATAGAGCTAGAAATGTATTTTGGGTAGAGTATACTTATGTTATAACACTTAGAACATAGTTTCAAAATTATTTTAGTGAAAGTTGTAATCTGTCGTAGGTGTCTACGACGCTACGTCGTAGCAAGTCTACAAACTACTAGAGATAAGAGTTTCTTCGAGACCACTGACCACGATTTAAATGAACGTGGTTAAATTATTACCACACCTGCAATAAATTATATACCTATATACACGTCGCTAAGGCGCCCTTGAATATATAAGGTACTAACAACCTCTAATAATAATGATATAATAATATGGGACAACTTCCACACACGGTCATCTGGTCCCAAACTAGGCTAGAAGCCTGTACTATGGTAACCAGATGACTGATATACATACTTATATAAGCTTATAACAACCAGACACAGATCAAACAGACATGTTCATGCACACAAATGTTTGATCTGGCCGGGGATCGAACCCGGGGCCTGCGGCACAGAAAGCAGAGTTACTACCATCTGTGCTAACGAGGCTGTCAATCTCTATATTACTTCTAATAGAAATTGGCATTTTAAAACCAAATTGAGTTTAAATTACCTTGTATCCTTGAAACTCTTCCTTTAACAAAAAGCGCTGTATCCTTGACAGATAACTTAAGAATATTGAGAACATGTTTTTAAAAATAAAACTTGTCTCTTCTACACAATTCATTAATCTACGAGCTCCTTAGGGCCGTTTCACACGGGAACCAATTCGCTTTCTTGAGGGGGACTTAACCGCACAGAAATCCACTGACACTCTTTTAACTGGTGTTTAGAGCTTTAAGATTTAAAGAGGTTTATGCTTTAGACGTAAGATGTTATATGTTAAAATGTTACCTTATTTTGATATTTTGAGCTTACAACGTTGCTGTTTAACATATTTAATCATTGATAGATAGATAAACACTTTATTGGTAGACTACGTACAAACAATCATTCTTATAATTAAAAACAGTATAACAAATAGTGTAACAATTGGTCTTATCGCTAAGAGCGATCTCTTCCAGGCAACCGTGCAAGAAGAAGACATTTGGTCAGTGGTGTGATAAAAATAATAAATATGACTTAAATTCATACCTAATAATATGTACCTGTGCTATATTACCACTTTATTGCTGGGTCGAAAAAAAGAATTAAAAATTTAAGCAGTATATAACTTCGATGATAATTTGCCAATCTATTAGTTTTATGGCGATAGTGACGTAGGCAATATTTAAGCAATTTGTTTCATCGCTAGGTTTGGTTTAATGTAATGACAAAACAATTTTTAGCAACATTATGTAGGTGCGTATTTAAAATATACTATGTACAAAGCTTTGGTACAAATCAACTTTCTCTAGTTCCTGCGTTATCCCCTGACCTCAAATTCAAGAAAAAAAAGTAGCAAAAAATAACCAACTGGTGTCAAACAATACATCCAAGACGTTGCCAGGTAGAAAAGATGCGAAATCTTAAGAAAATTATAAAAAATACTATCCACTGACAGTACAAACTGTAACTTATCTCAAGGTGTCAAGACTTAGATTCATAAAATTTCACGTGCCTCTAACTTTTGTATTGTCATAATAACTGCATTCTATTTTATATTTAAAACCTAAAGAGGTAAAGTCGACTTTTGTTTGATTTAATCTTTGCCAAAATACGTTAAGGGTGCCAAGAATGACATTGTTGTAAGAACAGCTGATTCCCACAGTAACGGTTTTCGATTCTAATGGACAAGAAATCGACCAAGATCAAGGCAAAACGTCTTTTTGAAATCAAAAGCTAAAATTCGTTTGCTACAAGAAATAGGTAACACGAATTTCACAAAATAAAAAAATTAATAATAATAATAATAAGGGACAACGTCCACACACTGTCATCTGGTCCCAAACTAAGCTAGAAGCCTGTACTATGGTAACCAGATGACTGATATACATACTTATATATGCTTATAACACCCAGACACAGATCTAACAGACATGTTCATGCAGACAAATGATTGACCTGGCCGGGGATCGAACCCGGGGCCTGCGGCACAGAAAGTAGAGTTACTACCACCTGAGCCAACGAGGCTGTCGAAACATTCTAGGCGGTTAGGATTGTGTATTCTGAGCATAAATTCCATCAAATTATTGTTATTTTTAATTAAGCTTTTTATTTAGTACATGATTTAGTTAAGTATGATCGTTACAATCTTATGCACACAAATACATAGGTACATAAATTATTATTAATAATAATTCTAAAGTGGATTTTCCTTAGGTACTCATAATATTATGGTAAATAAACAAATTATGACGTCAATTCAAATGCCTAAACTAAGTACTTATTTCATTAGGTAGGAACCTATGTTAAACAAGTAAAAGTAGGTATGATCATCATCTTCATCCTCGTATCCCTTATCCTACACTTGGTGGACCTGACAGCACGTCCATCTTCCGCCATTCCAGTCTATCATCCGTTATTTCTATTTATCTCCTCATTTATACTTAGTCTGAGGAGACGCTGCCTTCTACATTATAACCACTGACATTCACTTCATAGTATGAAATAATATATTTTTTATTACAAATGACATGCCTAGAAAGAAATGTCATCTAACTACAATCTAGCCTTTTGAAGGCTATTATGTAATTTATATTTAACTTAACTGCTAGATAAACGCTAAATCTAAGAATGTCTCCATTAACACTTAGGTATTCTTATTTCTTCATTTTTTTTTTTTATTGTGTCTATTATGACGAGATAGACACTTTGTTCATGTGTTCTTTATACGCGGCACTAACACTACATTTCACTAATTGTTCACAACACTTAAACTAACTCAAAATGTTTTTCCTTCTTAGTCTTCTCACTAGACCCGTGGTGTCGAGGAACTGGATGGCCTCGACGTTCACGTGATGGTACCGACGCTCGTATGGGCTTCCGAGAACTTTTTAATTACTTTAGTGACGAGGTCCACTTTGAGATCACGGTGGAGTTCTTCGTTTCTAACGTACCAAGGAGCGTTAACTGTAGGTACTCCTTAGTATACTTTATTCTGAAATCGTTGAATAATTTCCAAGTGGTTATTTTTGGCACATCCCCATAACTGGATGCCAAAAGTCCAAATAGGTGCTAGGACTTGTATATAAATGATCAGTTTATTGTGAACAGACAGTTTGGAGTGTCTACCAATCAGCCAGTTCATTGACCTATAGCGAAGCTCCAGTTCATCGCGTTTGAAATTGATGAAATAATATGAATCAAAAGTATATTAATAAACTCAAACTAAATTCTGCATTTAAAACTTACTATTTATAGGTAAGTATTTTTCTTTCAACTACCCGCATAAAATTAGCATGCCGCGTTTATTGCTTACTAAAACGTTACTTAACCTGACTTAGTTTCAATCTCTCTTTCACTTTCTATACCTTATCTAGGTACATGTTGATACTTTGTCATTGTTTTTTTATTATAAGGTTGGTTTTCATTGTTGTGTTATTTTAAATAACAACTGATAATAAAATAGCGTTTAATTAGTTATATATAATTTTAAAGGAAAATCTTTAAATACCTCTTTGCAATTTTAAAACATACTTTTTTTTTATTTAACTAGATAAACGCAACTTTATAATTAGTTGTTACTTAAAATATAATACTTACCTACTTATAGAGAAATTATATCTCTTCTATCATCGTCCTCAGTTTGTAAAGGAATAAATGATGTCAGCTGCAACCACCTTAAGCGACTACGGCATGCCGAAAAACTTAAAATACTTAAAATAAACTCAATATAATATAAAAAGTATACCAAAGGACCACTTTTGAATTGCTATATATACCTACTAGTCATCATGGAATATTTCAGCCTAATCGGGGCGTGATGAGGTAACAAATATAGGTAAACATACAGACACTCTATCGGGTACCAATCGAGATGACAACTTAGCAAAATAACATTATCATCGTAACGTCTGAATATTAAAAAGTCATACTGATACCTAAGTCTATCCATTCAAACGTTATCATTTACTTATACCTAATTTTAGAAGAAATAAGAATTAGAAATTAGACCATAATAAAGTGTTAAAAATAGGTGCATTTTTCACATGGGATGTGAGAATAAATATAAATACAAATTACAGTTTCTGTTCCCTATCCAACGTGGAAACTGCAGTGCATCAAAAAGACATCGAATTAATTTGACACTGCATTTACTTATTCAATTAGCAACCGCGCATTCTCCCGAGTGCCAATTAAAAAATAATAAAACCTGCAAGTGAGAGTGGCTCAAGTGTGAATTTGCGCGATGAGACTTTACAGAGGCTAAAGTATCAAGAAAGTATTACTATTGTCTACATATCCCTCTAATTAAAAACATGTGAAAGTTTGGTATGGATTATGAAAGAAGACATGCTATAGCTCGTACTTCAGTATACTAAAGTACCTATCAAGAAAGTATTATTGTCTCCCTATCCAGAGCCGTGGAGGTACCGGCTTTAGAATAGTACTCCACCCTCTCTTCCCGTGATTGTCGTAAGAGCCGACTAAGGGTTAACAGATCCTGAGGACGGGCAGCAGCGTCCTTTGCAAAAAACCATCAAACTGCGATCGGCAACCCGCTTGCCAAGCGTGTCGAGTATTAGCAAAACTCTCTTTATGGGGGAGGCTTATGTGCAGTAGTGGATTACCAACAGCTGAGATTAGGATGATGATGATCCAGAGCTATGGAGCGAGCTATGCTCGGTTTCTTTGCAAGATAAAATCCGGAATGAGGTGATCCGCAGAGAAACGGGAGTTACCGACATAGCAGAGTTTGCAAGTTGAAATGGCAACGGGCACATCGCTCGCAGCTCCGATAACCATTGAGGAAGAAAGGTTCTCGAGTGGAGACCACGCGGACCTGGTCAGGATTGCAGGTGGCTGCGGACGGCGAGCAACCGCGCGAAGTGGCGTTCTATGGGAGAGGCCTATGTTCAGCAGTGATGATGATGATGATGATCCAAAAGTCAGAACATATAAAAATGTGAAAGCTTGTATAGATATATGGATGTTTGTGACTTCTTCAAGCGATAACTACTTTACTAATCTAAATTTTTGTAAGCTTCGATAGCTGGATATATACTTAGCTATAATAATAGGTCGCGGGGAGCAGGTAGGTAAATCAAAGGTACTTTGAGGAGTTATGTCCATTAATTTTCCTTATGTAAAACACTAAATACATTTTTGTAGGTAATCGATCCAATTCTAATCGAATCGCACACAAAGCATTCGCCTTTTCACAAAAAATTGTCTCTATTTCTAAGAATACCAATTACAAACTTAATATAATAATCACTTTCAATCGATTGGTGTCTTTGCAGTTTCCGTTGTTAACTGTAAAAAATCTGTCACTGATGTTTTGTTAAATTTAAATTCATAGAATATTTTTATCAGCCATCATTGTAATCGTAATCTATAGCGACTAGGTGTAGGCACCTATACTAATTTTATTTATTTATTTATTTAAATTTTAAAACTTTTAATTTACTAAGTATATGATATATACCTGGTTACCATAGTACATACAGGCTTCTAGCCTAGTTTGGGACCAGATGACCGTGTGTGGAAGTTGTCCCATATTATTATTACGTTCTATTGTTATTGTGGGTGGTATCTCTACTATACACGAAAGCCAAAAGGAACTGATACAAAAGTAATATCATTGACATCGAATCTACTAATGTCACAGTACACAAAATACAGCTAAAATTTGGTGAGGCTTTATTATAACTAAACAACTGGCTTCTACAACTAGTCTATGCCATATGAATACAAACATGCTAATATTATGTCAATAAAAGGAAACAGAATCCAAGGAAGCTGGGCCCAGTAAACCTTACACTGTGTCTTACTTATATTGCCGGGTAGAGTTAGATAATCGCAATAATACGCCTAAACATAGTAGCCCTCTTTTATCGCCGATTAATTCATAATTTGAGTGAATATAGGTACCATCTACATAAAATTGGTAAAGGCAATACACGAATTGTTGTGTTAATCTTAATAATGCGATTCCATATCAAATGGCTGCGAAAAGGTTAGTTTTGTCTCCTAATTATAACTTTTCTCTAAATTGTAAATGTCAGAGTCAATAATATACAATGCTAAGAACAAACAGAATGTCCAGATGCAAATAGAAATAATAAGTCAAAGTCGCAAGTTAATTCTGCAGTTTTAGTGGCCAATTAAACTTGTTAAGTGCCAGGTTCGCGTGTTCGTCTCGGCGATATGACACGTCTGTGAGATCAGACACTCTGTGCTTCTTGACATTTACAATTTCCTTTTTCTTTGGACCTCCATAAAGTATACAATCTCTGGTGATCAGTTTGGATTATCCTTAAGGATATTAAAGGCTGATTTGGAACAAATTCCTCGGAGGCGTAGTAATTCGCAAGCGTTACTGCCGATCATGCCTGGCTGTGTGGTTCCCGGCTGAGGGATATAGGCGGAGATTGGGCAGCGCAGGGGGTGTCAGCTATGTTCCCGGCCAATGCCAACAGGGCGAAGGAAATGCTAAAAAAAAACGGAGCTCTACAAACGACAGAGAAAGCACTATTTACTGACCCTACTAAGGAAAATATAACATTTTAGTAGAATTCAAAGTTATGGGAATTATTTAATTAATTCGGAAGATAGAAATAAACATTTTTAAAATAAGTAATGAAATTTATTAATAATTTTATTACATATATTGTTCAAATTAGTTAAATCTAGACCTCAGATTCTTATGATTACTTGAATCAGCGTTAGAAGAATTTCTTTTTAGCCATCTGGCAACCGGATAATAGAAATGGCTGTTTTTTGTTTAGTTCTGTGGTTTACGATTTTCACTTTTTCATTGATTTGCACTTTGCACATCTTTAGTGGAAATAAGTTTTGTAAAGTTTCTCGTATTTGTTATATTGTGCTATATAAAGTTTTGTTTTTGTGCTAACGAGATCATAGACTCTATTATTGCGACTGTGCGAAAAAGACGCCTAGGTTAGGCAAAGTGTTAAATATCGGATTTTTCCGTGAGAGTGAGGGATTATCTCAATAACAACCTGGTAATTATGATGTACTTAGGATACACATTTATGTATACTTACGCTATCCTATAGGTTAAATTATCTGTTGTAATGTGGTTGTTAATTGTCCCAAATAAACATTAAAAGTAAGTACAAACATCTAAATTTCCAACAAGAATAAGGCAATCAACAATTTTCACAAGAGGTTCGCGAATAGCAACAACAGTACCTACGACATCACACTTGCAGGAACGTGAAAAACCGAATTAGCCCATCTGAATGCAACCTCGTAAGTAATTAGCCCAGCGGGACACTCGAACCGCTCGCTCTCGTAAGCGAACCGAAGAGAAGATACCGACGGCCATTGACTATGTACAGAAATAGACCTGATATTACACACAGTACTAAATAAATACGTAATCAACTTAATTAAAAATATTTATTCACGTTTTTGAACGTCTACAGAGCTAACTAATGAATCTAATTGCGATCAGAAACATAATATACGAGTAACACACGACACCGTATCGTCGACGACGACGATACGACGAGTAACAGTCGTAAACATACGAGTGCAACTAGATAGATTTAGCGTTGTATTTGAGTTAACGTTCATTTGAGTTACATAATATCTAGGTCTCTTTATTTATAATTCATAACACAATTAAGGAGAATAACAAAAAAAATAATTTAAATACCAGAAAGCGTGTAATAATTGGCGGCCTTATGGCTCAGATGTGTTCTAGGCAACCATCTACGGAGATAGATACAGCAGGTCTCTTATTTTTTCGTTAAAACCAGGCGAGTGACTTGTTCTTAATGCGCGGACTAAATTACAGCACCGTGCTGGAGCAACACAATTTCACTCGCTTTTGACACACGGGATGACACACAAAGGACAACATTCGCGAGATCAATCATTCGCGAGGTCTTTTAAACAAAATTAACATTTTCGCGAAAAATAACGTTGTTTTGCTTGAGACCACAGACAGATACAAATAGATATAATATGACAGAATGCTATATTCTATGGGTAAGACGTTAAAGTCAGACCTGTCATAGACTAACTACCCGACAAGTCATTCCCCAGCCTAATACCGACGCGATGCGACGCGAAAATGGCTAATCAAATCCTTTCCCGCTCTCGACGGCATTGAAGAGGCTTTTTTACTCGTATTTTCATTGTGCCATGAAGTGTCACGGTGT
The DNA here is from genome assembly GCA_947063395.1 of Hemistola chrysoprasaria. Taxonomy (NCBI): domain Eukaryota; kingdom Metazoa; phylum Arthropoda; class Insecta; order Lepidoptera; family Geometridae; genus Hemistola; species Hemistola chrysoprasaria. The sequence continues at coordinate 10,114,286 of OX346728.1, read as the reverse complement.
AGGCTGATAGGCGTACGGGGATAGGTAGAAGTAGGGATAGATAGGCGATGGAATCGACTCGGTAGTCAGTAATTCAACACTCTTTTTATTAACCGTTCAGATTGACGTGGCGTTCAACGAACTCCATACTAGGCTAGGCTTTTTTTTTTCTTTTTCTTTTTCTTTAAGTTGCACTCTTTATATAATACTATAATATTTTAATGCGAAAGTTTCTGTGCAATTTCAAGCTCGACTGCCAATCATGAGGTCCCGGGTTGGATCTCCAGGTCAGGCAGTGTTAAATATTGGATTTTTACATCAGGGATTATCTCAATAATTGCCTCGAGCACAATATCCAGCAATAGGGTCGCCCCCTATGACATGGGACCAATAACATACTGGCGAAATGTGGGTGTACTTACCTTCTATGGGACTGAGTCCTGGGTACACCTCTGCCTACCCCTTCAGGAAAAAGGTGTGATCGTATGTTATGTTATGTTATTATGTTGCTAAAGTACCATTTTTGTTATTTTCAGGGAGTTCTACTACATCCAAATGGAGAAGTACGCGCGTCAAGCGATCAGCGAAGGTTTGAAGGCGGCTGAGGATATCCACGTGGCTGGAGACTCAGAACTTTACAGGGTCCTCAATCTTCATTACAACAGAAATAACCATATTGAGGTTAGTAAACATAATCCAACTACTATTATTATACCTATAAATGCGAAAGTTTGTGAGGATGGATGTTTGTTACTCTTTCACGGCAAAACTACTGAACCGATTGAACTGAAATTTGGTATGTAGATAGTTTATATACCCTGGAATATCACTTAGGATACTTTTATACCGATATTTCCACAGGAACGAAGACTAGGCGGGCGAAACCGCGGGGCACAGCTAGTATTGTATACAACGCGTTGCTTACTTAAAGTACATCCACACTTTGCCAGTTATGTTTAAGTCCCATGTCGGGCATAGATCCAGACTCCTGGCAGCTATTGAGAAAATTCATAATGAAAAAATCCAATAAGGCTTAATTCAGTGAAAATTTTCGCGTCCCTCACCTCAAGTGACAGCTCATAATTTGTTTTCCTCAATTTAGTCGCCCCCGTAAACCAGTTGGGGGCGTCATCGAACATTAGACTATTCTTTAATTCCTACGCTCTTAATATAAATATCTGTATCTAGTACGTAGTTTCGGCAATAGTTCAATATGAAATGTCAACATTAGTTCGTCTCCAAATTACAGGTTCCACCAAACTTCAGATACGTGGTGGAGCAGACGCTCAGGGAGTTCTTCCGCGCGATCCAAGGCGGCAAGGACACTGAACAGAGCTGGAAGAAGTCCATCTACAAAGTAATCTCGCGGCTTGACGACCCCGTGCCCGAGTACTTTAAGTCGCCGAACTTTCTCGAACAGTTGGAGTGAGCGCGACGTCGACGCAACGCACCCGTTTCGGCATAACTAAATATAAAGTTTATTGGACGATCGTTTCGCACACCAAAATTTACGACACTCGCATTTAGGCCTTCAGATTCAAAATTATTAATAAATAAATTAAATTATTAAAATTGAAAGTACGTTGGACGTCGAGCGGCGCGGCTCGAACAGACCGCGTCGCTGCAAGCTCTACTAGGAAATTCATTAGTTTATAACGAGTAAGAAAGATTTAAGTCACCTAGAATTTTATTTGTGCACATAATATATTTCGCTATATATAATTATTATTATATTATTATTAAGTATTATCTTAAAATGTTTTTATAGTTGTGTATATTATCTTAAAATCATTTATTGATTTATTCTTTAAGGAAAAAAACGATTAATATATTATCTGCTTAAGTTTGCAATATTTTGTTGTTTTTTTTTTGTTTTATCCTGTTTTCCTTATCCTTTTGAACATGTTTCGCTAGTTATTTCCTTCAGTAGTGATTATGTTTGTAGGCTCGCCTTATGCGGCCGAAAATTGTCAACCTTTACCTCGTCTTAATTATTTTAGGAATAATTAATTAAAGTTAACCATAGACATTAGTACAATAGAGCAGGGTTACTTTTCGATCCAACAAATACTAATTACTAATTAAAAGATTATTTTTATACAGACAACCGGTTTTGTGTTCGTGCAGAAGAGTTTTCCGTTAGAATAAGATACCGTCAACAAAATTCAAAAAATGTTACACATCTTATGTAATGATTAACTTGAGACATCCTGTGTTGTATTCACAAATATTTCGGCATTGTTCGGATCGCGAGTTCAGTTAATCCGGAAGATATCGGATTAGGGTTAAGTTTATTCGTTAGATAAAATACTTTTGAAAATTTTTGCGTGGGCCTATTATAACAATAAAATAAAGCGCGAGTGCGGAGCGTCACACCATAGAATCGGTAAATTATTTCTTTATTTTCACAAACTTTATAAAACAACAGTACTTATTCATATTTTTTAGAGAGCAGTTTCAGTTACAGTCCTCCACATAAGTATAACTCGGCACTTGGCAAATAATAAAACTAGAACCATACCTATCTTAAAAATTCTTAAGAAACGTCGCGCTATTTGCATTGAGGTGGTTGATGTCAAGTTACTTATAGAGGCGGACTATATAAGTTGTTTATTTTACAGAACAGTATTTTGTTAATACTCTGGCCACAAGTTTCGATGATTATTAATTAGTCCCACAGTGAGAGCGGTGCAAGTGACGCCGCGCTCCGCACGCGGGCGCTGTGCGTTCATTCTCAACACTCATAGACATTCAGACCCACATCCAAACAGTCCGCAATAGTAATGAAGGCAGCATGCATCAATAAACCAATATTCCCCAACAAAATTCCTATATCCACAAAAATGACAGTACCACATTTCGGCATCCGTTATAAACTCAACGCACTGGGCCACCTCGTCCGATCAAAAGTGCCTTCAAAAATGTTGATTTTTTACAAGAAAATAAATAAGAAATTAATAGAAAAGGGCCCTCAATAGAATCTACCGCCCAGCCGAAGTGACCGCGCAGCGCCCGCGCCCGCCCGCGCACACGCAGTTCGTACGAACCAGTATACATACACACTTACTATATTATACTATAGATGAATAATTAGTTTGATTCGTAGTTATAATATGTAGCGCGGTGTGGCCGAAGCTCGCTTATCGGCTGACGGTTACAAAATGATAACGTCAAAACAGCACCGTACTCAGGCAAGGGCTAGGCGCCCTGTTATCCGAGGCCGAAAAGCGAGCCGACGCCGATCGCAAATCTCGATGTATTTGTTATAACATGTAGTTGCCGACCGTCGTCCCAGCCACGCGGAAACACTTTCAGTTCACATCCTCGGTTCTACAGGACACAAAGATAATAATACAAAACTAAGTTTCAAGGCTTTTTAAATAGATATAAACCGATAAGATAGATAGTTTGTACAGAAATATGTATAGTCACATGTACATAAAACGATACATAGTTTTAATACAGAAGAGATGTTACGAATAACTATCTTAGCGCTAACTATATTTAAGTAAGGCACAATAGTAAAACGGGAAATTGATTTGATTTGCTATGTGTACAGAATTTATACCATCTTGAGTTCCTAGTTTGTAACCGCGCAGGGCTGACGGCCGGTCCTAGATAAGCAGTGTAAGCATTCTTCATTTGATATTACACGTTTGTTATCGTTTAATTTGTAACCGTTTAAACTATTACGATAATTAAGGTATCTCAGTGTAGGATGGACCAGGCGTCGACTGGTGTGCTTAGTTTAGCATGTTAAGGAGAGAGTAAGAGATACGGAATTTATAAGACATCGACACACATAAAACATACACGCAGCCTCCCCTGTTCGGATTACTGGTTTTAGGTTCGAAATTGTCCCGGTCGTCTAGTCGATTCCATTGAATTTCAATTCAGGATTTGTGTAACCTATGAAATTCTGATTTGAAATTTAAATTGCGTTTTTCGATAACGGCCCATCCCCACTACAGCCAATCCTTCACAGCCATAGCCCAGATTTAGTTTCTTATACGCGCCGGTTTGCAGGATGTACGCAGTCGCCGCAGGGCTTATTCGAGATCGAGCATCGTTCCATGTTACGTTACCGAATTCTGTTACACGTTGATTGTTTCTTCCGTACCCGTACCGTGGGCAGTGGCAATTTAGAGCTGAGAAGATTTTACTGTATATAATTAATCCGTGCCTCTAGTCGTCAATGTAAAACCTCCGATACTGGAATTGATTCCCCTTTTCTACCCAGATGGCGCTGGAGGCACAATACGTAGTTTTAATGAATTAGTCACAGTAACCTCTAGTCATACTTCATCAGTACACTCATAATTATTAGTCGACTTTTTAGCTCTAAACTGACAATCACCATCGTGTGTTTTCTTATATTAGTAAGTAATTTGTTATTCCGATCTCTTCATAGATTTCTTCTTTATCAAATAGTTAATGCAGGCTAACACAACACATATTACAATAGAAATGTATTGATTTCCCATCAACAGTATTCAACCAACATGCCGTCATTTGCAGATACTTGGAGCCGTTGAATGTTTTAAAATATATTTTCTGGCAAGATTCATATTGACAATATAATATTAATTGTTTGAATATTTAGTCCGGATTTTATACTTGAGTACTCACTGTGCAAGCCGCTACGAGACCACAAAGGATATAAACGCGATCGAGCAGACTTTTTACTTTGAATTTTATCAGTTATTGGTTGACAATTTTGCTAAATTAATATAATGACTCAAGTTATAAACATCGAAATATTTAGTCCACAGTGATCATGGGGGCTATCCCAGAGAAAAAGTACAAAATTCGGTGTTGTTTGAAGCTCATGTTTGTATCTATAATATATTATGTATGTAGATTTAGTGAAATTACCCTTTTTCGGCGTACTTCTTGTCTTATCGTTTGAAAATTGTGTATTTAGAGGATAGTTTATTTATGTTTGAAAAGAACGTAACTATAGATATCGCTTTACGTTTTTAATATTTTCGAATCCGTCTACAAATGTTTGGGTGAACAATAAAAAATACATGTAAGTAATTTTCAAAATTAATTATAAAACAATAAAATATGTATGTAGAATGTATTTGGTTCAACGTTTGGGTATTATGGTTCCTAAATTTTCGAAATTGTAATAGACTCTATTGTATGTAGCATTTCATTTTTGGAGATAGTGACATTTAGGTGTACCAAATAGCTGTATCAAGTTTTCTATAATAATAATAATATGAGGAAATTCAATAAGGAAATTGCTGAGAAATTAGGTAGGTATGAAATAAGTATCGTTCTTATATACATATATTATTATATATCTAATAAAAATCGACAAAATTGAGCACGGATATACTATTAGGATGTCTTGAAACAAAAAAAACTGCCGATGCTTATCAATAATATGGAATAAGTAAGATAAGCTCGAACGCCCTCTATTTAATGATAGATCGTAAAATATTGATATCTCGAATGTCGTGAAAGTTGATAATTTTGTATTTGACAGTAACCAGAAGATATTTATTCAAGAACTATTTTCAATATCCTTGTGGTCTTCATTCGTAACAGCGATACACTTTCGTTTTATATTATGTATTATTGTATGTTCGTTCGAAAAAATGTTAAATTGTGTTTAATTTATGTTTTAGTGAGCCGCAGTCCATAATTGTGGCATCGTTTTGGTATGATATATTTGTAAACTACAGCCAGCGGACGCGGACGTCGGTGATAAAATTAGAGACAAAATTTAAAAATCGAAATTATTTTAATAAAGTGACGCGGAGTGTCGGTTCTGCGGTGGACGGGGCAAGCAATGCCAACGTGCCAAAGCCACGCCGTCTACTGCCGGCCCTGGACTCGCGGTCACAGTTTGACTAGTGTTTAGGCATCGTTTCGGTATCCTCGCATTTCGGCTAAGTGATATTATGGCGCCGCGTCCGCTAGCGTCGATATATTTAGTACAAATTTCATGATGTTAAGGTTACGAGGCTCAAAGCTTTTCTTTTGTGGCGGCCGCACCTCCGATCCGATCTGCGCTCACGATTTATATGGGTCGTGTATAAAATTTTATTCAAAAAATATTTTTGTATCGAATATTTCTAAAGTTGGTGTAATGGTCAAAATTTCATAAATTATAGCGGTGACAAAATGGGACATTAGGTAATTTTAGAATGTCATGCATTTTTTGTATTTAATTTTAAGAATAGCGTCGGATAATAAACGTTTAGGAGCATTGCCGTTTGTAAATAAAGATTAGCGCGGTCGGCGCGGCGGTGTGGCCACTTTCGTATAGATAAAAATATTATACTAACTCGAAAGATGTTTAAATATGGTTCTGGATGTAAAGAATAAATTTAAAAAAGCGATATAATGACGAAAATAATGAAAAATTGTAAACGTATCCTCGGTGTTTGTCTAACACGGCCGCTATTGTAAGATGTGTGCCTAGGACATACCCTATCACTACCTAACCTAACTACGCATTAATTATTACTGTTCATAATACAACAATACTTATACATTAATAATAATATCACATTGTCATAATGCTTATTGTTTACGAGCGTGTCTTTGTCCGTGAATGTTTAGATATGAACCACTGTTCGGTGTATTAGACATAAAGTGGAGTTAATGATGAAAATTGTATCTAAATTTAAGTCTAACGGCGTCCGGCCGACAGATTGTTACAAATTCGTTTAATAAAATTGGCGGTTCTAAAATTTGTTGATCGAAATTATTCAAAATTATCCGGAATTACGGTGAAAGGAATTGTATCTCTACTAGCATTGTCAGCATGGAGACTTGTTGATACCGGAGAGGGATGTTTCTTCGTGGATATAACGAGTAATAAAGCTAAGCTTTTATTTGACACGTGTCTTTTATTTCAACCTCCTTATGAATTTTTTTACTTATAATTAAACAGCAACCGTATTCAAAGGCGGGGAGATTTTTTATCATAAAGCCTCTTCAACGCCACCCTGAGTACATCCCTGCCTAAAACGTAGTCTACACGAGATAAAACAGACTAGATAGTGAACCTTGGATCTTGATTTAGTATTCAAACAATTTCGGTTTAGGGTGTCCGTCCTCAGTAACACACCCTAACTTACCTACTTTAGTTTCAACTAATATCTGTAGATGGCGCGCTTCAAGTAACTCGTTCTAAAATAATTATAGGTACATTAACCAATAAAAAATTGTAAAAGAACTATTTTTAACTATCATATTTAGATTATAAAAATATAATATCAGTTACGCTACATACTACCATAATAAAAATTAATTCAGAGTCAATACGACACAAAAACATCAACGCCTGCCAAAAATGTAATAGCAAGCGCGCACCGTTGGTTGCTACTTTATAAAATTCACGCTTCTTCCTCAATCATAATGCCCTAACAGCATGCTAATTTAATTCAAAATCTTCCAACCAAATGGGTAATAACCACCCCTACGATTCTGAAGTCTTCAAATATTAAAATTAACCCTAATATGCCCTGAGGGTTGCAAGATTTAGCTGATTACGGGCCTAGACTTAGGCAATCATTCTTGAATCCACTTCACTTTATATTGAGTTCATAAGAATGGTAATTTGTGAAGGTCCCTACTAATGAATAGGCTTGACAAGTGACAAGGTACCCAAGTGCTTAATTAAGTTGCGGAAAAAACTGTCATTGCTGTCTTTTAGAGCCAGCCACACGACGGTTAAACGCGCGCGGTTTTCGTCATTTTGAGATTAAAGACGAAAATACAAGGGAACGCAATGGCGGTTTGTCCCGCGACTCATTTTGAAAACCGTAATGCAACCTTAGGCTTAGAGAAGTAATTATCTAAGATGTCTACCATAAATATAAAAAACTTACCTCACATGACCATACAAATCAGGACCAGAAAGCCGCCTTTCTATTACATTATGTTCAATTATTAAGTAACTAATACATTATTATGTTGGTTAAATAAATATTTATTATAATAATAATTATTATTTATTTATTCCCAAAAAGATAGGCTTATAAGTAAATTAATCCGCTATATATTACCATACTAAACTTAAACTAAATTTTACATGTAACTAATATTATAATAAAGGTAAAGAAAGTAAATTAATTAAGAATACGAATAATATATACATATATACATGATATGCAGACCAATCCCCAGGCTATGATGGAGTCAGGAGTCCTTAGCCTGCACACTAGGATACCCTGTCGTGGGCGCTAGTCTTCTCACTCTTCCCCGAGGTCTAAAAAAAATCCTTAGGTCGCTCCAAGTAGACAATTATATAATAGACTAGTTTTCAATTATTATAACTATAAAAATATAGTATTATTATTATTATTCTCTTTATTAATTTATAATCACATTTATAATTGACAGCCTCTGTGGCGCAAATGGTAGTAACTCTGCTTTCTGTGCCGCAGGGCCCGGGTTCGATCCCCGGCCAGGTCAATCATTTGTGTGCATGAACATGTCTGTTTGATCTGTGTCTGGGTGTTATAAGTTTATATAAGTATGTATATCAGTCGTCTGGTTACCATAGTACAGGCTTCTAGGCTAGTTTGCGATTAGTTGACCGTGTGTGGAAGTTGTCCCATATTATTAAAAAAAAAAATCTTAGAAAAAGATTATTTAAAATCTTATTATTATTATTATTTCAGGTAATAGCTGCTTCTAGGTAATAGCAGAGTATTTCATGTTGCACCACATCAAATTGATAATTCTTAGAGTTCCATGCCACAAGAGGAAAAAGCAACCCTTATAAGATCACTTCGTTGTCTATCTGTCTGTCTTTTCTCGGGAACGCATTGAGTCATTAATAAACCTTCGCGCTAAAACCATGAAATTATAAATTTTATCACAAAATGTACAATTCTTAATTGCTAACTACTACTTCTTCGGTTTGCTGAGCTGTAATTACTGCCAATTATGGTGTCCTGGGTTCGATCCCCAGTTCAGGCAAAAAGTATTATTGGATTTTTCCACTAGGAATTTTCTCAATTACAGCCTGGTGTCTAAAACTGTGCCTGGTAGATGGCAAGTATGAGTGTACCTACTATAAGCATTAGGTATTGTTAAAATTTGTGGTGCAACTGAGCCTTACCGTCCATCAAATCTAAGAAGTACAATTTGACATTTCTTATTTGCAATATTTGAAGGATTTGAATTTAAATGTAGTGATAATTAATTTTTAACAACAGAGGACGGACAGCTGCATCCTCTGCGTCCTCGCCAACCCGGCTGCCAAGCATGGAGAGTATTGACAACCCTTATGGGTAGCAGTGGACTTCCAACGGCTGGATGATGATGATGATTTGACACCCTCGTTGGCACAGATGGTAGTAACTCTGCTTTCTATGCCACAGGGCCCGGGTTCGATCCCCGGCCAGGTCAAACATTTGTGTGCATGAACATATATCTGTTTGATCTGTGTCTGGGTGTTATAAGCTTATATAAGTATGTATATCAGTCATCTGGTTACCATAGTACAGGCTTCTAGCCTAGTTTGGGACCAGATGACCGTGTGTGGAAGTTGTCCCATATTATTATTGGATTGTTCCACTATGCCCCACCAATTGTACTTCTTGTAATAAAATTCAAAATTTCATGGTTTTACAGCGGAGGTTATGGAAATTATGTGAGTTATGCCTATACAAAGTTATATCGGCTTGGAAATTACTTGAAAAGATGAAATGTCAAACAATACTTCTTAGATTTGATAGACTGTAGTGTTTGCTGTGTATGCATTAATAATATAGTAATAATAATATGGGACAACTTCCACACACAGTAATCTAGTCCTAAACTAGGCAAAGCCTGTAACTATGATGACCAGAACACTGACATACATACTTATATACGCTTATAACACCCAGACGCAGATGAAACAGACATGCTCATGCGCACAAATGTTTGACCTACCCGGGGATCGAACCCGGGACCTGCTACTCAGAACGCAGGGTACTACTGGCTAAGCCAACCGGCCAGTTAAATCAATCAAGCATTCTATCATAAACTATAGATTTAATCTAAAACATAACATAATAATAGGAAGGCAAGGGCAACTTGGCCCAAGTTCAATCCCTGGCCAGGTCAAACATTTGCACATGAGCATGTCTGTTTTATCTGTGTCTGGGTGTGTAAAGGCTTTACTTAGTTTGGGACCAGAGGACCAGAAAAAAAAGATAAAATTTCATCTGTGAAATTATGTAGTTGTTATGTATTTTTTATTTTTTCATTTATCATTTAAGTATTTGGTTTTGAAACCACCGTCCCTTCAGTATCTGTATTTCCTTTCTCTGCATTGTCGCCTGGAAGAGATCGCTCTGAACGTTAAGGTCGCCAGTAGTTACTCTTTCTAGTTTTAAGTTCTTTTTCTTATTTTCTGTATTATTGTGGTACCAATAAAGTGTTATCATTCGTTCATTCATTATAATGAAATCACACTTTTTTCCCAAAGGGATAGGCAGATATATACCCAGGCCTCAGTCCCATAGCATGTCCCCACATTTCATCAGTATGTTCCAAGTAATAGGGGGCGAGCCTATTGCGTCTATCGGACACAGTTCCAGACTCCAAGCAGTTATTGCGATAATTCCTAATGGAAAAATCCAATATCTAACACTTTGCTTGGGAATCGAACCCAGGACCTCATGATCGGCAGTCAAGCTTGTGCCAACTATGCCACCAAGGCTGTCTAAATCTTAAACATACTTACAACTGATGTGAAATGAAATAAAACTAAGATTTGTTGCAAGATCTGAGTCTATGAACAGTAATAAAGATTTTTATATTACCAGTATATTTACTTCATCAGTTATCACAATTTCCATAATTTCTCTTTGGTTGCAGTTTTTACTTTGTCTTCGAACTACTCTGCAATTCACCAATACCCAACAACAATAACTTAATATGTGCCTTAGTTTCTGCTGCATTAGACAATAACTCCTCCGCTTTTTTCTCATAAGCTTTTATCCTTAAATCTAAGTATTTATTTGCTTCCGCTACTTCAAACTCGAGAAAATGATTCAATCCAATATTCATCAGCATTTTTGAAGTGTCAGGTACAGTGGCTTCCATGAAAAAGTTACATCCCAAATTCACTTGCGTTTTAAAACCGTGTGGGTGCATACTTTTGTCTGTTAACACTTTTAGAGTATGTTTTTGCTGTATTAAATCACTAATTTCAGCATTTGTTTGTATTAACCGTAGTTCTAACTTTTTAAGGTCTTCTTTGAGGACATCATTGATGAAGTTTTCGTATTTTAAGACTGTCTCCTCGATGCTCTGTGCCATTTTGTTGTGTAAAACTAAGATCCAAAAACGCTTAGATGTTAAGATGTCGGTAAGGTTAGGTTTTAGTCATGGGTTTTTAAAGCACAGCTGGTGTCACCTGGAAATTAAACCAATGACTATCATATTATGTATTGAGTAGGTATAATTTAACGAACCAAACTATCGCGTTGCTGGGATAAGTTATATCCTAAACTAATGACCTGGCTTCGCTTCAGGTACCATTAAACATACACTTATAATACTCCCTCTTTAATCTCTATCTATTACTGAAAACTGCATTAAAATCCATTGAGTAGTTTAAAAGATCTAAGCGGACAGAGGAAGCGACTTCATCGTAAAGATAAGATGTAAATATATTAAAATTGCAAAGATTGAACACATTCAAACCAGTGATTTTTTTGATAGAGATAGAAAACCAATTCACTATTCACCTTAATGTTGTTTTTTTGTGCTAACTTATGATTTAGTAACGTTAAAATAAAACTGAATTGTCTATCACAAAATAAGAAAATTTTACAAAATAATCGTCATTCGGAAAGTTGAAGCTGTTTGCACCACAGAACAGAGAGGAAAGTTTGCACAGTGCACAGGCTGTTTGAGATAGGTTTACTTATTACTTCGTGTTGAAATCTTTGCGCCAGCTGCACAGTATATTTACGTGCTCAGTGCTGCACAGAACAGAGAGGAAAGCCAGCTGCGGCGCGAAGCGGACAGCGGCAATGAAAACTATGAATGAAAATGTTAATTTGTTTGACTGAGTCAAAGAGAATGTAACACTACGGACTGAGTGACGCGAAGCTGTCACGAGAGCTGTCACGAAACAGGGATGTGAAAAGTTGATCAATCGAACATTAAATCATCGCATAGTAATGTAAACGACTCATTTTTTTTTAAGTTCAATTTATTAATTGTACTTGTTTATTTTATTTTCAATTATTTCAGAAGTTTAACGAGAGATGCCTATGCTCGGTTTTTGCGTTTTGAAACCTTATAATTAGAACAATCAGGAATCAAAATAATGGTAGGTACGTATTGTAATATTATTACTATACCTTGTCATATTATAAATAAAACTTTATCAATGACAGCAGACCAAAAAATCAATTTTTTAGTCATATTTCCTTAAATTTGGTTTATAAATGTATTCTTTTTGGGTAATATAATACCTTGAATAGGTATTGATATATTATGAACTATCTTAGAAGCCTACCCCTTCGGAAAAAAGGCGTGATTGTACGTTATAATTCATTTTACAAAAAATTTAATTACTATTGATTGATTTTGTGATGTCCTATCCTTAAAAATTATTAAAGTCAGCCAAAGAGAAATGTCACTGTCTACAGATTTTTTTGGTGTGTTGGACCCACACTACATTTATGACGCACAGTACTACTTGTCGCTGCAACGTTGCAAAGCGTCTCGCAACTTTTTATATGACACGGGCCACAGCACATATTATAAGCATTAACTCTCTTATTAGCAATAAAATTAAACAAATAATAGCTCTCTACATAGCAATTGCAATGTTATTTATGTAATCCGCATCATTCCACCACGATGTTTTCCCGCCAATCTCCTGTCAACACATATAGCCATCTATGATTTTGAGCAAGAACTTTTAGTAGTCAAGTTTCTGTTAGAATAAAATATTTTAATTAGTATTTCTTTCTTTTCATAGATGGCGGATATATACATAAAATAATTTAACGTCAGAGATTGGGCCAAAAAGTATAGTTCCTTTTTTGGCCACAGCCATTAAAATTGAAGACAGAAAATAATAATTAGCTTCTGCCATTGATTTAAAGAAAAGTGGAGATAAGGTACTGCTATGCATAAAAAGCGCTTATTTATATTTTCAAAATTATATTGGATTTGTAAGCTGTTGGGTGTAAAACATACATTCACGCCTTTTTCCCGAAGGGGTAGGCAGAGGTGTACCCAGGACTCAGTCCCATAGTAGATACACCCACATTTCGCCGGTATGTTATTGGTCCCATGTAATAGGGGGCGAGCCTATTGCCATCTACCGGGCACAGTTCCGGACTCCATGCAGTTGAGATGATTCCTAATGGACAAATTCAATATTTAACACTGCCTGACCTGGGGATCGAACCCGGGACCTCTTGATTGGCAGTCGAGCATGCGCCTACCACGCCACAGAGGCAAGTCAGAGCATGTTGGGTGTTTATTATATTTAAATGAATAGTGAAATTAAATTTGTAAGTTTAAAATGTGCGAACATTGCCTCATTTTCTTAGGCGCAAGTTGTCAATTAGGACAGGGAACAGAAACTTTCCCGAAAACCTTTAGATTTAGAGCGGTTCCATTCGAAGATTACTTACCTATTTAATAAGTATACTTACCTACTTTCTACTTAGTAATCAAGTTTTTACTTAATTTTGCAATTCTTTCATTTGCAAGTTGTTGTAGATCATGGATAGATAGATCCATATTGAACATAATAATAATATGGAACAACTTCCACACACGGTCATCTGGTCCCAAACTAGGCTAGAAGCCTGTACTATGGTAACTAGATGACTGATATACATACTAAATAAGCTTTGTTAGACACAGATCAAACAGACATGTTCATGCACACAATGTTTGACCTGGCCGGGGATCGAACACGTTGAAATTGATATATCAACTACTCAGATCTGCGGTCCGTTGTGGATCAAGTCATAGCCATTTTACTGCATATTTCCATACTTTGCGCAAGGAACTAATAGATGGCGCTGTAAATTCTTGGTATCTAGATATGGAACCCTTCACTATGCATACATACGTATGCCTTAACAATTTATTTTAATAAAATCTAGTTTTCATCTTCTAACAAAGTAAGGGTAACTATGAACTAGGTATTACGTGAAATAGTACATGTTGTTAGGTTATAGGTAGTAAAAGAAACAACAAATAAAACGATAACTGAAAATCGTTTATTTGACAAGAAATAGTTAAAATATATCACTTTCACATAACTTGAATGAAACCAACAAACATAATACCAAAATGTATTCCAGAAATATATATTTATTATTATGTAAGTATGATGACATTTTAGTTAACCTACAGCAGCAGCAGCAGACACTTAAGTAGTAATAATAAAACGGGGTAATTTTTTTACAAAAACAAATAACAGACGCAAACTTGGTGCATTTATTAGTGAAATAAAGAATAAAAACATATAAGTTTAGAAAACTCCGCGAACTGTGCACTGTGGCGCCATCTTTTGTTATATCTTATAACAATCTCGTTATTTTTGTGGAGCTGATATTAATAATGCCTAAGTAGGTCAACCTGGAATGATGAACATAAGTACCCAATTTTGGTATAATAAATTTATAAGTAAAGAAATCCCTATGCAAGTGATAATTTTTATTAAGAGATGTCAATGTAAAAACGGCTTTTTATAACAGTTTAACGAAGGTAGAACTAGATGTCGCTACTAACACTCCAAAACCGCGTCCCTTAATACATCAAAAGTCACTTACACATATTCTAACTATAATGTTAATTAAAATTCTAATGTGATGGACTGTCGCTTATTCTAAAAAGTGCTATTATTGACTCATTAAATTTACGAAAGAGAAAATATTTAATTGGTTTAGAAAGATTGTGACCAAAGCACCAGAACGTATGGACGATTCATAAGGTATAGTTCGACACAAAAAAGTAGAAAATAATGGGGGCGCCACTGTCTCTTACTAGAGTAAAAACAATTTAATCAACACATTCACTTTAAATTAGTTCCATTTCTACTCTCTTGTGTCGAGCTATACCTAAGTACTTAATTTTAAATGAAAGCTAGACATTAAGAACTTTGGCTTTTTACATGAACGCTTAATTTTAAAAATCTACTCATTTGTTCCTACTGGACTTCAATGGACAAGGTAATTACTTAAATACAACTTACATTACTTTATCACATGAAAACAATGTGATGCCTCGATTTGCTGGGCTCTATTTCCCCTTTAAAACTAGAACTAAGTATAACAATATCTCATAATAAATATGATGACGACGAGCTTATTTCAAACTTACCACTAAGTTACACGATCTTATGACATATTAGGATCCATTCACAATTTACAACTATAAATATTAGTTAGATCAAAATTAACATTAGTGCTTAAATTGTAGTAACAAAAAGTTTGATTCAATGTTTAAAATTACAACGACTTAAACAATATCTTCAAGAATTTGTAACGGCTAGGTAACCACTCCGAAATAGCCATTTCGTAAGTAGGTAATGAAATGACTAAGTATTTATATAATAAATGTTGATCGTCTATGTATCTATTGGACTCTATTTACATAAAATATTTACAAAAGTGACACGATGTGAGTTATCATATTTAAATCATAGATGGCGTTACAGATCGCTTAATTTTCAAATGTTTCAGAATATTGGGATTTTCAATATTTTATTTGATAAATCATCGGAATACAATAACTCAGTTATAGCGGATTTTTTAATCGCCCGAATTATTAATTATTCGTAGCTACCTAAGGAACGGAGGCACAGAGCCTCAGATCATACAAACACCCTTGTTTGTATGATCTGAGCACAGAACAGATAATAATACTACGACCTAGGTACAAAAAATAGTCCGTAGCGTTTGGGGACAGTTTTGTGTGCCGGTATTGTATAGCATTCGGACAGGAGACGTTCTAGGGTTCCGTACCTCAAAAGGAAAAATGGAACCCTTATGTGATATCACTTTATTGTCCGTCTTCGTGTCTGTCAAGGCACTTTTAAACGGGAACGCGGTGGAGGATCAAGTTGAAATTGATACCAACTTCTCAGATCTGCGGTCCCTTGTGGCTGTATAAATCATACTTCTAAGTTAACGCAATCAAAAGTTATGGCCATTTTACTGCATATTTCTATACTATGCGCAAGGGACTAGAAGCTCTAGTGTACTTCTTCCATGTTTGCTGTAGTTTGAAACTAGATGGCGCTGTATATTTTTAGTCGGAGGATTGTTTTGGTATTGGAAGAGTTTTGTCTAGGTATGGAACCCTACACTGCATACATACATATGCCTTAACAATTTATTTATGATTATACGAACTACGTAATAGGTACAACGTGTAACAAAGAAAGAAAAGAAATAATTGTGTAATTCGCATAAAAATTTTGGACAAATTTGCCGATTAGCTGATCGATTTTGTGGATTGTTCCACCCTGCCCCACCAAGCCGCCCCACTGGTGGGGCATAGTGGAATGCAACAAATTGAGTATTTGAATTTTATTTTCTTTTGACATAGGTAAATGGATGCATAATTATATAAGATTCGTACCAAAACTATTTTTAGTTTTCTTTTATTCGCTATAATTACAAAGTTATATCAAATTAAAAAATCATTTTTAATCCAGTACCGAAAACACGCCGATAGTACCCGAACGAGCTCGTGACCTGTAGTGACGTCAAAATGTTATAAAGTACCATACATAACTTTAACATAATGACGTCACAATCATGGTGACCACTCGTAGCGCGTTCGTGAACAAGTGACTCCTATTATTGGAATTGTATCAATTTTGAATTTAACCATTTTATCAATTTGAAAAAAAAAAATTTTTAAATGAGTTTCGAATCGGATAATACATAATTTTCATTAAACTTTCAAAATAACTTGATAAATACGACATTATTTTTTTTCAAATACTCATTTATTTCGCGGAATATGCATACCTACATGAGAAGACGAACAATTTTTTTTGCGAAATTCGTTCTTTTTCAAGTTGCTTAGGTTGACGGGTAGATACAACCCTTTAAGTTAACACACCTTTTGTAATACGTCGTATAGACACAGAATAAAAGGGACAGAAGGGACACTCCTCATAATCATTTAAATAAATAGCGACTCTAGCTCCGACGCAATAAAGTGCAATTCAGGTCGCACAGCGCCTAAGTAATTATCGTTATATTAATCTTCAAGCTGCCTCTCTTTCTATCGCGTATCTCTTTATCTGTTCTCTCTGTCTACCACATAGAAATATTCCCGTCAAGACGGACTCCCGGACTTGTAGCTTCATACCTAATTGCAGTGTCCCAGGCCTGGTATAGGTAAGTATGTACCTATATAAATAGGTAAGTTCTTATTAGTGAGATTACAAAAATAGCTACATATACACAATATAAAATATAAATATGTAGTAGGTACGTAGGTACATACGACATACCTAATAACAAGTATGTTCGCACCTAGTATGTCGGGTGATTAAAAAATAAACCATTTTCAATTCAAACTTGTAGTTAACATTTGATTTCACACCAAACTGATGATTCAAGCCAAATTCAAGCTTATAACAAACACAGTAAATAACATATTTTATATTATATAGACCAAGCTGTCTATTCGCTTGAAATACAATATGAATATAGAAAGAAAAAATTAACTAACGAGCGGGATTTGAACCCAAACCTACTGCACAAATTCGCGTGGTGGGTAATGGTAGAGTTCCCACCACGCATCTCGGCTGAATAAGTGTGGTTAGTCCCTAGTACGGAAAGTGCGGATTCAAATTCCGCTCATGAGTTAAATTTTCCTTTTTATGGTAAATAACATTTTGTTTTTCTAATATATTAATTTTACTGTGACGGCCTTCGGTGAGAGGACGAAACAACGAACGGTCAAAAGTTACCGATGCAAAAAGCAATTTTGATTTGGTTGATACCATCAAGTATTCTTTAAGGTCGGATTCAGTGAAGTCTAATAAGGCGTCTAGCTTTTGCTGTTAGTTTTACCACAGTCACGGCTATGATTGATCGTTAACCTATGGTTTAATTAATAATAATAATATAATATGGGACAACTTCCACACACGGTCATCTGGTCCCAAATTAGGCTAGAAGCCTGTACTATGGTAACCATATAGCCTGTATATGGTACCATGACTGATATACATACTTATATATGCTTATAACACCCAGACACAGATCAAACAAACATGTTCATGCACACAAATGCTTGATCTGGCCAGGGATCGAACCCGGGTCCTGCGGCACAGAAAGCAGAGTTACTACCGTCTGTGCCAATGAGGCTGTCGAGGCGAGGAATTTATAATCTTAACAGAACGGGTTACCCCAATTACACTGCTCAAGTCAATTCATATGGGTTATGTGGACAACCCATATTGCCAGAGTTTCAGGTCGCCAATAAACAAGGCCTCCGACATGACCTTACGACTGCCCCCTACATATATATGGAGGCCTATAATATTATAGGAAACAGCAGGCACCTATATTTTAACGTGACATCCGAAACACGGTAGCGCCCAGGCAAAAAGTCCACATGGTGAGATTCGATCCAAGTTAAGTCACATTTTGTGACGTTTGACGTCATTCAAGAAAGAAATTGGTCGTTCGTCACTCCGTGTCACTCATGATTGAATCATTTATTGACGCATAACCTATCGTGTAGGTACAGAACGTATAAGTGTAACCTACTAAGTGACGAGCTACTAAATATAGGTCCAGATTACGCGCAGCAAACCCTAGATAAGGGCATTGCCGCGCGCAGCAGTTTGAACAGTTCGAGCGGCGACCCCGTCCACATTGCATACTGCCGCGCGCGGCAATGTTCGAGGGTTTGCTGCGCATGGTCTGGACCCATCTTAATTTATCAAATTAGACGATAGGTCGACCATCAATCATTGCTGTGACTGTGGAAAAACTTACAGCAAAACCTATCGTTTAATGAATGCCTTAACTCTAGAGTAAAAATATAAATTTAGGTACTTATAATTATACAGAGTTACTATAATAATCAGTAAGTATTCTCATAATGGGTCAATGCGCCTATTCACTATTACAGTCCATCAAATCTAAGAAGTAACGTTTGACATTTCATCTTTTCAAATTTTCAAGGCGAAATAACTTTGCATAGTTGTAAGTCACACAATTTCAATAACCTTTACGGAAAAACGATGAATTGACAAGATGTACAATCCTCATTCACTAAATCCTTCAACCGAGGCAAAATAAGATTAAAATAAGAATTTCAAACGGTACTTATTAGATTTGATGGACTATAGCAATTATGTATATTATCCCACCTGATTTTATCCCCTGGATGATATGATAATATACCATTATTATCATAAAATTCAGCCTAAAAGCATGCGCACATCTATCCGTGCCGAATGCGCCGAACGAAACAAATTTTAGGATTCTTTATATGAAACCTCGCACACCTGTCCGATTCGGACGATTTGACGGGTTTCGTGCGTTCACAGTTAAAATTTTTCAGATAAATTTAATATTTATCAATTCTCACATATTAACTGACTTTTCATCTCCCACTATCACAATGAATTTTAAACCAATTATAAATTAAATAATTAATATCAATTTGAGATCAAAATCAGATGAAATTCAGTCAATATCACAATCACATTTTGATATTACGCCTAATTATTTGGAACAATAATGTCTATGGAATGAATTTTACGACTAACTTTTAATTTTCGAGTGGCCGTTATTTACATTATTTAATTTTCAGAACGCAAAATTCATCTCGGCAGTGCAAGAAGCATGGTTCGTTATAATCTGTCTTACTGCCTTTACAATAAGGCCGGCGTAACTTGGTAGTCTGAACACAGGCTCTGCGAACGTTAGCGCATGTATAGGTACTCGTGAAGAAAACTGTTATTATTATGATTTAACTAAACTGAACATTACATTAAATTTAGAATATTGAATATATCTACTTACATTTATTCGTATATTAGTTTATCTGGCAATAACAGTTTTCTTCGCGAGTTTACATGCGCCTAAGTTCGCAGAGCCTATGTTCAGACTCGCCAAGTTGCGCCGGCCGTATTGTACATTCTAAATTAGCATGCTATTTCATTTAGCGCTCTGAATATTGCTTAATGCAACGGCCCGGCCGCCTTAGTGGCTAATCGTGGTTGATATTGTTAAAAGTTTCGATTGATTGTTTAGGTAGTTATTAGTACTTTAAAGTAGGTACCTAGTAATGCTTACCAGCAGTAGGTGTGTAGGTACCTACTAGATAAGTAGATTTAAGAGATTTATCATATATTTTTTGATATAAGTAACTAACTGCCTATATTTTGATGTCATCAATTTCAAAAGGTTCAAATTTTTGGGAGTCAGTTTTTAATCTATAATTTTGGCAACGCATGACTAGGGCAATTAGCCACTTTATCAAGCAGTACTTATGTACTTAATTGAATTGAAGTTGCCAGAGGGCGGTTCTATGTTCGCCCCGCCCGACGCCTGCGTCCTTGCTACCCCTGGACTAACAAGTAGGTATATTCTGATAAATTTGTTCTTATATTACAGCTATAAAACCTTTACAGAAGGACGTTAGACAACATTAATTTAAATGGCAACATTTTTATTCTTAGTAATTCGAAGGGATGGATTTTATGGATGGGCCGATGAATCCGATGGCTACAATAATTACTTATTGCTATTCCAAGAAGTTTGAAATCTTTTAATCAAGTTTTGTTGAAGAAATGATTAATCACAGTAGAGGACGAACATCTGAATTGCTCCTTTAATAAACCCCTTTTTTATTATATAAATAATTTCATACAAGAACTACACAGATGTGAGAACGGAATTATAATAAGTACAAAAATAATTTTGATCTGAAAGCTACAAGATAGATACAAACATGAGGTAGAAATGAGTAAGGAATGAGTAATAGAAAACGCACGCGGCATGATAAGTGTAACAAAAGTAAACAAATAAATTTAACCGGGCGGCGACCGGAGAATTCCCTATACAAACGTAATAGTTAAATCATTTGAAATCAGAGCATATTTCCAACATTCAATGGAAATTGGCAAATGCATAACCTGCGGCCAAGTAATACTACAAGGAGGAGATAATAAACCTCTATGGAGTAAAGAAAAAAAAACATTCAATGACATTTTTCGGAATGTGACACTAGTTATCTAAGTTCCTATTATTTATATTTTAGTCTAAAATCCTTATAATTTGGAGTTATACCAGTTATACTTGATAATTCGTATATTTTGTCAAATATATTGTGGCTTTTTATCTTATTTTAGTCCAAATTTTACTTCTATTTTGGCTTGAAATATAATTAGGTACCTAGATAATTAGGGTTTCATTCCGAATAAAATCATTAAATGTTGGTAATATGCTCTGATTTCAAATTATTTATTTATTACGTTTGTATGGGAATTCTCCGGTCGCCGCCTCTTTAAACCTTATTAGTTTCTTGTGCGTTCTTCTTGTAGAGGTATATTTCCGAACTCATGGTAGATTCAGTCCTATAGGAAGGAACTATTAGTTAATCTGTGCCCATAGTAGGTATACATCCTCATTTCGCCAGTATAGTATTGTTACCATGAAATAGGGGGCGAGCCTATTGCCGGGCACAGTTCCAGACTACAGGCTGTCATTGAAATAATTCCTAATGGAAACACTTTGCCTGACCTGGGGTTCGAACCCGGGATGATTTACATGATTTTTTATATTTCGTTCCCACATCTATTATATATATATTGTGTGTATCAGTTCTAAGAAGGTAGGTATACTTATGATCATACATGCAATAAAAACAAAAGAAAAAGAAATGGCCGACACAAGTTCCAAATCCAAAATAAACCGAGGTTTTCCCAAAAATCTAAGTTAACAAAAAAACTGTCTTCATAGATAAAAATAGCGTCATTTTCTCATTTCACAAAAAAGCGCTTCAGTGAACAACGGCGTATTCCTGTTTCCCGAAAAACTGCAGTAGTCATCTTGAAATGCGACGTATCTTGTGCAACGAAAACAATGTGTAACACTTAACAGATCTAAAATCACTAGTAACTGTAGTCTCATAGTTTATTCTTTAGACCCACTGGGGCCGGGGCTGCGGGCGCCGGCGTTTGGTCTCGCTGTCGACGTACACGGAGACTCGGTGGGTTCCAGCGCCGACTGGAAAGGAGAAAAGTCACATTTTAATTATTTTTATCCATCTATCTCATCATCATCATCATATTAGCCACTGCTGGACATAGGCCTCCCTCATAAATTGGTTTTGGTTTACTTATATGAAACGCATAATATTTATTGTCATAATATACTACAATACAATACATAATATAATACAACAATCAGCATAATGATCACTACGCATTATTATATTATTAGGCACAAATATTTTGCCATAATGTTTATTGTCATAAATTAGCATAATAGTAATGAAGCATAATTTTATAAAGCATAAGATTATTATAAACGCATAAATCTTCTTTGTCATAAAAGCCCTAATAAATAATAATAAAACTACCCTAACCTAACAAACTGATTCGGATTTCGCCATATATTTTTATGCCACATGATTATTATACGAATTCTTAGTATGCTTTAAAAATTTATGGGACCATCAATTATGCCTAAACATGTCAGACAAATTAATACTTATGCTAAACTTTCTATTTGCCAACCCATGTTGTAGCTCAACGGGAAGACCGCAGCAGGGAGATCATTCCACAGTTTGCATATAGGTATGCGGCAGAAAAGAACGGGAAAATAACAATAGTACGGAGAGGACTGCATAGTCTGATTGATATGTGTAGGTATAAATTTTCCGAATAAATTCAGAAACCACTCCTCCTATTTTGAGATTTTTTTTCGCAACATCTAGTAATAGGATGAAGTCCTTAGAGTACCTCTTAAGATGATGGTGAGGTACTATTCTATAGCCGGTTCCGCCACGGCCATTATATTAACTTATTTTAAACCTCAAAGTATTCTGGTGGCGGCGTCACAATTCATACAAAACACGCAAGTGAAGTGTACCTTCTTATTAAATCTGACGCGCAGGCGCCGGTGTCATGTCCGCCGATTATCCCAAGGCCTATGCCATGTTACCTGTCAAGTGTCAACCAAAAACGGCGGTCCGAAAACGAACATAATTGTTGCAAGTGTAAGATTTTTTAATTATGCGACCGGCAGCCTTACATGGACCTCAAAAAAACTTAAAATTGCGGTTGTCAAGATTGACTTTAATTTTCATCATCAAAGAAATTGAAATCCTGGTTCTCCGGAACGTAGCTCTTCGGCACGAACCCGCTTGTTCCGAAATAGCATACCTATAGCTTGACAGAAAAGAGAAGAAACGGAACTAATTTAAAGTTTAATTGTTGCAGGGCCGGCTCTAGCCCATGTAGCGACCGTGTGCAAGCAATACCCCAAAGTACGCCTTTTAGTAGGCACGCGATCAAAATGGAAAACTTAAGTCTGCCCACTAGAAATATTAAATTACTAGTTGTGTCCAACGTGGTTTCACCCGCGTAGACATCATTTCCGTGGGAATATCAGGAAAAAAGTACTCTATGTGTTAATCCAGGGTCTACGCTACCTATATTACTACATACCAAATTTCAGCCCAATCGGTTCAGTAGTTTTGGCGTGAAAGAGGAACAAACATCCATCTATCCAAACTCTTCACAAAATTTCGTATCTATGATATTAAAAGTAGGATATTATATTGTATAATTATAAATAGTAAGAAGTAGGGCAAATGCGCGTAATAAATACATTAAATAATGCTTAATAAAATTATATTCGAATTCGCTAAAATCAAATAGAGCATTACTTATAAACTATTTTAATGGATAAGTAGTTACTTATTACAAAAAATATTTAATAATATTACAGAGAACTCAAGAAACCTCGGTGTGTTTGAAGTTCCCATTTGTCATTATTAAAGAATGGACATGTAAGATATAATGAGTTTAATTGCCAGGTACTTAAAGTTAACCTCAGCAGCCTTGAAAGCGTCGTTTTGAGTGTTTTCATAACCTGGTCATGATTTACCGTATTGATCTACAAGGTACAACCAGTAATCATTAATTGACACCCCAAGGTCATTGTGCTTATCATTTTGACCAACATTCACTATGAAGCCAATTCTGAAAATATGAGTCAATGAGCTAAAGATGTAAAATTATATCCAGTAACCGTTCTTTTATGCCGGATACGTGCAAACTGTGGAATGATCTCCCTACAGCGGCATAAGGCTCTTCAAAAGGAGAGTGAATAGTCTTGAAGGGTCGGTAACATACTGCGAATACCCCTAGTGTTGTAGGTATCCATAGGCGGCGGTAACCGCTCACCATCATGCGGCCCTTCTGCTTGTTTGCCACCTATGGTATAAAAAACCCTATATATGAGTTGTCGAACTTGGAATTGTAGATATACTTGTCTACAAATTATATTAAGTCCTAACAATATATTAACTGTCGTCATACTGATGGTAAAACCTATATTATATACCTGTTATGTGTAATAAAATTATTTTAAATATTTTATTTATGACTGTAATACACACCTAAGAGCTTATACGCACTACGTTCGAAACGAATCCGATTCGAATCCGTGAAATACGAATTGGGATCCGTTGGTCCGAAGAAGTCGTAGAACTATATGTGTGGTAGTTATAACTCCATTTCAGACACGATATTGATGGACCAAAATAGCCATATCGTTCTATTTATCTATTAGTGTATTTCTAGTTCCTAATATTATTAAGTTAATAACAAAAATGTAATCTGTCTGTATAGAATGTCCGTAACGTCACTATGCGGAAGACCATACTGAGTTATAGAATAGAATAGAATAGAATAGAAAAACATTTATTGCCTTTTTACACATACATACAATAAAAATATTAGACAATTACAATATTAGATTATTAGTAATTAGGCAATGGGAGCATCCTCAGCATGTAACCACGTCAACACGAAGTTGACGCAGTTGCTGATTTTCAGGATGCTCCCGTGCTCGAACTTAGATGTTAGTCGAGTTTTGTGTGATACGCGGGTTATACAATCAGTGCTTAAAAGGTAACGAAATAACAGCTAGGTATATAAGAACATCAAGAAAAAAAAGAAATAGATAGATTGGTAAGTAGTAAAGTATTAAGTACAAATTGAATTGTCGGTGCGTGCATTTGTGCGAGGGGTGAGTGTGTGTGTCTGTGTGTGGGGGTGAGGATGTGTGTGTTGAGGGTGAAGGTGTCAGTTTGAGGGTGAGGGTGTGTGTGTGAGGGTGTGGGTGTGTGTGTGTGCTCATGACAATGTGCGTGGTAGTGTGAGAGGTAATGTGAGGTAGAGTTTGACCCCAAGAGAGTTATGTGTGTTTTATTTTAAAGGTTGCCTCAAAATGATGTCTCTGTCGATCCAGCAAGACACGCCTCATTTTAAGTTTGAATGTTAATGGGCAAATCTTTTTCCTAAGAGGTGGTGGAAGATCGTTCCAGATTTTAGCCGATCTAAATTTGAAGCAACCCTTAAAAGACACAGTTTTATGATGGGGAAGTAACAGTATGTTATGAACTCTAGAACGTGTGTTTAATGTATGGGCATCTTTCATCCAAGTCATCTTTTCAAAGAGGTATTCCGGCCTACCGCTCCAAAGTACCTTCTGTGTTGTGCACGCTAGGTGAATCTCCCGCCTATATTTCATATTTAGTATGCCTTTGTTCACAAGATAAGGAGTCACATGATCTCTACGGGGGATGTTAAAACAGAACCTAGCGCACGCGTTCTGGACTTTTTGTATAGAGTGTTCCGTTTTAGCCCACAATCTTGGACCATAAACGGCACAACAGTAGTTACAGCCGTGTTGAGACACGCTTTTTTATTTCATAATGTATTCGCAAACTTATTTTGTATTTTTTTTTTCCAATAGTGTATGTAGTCTCTAGTGTGTGTCTTATTAAATTGTTTATCTTTCTTTATTTTCATAGTTTTATTTGTATGAACACTCGCGCATTGCGCCCGGACCAGGTCCGATCTAAATCCGTGATCCAAATAACGGATTCGGATCGGATTCGTTATGGCCGTAGTGCGTAATCGCTCTAAGTCTTTATTATACAGTACCTAAATTAAGACTATACCATAATATTATCATTACAAAAATATTACAAATTTACAAAATTGATTGGATTTATATTATTTAGAAAGTTAGCCTCAAGTATTTTACTCTTCAGTTGAAAATAATTCTCCTCTTTTTTAAAGGTAGTATAGTTTCTTTATTATTATTATAATTATGTATTATTTAAAATAAGAATAACCACCTACTAATTTGCCACTAGTTTTTCTACAATACACACGACTATACCCTCCAGTTTTACCGTGTTGCAAATTACTGCAATTTTAACACATAAGTAGCAAATAATATCATGATTACTTTGTGCATTGTAATTTAATAATTTGAGTTAAGTATTTTACGCAAAACGAGAAAGTAGCGCCAAACCAGATTTCTGAGATATAAATACTTTGCTTAATTGTGTTTAATTTAGTAAATGTTACTTTAATTTTGTTTCGTTTTGGTTTGAGTAAATCGATTTCGTTCATGACTCCCAACTCGTTCAGAAGGATTGTCCTATTATTCTACGATAACTAGTACATACATTAATATCGTACAACGGAATCATTTTTGCACCCAGATTGCGTGAAAGTTCATGGAAAAATGGCGTTTTCACATTTATTTGAAAAAGCTTGAGAGCCATTAATTATAACGCTATAAGTTTTTAAGTCAGTTTTGCCACTATCGACTATGATTGACAGTTACTTATTAACCCAACTCTATAGGTTCTTGATTATGCGCAAGTGAAAAAAAAAGTTTAGCTTTATCTCCGAACAAAATATTTAAGTTATTTTTTTTAATAATTACATTATTTTATTAATTAAACCTTGGTATATTCATGTCTTGGTGCCGTGGGGTACCGGCATTAGAATAGTACCTCACCCTCTCTACCTGGGTTGCCGTAGGAACCGGCTGATAGGTAAATATCCAGAGGACGAGTAGCGGCGTCCTCTGCGTAAAGACCACCAAACTGCTCTCGCCAACCCGCCTGCCAAGCGTGGCGAGTATTGGCAAAACCCCCCCAATGAACAGCACCATACAGACCAGGCCCCCAGTACCCGGCAGCTCCGTTATTCCTGACTCCGGTAGCGGTCACGGTAACGGCGGAGCAGGGGGTGCTAAGAATCCCCGGAAGTTTTCCGGCTACCCACCCCAACGACGACGACTGGCCCTGGTAACACACAACATACGCACTTTGAGGACCGACGAGAAGATCATTGAGCTGGAAGAGGAATTAGATAGGTTACGTTGGGATATTGTGGGGTTGTCTGAAGTCCGTAGAGAGGGCGAGGACACGATAACCCTAAGATCAGGTAACCTACTCTACTACCGGGAGGGCGACCAACAGTCCCAAGGTGGTGTCGGCTTTCTCGTCCACAAGTCCCTCACTAACAACATTATTACCATCGAAAGTGTATCGAGCAGGGTCGTATACCTAATACTCAGAATATCTAAAAGATATTCGCTGAAGGTCATTCAGGTATATGCACCGACCTCGTCACACCCAGATGATGAGGTAGAGACTATTTATGAGGACGTCAGTAGGGCCATACATACGTCCGAGACCCACTTCACTGTTGTTATGGGGGACTTTAACGCAAAGCTAGGCAAGAAAAGCGATGACGAGCTGAGAGTGGGGCAATTTGGATATGAGCAACGGAACCCAAGGGAACAGAGGCTGGCCGATTTCCTGGAGAAAGAGGGACTCTTTATGATGAATTCTTTCTTTCAGAAGCCGCCACACAGGAAATGGACCTGGTTGAGTCCCGATGGTTCCACGAGAAACGAGATAGATTTCATCATGACCAACAAGAGGCAAATATTCAATGATGTCTCTGTGATTCACAGGGTGAAAACCGGTAGTGATCACAGACTGGTAAGAGGCACATTGAATATTGACGTCAAACATGAGAGGTCACGCCTGATGAAGTCCACGCTCCGACCCACTCGCCCCCATATACAAAACCCCGAAAGCTTTCAACTCGAACTCTCTAATCGCTTCGATTGCCTGGAGGATATTGATGCGTCTGTGGACGAAATTAATAACAGGCTTGTAGAAACTGTCCAAACGGTGGGCTCTAAGTTCTATAAACCCCGCCGTACAAATAGACCTCAAAAATTATCTGATCACACCCTAAACCTCATGGCTGAGCGACGCTCGCTACGGCTGCAATCTCCCGATGATGCTAAGTCATATAGGCAGCTCAATAGACGAATTTCCAAATCCTTGCGGCACGACATCCGTCTCTTTAATACTAATAATATTAAAGAGACAATAGAGCGGAAAAAGGGCTCCAAAGTGTTCGCAAGAGATATGTCTATTGGGCAAAGCCAGCTGACAAAGCTGAAGAGAGAAGATGGCAGCATAGCGTCGACAAAAGCAGAGGTCTTAGAGGAGATCGAGAGGTTATATGGGCAGCTATACGCTTCGGTCGCAAAGCCTGTTAGCAGCACGGCCAAAGATCCAAGAGCCAAGCTGACCCGACACTATACCGAAGATATCCCGGACATCAGCCTGTACGAGATTAGGATGGCCCTGAAACAACTTAAAAACAACAAGGCGCCGGGTGACGACGGAATTACAACAGAGCTTCTGAGAGCGGGTGGAACACCGGTACTTAAAGTCCTCCAGAGGCTCTTTAACTCTGTCATATTCAAAGGTGTGACGCCAGAAGCATGGAACAGAAGCGTGGTGGTCCTATTCTTCAAAAAAGGTGATAACACCTTGTTGAAGAATTACAGACCCATCTCGCTTCTGAGCCATGTTTATAAGTTGTTTTCAAGGGTCATTACGAATCGTCTCAGTCGCAGGTTCGATGACTTCCAGCCGTCCGAGCAAGCCGGTTTCCGAAAAGGCTACAGTACCATAGACCACATCCACACGCTGCGTAAAGTTATACAGAAGACCGAAGAGTATAACTTGCCACTATGTTTAGCGTTCGTGGACTATGAGAAGGCCTTTGATTCGATCGAGACATGGGCGGTGCTCGAGTCTCTCCAACGATGCCATATTGACTATCGGTATATCGAAGTGTTGAAGTGCTTGTATAGTAACGCCACTATGTCGATTCGAGTACAGGACCAGAGTTCGAAGGCGATCCCGTTGGAAAGAGGCGTAAGACAGGGAGACGTCATATCTCCGAAACTGTTTACTGCCGCAATGGAGGACGCCTTCAAGCTTCTGGATTGGCAAAGACACGGCATCAATATTAATGGCGAATACATCACTCACCTTCGGTTTGCCGACGACATCGTAGTCATGGCAGATTCGATGGAAGATCTCGGCACGATGCTCGAAGACCTCAATCGAGTTTCTCAACGGGTCGGTCTTAAAATGAACATGGAGAAGACGAAGGTGATGTGTAATGCCCATGTTGTGCCGACCCCAGTATCGGTTGGGAACTCGATTCTAGAAGTTGTTGACTCATACGTTTACCTAGGACAAGCAGTCCAACTCGGTAAGTCCAACTTCGAGAAAGAGGTCAATCGTCGAATCCAACTAGGCTGGGCAGCGTTCGGAAACCTACGCAATGTCTTCTCGTCCAAAATACCTCAGTGCCTCAAGTCGAAGGTCTTTGACCAGTGTGTGTTACCAGTGATGACTTACGGATCTGAAACGTGGTCTCTGACTGTGGGCCTTATCAGCAGGCTCAAAATAGCGCAACGAGCTATGGAGAGGGCTATGCTCGGAATCTCTCTGCGAGATCGAATCAGAAATGAGGAGATCCGTAGACGAACGAAAGTTATCGACATAGCCCAGCGGATTAGTAAGTTGAAGTGGCAATGGGCAGGGCACATAGCACGTAGAACTGATGGCCGATGGGGCTGCAAAGTTCTCGAATGGAGACCACGAACCGGCAAGCGCAGCGTAGGACGTCCACCCACAAGGTGGACAGACGATCTGATAAAGGCGGCAGGAACACGATGGAGGCGGGCCGCTTGCGACCGGACTGAATGGAAATTTATGGGGGAGGCCTATGTTCAGCAGTGGACGTCCTGTGGCTGAGATGATGATGATGATGATATTCATGTCAAGAATATCTATATCCGACGTAAATGAATAATATGAAGAAATTCGCCTTCATAGGTACTAAAGTAAAAAACGTGCCATCGGTCAAAGTGGTCTAAACAGGAGATGGGCATAACTTGGCAAAACGGGTCGGGAACCACTGTACCAAGACTGTGACAGCATGACATTTTTTTTATGATAGTAACGACAAGTCGAGCAAATTAGGTGTCTGATGGTAAGCATCATGATTGCCCATATCAGACACAGTGCCACCCAGTGTTTTAATATTCAAAATTCTGCGTGGCACTATACTGCGCCTGTCACCCCAGTAATTTCGCTAGTAACATCGTCCTTCAGACCGGAACACAGTAATGTTTGCACATTACTGCTTGGCGGATGAATAACTGGCAAAGGTGTGGTACTTCCCCAGGCGGCCCCCTGCAAGAGGCCTACCACTACAAGGCATAGTAGATGGTCAGATAATTAATTATTAAACAAAGTTGGAAACAGCTTGGTGAGACTCGCACACACAGGCCCTGAAAGGCTGGCGTGAAAGTGTAAACAAGAGGAGGGTTATATCCAGCGGGCTGAGTAGATTGATGGGTCGTCTTGTTTAGACTAGACTCTAACAGTTCCTAATATCTGTCGCCGATGCTCGGTTACCTGAGTCTGCGGTATGGCTAAGCCATGTTGTTTTTTACACGCGGATACCTTGTTGCAACAGTACTGTAAGCTATGCAATGCTGGATGGTCAGATCACTAGAATTGGTCTAAATTTATTAATTGTCATATTCCTCATAACCTGTCATTGTGCTTATATTTTATGACAAACGGACCTTAATTTTATTAAAGGCATTCATTTCTTCACTACGATCTACATAATAAAAAAATAATATTCTTATGGCGAGAACAAAACGTTAAACGTTTTTTTACCTCGAGGTTTCAGCTAAGTTGCAATAGCCGAGGTCGCGAGACGACTCTAGGGTCTTGTTTTGTAATATATGTTTTCGATTCGAGAAAATGTTAATTTTCAAGTGTTACTTGCTTGTAAATTGTTTGGTTGTGATAGCCTTCTCAAAGTACATAGTTTCGATTAATTTAAATGATGACTAACAAAATCAAAATTCAATAAACTAATATTAAATGATTTATCATTCGGTTTTGTTATTACTAGGGAAGCGAATAGCGCCCTCGACACAGGGTATCCTAGTGTGAGGGCTTGTGGTCTTTCATTATAGCCTGAGGAGTAGTTGATGTTTTTTAATATTTTAGAGAGTATGGGATTAATTTTTTAAGCTTTATTTATGATAGTGAGTGACAAGACGAGCCAATCAGGTGCCTGATGGTAAGCATCATGATTGCCCATATCAGGCACAGTGCCACCCAGTGTTTTAAAATTCGAAATTCTTCGCGGCACTGCACTGCGCCTGTCACCCTGAGATATCAGTTGTTCAAACTCATTATGTCCAGTAATTTCACTGGTTACATTGCCCTTCAGACCGGAAGACAGTATTGTTTTTCCCGTTACTGCTTGGCGGATGAATAACTGGCAAAGGCGTGGTACTTCCCCAGGCGGTCCCTTGCAAAAGAGGCCTACCACTACAAAATATAATGTATTTAGTAATTTACAAAATATAATGTATAGCTTATTTATCAAAATAATATGTAATTTGTACTTATTATTTTGACAAATAAGCTATTTATTTATTTAATTATTTTCTAATAATTTCTAGGATGTTTCTCAGGCTTGAATAAGTAAGCACCAATATTATTAAATGATACACAACAGTAACTTTTGTATGCATAAGAATATTTCGTGTTTGACATAATTAAAAAAACAAAAAAGTCTTTTGATCTTTCAAGTTGCCCAATGTCATTCTATTTTTGAAATGGAAATCGAGCATTAATTTTAGAATGGCGCTTCAAAATATGTGTCAAGAGGCCAATACCTGCACACCCACTATACCAGACCGGATCGGACAGTTGGTAGGAATAAAAACGAATAAAACAATTACGTTGAAGCAACAATGTTGCAAACCAGTTTGTACTAAGGAACGCTCCTTCGGTCTCAATCGCAAGTTCAGTGTATGTCTAGCTGTCTGAACGCTTCAACGTTTGATAAGAAGAACACGTTATGCTTTTACTTGCTGAGATTTAGCAATTGTCAGAGGTTTTTAAAACTAAAGGTTAAACGTCACCGATACGAAATAATTTTTTTTCAATATTTTTTTTATGATAGTGTGTGACAAGACGAGTAAATCAGGTGCTTGATGGTAAGCATCATGATTGCCCATATCAGACACAGTGCCACCCAGTGTTTTAAAATTTATAATTTAAAATTCTGTGCGGCACTGCACTGCGCCTGTTACCCTGAGATATTAACTGGTACTTCTCCAGGCGGTCCCTGCAAAAGAGGCCTACCACTACAATAATACACAGATTTGCTACTATGAAAAAATGCTTTTGTGAAACTTGACGCACAAATCTTTTGTTGAAGAAAACCTTACAGTTTCTTCGTATTTATCAAAATTGTAAAAAATAAGTTTTTAGGTTAGTATGTTAATGTTTTTTTTAAATAGCAAAAAACTTTTCTTTAACAAAATATATTTTCGAGCAAATAAAGGCGAGCAAATAAATCAACAAGCAATTGAGTGGAAAATTATTCTCTATTTCTTCATATCTGCGTGCTTGCATTTTGTATAGGTGACGTTAAGTTTTAACTTTAACGTTTACACACTAACACCCCCTGCACTAGAATTCCCGATGTCGCAGGCGGCATGGAAATACCACACACATACAACCCCCGATGTAAGACGACGCAAAATGGGTTAACACGAAGAAAACAGCGAAATTGGAATATTTATTAATCCAAGGAAAAAATGTGAACTCTTTATGTCAATTTTGGCACATACTCGTAGCTAACAAAAGAAATATTTTCAAATATAAAAAGTAAAAATACATAATGACGAAGAAGGCTACGCCAACACCCGAGAACAAACATTTGAGCTCATTGCAGAAATACTGGCCCCTGCCGGGATTCAGAGTCCTTTCTTGGTCAATTTCAGCACGTGATTTTTTTATGACTGACTCGGTGGCGTAGTGTAAGTGTAGTACAGAAATGTTTTGCACATTACTACTTGGCGGATGAATAACTGGCAAAGGTGTGGTACTTCACCAGGCGGCCTCCTGCAAAAGAGGCCTACCACTACAAATTTATTTTTAATAAGATTATAACAGTTTTCTATAAAATATATACTTTTTAATATGATCAACAGAGGAAATCTCATATATCACGTCCGTATCATAGATGATTCCTAATCGCCGATTAATGATTATACCGACAGCTATTTCCTAATCGGTTGTTAAACCGATAGGTAGCTATATTTTATCGATCGTTCACACGCAAGGTTTTTTCGCATAAAATGTAACTACTTAAATAGTAATTATTCATTGAAGTGCATTGTTCGTTGATTCTTTAAAACTTATTTTAATTGATTAACCTTAATCGTGACTTTATTGATGCAAAATTTGATTTAATTTCAATGCTATTAACGTTAACAGTCTTTAGTTAACAGTCTCTTAACTAGTCTTTGATTGACTATGACCTCATATGTTTTCAAAGACGATTTTTAAGGTAAATTTTTTTTTTTTTTTTGTATTTTATAACAAAGAAGGCCGAGCGCGGGATCTGTTGTCAGATATAAGGAAAAGCGTGTGATGCGTTGACATGTGAAACGACCTTCAGCTTAGAATCTGAGTTTACCAAATATAATCTCTGTAACAAACAACTGAAAAACGTTAACTTGCTTGTTGTTTAGGCAAACACCGATGTTCATTTGTTTTCGCTTTGCTGTTAACTGACCCAAATAAGGCGGTATAATTATTATAGCTCTACAGAAAAGAGTAGAAACTAAGTAGAGTATTTTTTATTCTTGAAAAATAGAAAGATAGATAGAAAAACAATTTATTGTACACCAAAACTAGGATACAAAAATACAGGAATAACATTTAAAATAATCTTCGGCTAGTACAAGTGGCGGTCTTATCGCTTAAAGCGATTTCATCCAGACAACCAGAAGAAAAGAAATACTTAAGAGTATTTATACAGTGGCGCCACCATTATTTTAGGACAATATAAAAATAAAAGCCAAATATAAAATTTAAAAGCCTCGTCAGCGTTGGTTCGCAACCTATCTAGAAGGAAAATTTGAAGAAACCCGCAATAGGGACTACATCAGGCACGAGTCACGAGTATGAAATCTGCAACCAAACTGGCTCCACACCTATCGACATATTATTATCGTTCCTGCGGATTCAGCTAGTGAAGTCAACAAGGGTTTGTAGGCTCTGGGCAAACAGACGTCAGGCATATTGTCTGTGGAGAGTGTTCTAAGTGCTCTATACAGACTTAATATTCAAATCGTCTGCCAAAGACGTCAAGGCCAATATATACTTCAGTGAGGAGCGTATCAGATAAGGCACGGACCGTCTTCCTACGTCGGTTTTCCTTGCATATAACTTTTAATGTTGCAAGTTATACCTCAGTTTGAGGCGGTCATAAATAGCAATTTACCATTAATTACAACTGTAACTACGGGTCATAAAATATCATGTCTAGATTTTAAAAGGATTACGGCACTATAAAACAGATCAAAGTATCGAAGTGGGCACGATAGAAATAATACTTACGTATATAATACTATGTTGTTGTAATTTGCAGTAATTAGTCTTTATTAGTTACGTGATTTATTAATCTGTAGTTAGTATGAGGATAAGTGCGGCTGTACGCTTGATTGGAACCTTTCCGTTGATATTAAAACAAGATAAAATTACCCATCGCACTAAGTAATAAATATCGTGTTTAGCACAAAACTAACTCAATTGAAATCGGTTCAACCGTTTAAGTAAGAGTTATTATAATATTATGATGCAATGATCCAAACACTTTAAAACAACAAAATATACAAACAAATATACAAAATAATATACTTTATCCCGAGGGGTAGGAAGAGGTGTACCCAGGACTCAGTTCCATAGAAGGTACACCCACATTACGCCAGTATGTTATTGGTCCCATGTAATAGGGGGCGAGCCTATTGCTATCTACCGGGCACAGTTCCAGACTCCACGCAGTTATTGAGATAATTCCTAATGGAATGATCCAATATTTAACACTATGCCTGACCTGGGGAACAAACCCGGGCCCTCCTTCCTGATCGGCAGTCGAGCTTGCGCCCACTAAGCCACCGAGGCAGTCGAAACTTTAAAAGTAAGGGTTTATAAGATAGGGGCCATAATATATTAAAAATATATCTTGTTTCCCTTCATTATGAAGGAAGTGAGTAGTTCTTCGAGTGGCGATAACATAATATTATGAGAGCAGAGATAAGATGGAGTGGTACATATAAAATAGATTATGACATCTGTCTGTTAGTCACAAGTTTTACTGCACTACTCTTCCTGTAATGTAAGTGAGGTGGATGGAGCACTACAGTTATCTAGATAGGTTATAGTCACAGTGTAGAAAGCTGCAGAAGGTTTTGTTCGTATCCTGTACTCTTAAGGAAACTCAAACAATAAAAAAAAAAAGAAAAGTAGAGAGAAAAATAGAAACGTCGACTGTTTATAATTAAGATTTAGATATTTGATGTTCTGAGAATTAAAATAATATATCCTTTGGTTGTGATAGGATTAAATTTTTGGATGAATGGGATAAAAATCACAAAATCAATGCCAAAAACAAGTTTATTTACAATATTCTCGTTTAATATTATAAATATGTAAACTCCTCGCTTTATCCTTCATAGAAATCCCTACTTTCTTTAGCGGGTGAAAAAACCTACGGAATGAAAAACTTTACACAAAATTTTAGCTTTATTGCTTGTTCTAGCTTTATGGGCCAATAAAGAAACATTATAAAAGTAATGAGTAGGTCAGGTGATCCTGCGAGATTGAGGCGGCCTTTGGTGACGTAATGGTTTCAGTCAGGACTTTAATTTTTATATATTATTATAATACGCGACTTCGTTCCCGTTAGAATTTCAGGTATCCGGCGCCCTATATTGGTTGGGGTTTAGGCTGCGGGTGATGATAAGTCAGTGAGTCAGGACTTCGATTTTGATATATTATAGAGATTGTAGAAAGTAGATACATATACAAATAGCTTTATTTCTTAGAGTATTGTGTACATATTATGTAAGAATAATAAAATTAAAGTGTCAAATACCCTACCGTTTCCGGTGTACAAATATTTCATTTAAAATAGATCGTATATTTACAAAACTTAAAAGACATTATGAAAATATAATTATTCATGCACAAAAATTACAAATGTCAAAGTTAGAATGTCTATGGTTAGGTAATTGTTAATTGTCAAGTAAGTGTCAAAAGTCAAAATGCTATCAATGTCAAAGTATTTCAAGAAGTTGCCAGTAGAAAGAAAAAAAAGACGTATTTGATGATAACATTATGTATCAATATGTCCTACAGCTCTTAAATTTTTTACTTTTAGCCTTTTAGTAGGCGTAAGCGACTATATAATACAATAGGCCGTAATGCTTCTCAAGCCGTCTCAGGATATAATATTTGCAAGTAAGTTGTTTGATTAGAATGTCTAATCATTTTGATGGCGCAGACGCAATATAACATTGTTTCCGGGTGTTTGATAGGAATCGCGAGTAGACCAGAGACTAGTTTCATCGATGACTATTATTATACGACTTTTTTTTTAATGAAAGTGAGTGACAAGACGAGCAAATCAGGTGCCTGATGGTAAGCATCAAGATTGCCCATATCAGACACAGTGCCACCCAGTGTTTTAAAATTCAAAATTCTGCGCGGAACTGCACTGCGCCTCCCCTGAGATACTGTCACCTTAAGATATTAGTTGGTGAAACTCGTCATGCCCAGTAATTTCGCTGGTAACATTGCCCTTCAAACCGGAACACAGTAATATTGGCACATTAAATATAAAATTTTAGGTATATTCGTACAGGTAATATCTTTATTAGTACGAGGAGATACAACTCTATAGAGAGCCCTTTATAATTTTAAACAACTCTTTAGCTGAGTTGGTACCTAGTTCTCTGCCTGTGAAGTATGGAGTCGATTGGGTTTGCTTCGCAGTCGTTGTATTTGCGCAGTGTGCTTCATATGTTTGTTCTCGGGCCTTGAATATTTGTAGTGTGTTATTGTATGAGTCCAAGTTTGAGGACTCTGCGAGACAGGGAAGTTAGGGTTGTGAGTGTGTAGAAAGAAAGTTATGTACTGTAGAATTTTGACTTTCTGGTTATAAGATAGGATATCTACGAACTCAATTTCAATAGGTCATGCTATGACATAGTAGAACCGACCTTGTTATCGCTTCGCATCCTGCCCTGGTAGTACAGTGACCGGGGAAAACGAAGTCCCGGGGGGTTAGAACGTGACAGCAGATATGCAATGTTCGGGCGGGAAAGAGACAAAAAACGAAGAAAATTAGTTATCCTCGTGCCATGCTAGGCGGGCTGTGGTTTCATTCAAGCTATTCAATGGCATGGTTATACATAGGTTACATTGAAAAAATTATTCGCCAAAGAGATCGATGACGCATAAGAAGTTTTATCCTATAAAAAAATAGTCTTGCGTCACTGAAAACACGACATTATAGCATTCATAATGTGTTAAATTTAAGTAATGCCAGGGTAATAAAGGGCACGGAGTAATGCACTACTTACAATATTTTTTATAATAGGACTAAGTACTTAGTCATAATATTTAATTTATAACAAAAATCAACGTCAATACTAAAAAGGAACAAAAGAAGCGTTATGTTATTTACGACCGCTCCATTCCACTTCTGACATTGAGTGCAAAAGTTTTTAAGAGTCTCGACTTTACGAGCGCACAGACGAATTATTGGTTATTCAATGAGACGCATTAAAACATAATATTCTAGCGCTTCTGAATTAGTTTTTGACTTCAAAAAGTTTTTAAATATGAGTACCTACTTTGATCATGAATCAAGATTATCTTCTTCACAATATCGACATACGGAACTTTGAATTTTCGAAGTGCTATATTACGAGTAGCATAGTCGTGATTGCCGTAAGAGCCATCCGGTAGATATGAACTCCAGAAGATGGGCAGCAGCTTCCTTTGCGTAAAAACCGTTAAAATGCGCTCGCTAACCTCATGCCTGCTATGCATGGCAAGTATTGGCAACCAACTTTTCAAAAGACTTTTAGGCCGAAGAGCGATTGAGCCACCTTTTGGCCCGATCGGGAAACAATATTCAAAATTTTTAATCTAAAGACATATTAATTTGATTTCATAATTTATTTACTCCCAAGCTTTCAACACAATTTATCAATTCATTTAACTTCATCATTTCTAAACTCCCAAGCCCCCAGCTAAAATTATCGATTCATTTAACTTCATAATTTCTTAATTTCCAAGCCTCCAGCTCAATTTATCTATTTATTAAATTTCATCATTTCTTAACTCCCAAGCCCCCAGCTAAAATTATCAATTCATTTAACTTCATAATTTCTTAATTTCCAAGCCTCCAGCTCCATTTATCTATTTATTAAATTTCATCATTTTAACTCCCTTAACTTAACTAACTCCCAAGCCCCCAGCCAATTTACCAATTTATTTAACTTTGTCATTTCTTAACTGCCAAGCTTCCAGTCCAATTTATCCACGATTCATTTAATTTTATCATTTCTTTTATCTCTAGCCTCCAGCCAAATTTATCAATTAATTTAATTTTATAATTTCGTAACTCCCAAGCCTCCACCCAAATTTATCAATTTATTTCATATCATAATTTCATTGTGCTAACTTTAAAGTAGCATACATTTATAAAAACGTAAAAATATATGGTGGTCCTTGTATTTTCATACAAAGCACAGAGATAGCTTGAACATAAAATATTTTTTTTCTTTAAAAGTCTTCGCGAAAATAGGGGAATCTCTCATAATTGTAAAACATAATAAATTAGGACTTTGTGATTCATTTATAACTCATAGCAAAACGTTAAACCAAGAACGATCCATATAATGAAGATTTTATTCAAAACCATAATACACTGGCTTGTTTAACATTGTGACAATACAATTTAGACATCGTCACCGCACTGTTTCCAGTTCCCTTGCAAATATTAGACGTTGTATCAAATAACTTATAACATTATGTTTAATAATATTAGATAGGTCGATTTACATTAAACTGAGTTATGTTTGAACTGAATTGTAAACACCGTTGAGAATATGACGAGCGTGTTTATGACTTAAGACGATAGAAATGATACTAAATCATACACCTTTATGTGAATAGATGGATTCTTGGGAACGCGATCTCATTAAATTTATTACCTATAATATAATCACTGGCTTTGCGTAGTTTTACAATTTGTAATGCAACATGCAACATTTTTAACTGCTAGAAATAATTGGTCACTACCGACTTATAGGTACATAATTTACTACATATTTACACAAGAATTATTGAGTTAATTTAATTTAAAGTTAATTGTTAGACTGCCTCGGTGAGCGCAAGCGTTACTGCCGAGCATCGTCCCGGAT
Source organism: Hemistola chrysoprasaria (assembly GCA_947063395.1). NCBI lineage: Eukaryota > Metazoa > Arthropoda > Insecta > Lepidoptera > Geometridae > Hemistola > Hemistola chrysoprasaria. Next base: position 10,074,573 of record OX346728.1, on the reverse strand, counting down.
TCGTTTTCAAGTTAAGGCGAAAAGTGTTATTGGATTTTTCCGTTATGAATTTTCTCAATGCCAGCCTGAAGTCTGGGACTAAAAACATGACTGGTGAAGTGTGGGGTAGTATTATGAGACTGAGTCCTGGTTACACATGGTATGTTATGCAAAGTTGAGTTAGTGCAGGCTTTATGATATTATACTAGTACCTATTAAAGGGAATATTTTCAAATGGTTTTGTAACAAATTATTATTATGTATTTCGGGTGGTCAAAGTTCCAAAATAACGACAATAACTTCGAATACTCATTAAAAAGCCATAAGAAATTTAATTAGGAGCAAGGTCATCGTTTGAGAGCGGCCGAAAAACTTCGTACAACAATCTGATACATTATGATACAAGACAGTAGATCAGATCAATAGGTAACTAAAACTATAGCAAAAATTATATTGCTGTGGTATATAAACCACTCTTTGTGTGTGTGTTTATACGTAAAGGGAGTAAGTGGCGATAAAACCATAAAAGGACTGTTCAATTAAGAGTGGAAGAAGATCACTTAGTGTAGGACTTGGAGAGGAAGAAGAAAAATACTTATTTAAGAATATATTTATTATTATAATACGCACGGTAGACTCAGTACTGTTTATCTTCATTGACGTGCAAAAGTGTCAGATTATAACCTATTTGAATAAATCTGTTTGAGTTTGAGTAAGGTATATACATTTAGAATCGACAATATATTTGTATTTTGAATAGAAATCCTTTGCAACAGAGTAACCCGACTCTTCTATAATAAGAATAATTTGAGTAATTTTAACCTGGCTAGATTTTACTGTGTAGTTGAATCTATAATCTTTGACCAATCCCAAACTGTAGCGAATTCTTGCTCTTTATATTAAACTTGAGATACTTAGTTTGTGAGAATCAGGATGTTTTGTCGACAATAAATTAGTTATGGGGAACAGGAGCTCTTTCCGTGCGGGCCACGCCTTTTGGGGTGCGTAAACGTAAATGCTATAAATTGTACTTTTTACCAATTTTTAGTATACTTATAATTTTTACGCCATTTCTGATAATAAACGCTCATTGTAGTTATTAAAAACATGTCAAAATTTGGCAGAGATAATTATTTAGTTGCGTTATTGATTAGGCGTAGCATTTGGACTGAAGTTGTATTACTGTCTATTGTCTACACAAACATTTTCCGCTTCCAAGAAGCCAAACTCAGACGAAGTAAATGTCATTACCGAACATAAAGTTTACGAGTTAAAATGACTTAAATTATAATATTGAAGACGTTTTAACGGCCGAAACCGCGTATCTGCTATGATGTGATTTTTTATTCACATTTTGTTGTTAACGTGTGATTAAGAAACTAAGGGTTTAATTCAGATTTGCGAATGTAACCTCTTTGGAGGCGAACTTTTTGATTTTTTTAAGTTTTTGAACCTGACTCGATGTATATTGTATATATTGCACTAAAATAATGCCATTAATTTGATATTTGTTTACAACTTATTTGTGAACTATTTTTGTAGTGGTAGACCTCTTTTGCAGGGGCAGTACCACACCTTTGCCAGTTATTCATCCGCCAAGCAGTAAGTGAACATTACTATGTTCCGGTCTGAAGGTCAATGGTACCAGCGAAATTATTGGGCATGAAGAGTTTCAACAAGTAATATTTCAGGGTGACAGGCGCAGTGCAGTGCCGCGCAGTGTTTACGTCCAAGAATGAAGAATAATTAATTTGGGGTGAGGTACAAAATATTGCAATGGGGTGTGTTAGGAAAATACTGTTTGGGGTAGCTTAAGAATATTACCTTTACCTAATAGGATGAGATCTCTGTACAGAAAAATCCGAAGAAACGCAGAAAACTTTTATTTCTAAGTTGAAAAGTTCTTCTAAGTATAGTTTCGTCATGCCCGCCTGTTTGTTATTCCATTTAAAGTATTTTTGCTTCAAGAATTTTAATTGAACAAGGAACGTTATATTTCTATTTCAATAGTTCATAATAAAGGTTCATGTTTGACAACGTTTCTGCTGCAGAACACGCAATACACGTATCCGTATACCGCGTGCACTGCGTGCGTGGCGTTGTCAGCGTTAAGCTACGTGGGCGCCATATTCGAGCAAGCCACACGTGTACCGCGTACATAGCATACTTAAGCTAGCCACACGTGCACCAATGACGACATTGATCAGTAGTGAGTCCGTGGGTTGTAGTGGACCTAATTATACTTATTATACATTTTCATGCAAAGCGAAGCTTGACACATGTGTGTCACGTAGTCTCTCCGTGCGCCACGGTTGGTTTGAACCTTTATTATTAAGCCCATACCATTCAAAATATCATACAATTGAATTTACGTATTGTCAGTATAACCGTATGGTATAAGTGATGTTACATTTAAAAATGTTACTATACAAGCACGCTCCAAAATCGCGCGAGATTGCGCGCCGCGTCAACCTGCCATATTGCATAGTTTAATCGTGGAAACTGTAGATGGCGCGAGTTATACGAACTCGCATAAAACTGGGCTATAAACGCTATATCCACTTACTTTTATTACTGGAACCACTACTGGTGGATGTTTCGACGAAAATCGCGACTATTATAACTCAATACACTGGAAACGATATAGTTTGAAACGTTAAATTATGGTATAGTACTCAAAATGTACGCTTTTATAGGAAATCTCTAATAGGATTCAGAAGTTTGGTCATAATTTCATAATGTTGAGCTTTTAGTGAAATTGACTTCGATTTTCTATACAAATGATTATTACACGAAGTAGTTGTCCATTCCAATAACCATTTATATTTATTGTTGTGTACGATAACTTTTTATATATAAATTTTATATTATATATAATTTTATAGGCTCGCCCGCTATTACATGGGACCAATAACATACTGGCGAAATGTGGGTGTATCTACTATGGGACTGAGTCCTGGGTATACCTCTGCCTACTCCTTCGGGTAAAAGGCGTGAATGTATGTTTTATGTTGTTTTTATAATTTTATAGATCAACCTATAGATAGAGGCTCGTTTTTGAAAATATACTTTTATTTTTGATATAAAAGAAATATTTAATAAGGGACACTTAGGACACGGGAAAGTAGTAGGATTTAGTCTGTAAGAAATTGCTTTACACGATAAGACCGCCGGTTGTTTGCCGTGTGTTTTGTATTGTTTCTTTTGGTATGCAATAAAGTATTATTATTATTCTATTCAGGGGTTAATGGGATGACTGAAAGAGGTAACTACACGATATTTAAATATTTATTTGAATTCTTGCTCTTTGGAAATCAACTAAAAGACAATAATAATATATAGGTTAAGTAAAACGTTAAAAATATAGCACTTGGAATAAATGATTATTATAGACATAACTCTTTAATTTTTTTAATTTAATTTTTTCTGATATTTTTTATTACATGTCATAAATTAGTAATTATCATTTTATTTTTATTTTTTAACATTGTATACTTACACTATTGTATTGGGATGACCTGTAAGAATAGTTGTAAATGAGAAATAAATAAATAAAATTAAAATTTAATATTGGAAAATCAAAAAGTATTGGACCTTAATATAATATTTTAGTAGATATTACCTATTGTACTTTGTTATACATTTTTATTTATGCGCCTTCAAACAAAATATGATTGTATCAGTAGTAAGACCATTATTTACGAGCAACTGTGGACAGTCCCGATCTAAATCAAGCCGCTAAGTTTACGATCGTGCGCCGTCCCTCTTTGTACTAATAACTGAACAGAGTAACCATGAAAACCAAAAAAAGAAAGAGAATGTGTTATCGCAAATGCTCAATAAAATCTAATTAAAAAATCCATTAATTTCTTTCTAACTGATGGTCAAAACGCATCAAAATCCGCTATATTGAGGAGTTTGAGGAAATAGAGACTGACGCGGAAAGCTTAAACTCAGAATTTATTAAATTAAGTTTAAACACACCATATTGAGATACATAAAGGAAATAAAGTTAACAAATGAATCCACCGTGCGTTCTTTTCTTCAGAAAGTATCCTACATTTCAGTTTATCGTGGTCAACCTACCAGTAGTTAACCCAATCTTGTGTTATTTATGCAGAAGTTGTTTCTGTCACTCCGTCATTATTCTGTATTATTCTGCGAGAATTAATGTATCAGAATAAATGTATAAGAATTAATATCACAGACGATAATATATTGTCTGCCGAATTCCAGTTCCCGTGGCACCCCCAGGGGTATCTTCCAGGGGTACTACGGGATGCTTGATTCAGAGTAAAATGCCTTCCAATGCCTTTTAACTTTTTTTTAATTATATATAACATGATATGGGAGGACTCAATTAGGGTGAGGCCCCATTAGTGCGTTGCGTTGCGCCACCACGTCGCGGCGTTGTTGGTGCGTCTTTTTTCATATATCTATATTCCTAGGTTTCATACATTTCCGGTAACATATTACATAACATAACATACATTCACGCCTTTTTCCCGAAGGGGTAGGCAGAGATATACCCAGGACTCAGTCCCATAGTAGATACAACCACATTTCGCCAGTATGTTATTGGTCCCATGTAATAGGGGGCGAGCCTATTGCCATATACCGGGCACAGTTCCAGACTCCAGGCAGCTATTGAGATAATTCCTAATGGAAAAATCCAATATTAAACACTATGCCTGACCTGTGGATCGAACCCGGGACCTCTTGATTGGCAGTCGAGCATGCGCCCACTACGCCACCGAGGCAGTTATAGGTTATATATATATTAGAGGTAACATATATATTGTGATATATCCATTAATGCATTAGGTACGTCGCCTCACGCGACGTTTCAACGGATCGACAGACAAGTCGAAGCGGAAGGGAGGGTGATACGTTGAGCTGTCGACTCAACGCAGTTGTGGCATACAATGCGTTGATCCGCTGCGACGACGCGACGCACTAATATGGCCTCACCCTTTAACGGAGTACCTATAGTATATAGGCATTTGTATAGCTGTAACTCTTGAGATAGGTCCTACTTGCATTTTTATTGTAACGCTTAAACTTCTACGTGTTGTAAGTGCAAGGAACAAGGTTGTCAAAGTCTAATCGGTCTATAAAATGATATTAGCACTAAAACTACAGTTTACGGTTCATACCTACGACACATTAGAGTAGTAAGAGTAGAGTAGTTAGTATATATAACCTACTAGCAGAGCCCCGCGGTTTCACCCGCGTAGACTTAGTTCCCGTGGGAATATCGAGAATAAAAAAAACTGGGTGTTATTCCAGGGTCTCAACTACATACAAAATTTCAGCTCAATCGGTTCAGTAGGTAGTTATAAAATGTAAAGGGAACAAACTACACACAAAAAACAGCTAGATGGCGCTGGAGTCGAGTTAGACGCTTTTTATAAAGCTGTTACAAACGCAACTTTTTTACATTGTGCTCAGATTTGAGACGAATCATGTTGAAATGAAATGAAATAATTTATTTGCTAAAAATGTGGTAGGTGTACAGTTGTTGGGTTATTTTATATTTAGTTCAACACATTTTGCCAGTATGATCTCTAGCATGCAAAAATTTCTTAAGTAACTTATAAATAAATAATGTCATAATTAGTTAAGGATTAAAAATTAATACATTAAATTTAAAATTGTGTAGTGAAATAATAACATTCATGTCAATTACAATTTTTTAGGCCGATAAATACAAGGATTTTTTGTATCTAAAAATTCAGTAACAGAGTAAAACAACCGTTCTAAGAGCCAAGATGTAAGTTTACCTATAAATAAAATTAATAGGATAGCATATGAATGAACTGTACATAGATTTGAATTCAAAAGTATTTTGCTCAAAATATAAGTATGTAGTAGGTAATAGGTAAACGCTCAACCGTCTAAAAGTGATCGACAGAACAATAAGGTCGGGTCATACGAATTGCTCGTGTGCCCGAATGCCCGCAAAGGCTCGTCTCAGACTGCGCGGCGGTGTTTATGTTAAAATCACGCACGCGTGGCCGCACCCTAGCCTTTATTGCCATAACAGACGAAACACACAGACGACAGACACAGTATTAGCAGAAGGATTGGTTGAAATTATAGCTTAAAAGTGGCAATCACTTCTTTATCAAGTAGTATATCAGTTATATAATATAATAAAAATATATATTTAGCCATTTTCGGCTACAGTGACTTGGTTTATCAGTTTACGCATGTTGTGGTTAAATTGTCCAATAATTATTTTATTGGGTATATATAATTTGAAAAAAAAAGGTTCACTAATAATATTCCCATTTTTTTTCCTTTTGACCAATAATTGTACTCTACAACCAGAAAATTTAATTTTTTATTTTAAGTAGGTTTGGAACACAAAAAACTCCCCTAAGGTTCATTCAACACTAGCTGTGCCACACGGTTTCATCCGCGTAGTCTTCGTTCCCTTGAAAATATCGTGATAAAAAGTACTCTATGTGTAACCCAGAGTCTAACCTACCGAATTTTGGCCCAATCAGTTCAGTAGTTTTGGCGTGAAGGAGTAACAAACATCCATCCATCCATTCTCACAAACTTTCGCATTTATAATAATATATTAGTAGGATGTCAATGCATGATTACTTATTATGGGACGTTATCTTGTAGGTAATATGGTGGATGAATATAATAACCAATATGGTGGACGTCCCAAAAATGGCGGACTGGTTATTTTTTGTGCACTCACTGGTATCAATAAATCATAGTATCAAATGAAAGAGGTTTCTGACGAATTCTGTGAATACTTCATTCTGCATGTTTTAAAAAAAATACTTATTGTAATTTTAAGAACTTTTATTTTATTGTAGTGTCCGTGGTACAGCGGGAATATAGGCTTTAAATCCGGAGTCCCTGGATCGAAACTCACCATGTGGATTTTTCGCCTGAATGCTACCGTGTTTCGGATGTCCCGGCTGTTCCCTATAAGATATGTAGGAGGCAATCGGTAGGTCATGTCGGAGGCCTTGTAGGTAAGTATCTTGGCGACCTGAAACTCTGACAATACGGATTGTCCACATAATTCATATATGAATTGCCTCGAGCAGTGTAATTGGGGTAACCCGTTCTGTTAAAGTATAAATTCAAATTGTTTTAAATAATTGTTATTAATTAATATTAATTTTATTCGATTAGCCTTAAAGTTTCACAACTGGAACTTAACACACTGTGTAAGCATTTATTTTCGTAACAATCACTTGGGATCCGTCTTTCCGTGCGTGGTACACACTGTTCATTCATAACTTTAACTTATTTACACTTAAGTCATATTTAAGTGTTTTTTGCAACTGGCAAGGAAGTCGTTTCGTTTGCTAATTTTCTTGTATAATTATAGTGGCGCTGTGAGACGGGTTTAGTTCGCTAATTATCTTTTAAATTGTTGGTGACATTGCTCCACTTAAAAAAATTAAGGTTTTGTTGAGTGAGAATGTCGGAGTGATTTCGAGCCGTTTTGGAGTAGTGCGACCACAAACACTGTGACATGAGATATAAAATCGCGTATATAGTTTAGAAAACGAAAGTAAACTGTGTAAGTATGTGACTGTACCAAAAGTTATGTTTTGGTACTCAAAACATAACGATAACATACATTCACGCCTTTTTCCCGAAGGGGTAGGCAGAGGTGTACCCAGGACTCAGTCCCATACACCCACATTTCGCCAGTATGTTATTGGTCCCATGTAATAGGGGGCGAGCCTATTGCCATCTACCGGGCACAGTTCCAGACTCCAGGCAGTTATTGAGATAATTCCTTATGGAAAAATCCAATATTAACACTATGCCTGACCTGGGGATCGAATCCGGGACCTCTTGATTGGCAGTCGAGCATGCGCCCTCTACGCCACCGAGGTACTCGTTTGGTACTCGTTGGGAATAAAATTTATACTTCATATAAAATATTTAAATTTGGTTTTTGTTGGGATAACAATATCAATATAGGAAGAAAAATTTCAGCCACGAGCAGGATTTGAACCCGCACCGTCCGCGCCAATCCGCGTAGTGGACACTACTATTTGAGCTACCGTGAAGGTACTAGGTACTAGTCATCGGCGAATTTTTTCTATCCCACCTACCTAACGCCTATAGGGGGTGTGTTGCTAGGAATAGACAATTTATTGCAAGCAACAAATACCACATTAGTATAAGTTTTTGGTATTGAAAAAAAACATAGATAAATACGAGTGTGAAAATGATAGGTACTCGTTTTTTAAGTGTTGGTAAAACTTTACATGAGAGAATAAAAACACTTACATACTCTACATACATACTATATTTTCATACTTTTTTGTTCCCTATTTAGTCTCTTAAATTTTTTAACTAATTTATTTTATTTCCGTAGTTTATTATATACATATATAATGTTAGTTTATTTATTTATTGAAAAATAACGTTTCAAGTACATAGTCAAATAAACTTAATAAAAAAAACCACCCTGGAGGTACCCATGCCGTTGTACTATTAGTTAACTTAAAATAAATAAAACTGGTAGAAAATGCTATTTTAGCATTAAGTTAGTCCTAGCGTTGTGCTGAATTATAAATAAATAAATAAATCATCAAAAAACTTAATTCTATTACTAATCCAGCCAGTGTTGTGGCTAAAGAAAATATTAAAAATAAAATGTTGAAACACTCCATAATAAACATTATATTTAATATAATTTTGTGAAATTCGTGTGTACGTAGCCTAACAATATTCTGAATTCGCGTTAGTCGTTATTAGTTGATTTAAACTTGTGTTTGCTGTCCAGCATCCGGCCCCTGCGCACAATCTGTAGAAATAGTATAATACTATATCTACTTATATTATGTAGGTACCTATACACGGAATTGTATGAATGATGAATGAGAACTCTTTATTGGTACCATACAGAAAATAACAAAAAGGAAACTTAAAAATAGAAAGAGTAGCAACTGGCGGCCCTATTGCTCAGAGCGATCTCTTCCAGACAACCATGAAGAGAAAGGAAATACAGATACTGAAGGACGGTGGTATCAAAAACAAATACTTAATTATTAAATATATAAAAATAAAATACAAAAAAAATAATATACAATACCTACTTATAACACCATGCTATAACCAATACATAATATACTAAGTTTATAGATACATAATAGATATATACATAACATAGGGACAAGGCCCTATTTCTTGTCCCTATTTTTGGTTGGGGAATAAATGGGTGGCCAAAATATCTTATTCTTTACGTACTCGTAAGACGTAGGCGATTAAGGAACTTCGAAATAATAAATTATGACCACCTATATTACATTAAAGAACACATATGCTCACAACTGCCTTTCCTGACCCAAACTTTAAGATCTAAATATTTATTAATTTACACAACTAATTTATACACTTAATTTAATTTATACAATTAATTTATACACAAAATGCAAGGCATGCTCGACTGCCAATCAAGAGGTCCCGGGTTCGATCCCAAGGTCAGGCAGTGTTAAATATTGGATTTTTCCATTAGGAATTATCTCAAATCTGCCTGGAGTCTGGAACTGTGCCCGGTAGATGGCAATAGGCTCGCCCCTATTACATGGGACCAATAACATACTGGCGAAATGTGGGTGTATCTACTATGGGACTGAGTCCTGGGTACACCTCTGCCTACCCCTTCGGGAAAAAGGCGTGAATGTATGTATGTATACACAAAACCTGCACGTTATAAATTTTTCCGCGGATACTCTCATTTCTTTTTAAAAATTTACTACGACTTCAACGACGCATCACTAATCACTTCATTATTATATTGTGCTATTTCTTGCTACACAATTAACTTTTGAGTAATACCTTTCCTACTAGGTGGCCAATAACAATCATTAAAGTCCATTCCGTATTACTTGGCGCTCGGAAAAAAATTGAACTAAATAAAGTCTTTCACCGGCGCGAAGTTTGCATAGAAACTAACGCCACGTCATTTGAGGTGCCACGTTGAATGGCACGGTCTCCACCAATTATTATCACCTCACAGCATAAACTACGCACCGGCTACACACTTGGCCATAATCATTAGCATTTATCGTACAAATAACATTTTGGCACCCGAAGGACATTAAAATGTTCCTAGGAAATAATTTAATGTCACCCAATATAATAAAAACTAGTCTTTAAGACAATGTATTAAAGTTCAAGTTTAGATCCATTCGGAGACTGCGATTTATAATCCACCCGCGCCAATTTAGAAAACACATTTGAGCGCATTTAGAATTTGTCGGTATTACTATTACCTCAGAAATGTAAATAAATGGGTACCAGAAGTCACATTATATCCGCGAGACCTTGTCACTGCAACAGGTGACTTATTAGTCACCTGTAGCTACGTCTTTATCTTTACATAGTAAAAAATGAAGTCGCTTCCGCTGTTTGTTCGCTTAGATCTTTTAAACTACTCAACGGATTTAAATGCGGTTTTCATAAATATATAGAGTTAAGTCAAGGGAAAGGTTTACAATGGTACCTTATTTATGTACCTTATTTGTGCAGGTGGCGCTCTTTGGTTCCACGTTTCAATATAATATACGTATGTAGTAGTGATAGGAAAGGTTGCAACAACCGTTTTGTATGTACCTAATTAGTGACTTGACATTTCTATTACCTTGCTATTTGGACTTCTATCACAGAACAGATAATAATACAGCGTATTGAATGGACACTGTCATCCGCCCACTAATCGGGCCTTCCTCACCCCGCCAGCGAGATTGAGTTCTCCACGAGCCCCGCTTCTTTTTGGGAAATCACCTCACACACACACTCTTGCACGTTTACGAAACTCCATGTGTGCAGTGTCTGTGTCGTAGGTAGTTATAGCGCGGCTTTTGTATGGAATTGTGTCGGGTGGTCGGGGTGTGCTTCTATGGTAATGTTAGTTTAAGCACCCGGATTCGATTATTTTATTAATGAATATTAAGATTATCTTAATTGAATATTAATATTATTATTAATATTAATATAATGACGCGTTCAAGTTATCAAGATTGAATGGTCTCGTTACTTACTTGTTCCCATAATCTTGGGCCATAAGGTCACGCCTACCTACGAAAATGTTTACAAAGAAATTAAGTATGTAAAAGGTTGATAATATTTGATACCTATGAGTATAATATTTTATGGCAAATTAAGTGTAATCTGTATTCAGTTAGCTGTTCTAAATCTGGTCACAAAAACGAACGTTTTAAAATAATAAAGTTTGAAGCTTCAAGTAGCTGGGGCGTCCGTCTTGACGGGCAAATTTTTTTGGGCTAGACAGAGAGAACAGATTGAGAGATACGCGATAGAAAGGGAGGCAGCTTGTTGATTAATATAACTATAATTAGTTAGGTGCTATGCAACATGAACTGAACTTTATTGCGTCAGCGCTGGAGTCGCTATTTATTTAAATAATTTTGAGGAGTCTCTTCTGTCCCTTTACTTTGTTTTTTTTACTGTATTTTGTGGTATAGGTACCTAATATTCTTATAGAGGTATCTTTCCGAACGCACGGTAGACTCATTACTATTTATCTCCATTGACGTGCAAAAGTGTCAGATTGTGACCTAATTGAACTTTGAAAACTAAAAATTGCTTAATTCGCAAAAAAATAATACCGATCAGCTGATCCATTTTGTGACAGACGGAAAACAAAGTGAACCTATAAGGGTTCCTCTTTTTCCTTTTGAGATAAGGAACCCTGAAAAAAAAAGAGTACAAAATACAAAATAGTACATAGTACAAAATACCAACTTAAGTACAAAGACCTTCCGAAATACTGGTAGTTGGAACCCTATAGGAATGTGATTCATTTTATAATGACTGTCAATTTACACGCTGCCGATAAGAATAGACCACAATAAATGAGCTGCATTCAATAGACATGCTAATTACTTTTTAATTTTAAAACTAAAAAAAGCATCTGGCGCTGTGGCGTCCTTTCGCCGTTTTCTGCAGTTCATAAAATTTATATGGCCTGTGGCGATCTTATATGCGTACCTTCCTCGTTCACATTGATCTAGGAATCTCTACCACAGAATCTGACCCGATAACTAATAAATAATTAAAAAAAAAAATTAACCGACTACAAAACCACAAATAGGCACTCAAAGGGAAAAATAAATAATTAATAATTATTAAAAACGCTACCAACTCATCTAAATGAAGTCGGTGCCAGCCAAGTAGTTTTTTTAAAATGTAATTTTTTTTATTCATAGAATTTTGAAATGATTTTTGTCTAGCTAGTTTTTTGTTTTTTTTTTTTTTTTGTACATCAGACTTTTCCAAACAAGAGCGTTTGGACCTTTTTTTACATAATGAATTGCATTATTAATGCTATTGTTTATAGCTATTGTTTAATGAGTCAAAGAACCCCCACAAGTATTACTACTGTACTGAAATTAATGAATTTATTATTAACCGACTTCCAAAAACAGGAGGAGTCAAGTAAGTAGTAGATAGATACTGCCTACAAGTATCAACCTACTTCCTACATACAAAGTATCAAAGTTATGGGCATTTTACTGCGTATTTCCATACTTTGAGCAAGGGACTAAAAAAGCTCTAGGGTACGCTGTAGTTTGGTACTAGATGGCGCTGCATGTTTATAGTAGGCGGATTGTTTTTGAGATTGAAAGCGTTTTTTTTTTCCGGTATCTAGGTATGGAACTTTTTACTGTGTTCATACGTATTCCTTATAAATTTATTTTTTTATTACAAGTCGTTTGAAATTGCGTCAAAATAATAAATACAACTTAAATAACTTTATGTTAGTTCCACGAGTAGTATCTTCTACTTCAAATCTCAATAGAACACCGCGTACCTCGCTCTATTAAAAACATGAATAATATTCCAACAATCACTACCAAAGTCTGCCATAAAGGGGTGTTCTCAATGTTTTCGCTGACGTTTTAAGGCCCTACCACAAAGGGCTATGAAGGTAACTTCAATAAAAATGTCCGCTCGTTAATTTTTACGATCGACTCACCAAAAGACGCGCTTTTCTTGAATCAACACGGCTCGATAAATCCGAAACAATTTCGCTCATAACACATGTAATGATGAACATCAATGTAGCTTACAAAATTCTGGCTTGACCTTATAATTTATGTCTTGTAAGAACTTAATTTTTGGGGATTATCGAGCGATTCATTTTTATAACATCTACTGTTGTATGAACTTATATATAATATAGGGAACTGAACGACGGATATAGATTTAATAAATAGTACGTAGGTATGAATATGAATTAGGGTGGCTCAGGACAGATGAGAAGACCAGAACAGTGGAAAGCGTTGGAGGAGGCCTTTGAATGAATGAATGAATGAATGAAGCTCTACTGCATGAAATGTGGTGTCCATAGATAGGTAACAATATAAATATTAAGTTTCACACATTCTGCCGAACTGCCCGGTAAAGCTGTAGAGGCCATCTGAGGCCAACAGCATAGGTCATTTAAAAAAAAAAAAAAAACATTCTGCCGAAACTACTCGACGTGCAACACCCATAGGGATTTGCCAAGAGGCATATCGAATTTAGGGACATTTAAAGTCTATCTGTGTCTTTAGTTATTGTAAGATTGTAGTAATTCGGAATAAAAGGCTTTATTATTATTATTATCAATACGTAACATAATATTTAGGTATAATAACATAACATTACATCACGCCTTTTTCTCGAATGGGTAGTCAGAATATTTCTAATGGAAAAATCTATTAACACTGTCTGACCTGGGGATATAATCCGGGACCATTTATTTAGGTTTATAGGTATTATAATGACTGCTACGGTGGCGTAGTGGGCGCATGCTCGACTGCCAATCAAGAGGTCCCGGGTTCGAGCCCCAAGTCAGGCATAGTGTTAAATATTGGATTTTTCCATTAGGAATTATCTCAATAGCTGCCTGAAGTCTGGAACTGTGCCCGGTATATCAATAGGCTCGCCCCCTATTACATGGGACCAATAACATACTGGCGAAATGTGGGTGTATCTACTAAGGGACTGAGTCCTGGGTACACCTCTGCCTACCCCTTGGGAAAAAGGCGTGAATGTATGTTATGTTATGTAATAATATTTTATGCTTCTGAAAGAGGACTATCTAATGCAAAATGCATTTATCAATCAAACCAAATTACCGCAATGATCGACGACATCGCATCGGGCCCTATTCTCAAAACCGCACCGCTCTACAATGTTATGTACCTACACGATATCTATAATTCGCGCGTGAGAAATTAATGTCGTAAGTTAGATGCTATCTTAATTTAAAGCCGGATAAAATGTAAGCTTCGCTAAAGATTCATCTTTACAAAATTATAAGCGTAATCACGAACTTGCCTCAGATGCCTTGACTTCTTTACGATTTGGTTAATATATGGCAAATTGGACAACACTAACTGCAACATAATAGTGAGAGTATGAGAGTAATGTTACTCGGAAGTATGCCATAACTAATAATCAAGATGATCGTTTCTTAGAGGCTTAGACTTTTCGTAATTCGTAGCCCGTTTGTAAATAATTGGCTAATTAAATTAAGGTAAATTGAATCATTTTAATATTATAACGTACCTTAAGAACCCTTTAAACTTAACTGTAATAACTTGTACTTATTTGTAGTTTGTAAACAGTTAAACTGGATATTTTAAAAAGTATCTATGTTTTTTTGTGATAATTTATTCTAAAGCTCCAAATAAGCGGAAAAAAAAATAAAAATCGTTATCAGATTTAGTGGATCTGAAGTTTTAAAAGTGAAGGTTTTGTATCTTTTTTTTATCTTTTATTTTAATAATACACATCCAAAGACTTCATTATTTATTTACATCAGCCTGAGGTTCTCAGCCGGACACTTCAATAACATTAGCATTGCTAAAATTCGTATTAAACACGCAAAGTGTCGATCATTTTCGAACTCGATATAAAATGCCACACGCGGTGTTAACAAAGCGTTTTTCTTTGTATTTCGTTTGTAAATGTTCGAAGTTGCGTTTACGACCGGACACACGTGATATATGGTTCTTGAAGACAAAATTTGTCCCCTACTCGTAAATCATAAAACGGTGTGGCAATGTGCGACTTAATTACGAACGCTTGTGAATAGGTCGCCGCGACGCGACGAGATCTCATTGAGACCAACTTGTATTTATGGTTTATTCTGTTTGTATAACAAAGACTTATTGAGGTGATACGTGATAAGTCTATAAAAATATGATTTGAGCATTAACAGCGTTGATTACCAGATTTTAGTTTTAGAAGAAGTTAATTGATCTTTCACCTGCCCCCTTCCCAGTTTATCTGTGGTCGGGCCTCCTCGTAATACGGTGTCGGCGCCAGGATATTCTATTCTATCTTCACTTCCCTGTCAAATTGGACCACCACGTCGCTTAAGGTTTTCCTCTACCCTTAGGTCTACTATGGATGTTCATTGCTTGCTTTACGGCATAGCGTTCGTCTCGCCTCACCATTTTTAGAAGAATTTAGATAATTATATTTAAACTATCTGTGCCCTGCGGTTTCACCCGCGTAGACATCGTTCCCGTGGGAATATCGGGAAACAAAGTACTCTATGTGTTATTCCAGAGCCTATGCTACCTACATAAAAAATTTCAGCCCAATCGGTTCAGTAGTTTTGGTGTTAAAGAGTAACAAACATCCATTCATGCTCACAAACTTTTAAAATAATAGTCTATTTTACGTCTCAGAAATCAGGGTTAGACTAAATGTAGGAAGCAAAAGAAGCCTTTAAATATTTCTGTACCTATTAAACTAATTTGACTAGATATAAGGAACGGAAAAAGCTTACCTTTTGATATTATTTAAAAGGTAAAAATATGTGTATTATACAAAATAAATAAATAAATTTAAATCTTATTACAGCCCTACATCAGAGCAAAAGAAACTATCACATCACTTCAAACCAGTTAAGTTGAAAAAGATTTAATAGCAAAGAGAATTTAACACGGTTAAGGGTCAAGCCGCATAAAAAATAGACTCATTCATACAAACCCGAGCTTAAGTGCCGAATTATAAACGGCCATAAAGTTGTCACCTAACAATTGCATGAAAACATTGTTTTTATCGCCATAGCTAACTAAGCCGATGGACATCCGTGTCGAGTCAATGGAGACGCACGTTAAAAATATATAAAACTAAATATTATGCTGCTTTACTACTTAGGAATTAGGCGAGAAGATAGTGATGTGCTTTTGTCAGTGATTGTTGGTATCGAAAAATAATAAAATAGGGTAGGTAAATGTATGTCCTGATTCGATGTTCTCGTGTAAAAAGATAAGTAGTGTACATAGAGGTGAAAGCGATTATAAAATGATATTTGAACATATTTTTATATTTCAAGAAGCTTCCTCTTTTACAGATTGATAAAAACCAGTTTCATCTCCCTAATTTTAAGGTATTAACTTTTCCATCCCCAGGTTGTCTGTAAGAAATTAATTTATAAGACCTTGTTATTTTGGTATGCAATAAAGTATTATTCTATTCTAATTTTCTATTTCCTCACACACATCACATTATCAGCCGGAAGATGTCCACTGCTGAAAATAGGTATCCCCCATAAAATGTCCTAAAGTATTCATATGGGGGATCTTGCCGTAATCACCACGCTTGGCAAGCGGCTTGCTGATCGCAGTAGTTGGAATACTTGGAAACGGAGAGCGCTGCCCACTCTCCGAATACATCCCTCGGCCGGGTCTCAGGGCTCCCACGGGATGAGAAAGAGGTGGCCCTATTATATAGCCGGGAACCACACTGCCACAGCTTCATTTAAAATAAGGTTTCTGTATAAACTTCACACAAAAGTTTACTCTGGAGCACTCAAAAGTAATTAAAAAACAAATGCTGAACAAATGATGAACGCTGTGGCGTGTTAGAAGATGTAGTGACAAAGATAGAGAAAGGATTGCATAGATGGTTCGGACATGTGGAGAGGATGGACGAAAGGAGATTGACAAAGAAGATTTATAAGGCTAGTGTGAATGGTCAAGTCGGTAGAGGTCGACCTAGGCGTACCTTTCATGAACAAGTTGATGTTATCTTAAGGAAAGGCCAGGTCGAAAGTACAAACAACCGACGAGCATGCATGAAGAATGTGATGAAAGTGGAAGAAGCGAAAGTTGTATGTCAGGATCGTAGCAAGTGGAAAGAAATAGTCTCTGCCTACCCCAACGGGCACAAGGCGTGACTGTATGTATGTATGTAAAAAACAAATGAGTGTTTTAAAGACCACACAACGATATAAGAGAATATCAACATTTAGGAATAGAACTCGACCAAATAAATGTGCACAATCAATAAAATGATATGTTATCGAAACTATCGATTTTTACGAGTCGAAGCCAGTTATTATAGATTATCGACAAAACGTGGCCAACACTAGCGTGAAGCAGTAAAACAACACTGTGTTTCTTTGAAAAGCGATGATTGACAGTTCTGAATGAAAGGAACTTATAACTATTTTATGTCCTGTGGTAATTGTGTAAAACGTGAGAATAGGAACCTATTTGAAGAAAAAAAAATGTGCATAAGTAGTTACTTTACAAGGTTTTGAAACTATGTCTTCCATAGAACCAGTTATAAAATGTGGATTATTATTTGTATTGTGGCCTATTATTATAGTCTTTCAATAAAAATATTTTAAGCTTATCATCATCATCAGCCGGGAGACGTCCACTGCTGAACATAGGCCTCCCTCATATAACGCCATAAACTATTAATATGGGGGGATTTTACCGTAATTGCTACGCTTGGCTGGCGGCTTGGTGATCGCAGTGGTTGGAATACTTGGTGCCGGAGAGCGCTACTGCCCACTCTCCGAATATGTTCCTCTACCGGGTATCATGGCTCCCATGGGATAAGAACGGGGTGGCCCTGTTTTATAGCCGGGAACCACATGGCCAATTTTATATTGAATCTATATAATAATTTTTTGCTCTGCCTGCCTTGGTGGCGCAGTGGGTCATGAGGGTTTGATCCCCAGGTCAGACGAAGTGTTATTGGATTTTCCATTAAGAATTATCTCTATTACAGCCTGGAGTCTGGAACTGTGCCCGGTAGATGGCCATAGGCTCGCCCCCAGCAAGGACATGGGACTAATAACATACTGGCGAAATGTGGGTGTACTTACTATGGGACTGAGACCTGGGTACACCGCTACCTACCCCTAATGGAAAAAAGCGTGATTGTATTATGTTATTATTTTGGTCTTAATAAAGAGTATTGTATTCTATTCCATTATTGTAAACGATGATAATGAGATGATAATGCTATTGCCAAATCTGTCTTCTTCTTCAAATGTAGCGTTTTTTGACACAATATACTTAATATTATGTATATTATTTAATATAGAAATAATCATATATTATTTGGTCAGATGCACGAGAAATTCTAAGAAATGATGATAATTACCTAATTTATAGCCATTAAATTGATTTAGATTGAACTTACTGCGAACTATATATTTAGAAAAAGAAATGAATGAGACTGAAATTGAATTATATCGACGTTCAGGAAAGATTTGTATCTATGCATTAGTAGATATTATTACAACCATAACTTTTTTTTTATGACAGTGAGTGACAAGACGAGCATATCAGGTGCCTGATGGTAAGCATCATGATTGCTCATATCCGACATAACTTTTGATTATGGCGTACTTGGGTAAAATGCTAATAATAACAGCAATGAGGTTAGATACCATAGAGTCACAAACGTGCAAAAAAATGTCCATACAAAATGACCTCGCGTGCTAGACATTACCACAAAAATCAGTTTGACGTATACAGTATACAGTGCACGAGCTTTTATAGAAAAATCTTTCAATTAAAAGATATTATAGGCTTTAAAATTACCATTTTATAAATAATAATATGTTTTAGCTCGTAGATGTCTGAGTGTTTGTCTTAGTGCGTATATGTACATATACGAACTAGGACATAACGAGGTGAAGCGTGATTTGGGACTCCCCTAGTCCCAAATCACGCTTCACCTCGTTATTACCTATTCTTGTGAAAAAAGTAATGTCAACAGTTTATTCATTTATTTTAAGATTAAACACAATAATATGAGTTAAGAATATGTCAAAGACTGCAGGAAGTTCTCTCAATGGTAACTATATAAATTAATTATTATATGATTAGTATAAAAGGTGGATAGTGAATATCATATAATTTTATCACAGTAAGACACCCGATATTTAGCAAAACGATGGTATAACCTATCACCTTGCCATCCATCTTGCTCTCAATACCATTTAAAAAGGTTAAAGCCATCTTATTTTCACATTTCTGTACAGATGTCGATTTAAAATCAACAAATAGTGGCAATTATGCAAAAAAGCGATGTTAATTTATTGGATTACGTAAAGTGATATAAATGATAACGATAAAAATAAGGATATCGGTTGTAAAAATTAAAAACACATCATGGTAGCCTAAGGACTTGAATTAAATATGAACAAAAATATAAGCTTATATAAGTATGTAGCACAGGCTTCTAGCCTAGTTTGGGGCCGGATGACCGTGTGTGGAAGCTGTCCCATATTATTATTATTATTATCATATAATAGGCACGTTAGACACCTAAGAATTATATTAAAATAAACTATATTTTTAAAAACTTAACTATATAGAGTGATTTATTCAAAAAGGTCTGCTGGACCACCTAGGTCACCTAGGTAAACTAACCCATTTGATTTTAATAATAACTAAAACTGCACCATAACATTTTTATAAGGTAGCACCTAGCCGGAAATTAAAAGAGTTGATTAAAAAAAAATAACACCCTAATTAAAGTTTAATTATTAAACGATCTGATAGTGTATCTTATAAGGATCAATTAAGGCGAAATAAATAATGGATTTGTCTTAAAACCTTGAAGACCTTTTTAAAAAAAATACCAGTACTATACAGCTCTTGCTATACCTATCGTAGCTTATCTCAAACAGCATGAAACTTCCTCTAAAAAATAAGGTCAGTAGAAACAAAACTAGAAGTACTCAAAACAAACATTTCATTCACATTGTTGAAACTTTATCCATCTAATCGGTTGTTTTGTTGAGACAAAGTGGAGAGAATATCGAAGCTTTTATACTTATGAGATCGTAGCACGTAGAGTAGCTATTTTGCTTTCACTGAATTTTAATATTGAAAAACAGTCAAGGGATCATAATATATTAATTAAATTACTAAGTGACTGCCTCGGTGGCGTTGTGGGCACGGGCTCAGCTGCCAATCAAGAAGTTCCGGGTTCGATCCCCAGGTAAGGCAAAGTGTTAAATATTGGATTTTTCCATTACGAATGATCTCAATATCTGCCTGGAGTCTGGAACTGTGCCCGGTAGATGGCAATAGGCTCGCCCCCTATAACATGGGACCAATAATATACTGGCGAAATGTGGGTGTATCTACTATGGGACTGCGTCCTGGGTACACCTCTGCCTACCCCTTCGGGAAAAAAAAAGGCGTGAATGTATGTAAATTACTAAGTACTTACTCCCTAAGAGTGGTTGTTTGTTAAACCTGGCGCCCAACGTGGGGCTACCTAGTACAAACGGCACCCAAAATAAGTCTTCCTATTTACACAAAGCACAAGGTTCCACTGCACTACTTAGACTTAGTTTTAATTAAGCTAAGTCTAAGTTTATTTTTATGCTAGTGAGTGACAAGACGAGCAAATCAGGTGCCTGATGGTAAGCATCATGATTGCCCATATCAGACAAAGTGCCACCCAGTGTTTTAAAATTCAAAATTGTGCGCTGCACTGCACTGCGCCTGTCACCCTGAGATATAAGTTGTTGAATCTCATCATGCCCAGTAATTTCGCTGTTAACATTACCCTTTAGACCGGAACACAGTAATGTTTGCATAATCAGCTGATCCCAAAGAAGCAGTAAATAAGGTCAATGAATACTTTGTAGGTATAGGCCAGGAATTAGCTAATAAAATTAGCCAGAGCAATAATATTGTCATAAATCCTACCCATTTGACTATCCCTATAGCTAATCATACAATGGCACTATTTGAGACGGATTGTGCTGAAGTGGAACGGATTATCAAAAGTCTACGGAAAGACTGCGCGGCGGGTTGGGATGCCATTCCAACTACAATTCTAAAGGATACTCGTGAAATTTTAGTTCCAGTTTTAACATATATTTTTAAGATGTGCCTTAAGACGGAATCTTTCCCTAAAGTATTGAAAAAAGCTCTTATCTTACCCATCTTCAAGAGTGGTAAAAAAGATGAAGTCAGTAATTACAGGCCTATTTCTATTCTTAACTCCATCTCAAAAATATTAGAAAAACTTTTACAAGTACGACTTGCTAAGTACCTAGATAAATTTAACATAATCTCCAATAGACAATACGGATTTCGTAAATGCGTTTCCACTGAAGATGCAACTCTTGATCTCACGAATACAATAGTATCCCAATTAGATAGAAAACTTAAATCCATAGGCATGTTTCTAGATCTGTCAAAAGCATTTGACACTGTTTCGATTCCAATACTGCTCTTGAAGATGGAAAGGCTGGGAATAAGAGGTATTGCCTTAGAAATGTTTCGTGATTATCTAACTGATCGTTATCAATGTGTTAAAATTGATGGTCACCTTAGTGATGACAAGCAGCTCAAATTCGGGGTCCCTCAGGGTAGTATTTTAGGCCCCTGTCTTTTTACCATCTATGTTAACGATCTGTTAACGCAACAGACAATACCTAACTGCGAGATATATGCCTATGCAGACGATACTGCACTTATCATAAACGGAAACAACTGGGTTGAGGCTACTATAAATGCTGAATATGCTCTCAAAAAGTCAAGGAGTGGTTAGCTGACAACTTACCCTCAACATTGAAAAGACTTAGTATGTTGCTTTTTCTACTAATACTTCTACTCAACCAGACCCAAATGCGTTGTCTATTGTTACGCACATATGCAACGATACTGATAGTTGTGAATGTGCCCCTATCTCAAGGGTATATGATATCAAATACTTGGGAATATACATAGACTGTTTTCTCAATTGGAAACTTCATATAAATAACTTAGTAACACGAGCTAGGCGACTAATATATATTTTCAAAAATATCAGATCTTCGGCAGACTTAGACACTTTAAAGGTTGTTTACTATTCCTTGGCACAGTCTATCTTATCCTACTGCGATACTGTTTGGGGAGGTGCTGGAATATCCAGCATGATCCACCTAGAACGCGCGCAAAGAGCAATATTAAAAGTAATGTTAAAAAAACCAATTCGATATCCTACTGTTACACTTTATCAAGATACAAAGGTCCACACAGTAAGACAACTTTTTATATTGCATACAATCTTACGCAGACATAGGAAATTGATATATTATTCATGCTCTCAGAACAGACGAAGGCATAGATATCAAGTTTGTCCTTATGTTAGTTATCGTACGGCTATTGCTGGCAGACATTTTGAGGTAGTAAGCCAACGACTATATAACAAAGCTAACAAAACACTGAACATCTACCCACTAACATATCGAAACGTCAAAATTTGTGTCGCTGAGTGGCTACAGAAATTAAATTTCAGAGAGACAGAGGATCTTATACATAGAACTGTAATGTAGTAACAGTAATATAATAACATATACACAAACATGCACACATCCAAACACACCCCACACTCGTTCATTCTACTCACACATTCCCTCCATGCCCAACTCTTACGAGGCTGGTGTCTTGGAGAGGGACTAACACACATACACTCACCCCCACACACACACCCCTTCATTCTACTCACACATTCCCTCCATGCCCAACTCTTACGAGGCTGGTGTCATGGAGAGGGACTTACATACACACTCACCCTCACTCACTTACACACAACATACATAGACACAAACATTTAAATTTAGCATGAATAAAACAATTGTAATATATCTGTCTGGCAATTTTGAATTTTTTATATTTTATAGAATTAATTTTAATGTAATAAAGATCTTTGATTTCATAAATTATAATGTAAATGTAATTAAGTTATTCTAATTGATATAAATTATTATTATTATTATTTTTAATTTTTATATATATATTTTTGTTCACTCATATCCTATTTTTAGTACCTAGGAATGAGTTTAAAATCAAATTTAACGATGTATATTTGTCTAATTAATACTTACAACCTATTCAATAATATTAAAATGTTTAATAAAAGAAAAATAACTCAAGCGGGGGGCTCTGATGTCTGTAGCTCAGTTTAAATACTATTACAGATACCAACGGTCCTACCTACCTACCCTGTTATACTTGTTTAGATACACATAATTTGTAAGTACCTAAAGGCATGTATTCATAATGGTCAATAAATTTTTTTTTTTTTTAATTTTTTTTTTTTTTTTTAATACTGCTTGGCGGATGAATAACTGGCAAAGGTGTGGTACTTCCCCAGGTGGCCCCCTGCCAATTAGGCCTACCACTACAATTGTACGACAGTTATTCTACGTACAAGAGTGTAAAGTTCCAAAAACAATATCCAATATTATGTGTGGCAAAGAAAATCTCTACAAAGTCGGCGCTAATCGATCTTCTCAGACATGTTTTACCCGACGTGTCAAATCAATAGACGTTTTTATAAAAGGGATGCGAACAGTGATAGTTCATTAGGCATTCAATATAATGACTACATAAAATTTTATGACCAACAATACCATTAAAGCAACAAGCAAAGTAAATTATATAATTAATCAGAAGACTGTCTGTCTGTCTGGAAATACATATAAGAAAATTATTCATGTGACAATTTTTTTATTAATTGTTATAAAACTGAATCAAAATCGAATAGATTGAATGAAAATTATAATGGGACTAGCTGTACTCGGCGGTTTCACCCGCGTAGTCTTCGTTCCCGTGGGAATATTGGAATAAAAAGTACCCTATGTGTTTTTTATTCCAGGGTCTAAACTATCTACATACCGAATTCAGCCCAATCGGTTCAGTAGTTTTGTCATTATTTGGGAAAAATCGCTACGTATACTTATGTTCCGTATTCATCCTATAGGGTCTCATCCCATTCAGTTACATTAATTTAACCTTGTAAGGCCCACTTACACCATCCTGCCCCTACATAAACATACCCCTGTGTTAAAAACTTATTTTTCATAATTAGCGATGTTTTTAATTAAAGAAATATTTATAAGCATATCCAGTAGTAAAAAGCTAGTCGCACAACAAAATCAAAATTGTAAAAGAAAGAAACAAAACTTACTACAGTTTGTATGGGGCGGTGCAAGATCTTATCTTTAAGGTTAAGTTATGTGGGTCTACAAATCAACACATCTCTTTTATGTTACAGAAATAAGGTTGAGAATTGGATGAGAAATGCGAAGTATTTACGACCTTATAAAGTGATGTGTTAATTAAAAGGTGTTACCATCGACATTCTTATCAGAGAACACCGTGGATGTAGTAGTACTTATGTTTCCAACATGGCTTGAAAACATAGAATTTCCATTGGTTTTTGTTAGTCGTTGTGGTTGGCCGTACCGCAGTAACTTAGACAATAACGTTAAATTGCTTTACTACTAAACTTAGATTACAATTATTTGACAATCTCAACCGTATTGAATTCGTATTGACAGTATATTACTCGTAATTCATTGGTGACGGTTAATGTCCTCGGGTAATTTATTGTAAATTGTAATGCACATATAAAATATGTTTCTTTTATAAATATATCTATGACAAGTGGGCTGAAAAAGCAAGTTTTTAAATCTAGATCTCTTTCACTTACTATTTTTTTTTATTACTTATTAATTAACTTACTAGACGTCCCAACCGTAGGCATCGGTCCCATGAGAATATCGGGATGGAAAGTACCCTATGTTCTTTCTCGAGGTCTCATCTACCTAGGTAGGTATCAAAATTAACCAAATTCGTCCAGCGCGAAAACGTAAAAGCGTAGCCGAAAAAGCGAGCTGCTTGCTTATTTCATTAAATTTTTATTACTAAAATATGTTTCTTTTTTTATGATAGTGAGTGACAAGACGAGCAAATCAGATGCCTGATGGCAAGTATCATGATTGCGCATATCAGAAACAGTGCCAACTAGTGTTTTAAAATTAAAAAAAAATCTGCGCGGCACTGTGATATTACTTGTTGAAACTCTTCAGAACGGAACACAGTAATGTTTGCACATTACTGCTTGGCGGATGAATAACTGGCAAAGGTGTGGTACTTCCCCAGACGGCCCCCTGCAAAAGAGGCCTACCACTACAAAAAAAATAGAGATAAATATAGATTTAATAATTTATGAAAGTAACTCGGGTTCTCTGCTGGGAATTGATGGAAATGGTTACCACTAAAAGTGTATCCATGACGAACTAAAAAGGGTACATTGTCTACTTTACGGTAATTTGTCACTTTAATTTGAACCACATTTAAAAGCCTAAAAACGTTAATCCCAGGCATTGTATAGTATAAGGTCATAAGTCCAGCTGCTTTTTTGACAATAATGCCAACGAACATGTATCCACAGAATAATGATTCCTAATTAACGTCTAAATAATTGGCCTTAACTAAAGTCCGAAGTTAAGAGGACAGTTGACAGTTCAGTGGTCCTATCCTTTCTACTAATACTAATATTATAAATGCGAAAGTTTGTGAGGATGGATGGATGGATGTTTGTAACTGTTTCACGCCAAAACTACTGAACCTATTTGCCGATTAGCTGATTCATTTTTTATGGCATGTCGAATGTGTTTTGCTAATTCCGCAATTCTTTCTTTTGAAAGTTTTTCAGTTTGAGTATAATTCCCCTAATTCTTCCCTAGTGATGATGATAGAGTAAACCGTGTTCCTATGTTTTACTGTAAACTTTTTAATACTTTCTTAGTGAAGACGAGAAAAATCATTTTCCTTTCATAAAATCGAGGCCTATAGCTCTATAGCATCTTCAGTCTAATTTCTACAGATTATTAGCTAAGTATTTGAAATAATTGATTGAATTTGGCGTTACTTTTTGGAACTTCATTGGAAACTCCTAGAACAAGAATATTTAGTGTTTACTTCCGATTTTAGAATATTCCGTGAATAGATTTTGCGGGCGGGAGGGCGGTGCACTGTGCATGTTGTTTTGACACTAAAAATTGGAACTAAAAAATAAATATTCTTGTTCTAGGAGTTTAAGTATTTGACATTTGGCCCTACATAAATCAGAAAAATTCCAGTTTAACTCAGTCGTGATTAGACGTTTACTAGAAAAAAATAAAATGTTAACAACAAAAATATAACGTTAGAAACACATTTTCCTTCATCATCAAAATTTTAGAACATAAAAATGCATTGAATACGTTCATTATTTGCAGAGGAAACAGGATATACCTATAGTTAAACGAAAAAATTATTTAAGTAGTATTTGTTTCATTGTTTAATTTCTCGGTTCTGGTATGTCCTCTTAAAGTTTAATTAATTGGCCTAAACTGATGTCCGAAGTTAAGAAGCCGCTTTATGTTACGGCCACATGAAGCACGGACGAGCTTTAGAGTCACCTGTTTTTGAGTGGAACCGCTGCCGGTTTTTGCGCAACCCTTCAAGTTATGAAAGAAACGCTGAGTAATCGTGATAGAAATAAACGTTTTTATCAGAATATGTTAAAAAACAGTATAAATATTTCAGTAAGAGCAAATAGAAAAACCTTTTCCAGTTTTTTTTTATGATAGTAAGTGACTAGACGAGCAAATCAGTTGCCTGATGGTAAGCATCATGATTGCCCATATCAGACACAGTGCCACCCAGTGTTTTAAAATTCTAAAATATGCGCGGCACTACACTGTGTCTGTCACCCTAATATTAGTTGCCCAGTAATTTCGCTAATAACATTGCCCTTCAGACCGGAACACAGTAATGTTTGCACATTGACTGCTTGGCGGATGAATAACTGGCAAAGGAGTGGTACTTCCCCAGACGGCTCCTGCAAAAGAGGCCTACCACTACAACAACTACTAGTTTCATGGCGTTTGGAAGCGTTGGAACTAGATATTCTACCATTAAGGTGGATGGGACGACATCATTTTCCATACAAACTTTGAGTAACCAATGACAATGATAGAAGAGATGGAACAACTAGTTATGAACTGGCATTTATACAGTTATACTACAAAATATATACGTTTTATAACTGCAAATAGGTACCTATTTAAAGTCTTTCCTTGAGAATTCCATAATTCCGATTGATACTTATTTGCAGTTTTAAAACGTATATTTTGTAGTATAACTGTATAAATGCCACTTTATTATTAATTGAAATACTATTGAAGAAATAACATCTCTTCTATCATCGTCATTGGTTCCTTAAAGTTTATATGGCAAATGATGTCGGCCCAACGACCTCTAAAAGAGATTAGTATCTTTTCTATGCCCGTTTCCGTTCCCCGGATATTTAATAACTGCTGTTTTTTTTTTAATTTGTTAAAATAAAAATTAAATTCTTCTCATATATGGCCTAATTAGAACATTGCGTTTTGGGATGTAGATAGCAGAAACTTTTCAGCGAGTGAAACCGCGAGACATAGCTTGCACAATAATATAGATAAATTTTCAAAAATCAAACCCTAAATTAATTATGGTAAGAAATATAGTAAAAACTATGACTACCTAAGTCATAGTTTCTAATATACAAATCTTACACGGAAGCGGTGAAACGGGCAACATCAAAGGCCAACGATACGTTGTATAATTAGAATAATGATTGTAATATCAAACGTAACCTTACGTCTCTCGCTAGCCGCCTGTACCTTAAGCCGTTTCATGCAACAATGTTGCGAGACGAGTCGTAACACCGTACGAATACGGCAATCGGAATGTCACGGCAGCACGAAACGAGCGATTATTTTTAATCGATAGCCGGCTCTCGATACGCGACGATCACGCTCAGCCGACGGCTAGTGAGGGACCGGCGATTTTTGATTTGTACTTCGGTCGGTAATTCAGTTTAATGTGACAGTAAATCTTTTGAGAGGTGTTACTGCCTTGTCCTTTTAAAAGCGAAAGGAAAGGATGCCGATATAGCTTTTGTTTTAGCACGCTGATAACAGTAACTCTATTTAAAGAAGTATTTGCGAAGACCTATACTTTTGTCTAATCTTTGAAGACAACATACATTTATATCTCCTCTATTCGATTTACCATTTTTTATACCCTATTATTGTGACTGTAGAGGTAAAGGAAAAAAATTAAATCCTTTGATAAGGACGTTTCCAGCAGTTTTACACAGTGCCTCGTTGGCTCAGATGGCGGTAACTCTGCTTTCTGTGCCGCAGGCCCCAGTTCCATCCCCGGCTAGATCAAACATTTGTGTGCATGAACATGTTTGTTTGATCTGTGTCTGGGTGTTATAAGATTATATAAGTATGTATATCAGTCACCTGGTTACCATAGTACATACAGGCTTCTAGCCTAGTTTGGGACCAGATGACCGTGTGTGGAAGTTGTCCCATATTATTATTACGTTCTATTGTTATTGTGGGTGGTATCTCTACTATACACGAAAGCCAAAAGGAACTGATACAAAAGTAATATCATTGACATCGAATCTACTAATGTCACAGTACACAAAATACAGCTAAAATTTGGTGAGGCTTTATTATAACTAAACAACTGGCTTCTACAACTAGTCTATGCCATATGAATACAAACATGCTAATATTATGTCAATAAAAGGAAACAGAATCCAAGGAAGCTGGGCCCAGTAAACCTTACACTGTGTCTTACTTATATTGCCGGGTAGAGTTAGATAATCGCAATAATACGCCTAAACATAGTAGCCCTCTTTTATCGCCGATTAATTCATAATTTGAGTGAATATAGGTACCATCTACATAAAATTGGTAAAGGCAATACACGAATTGTTGTGTTAATCTTAATAATGCGATTCCATATCAAATGGCTGCGAAAAGGTTAGTTTTGTCTCCTAATTATAACTTTTCTCTAAATTGTAAATGTCAGAGTCAATAATATACAATGCTAAGAACAAACAGAATGTCCAGATGCAAATAGAAATAATAAGTCAAAGTCGCAAGTTAATTCTGCAGTTTTAGTGGCCAATTAAACTTGTTAAGTGCCAGGTTCGCGTGTTCGTCTCGGCGATATGACACGTCTGTGAGATCAGACACTCTGTGCTTCTTGACATTTACAATTTCCTTTTTCTTTGGACCTCCATAAAGTATACAATCTCTGGTGATCAGTTTGGATTATCCTTAAGGATATTAAAGGCTGATTTGGAACAAATTCCTCGGAGGCGTAGTAATTCGCAAGCGTTACTGCCGATCATGCCTGGCTGTGTGGTTCCCGGCTGAGGGATATAGGCGGAGATTGGGCAGCGCAGGGGGTGTCAGCTATGTTCCCGGCCAATGCCAACAGGGCGAAGGAAATGCTAAAAAAAAACGGAGCTCTACAAACGACAGAGAAAGCACTATTTACTGACCCTACTAAGGAAAATATAACATTTTAGTAGAATTCAAAGTTATGGGAATTATTTAATTAATTCGGAAGATAGAAATAAACATTTTTAAAATAAGTAATGAAATTTATTAATAATTTTATTACATATATTGTTCAAATTAGTTAAATCTAGACCTCAGATTCTTATGATTACTTGAATCAGCGTTAGAAGAATTTCTTTTTAGCCATCTGGCAACCGGATAATAGAAATGGCTGTTTTTTGTTTAGTTCTGTGGTTTACGATTTTCACTTTTTCATTGATTTGCACTTTGCACATCTTTAGTGGAAATAAGTTTTGTAAAGTTTCTCGTATTTGTTATATTGTGCTATATAAAGTTTTGTTTTTGTGCTAACGAGATCATAGACTCTATTATTGCGACTGTGCGAAAAAGACGCCTAGGTTAGGCAAAGTGTTAAATATCGGATTTTTCCGTGAGAGTGAGGGATTATCTCAATAACAACCTGGAGTCTAGAACTGTGCCCGGTAAATGGCAATAGTCTCGCCTTCTATTACATAGGACCAATAACATACTGACGAAATGTGGGAGTATACTTAGTATGAGACTGAGTTCCGGGTACACCTCGGCCAACCCCTTCTAAAAAGATGTTGTGTAATTTAAGATTTACCTTATTTTCATCTGAATAAAGACTACTTCTAATACCTGCCTTTATTTTTTACCCTTTGCGTATGGCATGAATAGATATAGAAGTAAATATAGAAATATAATATTGGTAGGTACCTATAGCTAATGTTAGAAATATTAAATCTCCCGCGCTACTGAATAGTTCCAGTGCGAAGCGTTGGTAGCGCTAGCGTCGCTTCGTGTACGCAAATCTGAAGTACGTAGTGGGACTTCTTCTTGTATATGTGTTCTGTGGGGCAGCGCTTTTCGTTTCCAAGTATATCAACTACTGCGATGACCAAACCGCCTGCCAAGCGTAGTGATTATATTATGGCAATATCCCCCAATATCAATAGTTTATGGTGTTCTATGTTCAGGCCTATGTACAGCAGTGGACGTCTTCCGGCTGATGCTGATGATGTCTGCCGATCATGTCCCGGATTCGATCCCCAGGTCAGGCAAAGTGTTATAGGATTTTGCCATTATGATTTGTTTCAGTAAAAGCCTGGAGTCTAACACTGTGCCCGGTAGATGTAAAAAGTTATACCTAGTTATAGTATTGTATTATAAGAATGAACAAAAATCTTCGTAGTGTTTAACACAAAAGTTATTAAATGGTTTTGACCAATAAATTTACTTACTAGCGGAATATTAAAGGTAAACAACTTTTTTAATTTGCAATAAGAATTAAATTATGTTACACATTAATAATATATATTGTGAATTCACGGAATAATAAAATCCATGTCACAGCCTTAACTTCTACAAACTCTGTCAGTTTAAGCATCTTTTATTTATTACTAACCTTCTTCAAGATTCAAGATACGTGGAAATTGTTAAATTATAATAATATTATCGATATCTTTATCTCATAATAATTTAAAACCTGTGACACAGTCGTAAAATTCTGAAGATTAGTCAAAACCTCTATTCTTGTAAGTCCTAAGGTCCGACCTTCATATTGAATGACGTATTCAAGAACTGTGGAAAAACTCATCTTGTTGGGAATCAATGCAAACTCAGTATCTTTTTCGTGGTTCTTGTCTGGATTATAAAATGTGATGTAAAAATAAATAGTAACTGTGGTAATACTTAAAGGGGGTTTCTACCCGTTAACTTCCATCTCGCTCGCGCAATTAGGTACATTATTGATGATAAAAGTCACTAAATGTGAATTTCCAAAATCGCTCTTTCCATTTGTTTATCTTTAGATTAATGCATGTTTTTGAGTATATTTCGTTATATTTTATTATATTTTATGGATTACATAATAAAAAGGTAATAACAGTTTATTCTATCACTTCTTGAATATAAGTTTTTTTTTGAAGATATTATGAATGGTATGCTGAGAAACAAAACTTATTATGATTGTTGGAAATTCAATGCCTATGTACATATATATGTACACATATATGTACTTTAACTTGGTATGTGCGAGCGAGAGAGAAGTTTGACTCCTGCTCTTAAAGGCGCCTTAACAGCTTGCAAAAGAAAGAATTGCAAATTTGTCAAAAATAAATTCGACTCCCCATAGAAATTTGCCGATCCATTTTGTACCTATCGGAAGTCGAAATTTTTCTACACGAATTTCGGAAATCTTTCTTTTAAAAATTGTTCAGCTTGATAGGTAACACTTTTTGTCTGACCTGGAGATCGAACCTGGGACCTCATGATCGGGAGTAGCGCTTAAGACCACTCCGCAGTCGTAACTGCGTACTACGTAACTGCGTACCCAAATATCATGTAGGTAGGTATATATACATTACTAGCTGTGTCCCGCAGTTCCACCCGTGTTATCTTCGTTCCCGTGGGAATATAGGGATAAAAACCAATATCCCATGTCCTTTCCCGTAACTCAAACTATGTCTATACCAAATTTCATCTATATCGGCTCAGCGGTTTAAGCGTGAAGAGGTAAAAAGACAGACGGATAAGACACACTTTCGCATTTTATAATTTAAGTAAGGATAAGTAGGATAGTAGAATGTTTTATATATATTTGACTGCCTCGGTGGCGTAGAGGGCGCATGCTCGACTGCCAATCAAGAGGTCCTGGGTTCGATCTCCAGGTCAGGCATGTGTTTTAAATAATGGATTTTTCCATTAGGAATTATCTCAATAACTGCCTGGAGTCTGAAACTGTGCCCGGTAGATGGCAATAGGCTCGCCCCCTATTACATGGGACCAATAACATACTGGCGAAATGTGGGTGTATCTACTATGGGACTGAGTCCTGGGTACACCTCTGCCTACCCCTTCGGGAATAAGGCGTGAATGTATGTTTGTTATGTTTATATACATTTATTTATTTATATATGCCATTGGATAATAATAAACTGCAATGAATGGCAATAATAAACCATCTTTAGGGTTATATTTAACCTGCGGCATTACAGATAAATTTAAATACTCAGACAATATTTTATAGCCTATTTTAGGTTCGGTTTACGACTCGAGACGGGCCCGAGTATGTCTGTCTAGGTTTTATGTCGGCTAGGTTATTATGAAATAGAATGTTCCACAAAGGAGTAATTTGGAATATTCTCGTTGACACGTTTATTGAGCGTTATCGCTGCCAAAGTCTTTGATGAACTGAGTCCGTGGCTCTTTTGTTCTCTTGATTTAGAGACGTATTGAAAATACATCATACAATATTATATCTACTCATGCCTTGGTTTATTTATAGGGTGCTGTACCCAAAGGGTGCCGAAAGAACTCTATTACTAAGCGTCTTCGAATGGATGGTCAGACAGGCCCTGTAGCGGACGGACAGCTCTATTTATTAAACCGTAATAATAGACCCTTATTTAGACCCTTATTTTCGCTGGATATTATGTATTCAAATTGCTGCTACAACCGATAATAATAACAACAAGTACAAATTAAAGTTGATTTCCATACAGGGAACGTGTTTTTTAATTGTCAAATTAAGCTATCACAGCATTTTTTTTGTATGATAGTGAGAGTGACAAGACGAGCAAATCAGGTGCCTGATGGTAAGCATCATAATTGCCCAAATCAGACACAGTGGCACCCAGTGTTATAAAATTACAAAATCAACGTTTTGTGTTCCTCTTTCCTTCGGGTTAGTCACTTTTCTTTTGATAATATTTTCTTGCAAAGTATCTGCGATCAAAGCAATTCAACATCATAGCAAAATATACTTCCGAAATTGAAATTAAAATAATCAAGTGAGCACTTGAAGGTTTATTTTGAAAAGAACAAAATGACATCAATAATACAAGTTTGCATAAAGAGCCACACATAAAGGGCCTTTTACATTGTTCTCGATTCGAATAACACTTATTTCAAAGTTCGACGACCCAAAACACGCATTTAATTTTTACGTACGTGCTTACTAAGCGAAAAATTCGCTGTAAATCAATACGGTTACTAGACGGTGGCGGCATAAAGGAGCGTTGTGCAGCGCTGCATCTGCTAGCCAATGTCAATTGTGACGTTTACGCGCGAAAAGTTTTACGATCCGCAGACGACGACGCGTCAAACCGATAGTGATGGGCCACAATCGATGACAATTTCATCGATGTTCGCTAAATATACGAAAACCATAGTAAAGTGTTATTTATTGAAAGATTATTCGTTCTGTAAACTGCCTCTAACGTGTGACGCGAAGCTTGTTGCCCAAGATAGATGGCATAGTAATGTGGATGGCCTCTGCTGCCCTACTTAAATTTTTAAACGATTTTTATTGAAATCACCTGGTTATTCAGGCTGACTATCTACTAAACTGTGGATTGATTTTTCTTTTAAAGAGCGTTTTTATTAAAGAGTAGTTGTACTTCTAAAGCCCTATATTTGCCAAGACAAGATGTAACGATAAAGACAGGTAATAATAGAAACTGAGGGGAACTTAATATTTTTACAAGTTGTTTAAATGTTGAAAAAATTGTATTCTTTATCTACAAATACGAAATACTACTGGTGGGTATTTGTAGGAAATAATAGCTAGAGGTATTTACAGCTATGCAAAGATAATTGTTTATAATAAACATACATCCTGTTGACTTAAGATTATCTTGAATGTGTTACTTAAAATAGGTCTTAGACATAAATAAACTATAGAGTAAAGTTATAATGCAACAATGATGTCTCCGACACATGATATCTCTTTTTGATTCGAACCGCTTACAAATCTGCAAGTTATTATTATTATACAATATATATATATATATATATATATATATATATATTATTACAAATCTGCCGCATATTTATGTTAATAACGATACTAAAATTTCAAATTAATGGCCTTAAATTGCATGAATTTGTGTCATTCTCTTATAAATGCGGGAATGTCGGTGTATTTGAAACATTTGTGGAAAAAAGGGAAAAGGTATTAAAAGCACTTTGATTACACTTCTACAACGCTGTTTTATTGCTTTTACATTAAATATTAAGAACAGTAAGTATATTATAGGTTACTGCAAAACTCATAGTTGCAACTTCTAATATACTGAAATAATTATAGAAAAAACAAATGTAGGTATGTGAATCTAATGAAATTAGATTAATAAAGTTCTACATTTAATTAATTAATCATTAAATTTTTTCAATTTTTCATTTGTTATGGCTTTTAAAAGCAGTGTTGCTAATTAATTATCGATGGTTTAGCTAATATAACGGAACTTTATGAATTTAAATTTAATTAAACTCTTAAAAATATAAATCAATTATAATCCAAATCAACCGTGTCCACGATGAAACCCTCGTGACCAATGATGAAAATAGCTTAAACTTAATTTTGTTGCTAATGCTACATTTTTATTATAAATACTAGGCAAGACCCGCCACATTGGCCCTGTTTAACATAGCATTTCAACCTATCAATCAGTGCCGATACACACAGATAGATTAAGAAAAGGTAATAAGTTGTTCCCAGTTTAAATGAACCCATTGTCCTTTTATGTACCACTGATAACATGTACCCATTCAAAATTTAATCATGATTGGTTGATTAGTTAATGCGTGAAAATGTAAAAAAAACAAACTCGTAAGAGTTTTTTTTAAAAATTAATTAAGATTAATGATACCGGAAGTGGGATAATTTGGTCAAACTTATAGCAAACTAGTTTTGCGTCATCTTATCGATAATTTTGTCGTAATTTAAGCAGTCGATCCATCACTCAGGGGTACATTTTACGACCGTCTCAACGTGCCGTGTTCCATTTTAAAATGGGTCTGCAGTTGTGGTAGGTCACTGGATAAATAAATAATTACGACATTCTCGATTTGATACTTGGTTTTATTATAAACATTCGAATTTAATAGCACTTTTAATGATTTTTAAATGATTTTGTAGCATTTTTATACACAAAATTGTTCAACGAATTTTAGCATTTTACGCGATAAAAAAATAAAACATATTAGTTAAATTTCTCGCTGTAAGACTTCGTATAATTTATGAGTGGCCAGTAATAAAAGTTTTTGTTGCGAACAGCGTCGGGCTATAAAAGTGCTGCGTCCCTTTCTAGCGCGGGTTTACGAGCAGGAAAATGCGAGATAGGTGTATATCGCACCGGTAGTTTTATTACCGGGTGCAAGTGATGTGAATATATGAGCTGGTAGCTAGAAGCTTTACTAGGCATTCGCTGCAAACACGATGCCTTTTAATTCGAAAACCAACGTCAACTCGTATAATGGGATAATAAAATGCACGATCGATACATGTTATTACATGTTAAGTTCGATACAAAGTTAAATTGTTGTAAAATTTAATACAATTATACGTGCAATCGAGCTGTCCATACCTTTCAAATATGCAATGACTTTTCACTGAAAATTACGAAAATCAGCTTGAAATCTTAATCAATATCGAAATTTAAAGCCATGTTCATTACAACACTATTTTATTTAAAATAGAAAAAGTATAAAACCATAATCAAGATCCTATTACAATGTGATCGCGGACATAATCCATATTTAATAGCAATTATTGATAGTTAATTAATTTGCGTAAATTAAACATTTTAATCGGTTTTACAGAATGTAACATTTAACATCTTCCTGAGTAGTTAATGTTTGGTAATAAATAAGGCTTTTTATTGACACTTTCCTTATATTTTTCGATATAGATCCCAAGAAGGGAATTTAACTGTTGACATGCTATTTGTTATTTTGACATGTTATTAAGATTTTTAAGATAATAAATATTTAAAGAGAGGATCGCAGTGACATGGCATTTAATCTTTTTTTTCTTCTTCTTTTATGGACCCACACGAATGTGTTGCCAGTGTCAAGTTTTTTGTATTTATAGTGCTTACACGGGAAATTCATGGACTCACACGTTAGTGTATTTGCCAGTGTCAAGTTAAATTGGTGGTCTTTACAAGAAGCTGCCTGAATTTTGGTGGGAACACGAAAAATCACATTTCAACTCTCGCATCACTTGCCAAGAAACTTGTGTATCTTCGAAAACACTCAACACGTAATATTCCACCATTATTACACGTTAAACACTCGAAAATGCACCGATAATTGATAAAGATACGGGAGCCAAACTGTACTCTTCGGCTTCCCGCCAAAACTACATTTAATCCTTTAATTTGTTCAATAAAAAAATCACGTCTGCGTTTACTTCTACAAAATGATAAAAGGCATATAAAAGTGCAATATGTTTCATAAAGCATATTATTCGTACCTATCGAAATATTGATAACAAAAAAGAATTAATGTCGTGAAATGTTTCGATTACCTATGACATTATGTCATCAATAGGATCTATATGTAGGTAAGTCACTTTATGGGAGTCAACTTGAGCCCTAACCAAAGAATACCATGTAAAGAAGTAGAAGATGTACACCTACGTAAAGAAGCGGCACTCACGGCACTTCCCCCGCCATTTTACATCGCCTGTGACCAAGCAGTCACGAAGCAGTAACGCACACATTTGACGTGTGTACACACGTTATGTTTTCTACGTAGTAGTAGTAGGATATTACGCGCCTGCAATTGTATAGAGTGACGGGGGTCTGCCCTAGCGCAAATTAGTACAGTCGGAACAGAAAGTGTTTTAAAAGTTTATGTAGTTTAAATATATATTTTAGGTACAAAATTTACTAAATCTAGCGGATAAATTTACTAAATAACACATAAAATTAATATAAAATAAAAAACAATAACTTCTTGTCGATTCGGTTGGTGGTCAACCGTGTTGTCAGTGTTTGTCAGTATAAGCACAGGTAAAGTTACACGAAGGCCTCTGACATGACCTAACGATTATCTTCTATGACGACACCCAGACGTAAAGTATCATTTAACACGTGTAAGGATTTGAACCCATAGGCTCTGGATTCAAAGCCACGCCTATTGGACCACTGATGGTACAATTAGTAATAGAACTAATTTGCTAAACAGATACCTACCTTCCAATGCCGCGAAACGACGTTTATGTTTACATAATGGGCATTACAATGCGGTCATGTTTACATTCGAATCGCATCAAAATTAGATCTTTGTTACTGTCGGACATACGGAACTGCGTGTTTATTTTAATAGTACGTAGGTCTTATCTGTATTTTAGCACAGGACCGGAAAGAATAGCGGAAACAAGAGGAGCCCCGTTATGATACCCAGCAATAGTTGAATATGGACTGAGTAGATATAAATACAAGTAGATCCTATACTTTCACTGTGTATTTATGTTTGTTAAATCACAACAAATTACGTAACATAAAAGGGCAAAGCGGCTAAGCTACGAAATGGGAAGAAAATAACCGCACACTGCATACGCACCGAACTGTTATAAGGCTTTACTCGAAAGGATTTAAAAAAAAAAGAAAAATAAAATTCACGAAATAAATTAAGACAACCGTCCGATTTGGAAGGAGGATGAAGACTCGCTGGGAGCTGGGGGCAGACGGGGTTCTATGACAAGGAAAATGGTGACTTGGCAGGAAGGTTTCTGAAAACGAAGTAGAGTTAGAGCGAAGTGGAGACGTAAGATTAAGAAGGCTGATGCTGGTCCACTACCATGTGGGACGCAAGGAAGAGAGAGATAATCTACAATGTGCTTGCTCCTTAAGAACTAGTAGCCGTGATTAAAATACTATATTTTTGTCGCCTTTATGAAGGTCGGTAATGTGCATACAACGGTTCAAAAACGCACGAAAGCATCACACGGTGCGCACTTTACGAGAAGAGCACAAGGGTAAATAATAAAATAAGAAATTTATAAAAACCCTTCTCTTCTTCCTGCTCCATCATTACGCTCCACCTATAGTTAAATACCTATATAATACATATTCATAGTCAGACTATTGAAAGTTGCTTATATCCCTTCAGACGCTAGATAAAAGCTGATAATCGTCAAATGGCTCAACCAATTCTCAGCTCAGAACAATCTCGTTCGCGTCGATGCCACAGACAGATGCACAGATACACAGAAATAAAAACACGTCACACTTATAACACCTTTTCGGTTCGTCGGTTGAGGGTCAAAAATACTCTGGAGGTACTACAACTACAGTAGGTAAATTCTCGCTCGCGTAAAGTATACGATACGTCTATGTGTGCGTGTATTTTTAGACAGTTGTATGCAAATTACATTCTGTTTATATTTTAGTTTTTGCAATTGCAATCTTGTCCTTAGGAACCTGTTTCTTTGATTGATGGCTTATAAACTTATAGCTATAATTCCGCTTCTTCTTTTTTCGCGACACTTCATCATTCAGTCATCACTCATTCAGTATGACAGTCACTTATAACAGTAATAACAAAATTACAGCTACAGATGTGGCCGCTAATGATTGGCATTGTTTTATTAATTATTTATAATTCAGCACAACGCTAGGCCTAACTTAATGCGGAGTAGGTGGAGTAATAATAAACAATTTTCGATTTTCCACGCAAAATGGAACAGCTGATCGGCAAAGCTCAATGTCCACCCCTGACCGCTAAGCTGTATGCTGGCAAAAAGACAATTTTACTAAAATTACCAAAAAGTCTTTCTTGTCTTTCCAACAAACTATTTTTTATTTAATATTTTTGTAGCCAGCCAAAAGATAAAAAAGTGATAAAATAAAAAGTATTTTCAGTAATATCCCCTTCTGACTACGATAATAGGAGCCACAATGACAGTTTTATTTCTCAATAGTACGGATGGAGTTTGATGAAAAAAAAATTGGTTTGAGTCACAATATATAGTCCTCCTCATCGATTTCGATGACGGCGACCCTAGCAATCATGGATTAGTATTATTTTTATGAGCTCTAATATGGCTCGACATACCAAATTTGGTTTTAAATACTCTATGACATGTGTGACAGTAGAGTTGGCCCGTGGAGTTGTAAGTGTATGTGTAGGAGGGCTTAGGTCTCTCTTTTAGCTTTTGGCGTTTGTCGACTAGCGTCTGGAGACGATTTTCCTCAAACAGCTTAATCTTTTTATAGATGGTCGATCGCCAAGATGACCTGCGGACAGCGAGCTCCTCCCAACATTCGGGATCTATAGTGCAGGTGTTCAGATGTCTTTTGAACACATCCTTATAGCGCAGATGTTGACCGCCTTGCTTACGTTTGCCCTTAGCCATCTCCGAATAGAAGACAGCTTTAGGCAATCGGCGATCATCCATGCGGAGGACATGTCCACACCACCTGAGTTGTCTTTGCATCAGGAGAGCTTCCATGCCGTACATACCAGAGCGACGCAGGACCTCAGAGTTAGGAATGCGATCCTGCCACCTGATCTTCAAAATCGATCTAAGACATCTGAGATGGTAGGTGTCTAGCTTTTTTATGTCTGCTCTATATAGACACCATGTCTCTGCGCCGTACAAAAGGACCGGGATGATTAGAGCCTTATAAACCCTAATCTTCGTTTCCAGCTTGAGATCATGGGACTTCCAGACACGTCCAGCGAGTCGCCCGAAATTGGCAGCGGCGGTAGCTATGCGCGATGGTATTTCCGAAGCCAAGGTATTATCAGAGCGAATATTGCTTCCAAGATATTTGAAGTGCGATACTTCTTCTAGTGGTTTCCCATCTAGATTAAGTGTAGCTGGATCAGCTTGGCTGCCACAACAACATTTTTAATTGAGTCACAATAGTACTCAATTAAAAATTAACAATTGAATAAAAACTTATTAGTTGAAGGTATGTTGGAATGGCGGAAGATTTTCGAATAGTAATTCTGATTGTGTCGTTTAACATTTCATTTTAAGATTTTTTCGGTTCCTACTTTTGTGATCACCGGTTAAAAAGTGTTATTTTATTTGATTATTAATATTCATATACGTCACAAGTCTGTTCATTCGTGGCCGAAGGCTCATAGAAAGTTGACATTAGCCTTTGTATGGAAGTCGAAATTTTTATAATTGCGAATTTCACAATTGTTTCTTTTGCAGGTGGTTATGGTTGACGCGTAGATGCACCCCCTTCAAATTATATTACTGCACTTTTTTTTATAACGTTGTATATGAGTAAAATGCCAAATCCCATATTATTATCAAGATATTTCCCTATCGCACATCACCGTCATAATAATGTTTTAACCCTCCGTTTCCATCCCCTGGTTGTCCGTAATTTCTTACAGACAACCAGGGAATGCTTCATGCGATAAGACCGTCGGTTGTTTACCGTGATATCTATTAATTGGTTTGTAACATTTTTTCTTATTTTATTTTGGTATGTACCATGTTCCGATAGCAACGTAAAGCCGCCGACAACACCTGGTAGGACTGACCTATCAACGCGAGTCGTACGTCCTTTCATTTAAGTCGATGGCTACTATGTGATTTGCTTTGGTGGTATCGTATTTTCTTATCAGGAAATATAGAATTACGTAACTCAATTCGTCAGTTTAGGTTTTACATTATCGCTGAAAGCTAACACAAACTGACATTTACAATGTGAGCTAGATTTTAGAATTACTGCGAACAGGAAACATAGTTAATTCAGCCTGACAGGACTATTGACTAGAGTTCATGTACTTAGAATCGTTGTAAAAGCCTCTAGCTAGATAGATAGATCTATCTAAGAGTACTAATAATCCTACAATATGATATGAAATATTTCTAAATTAATTATGCAATGTATTGTAGTGGTAGGCCTCTTTTGCAGGGGGCCGCCAGGGGGAAGTACCGCAACTTTGCCAGTTACTCATCCGCCAAGCAGTAATGTACAAACATTACTGTGTTCCGGTCTGAAGGGCAATGTTACCAGCGAAATTACTGGGCATGACGAGTTACAACAACTAATATCTCAGGATGACAGGCGCAGTGCTGTGTCGCGCAGAATTTAGAATATTAAAACACTGGATGGCACTGTGTCTGATATGGGCAATCATGATGCTTACCATCAGGCACCTGATTTACTCGTCTTGTCACTCACTATCATAAAAATATAAATGGGTAGAAAAAATTCAGGCAATATTGTATTTCAAGCGAATTGATCGCTTATTCTATAAAAATATAAAAAATAGTACAGAGTTTATTAATTTTATAGTAAAGTAGCTGGGCCTCGCGGTTTTGCCCGTGTAGTATTCGATTTTCCCATGGGAATGTGATGTTTTACCGCGGTACAAAGTAGCCTATGTCACTCTCCAGCCTGGTAATTATCTCCAGACAAAATCATAACATCGCTCCGTTGCGGTGTGAAAGGACAAACAAACAAACACACACTTTCGCATTTATTATACTGTATAATATTATGTTTGGATGTGTTGGATGATTGTAGACGGTGAGCGGACGCGGCCCGTCCGCTTTTCCTAAAATATTAAAAAAAGTATTGAAGTACAAAAATATTTTAAAAATGCAAAAAATTATGATCCAAATTTCCATAAAAAATGAATATGAAGTTTTTTGGTTAAAATATGTAGTTGATAAATTTTTACCCAAACTTTGACTTTTTTTAATCTAATACTAATACATATTATAAATTTGAAAGTTTGAGAGGATGGATGGATAAGGATTGATGGATGTTTGTTACTCTTTCACGCCAAAACTAACGAACAGATTGAACTCAAATTTGGTATATAGATAGCCTTAGACCCTGGAATAACATTATGCTACTTTTTATCTCGATATTCGGAACGAAGACTACGCGGGTAAAACCGCGGGGTACAGCTAGTTTATTAGTTCATTTTTGATACATAGATTAACTACAGTATCTCAAGTAGACCTATATAACACCTAGCATAAACGTCCACAAGGAGACCAAAGAAGCAAAACTTTACGATTGTCACTTTTAAAATGATTTACACCAACCCATTCGACCGTTCCTACACTTAACAATACCATCAACTGTCAAGTGTTGTTATAAAGAATAATTGCTAGTTAAATCCTGCCGTGTCAACAATAGAATGGCGTACTGCCCATTTGGAAGAGTTAAGCCTTTAACTTAATACAAATAACTGGCTTGTATATTGCGTCTGCGGAAACCAATGGTTGTTTTGAGAGTGGGTTGCGAAAATGGCTCTGTTTTGCGATTCCTTTTGACTAAGAGCGCGTAATAACTAGATATAACTCCTTGCTTTTATGCACGCATTGAAGTTGTTATTGTTTTTTTATGTTTAGGATATAATATGTATGTTACCTATGTCCTAAGATTTTATGGGTGGTAATTATAGATGATATTGATGTAGTGTTGGGGCTTACCAGAAATATTGTAGCTGATTATTATAGAGATGACCAATAAATTCAAACAGAACTGGTGACATTGTCAGAATCGCAGATTCTTATTGGATGCAAAATAGTAGTTTTCAAAGCCTAAGGCCCATGTTCGGCAGTGGTCAGCTTAAATGCAGATAATAAAGCTGAAATCAAATGCTGAGTGCCCGCCATCATTAGCATTTGAGTGTGCACAGTCATTGGAACGCCTCCGTCGGCCAATAAAATCACAGTGGCCCAGATACTTAGCTATCGGACGTCCTAACGCTCAAAGCAATTTTTCAGTGTTTATTAATCATCCATAATCCATCTTATACGTAGGTAAGTCACAACTCACAAAGTCACAACCCACGCGACCTCACAGGTAGGACCCACAGGAATGATGAAAGATAATGTAGGTTCTGTGAATGCTACCTAAATTATATGACGTACATGGAGATGTGATCTGTGTGGAGATGTCACTTGTGCAAAGGCCGCGGCGTTAAAACTGCTTGTATCATTTTTCATAGAAGTACAAGGCGAATGATGATGATTAGTCGCGTCAGCCGCATTTGACTGATGCCAAATTAAAAAGTTAATGCTTATTTACCTGTTGCGGCGCTTTTTCGCATCGCTACAAGTGCGCGGGCGGCGGTGATGCGCGATGCGTCGTGAGCGGCATCGGCAGGAAGTGCGAGGGATACTCCTGCGCAAGGACGTACCGCGGGGTGTAGCACTTCGAGTACGTGCTGCCATTCCGCGCTTGCAGCTCCAACAGCGAATACAGCGACCGTTCGTACAGCCGCCATTGGTGCACCACCCAGTGGGCTGTAATGATAACAGTTTATTAAGCGCTGCGCCGCACGAAAAAGATTTTGCCAGCGATGATGCGAGATTGGCAAGCGAGAATCGACTTTGGTTCTCGTCGTGTTTTCAAAAAGTGTTAAAGACCGTATCAAATATATAAAGAGACGTTATATTATTACGCTTACATCACTAAATACCTAGGTACTAAGAAATGGTTATAGTGCACTATTAGAGCAAATTACCTCAAGATAATATAGTTTTTCTGAAACATAGAATGCAGTGAAACGTCTCTTCATGAAAAATTTCGTTGAATATATTGTGTAGTAAAAATCGCAAGTAAACGCGAGCAAGGACTCCTATACAATTTTTCGTTCTTGCTTTACCGATAAAATAGGCACATACATGCATAAATAATATTATTTTAATGTACAAACTGTTTGTTTTGTTAAACCTACATTGTGCTCGCACGAAACTTTTTCAAAGAACACATAATATTTATGAAGGCGTAAGATGAAGCCTAATTGTAAAAAACTAAAGT
Organism: Hemistola chrysoprasaria; assembly: GCA_947063395.1. NCBI lineage: Eukaryota > Metazoa > Arthropoda > Insecta > Lepidoptera > Geometridae > Hemistola > Hemistola chrysoprasaria. Next base: position 10,030,545 of record OX346728.1, on the reverse strand, counting down.
TCACCAAGTTTAGACGTCTCTAATAAGGCTGGGTTTTTTGATCACTGGGTAAATCGACTATTGGTTAAATAAAAAAAAAAAAGTTAAAATTCGAAAAAAAATTCGTTTTTTCATCTATCGTTTGCCACAATTGCATCAACAGGAAGCTGTTTCATTGCGTTTCTATTTCAGACACATTTGATTTGACTTGCAAGCTTCAATTGTAAAGGAACACTTTTCTAAACTCTAGAACATAATAATAGAGAAAATAATATTCATTTTGAAACATTATTAAGTATTATTACTGGTTCTTTCGAACATAGTTGATTTTCGTTTATGGTCGAATGGCTCGTGGTCTATTAAAATTGGTCCTTTCAGACTTTTCCGGTTACAGGGTACTGTAACTGGTAAACAGCGCTCTATAACAAAAAGCTCGCCTTTCTGAATAGGTATTTGACGTGCCGAGCACATATCAGATTATTAGTAAGACATGCAGTGCCGCGCAGAATTTTGAATTTTAAAACACTGGGTGGCACTGTTTTTGATATGAGCAATCATGATGCTCGGGCACCTGGCCTGATTTGCTCGTCTTGTCACTCTCTATCATAAAAAAAAAAAAAACAAAAAATAGTACGTACGTAGTACGTAACTAATTAACATTTTAACTTTCTAATTGAAATTGTTAAATCTATACTAATATTATAATGAGAGAAACTTTGTTTTTTTGTTTTTTTGTTTTTTTGTTTGTAACGAATAGGCTCCGAAACTACTGGACCGATTTTAAAAATTCTTTCACTTATGGATAGCTTAATTCAGTGTGAGTGCCATAGGCTATATGAGATTTTGAAAAAAAATGGGGATCCGTAAGAAAACTGCAATATTGTGAACCAAGGTGTTACATAATATAATTACCATATTCATAAATTTGCGTGCGCTGTGAAATGCATTGATGGTAGAATAATATAATGTACTAGGGGTTTGTAGTACTTATCAATACCTACAAAACAGTATACATAGATTATATCCATCTTTTTTGGTTTAGTCACAATAATCGAAAAAGTGATTATTTTAATGCGGTGTGAAAACTATTGGTGGTAGAGTAAAGTAATGTACTAGGGGTTTGTAGTACTTATCAATACCTACAAAACAGTATACATAGATTATATCCATCTTTTTTGGTTTAGTCACAATAATCGAAAAAGTGATTATTTTTCATGCGGTGTGAAAACTATTGGTGGTAGAGTAAAGTAATGTACTAGGGGTTTGTAGTACTTATCAATACCTACAAAACAGTATACATAGATGATATCCAACTTTTTTGGTTTAGTCACAATAATCGAAAAAGTGATTATTTTTCATGCGGTGTGAAAACTATTGGTGGTAGAGTAAAGTAATGTACTAGGGGTTTGTAGTACTTATCAATACCTACAAAACAGTATACACAGATTATATCCATCTTTTTTGGTTTAGTCACAATAATCGAAAAAATGATTATTTTTCATGCGGTGTGAAAACTATTGGTGGTAGAGTAAAGTAATGTACTTGGGGTTTGTAGTACTTATCAATACCTACAAAACAGTATACATAGATTCTATCCATCTTTTTTGGTTTAGTCACAATAATCGAAAAAGTGATTATTTTTCATGCGGTGTGAAAACTATTGGTGGTAGAGTAAAGTAATGTACTAGGGGTTTGTTCTTTCACTTATGGATAGCTTAATTCAGTGTGAGTGCCATAGGCTATATGAGATTTTGAAAAAAAATGGGGATCCGTAAGAAAACTGCAATATTGTGAACCAAGGTGTTACATAATATAATTACCATATTCATAAATTTGCGTGCGCTGTGAAATGCATTGATGGTAGAATAATATAATGTACTAGGGGTTTGTAGTACTTATCAATACCTACAAAACAGTATACATAGATTATATCCATCTTTTTTGGTTTAGTCACAATAATCGAAAAAGTGATTATTTTTCATGCGGTGTGAAAACTATTGGTGGTAGAGTAAAGTAATGTACTAGGGGTTTGTAGTACTTATCAATACCTACAAAACAGTATACATAAATTATATCCATCTTTTTTGGTTTAGTCACAATAATCGAAAAAGTGATTATTTTTCATGCGGTGTGAAAACTATTGGTGGTAGAGTAAAGTAATGTACTAGGGGTTTGTAGTACTTATCAATACCTACAAAACAGTATACACAGATTATATCCATCTTTTTTGGTTTAGTCACAATAATCGAAAAAATGATTATTTTTCATGCGGTGTGAAAACTATTGGTGGTAGAGTAAAGTAATGTACTAGGGGTTTGTAGTACTTATCAATACCTACAAAACAGTATACATAGATTATATCCATCTTTTTTGGTTTAGTCACAATAATCGAAAAAGTGATTATTTTTCATGCGGTGTGAAAACTATTGGTGGTAGAGTAAAGTAATGTACTAGGGGTTTGTAGTACTTATCAATACCTACAAAACAGTATACATAGATTATATCCATCTTTTTTGGTTTAGTCACAATAATCGAAAAAGTGATTATTTTTCATGCGGTGTGAAAACTATTGGTGGTAGAGTAAAATAATGTACTAGGGGTTTGTAGTACTCATCAATATCTTCAAAATAGCCCACGATAAATTATAACATGTGTTAAGGTTTGGTCATTGTAACAGAAATAGTCATTAATTTGCGTGCGCTGCGTAAACCATTAGGGTTATATTTATTAAAATACAATGTATCACGAATTTACTCCTGATAAACGTCCACTATACCTACTTCTGCTACCCGTGCGAAGCCGGGGCGGGTCGCTAGTACTTCATATTTTGAGTGTACAAAATCAATGCACTTTATATTAATGAATTTATTTTGCATACATTTACAAAACAATCACCAATAGTCAATAACCCTCGAATTGTTATAGGTCAGTCAATGACAGATATCAATTAATTAACCTTCATTAACTTTAGTATTTACCTACTATTTTACTTTATCAACAATTTTAAATAATATTGGCTTTATTACAATATTTTAATCCTACCGATTTCAATAAGTAACCTCAGTTGACATAAGAGAAGACCTGAAGAGGTTCAGGTCTTCTTCTCAGAGTGAAGACTCTTCACTCTTCACGGTCGAATTTTCCTCTTAGCTTTCTTTAGTATTATGATAATTCTTGTTTTAGAATACCTTTACATGGAAAAAACGCAGGGTGTTCTAGTAAAGAGTTAGACGGCAGCTCGACCGCAATAAACTCGACCGCGCGGTCCAGTTCGACCTTAATGGGAAAATCCAATAACACTTTGCCTGAACTGGGGATAGAACCTGGGACCTCAAGATTGGCAGTAGAGCTTAATGTTGGTTGATAAAAAACAAAAACATATTATTAATGCTGTTAAATTAAAATAAAAAAATAAATAAATTGCTTAACGCGATAAGACCGCCGGTTGTTTACCGTATTACCTGTGAATTGTTTTGTAACATTGTTTTTTATTTTATTTTGGTATGCAATAAAGTATAATTCTATTCTATTCTATTCTAACTATTATTTAAGGATATATCCCCAATAACTTCTCACCCAATAATTTCTCCCTATATAGTATGTAGAATGCTTCTTTTCCTTATAATTGGCATGACACAACAAAACTCCTGTTATTCTTAAGTGTTAAAAGCTGTTTGATTTCCGAATAAAATAAAATAACTGATACATACTTCTTGTCAGCAACTTACATGAGAACGTCTTATTTCAGTATCGTACCTATTATTATTATAAAATTAAAACTTTTTTTTTTATTCTCTACATTATTTCTATAAACCTGGCATTATTTTTACTTCTTATCAATTATAAAGAAAAATAGCGTAAAAAAGGCATGTTCGCACTAGGTTAGTATTTAAATCGAATGGCCTGCTGAGAGCTTAATTATCGTTCAGTTCCATTCCTGCCCCAATATTTATATTATGTTTGTAATCGCTTCTTAACTAATACGATAACTTCGTAAGTTGAACACTTAATCGGGAGGTGCTACTTGCCCAATATCTCAAAACAAACAACAAAATGGATCGAATCTACTAAATATCTCGCCACTCTACTAAAATAATAGCATAGTGCAAACTAGCCTTAGCCTCGTAAAGTAACGAGTAAATGAAGGAATCAAACATTGACAAGTCCGAGCCTTATCGAGATATATAAAGTCAACCGTTTTAATAACAAGTTTTCATTATAGGCGCAAAAATTTGTCTCTACGTCGATAACAGCATTTTATTCCCTAGATGTTGAGTAAGGCTTGGAAATAAACACGAATCAGCAACAAAGTCGTTAAACGATTAAAGTCTTATAAAATATCGATAAACTAATGTAACCTGAGACTACGATTGCGACTCTATTAGTAGACGAGTCTCGATATCAGAATAACACAGGTTTAAATCGATTAAATCAAGTCGCTTTACGTCCCATCACTGTTGGACTCGTCTTTCCTACCAGATACGACTGTTTCCAAAATAAACCTGGCATGTTATTATCAAAATAAGGAAGTAAGAGGTCGTAAACTAAGCGAGTGAATAGCAACTGCAACAATGTCGCGTCGATGCATATTTAAATCTCTATCGCAATGACAATATCAGACCTATATCTATTTATATCACGCACGCACACAAACTGACACAAACCATGACCTGGGCAATAAGCGATCAGTCGCGCAGAGAATAGAACACAATTTATATTGAGTTGTAAAGGCGATTACGTCGTTTTGTTTTGGAGGTGCAAATGAGTGCATATTGCATATATGTAGTCGTATCGATGATACAACTGCCAAGTCATAAGCCGTTGGTACTAGCTAAACACGTGGCGTTGCTATACGTGTATATAGTAACTATATATGTATATATAGGATAATGACCAGTGTAATCAGACACGCCTTATTAGAATCAATACCTTCTATCACGTCCAATTATTCATCCAACAGGAGAAGCGTGGAAGCTCTTAATGAATTGGGTAAGTCTATGATACAAAGATAGTTGTAATACTTTGATTATTTAAGTTGTAATAATGCCGATATGCATTTTATTGCAAGATTTATCGTCATTATTTAGTGACATTTCACTTCCGTTTAGTCATTTTATGCTTGCAATTTGTAGCTATTTTCCATTTATCATGGACTGGCGACCAGGCCGTAGAGTTTATTATTTTTAAGTTGATATGTAAATAATATAGGCATTTTGTGTTCTCATATATAAGGGTACATTTGTGTATTTAAAAAAAGGTACGTGCACATTGACGACTATGTTAGAATTCTTGACTCGCGACTTGATATGTAAGTTTTATATGAAATGAGTGTTATATGAAAATTATTCTGTTTGCCAAATACTCTGGCCTCTTTTCCGTTTGCCGATGTAGCGGTTAGACAGGATTTTTTTTGATAGATAATTGTGATTAACAGTATCGTTACCAACAGAAGTAATTTTAATATAATGAAACTCACGGTTAATGTTCTTGAAGTAGCAATTTGATCTTCGTTGTAAATAATAAAGGAACTTGTGCCGTATTGTATAGAATACAATCTATAGTATACACACGATCGTCATCCACAGCCCACTACATCCCACTGCTGGGCATACTCCTTCATATAATGCCTGTATCAGCATTATACTTCACATAATTATAATAAGTAATTTTAAGCAACTAAAAGTTTTAATTTATGGGAGAATTCAATACTAATATGTAATTAAAGAAAGTGTCAGTGAATGAATTGACCTCACATTAAATTAAAACAATAAAAATATAAATTTAATTACTATAATATGACCTTATTGGTTATTTACATTAAAACGTTTGTATTTATAATAGCACTAGCTGTGCCCCGCGGTTTTTCCCGCGTAGTAATCATTCCCGTGGGGATATTGTGAATTCCTTTCTTATTCCTTGTCTACATCATAATTCATAATGGTAACCTATGTCACAGAACAGATAATAAATAATACTACGTATAGACTGGACACTGTCATCCGCCCACCAATCGGACCTTCCTCATCCCGCCATAGCGAGATTGAGACCCGATCGAGACCCGCTTCGCTCGGAACGCACCTCACGCACTCTTTCGCGTGTAAAAAACTCCATGTGTGCTGTGTCTGTGTAGTAGGTAGTTATATCGCCTATGTGGAATTGGGGTGTGCCTATGTGGAAAATGTCAGCTCTCTAGATCCAAGGGTCCAAGGATCCAAGGGCTGGGCGTTAATAATCAGTTAATCAGTCGGTCATTTCCCATACAAACTAAACCAAAGACAATGATAAAGTATCAAATAATTATAAAGTGGCATTTATAATTACATATATGTTATCCAGTTAAGTATACTACGAAAGATACGTTTTAAAATGGCAAATTGGTATTTATCAGAATAATGGAATTCTTAAGGAATTACTTTAAATACCTATTAGCAGTTTTTTATGATGAATGGTGGTTGGGAAGAGCTAGCGGGAATTAGGATCCAATGGCGTAGACTCATAAAGGACGGTATAAGGCTCAACGATAGAGCCTGGTTCGACAAACTTTCTGAGAAAAGAGCAAAACGGCAGAACCGCAACACTACTCCATCAGTTACGACACACATCTACTCCAGGTGTGCACAACCTTGCCACTCCAGAATTGGGTTGTTTAATCATAAAAAAAAGTGCTTAATGCAACCCACGAACACAGAATCGTCTGTCATAGACGTTAAGGCCGATGATGATGATAATGAAAATGTATTATTTGTAGTATAACTGGAAAAACGCCACTAAATTAGTTGTTACTTAAAATAAAATACTTATGAAGAAATTATATCTCTTCAATAATCGTCATAGGTTCCTCAAAGTTTGTAGGGGAAATAATGTCGGCCCAACCATCTTAAAGGTTAATTCACACAAAGGCGGGGACGGATCCGACGCGCGTCTAGACGGCTGTTAGACTAGACGCAACAGAACGCAATCGCGCACGCTTTCATTGTGTTATCGTCACGTGAACAGACTTATGACGTATATGAATATTACTAATAAGTATAGGTAGATTAAATAAAATAACACTTTTTAACCGGTAATATATCACAAAAGTAGTTACCGAAAAAATCTTAAAATTATATGTGACATTATCAGAGTAACTATTCGAAAATGTTCCGCCATTTCAACATACTTCAACCAAAAAGTTTTTATTCGTTTGTTAATGTTTAATTGATTACTATTATGACCAACCCTTTGTCAACAAACTCCATAGGTGCTATTGAGATATAAAAAACTGCCATAGTGGCTCATTTATCGTAGTAAAAAGCGGATATTACTGAAAATATTTTTTATATAAAACTTTTTTATCTTTTGGCTGGCTACAAAAATATAACATGGAAAATAGTTTGTTGAAAAGTTGATTTTTTGCGTAGTTTTGTCTTTTTGCCAGCGCTCATTTGTGCTCATTTGTGGCCAGGGGTGGCCATTGATCTTTTCTTGCAAAGCGAAGCTTGACGCACGTGCGTAGTCTCTCCGTGCACCGCGGTGGGTTTAAGCCTTTAAAAGCAAATTAATGCACAGAAGACGTTTCGCTCACTTTTATTATATCATTGTTGTAGTTATTAAAGAAGCTAATAATATAGTAGCTGAGGTAATATAAATCTTATCTGTAGTTAAAACGGAAACCTCGAGATCTTTGTTTCATTATGAGTAATTAAAATAAAACCATAGTTGGAGGTCATCACATGAATAAGAGAAACTGTGAGATGAAGTCATTATAACGATGATTTAGCAGACCGTACATACAAACTCAGGTTTTTCATTAATTTATTACAATGGATTATGAATATTATGGTTATGGGATGATTAAGGAATAGAAATGGGATGAGTGAGGAAAAAGTGAATATTATGAAACGTGGGGTGGAACATGGGATGAACACGGAACGTCCCTTTTTCCGCACAGCAATTTTTTTTTTATAAAATTCTAAAGTAAATGTCGTCGCTTACTACTTACTACTCTGTCATCATCTGATCATCCTACAAATCATCCTACTTATCCAATAAGTATTATAAGTGCGAAAGTTTGTTGGTATGTGTATGTGTGTGTAATTTGTTTAGATTCATACTAAAGATACTGACCGATTAGGCTAAAACTCAAAATTTAGACAGCTTAGTCCCTGGGATAAGTCATTGTGTTGACAGTGTTATAATTTATTAGTTAAATAACCTTTAATAAAACACTTTTCTCTTCAACTGTTCCTTGCATTAATTTCACGTTAGAAGTAATTTCACTGTAGATCCCGGCTGTTTCCTATGAGTAGGTATATATGTAGAGGGCAGTCGTTAGGTCATGTTGGAGGCCTTGTAGGAGTCTTGGCGACCTGAAACTCTGGCAATATGGGTTGTCCACATAACCCATATGAATTGACTCAAGCAGTGTAATTGGGGTAACCCGTTCTGTTAGAGTATAAATTCAAATTATTATTATTATTATTATTCATAACATTTGAAGACTGTTCATAGCGGAAATATTAGGTAGTTCTTTTTCGAGCAAACAACACTAGTGCTTAGCTTGCCTAACCCCGTGAAACATTTACAGCTTGTATTAAATATTGTTAGTTACGTCACGCCTGAGTGGTTGATAAAAATCCTTTAGCACATTGATTATAACTCCCATTTATTGTAAAGATCGTAGACATACTGCTACGCGACGTAGCAGTGCTACGTTTTGCGTAATAAGTGCTACGACAAATTCGTAAAAACGAACCAGTGTGTACTATGCCTTACGCAAAGTCCTCTGACATTCCATAAGATGGCACTTAAGGCTTCTCAAGATTTGTGCAAATATAATCTGCGCACAAATGAACATGAAAGTAAAGCGGAAAGTTAGTTTTACGTGTCGCTATTTGAACAATGCGCTTGTATTTTTCATAGGCAATATTAGTGACCAGGGCAATGCTATTAGCTAACTCTAGTTACCTAGTCTCGGTTATCGTTTATTTATTTTTCGGCAAAAATTGTAGTGGTAGATCTCATTTGCAGGGGGTCGCCTGGGGAAGTACCACACCTTTACCAGTTATTCATCCGCTAAGCAGAAATGTGCAAGCATTACTATGTTCCGGTCTGAAGGACAATGTTACCAGCGAAATTACTGGGCATGACGAGTTTCAACAACTAATATCTCGGGGTGACAGGTATAGTGCAGTACCACGCAGAATTTTGAATTTTAAAATACTGGGTGGCACTGTGTCTGATATGGGCAATCATGATGCTTACCATCAGGCAACCTGATTTGCTCGTCTTGTCACTCACTATAATAAAAAATAAATAAACAGTACTGATGGATTACATAACGAGTAAAAAACGCACGTACAAATCGGGTAATCTCACGGTAAACCACCAGCTTGCAAATCTTTACGCGCCACTTATACGCGCCAAATAGCGTCGCTAGTGGAGATGACAGCGAAATAAGTTCCCAAAACAGCGGCCGACAAGACGTAGTTCCAATTTTGCCCGACTAAACAGCTAAGTAGGTAGCACTATACCGCGATCTTTCAGTGCCAACATTGATTGATTTGATTTTTAAAATTCTTTATTGACATAAAAACTTATAAATATATAACTCAGCGATAATACTAAGTTATATCTAACTTAATTATTTAAGTGCTTTTATAGGCTAGGAGCACCTTTTTTAAAACTATTAATACAAAAAAGGATAAAGTTTACGTCTCATTAAATCTTAATAACCAACATTAGGTACTTACAAAGAATACAGACCTAAATGTACAGAAGAGACACTCCTCAAATTTGTGTATATAAATAGCGACTCTAGTTGCGACTCAATAAAGTGCAATTCAGCTCGCACCACGCTAATAACCTACAGTTACTAGATCGTATATTCACCTACAAATTGCCTTTCTTTCTATCACGTATCTCTCTAACATTTCTCCTTTTCTAGCCCATCATAGCCGTCTTGCCGCAAGCCCCGGCTACTCGTAGCTTCACACTTCACACCCATCCTTCACACTTTCACCTATTATAATGTAGTGTCCCAGGGCTGGCACTTATTCAGTCTTTATTGACAGTTTAGTGACAACTGACACAATGCGAACCTGTTAATCACGGCAGCCGTTTAATGTTGCCCGCGTGCTATATATTATTACGTCATTATTGTGGTGATGTCACACATTCAATAGCACCACTTGAACTTTTGTATGGCCACTCAAAACCAACAAAATCGCTTTTTCCCGTTTCCTGGCTAAATATCCCACATGTTGAAATCAACTTTTTTAATCTTAAACTTCGCTATATCTTCGACCTTTGATTGCTATGCCTTCGACATAGATTTCTGAGACACCAGGAGAACTTTTCTCCTCTTTGTTCCTCCCACAAGGTGGACAGACGATCTGATAAGTACCGCAGGAGCACGCTGGATGCAGGCCGCTTACAACCGGACTGGATGGAAATCTAAGGGGGAGGCCTATGTTCAGCAGTGGTCGTCCTATGGCTGAGATGATGATGATGATGATGATGAGGAGAACTTTTAAATGCAACTGTTTCAAGTAGTTTATTGAGATTCGGACCCAGGCCTAATAGCATACCACAGATTATAGCATACGCAATACACAATACACAATACACACTGTTTCTCCTTGTCGAGACGACACTTGTATATAGTATTATCTTATTCCCGCACGAACAAATTGCATCTGTCGTCTCTGTCGCTCGTATCATTGTATCTCGACAGTCGAAAGATGCGCATGCTAGCCAGCCAGCAGTAGTCCTCTAAATATACCTTCATTAATCATTTCTACACAGCCATACAGATTGTAGTCAAACGTAAGGTAAAACATGTCACGCGCAGTTAAGAACTATCGTATTAGAACTTGCACACTAAATAAACAAGATTAATGGCGACTAAATCACGCCGTAAGTGGCCATAAAATCAGTACCGCACGTCAATTCATGCCGTCTATTCTGGTACTACAGTGACTGACATTATTGTGTGAACCCCATTAAATGATGCACTACATATTAAAATAATGTTTGTACATAGAATAAAACTCCAATGCCAACGAAGGTAATTTGGCTGACACTGACGAGCCGGATGTGGTTCGCGGGATGAGGTTCTGTTTTTTGCTGGAATATTTAGATTGGCCAATCAGAGAAGCCGCTGTCAGTGGAAATTGCACTGGGACTTTTTGGCTAGAAGGAAGCTCTGTAGTGAGTCAAGTTACTTACTACCTATATTAACTAATAACAAGATTGTAGTACACTTCGAAAAACAGGTCAACATGCCAGCCTGTAGAAAATCCAAGTACTCCAAACCACATTAATCATTAAGTATATTATTTGACGACAAAGTATTGAGTACCCCACTTAATGCGGCTTACACTCATACTTTAAAATTCGATGAGATTATTTTAATACAGCACTCATTTCGAGTCAAGGATGCTTCATAAAGACGCATTTTAAATTGCTATCAGTGTAATTGCGGCGGGCTGTGTATCGGCGCAATTCGCCTTAAATTACGGGGTATCACTCAATAAACACACGATCTGTTCAGATAACGAGTGATTGCTGAGTTATGGCCGTCCACAGAGGTACGTACACCACTACTTACTTATTATTATAAGGGCGCTACTTAGTTTTTGCGAGGAAGCATTACGTTTATATGTGTCTTAGTGATTATATGTAAGTAAACTTATAATCACGTTGTTATTAATATTTAAACAAGCGAAGGTTTAGGAAGTAGGAAATTATTTTTAATATACCCCATAAATTATTGTATTTTAACCTCCGACCAAAAAGAGTGGGGTTTTTTCAAAAAGTTTCACAGGTCCTACAATCTTAAAATCTTAGGTTAGATTTAATTTGAATAGGTACTTCTAAATGTTACAAATTATTAATCCCAACTTAATAGCACGGCTACCCTTGATAACAAAGTTTTACCGCAAAATGAACTGGCTGAGATATGATTCTTGTTTTTCAAAAACAAATTAAACTTACTTCGAGAGCTTTTTTGCACTACGATATAAAATGACCTGATTGAAGTCTCATTAACATTTCGTAGTCACATTATAAGTTTATATAGTACATATTAAAGTATGTTTCTATATGTCATTCCAGGCGTCTCAATTGCTAGTTAATATTAAACTCTCACTTAAATAACAATATTTTACACAATATAAGCTTATTATGCACTTACCGACACATGCAAATGAGCGTAACTCAATTAAAAACTGTCATAATGTCACACTTATGTCAATTTTAATAATGGATTCAAAGTTACATATTTTTAAGTGCTAAATACTAGAAGCATTATAATTCACTAGTGTAAACCGGCTTTGCCCGCTTGCAATTTCATTTCTGTGAGTATTAAAAAATAACATTAATATATTAAACCTCGACAATTTCAGTCCCGGTGCAGACTGAATCCTAAAATGCTCAAACACATGTTTCATTATTTAATTTAAGGAGTGTTTCTACCCAAATTTAAATTTTCTAAAAATATAATTTTGGAGATATGGGAGTTTTATACCAAAACGTTGACCCCATTATTGATGAGAATATTCAAAAATCCTTTCTAATTATAGGGACGTCCAGATAATGAAACGAACCTACATTCTAAATTTCAAGTCTCTAGGATCAGTGGTTTGGGCTCGGCGTTGCATGTCAGTCAGTGAGTCATTAAGGATTTTATAATATAACTAACTAGTGTAAGCTCAGCGGCTTTGCCCGTTCGCAATTATGATATATTGAACTTTATACCAAAATGTTGAAGCCCTTTTTGAACCCATTAGAATGTGAATTTTCAAAAATCCTTTCTTAGCACAACAACGAAAATAATCTACAATCCAAGTTTCAAATTTCTAGGATCAGTGGTTTGGGCGTAGTCAGTGAGTCATCAAGGATTTTATAGTATAAAGTCGGAACTACAGCTACGTGTTAGCGTGTTATATAACAATATTCTGTTAAATAACACCAAAGCCACGCCCACTTTCCATGGTAAGCCGGGTCCGCAGCGGCATGTTTTTGTGATACCTAACACAATAACATGAAAAGTGGGCGTGGCTTTGGTGTTATTTAACAGAATATTGTTATATAACACGCTAACACGTAGCTGTAGTCGCGGCTTAATAGTGATATAGAGTTAATTATTGGGTTCGTTATAATAAAATAACATTATGTGATATGAGATCAAACCTTTCTCATGTTAAATAATATGCATACTTAGGTCAATTGCCCCAACAATTTGCGAAATAAATTTTAAAGTTAATTGTATTGAAAGTCTGAGGTCATATAATTATTTAAATGTATTATGTACTGACAAATTAAAATAATTAATATTGCAATGTTTAAAACCCCAGACAATTGACATTGGATTTGAAGAACAAATAATGGCTATTGACCTATCCACTTTGGTTCCGACCAAAGTTCATAGTTCAATCAACTATCGGTAGTTCGGAGGTAAACGCCATCTTTTAAAAATTTAACACAATTCTATAAAAAAAATGCTAACTATAAAAAAATGCACTGTAAGTTCGCGAAATATGTACGAAGCTTATAAAGAAGGGAAGGCGTTTGCGTAATTGAGAATGGTATTATTATATTCTTAAAATTTTAAAAATGATACTATCTATAATAATTAACAAAAATAATAGCATATAATAAGCAACAATCAAACAAATATGTAAAGTGGCTGACAAAATGACGTGCGAAGCCATAAGGACATCTGGAATGACGCAATGTTCGGCGCCGTGCCAAGATGTGGCAATTTGCAAATAAAGAAGATTTGCAGCGGATATAGGATGACTAGACTTTGTATGTGCTGATCGGACAGCAGTTAATACATCTATTTTAGTACTGGATAAACAAAGTGCGAGACTGACTGGTACCATATTTGACATTCGTTGAATAGTGTAAAGTTTTAGGGCGAGTTAGCGAGTTTTAGGGTTATCAGGTAAAAGAACTGAGCGTATTTTAATGATTAAAGTCACTAACTTTATCATTGCGTTTATACTCTAACGGACGGGTTACCCCAATTACACTGCTAGAGTCAATTGGATTATGTGGACAACCCAAAATGTCATAGTTTCAGATCGCCAAGATTCCTACAACGCCTCCAACATGATCTAACGACTGTCCCCTACTTACTACTATCTTATAGGAAACTGACGGGAACTACACGAGATTACGCGGGTAAAACCGCGGGTCATAGCGAGTATCATTATAAAATCAAACGCGAATCCAAAAAAAATCTCATCCATGACCAGGCATGACGGGCACACGCCATCGCAATTACAAAATATATATCAATTATAATCATGTGTAAGCAAAGATACACATTTTCCGGTAGCCCTCACCACCTGAAGTGAATCCACTACGTATAATTACGTGCGATGCTATCTGCGCGAGCCGCGGCATGCCCTGTTATTATAGTACCTACTTACCTACGTACATTTAGTGTAAGAAACAGTAGCTGGGATATTATAGCATTTTAGAGGAAGTTGCAAATACGCTATGGACGAATTTAACAGAGTCGAAAAGTTTTTATATTTTATATCTTAACATCACACCTTTATCCCGAAGGCCGAGCTGAACCTAGGACCTAGTACCCAGACATGTTATAAGTCCCAGGGCGGGGTCCGCGGGCCATTGCCATCTACCGGGCACAGTTCCAGACACTAGGCTGTTATCGAGAAAATTTGTAATGGAAAAATGCAATAACACTTTTGACTGACCTGGGGATAGAACATCGGAAAGTTTTTGCATTGAAGTAAATAAACCCTAGAAATATTCAGTGTTGCAATCGTCCCTATAAGGTTTACGTCAACTGCGCTTAGTGGCCCATTATTTCATCATCATCATCATCTCAGCCATAGGACGTCCACTGCTGGACATAGGCCTCCCCCATAGATTTCCATCCAGTCCGGTTGTAAGCGGCCCGCCTCCAGCGTGTTCCTGCCATTTTTATCAGATCGTCTGTCCAACTTGTGGGTGGACGTTCTACGCTGCGCTTACCAGTCCGTGGTCTCCATTCGAGAACTTTGCAGCTCCATCGGCCATCTTCTACGTGTTCTGTATGAGTCAACAACTTCTACAATCGAATTCCCAACCGGTACTGGGGTCGACAATAACATTATTAGACATTAGACATTACCTTCGTCTTCTCCATGTTCATTTTAAGACCGACCTGTTGAGAAACTCGTTTGAGGAGCATCGTGCCGAGATCTTCCATCAAGTAGCTTATTTGGGATTATTAAAGACATGACTGATACGTTTGACAATTTACAATCGTCGTAGAAATTTTGTTGCAACAAGAATAAGAAGCTTTTTACCTTGAAAACGAGCAGCTTGAAGCAAAACGTGCATTGATTAATGTGGAAACCGTGCAAGAACCTGAGTATAGGTTTGCCTTAAGGAAATATTAAAGTATAGGTACGTATGGCAAATGTGGTCAGTAATGTTCCAACTACTGCGATGACCAAGCCGCCTGCCATGCTGGTGATTACGGCAAAATTCCTCCATACATGAATAGTTTATGATCTACGATATCACGATGCCCACACTACATACAAATGAAATTATTAATGTTTTTACGCTATTGTTACGCTATTACATTAATAATCGATATATGGATAAAAAAACAGATACTTTATCTACGTTACAGCCACTGTTGTCAGTACAAAGTAATGAAAGTAAAACAGACCAGTTCTTTATGTCTTTTATCAGTTTTATTATAAAACAATTACTCCTTTGTGCGGGGATATTGATAAGAATAATTTATTAGTTAAAATATCATACAAAGTTATCGAAGGACAGCAGATTGTCAGTAATTTGTATCATAGACAGTAATTTGTTGTAATAAATTATATTATTAATGGAATGGAAAGTTAGGTGAATAATGTATGGTAGTATTGATGATGAACTTGTACAGGTTTTTGAGATATAATAATTACTTATTTATTGCTACATTTTCGACCGTTTTCACGATGAATATCGGCTGATACGACTAACAACTCGTTTACAGAAACTATGATATAATACTTTTATACTTACTATATATTGGGACACACCTTGCCGTGGAGTAACCGGCTTTAGAATAGTGCTCCACCCTCTCTACCCGTGGTTGCCGTAAGAGCCGGCTAAGGGTTAACAGATCCAGAGGACGGGCAGCAGCGTCCTCTGCAAAAACCATCGAAGTGCGCTCGACAACCCGCTTGCCAAGCGTGTCGAGTATTGGCGAAACCGCCCTTTATGGGGGAGGCCTATGTTCAGTAGTGGATTATCAACGGCTGAGATGACGATTGGGATACACAATGAGGTATTAACTACATAGTCCTCAATCCTTGGAGCTGAAACTTTTCACATAGGTTTCCATTATAGAGAAAATTCCTAATGAAAAAACCATTTTGTACCTGACCTGGGGATCGAACCTAGGATCTCGAGATACATAATGTGATATTATGTCTCTATGTTCAAGAATTAACTTTGTCGTATAAAAACATTTAACGCTGTAGGTATAAAAAAACCTTCCAAGGCTTATAGCAAATTTTAAATGACCTTTAGCATTACTGACAAATTACCGCCACACCATAAAAATGCACGGAAGGCCATCTCTAATAATTCTACGGTCATCAAATTCTCTAGGGTTGGCGGCACACGAAAAATGTTTACTCTTTCATTCGTGCGATCGAGGCTACACGTCCAGTGGTTGTCTGTGATAAAGTTGGCCATGTATGTGTGCGTGCACGTATTCTGGATTGTTACATGGAGGCACGAACAAATACATCTCTTTCGGAGGATATGCTTTCGCCAGGGCAATAGCTCTGGCGAATGCATATCCGCAGGAGGAGGGTAGGGCAGGAGGTTATGCAGTATCACTAATAGTGATACTGCATAACCTCCTGCCCTTTTCGTTTCTGTTTGCGTATGACATGACAAAGTAGGTAGTCTTTGAACATCATAGCGGAATGATGCAGATTACACTGTGATTGCTTAAGTGTTCTTGATCATGTACTCGTATCTTAGTGAAAATGCAAGTGATGAAAACGTGGTAAAAGTGATGTTGTGAATTGTTTAGACGTTAACCTTCTCTGCACACTTTTATTAAAGTTTTCACTGCTTAACTAAGGGTACCTATATGACTTACGAGCTGTAAATTCGTCGTGACTTACTACATAACATAACATACAATGACGCCTTTTTCCTCAATGGGTAGGCAGAGGTGTGCCCAGGACTCATAGTATAGGTACACACAGTCTCATAGTATAGGTACACTCACATTTCGCCAGTATGCTATTGGTCCCATGTAATAGGGGGCGATCCTATTACCATCTACCTGGCACAGTTCCAGACTCCATGCATTTATTAAGTTAATTCCTAATGGAAAAATCCAATATTTAACACTGACTGACCTGGGGATCGAACCCGGGACCTCATAATCGGCAGATGAGCTTGCGCCCACCGAGCCAGTCAACAACTTACTTAAAACCTTTAACTTAGACCTGAATAGGTTTAATTTGCGATAAATAATTAACTAAACTGGAAAGTTTATGTAACTTGGCATAATACGCTAATTGTGAGATCCAATAAACACTATCAATATGACCTCCCCCGCATCCCGCACCCCGTTGGTACCTATTGACGATTTTGTTTCATACTAAAATAAAATTCATGAAAGCGGAGTCTTTCAGGTTGGGTTGCCTGTGCATGGGGGTTATCTTCTGTTTCTATATATTTCTTGTAAATACCATACATCATACAAGCAACGACCTGCAACAGTGTTGCAAACACCTTGACACTGAACTGCAAACTCGTTCCCGATTATAATTGCGCAACTGTAGCGGACAGCTGTTTCAGACTTATTCTTATTTTATAACGGTATTGGGCTTTCATTGAAGAATCAATCGATTCAATGTAATCCCACATAAAATATGTTAACGTACCGTCACGCCTTGTTCCCGTTGGGGTATGCAGAGACTATTTCGCTCCACTTGCTACGGATCTAGACATACGAAATACGTTTCCACTTTCCCCAGAAAAAGTTTTTATTTCTTTGTTTTTATTTTTATTGATTCTGATTTATGGCTATCAAACTGCAAACACATTCTTAGCAATGTTAGGGATAAGTTAATTCGTCATCATCATCATCTCAGTCATAG
Organism: Hemistola chrysoprasaria; assembly: GCA_947063395.1. Classification (NCBI taxonomy): domain Eukaryota; kingdom Metazoa; phylum Arthropoda; class Insecta; order Lepidoptera; family Geometridae; genus Hemistola; species Hemistola chrysoprasaria. The sequence continues at coordinate 10,012,432 of OX346728.1, read as the reverse complement.
GACGTCCACTGCTGAACATAGGCCTCCCCCATAGATTTCCGTCCGGTTGTAAGCAGCCTGCATCCAGCGTGTTCCTGTCGTCCTTACCAGATCGTCTATCCACCTTAAGGATGGACGTTCTACGTGCTATGTGCCCTGCCCATTGCCACTTCAACTTGCCAATCCGCTGGGCTATGAAGGTCAATTAATAAATTCTAACTTATTTTATTTTCGCCTAAATTCAGTTATTAATATTGTGTGATTTTGATTTGATCCTTTTTATTTGTAATCATCGCATCACACAACATTATAAAGGTGAAAGTTTGTTTGGATGGATGTACCTATAGATATATGGATGGATGGATTTGGTTTTGCTTTCACGCCAAAACTAGTGAACCGATTGGGCTGAAATTCGGTATGTATATAGTTTTACTTTTTATCTCGTTATTCTCACGGGAACGAAGACTACGCGGGTGAAACCGCGAACCGCAGCTAATAAGTTACTATATGTACATAATGTATCAGATAATATAGGATACACTTTATTTTACATATTTATATTTTAGGAAAAAAACATTGATTAGGAATCAATGACGTTGAATTGCTGTATCCTTACTCTGAGTTAGGAATACCTATAATAGAGCAAACATGTTTGAAAAAAAACCAATAATAATAAACAAAGAACAAACAAATAGACGTTGGCAATAATAACGTGTAGAAATGTTTTCTTTAGCGCCAATTGCCACAACTTATTGTCACTAAGCTATAATATAAGCCAGTAAAGTGCGAAGAGTCAAAACATTCATTTATTCAAACATTACATTCGCCGCAGGATACTTGCAACTGACTTTAGCAACACAATCTATTTAAAATGTAGTCGAGGTTTTATTTTTCTGTATTTATTCTTTATCCACGAGTACAAAGTGACAGACGTGCGGCGAAATCACAATCTGTGACATTCTGTGACGTATCTACAAATTATATGCTTTTATTAAAATCTTAGTAATTAGTAAACCATCGCTATTTTTTCCCGTTTCCTTTGAATTTATAATAATAATTATATTTTTGCAACTGCAACATTTATTTTCTTAATATAGCAGAAAAGGCCAATCAATTTAAAAGAAATTCAGAAAAATACCAATTCAGGTCAAAACAACATTACAAATGGAATCGGAACATAAATCGTACATTTTATGCTCTGCTCCGAAATGCAGTCAAAACAATCTTAAATTGCGCGTAGTTACTGTTAGCTTAATCTGTGGCGCTGTGGTTAGAGCGTTGACCTTGCAGGTTTGGGATACCATCATCTGATTACACGATTCCCCGTTTACCGACCGCCTCCCACGACTTTGAATAAACATAAAAAAATATCGCAGAGAAAAAGGAATTTAATAACGAGCTTTATTCAGAAATGCGATCTAGGATTTGAGTTAAGAATATGGAAATGCTACACAAAACTGAGGTGTTTTTTCGAGCAGGGGAATCCGCATCACCGTACTCATCGCTAGGAGAGTCACCGGCGTCGCGAGACTCACCGCTCTGCGGAGTCAATTGACCACCATTTGGCACCATTAGTTATGCCAATAAGCAGACGGGTCGCCTTATGGTGAGCGGTTACCGCTGCCTATGGATACCTGCAACACCAGGAGTATTGCCAGTATGTTGCCGACCCGACCACCAATATTCACTCTCCTGTTGAAGAGCCCCATGTTGCAGCTCAACAAAGACCGCAGTAGGGAGAACATTCCACAGTTTGCATGTACTCGTAAGTATGCGGCATAAAAGAACGTCAAAATCGCGCCGTGTACGACGTCCACGTGTCAATTATGTGCGGATGAGCTCTCAGGCGATTTAATTTAAATATTAAAATTTCAGGCATTTCAATTCGTTGCCCCGCTTGTACGACGGTTTGTTATAATATTGACCCTTTATTTTCTGCATTGAAGTGTTATTACGTAAGCATGTGTGCTGTACATATATATAGGTACTAGCGACCCGCCCCGGCTTCGCACGGGTAGCAGAAGTAGATATAGTGAACGTTTAACAGGAGTAAATTCGTGATACATTGTATTTTAATAGATAAAACCCTAATGGTTTACGCAGCGCACGCAAATTAATGACTATTTCTGTTACAATGACCAAACCTTAACCCATGTATAAATTTATCGTGGGCTATTTTGAAGTTATTGATAAGTACTACAAACCCCTAGTACATTCCTTTATTCTACCACCAATACTTTTCACATCGTATGCATATAATGACTTTCGATTATTGTGACTAAACCAAAATAAATGGATATAATTTATGTATACTGTTTTGTAGGTATTGATAAGTACTACAAACCCTTAGTACATTATTTTACTCTACCACCAATAGTTTTCACACCGCATGAAAAATAATCACTGCTTCGATTATTGTGACTAAACAAAAAAAGATGGATATAATCTATGTA